>OZ034970.1:19158133-19758133 GCA_964030785.1 Siderastrea siderea | reverse complement strand
AAGCGAGTACTTGCAATCTAAAGATTTAAAGTCTACAGGACGTAAACATTGCTCGGAACAATGTGAATGCCAGGAAACTCACCCATTTCTTTTGCTTTTCTCTCCTTCGCTGCGGGCTTCGCTTGCCATCTTTCTTGAATCTAATGTGAAGCGTGATTTTCGCTGTAAAGCAAAAGAAATATCAAATATTTTCAAATAAAATACAAGTATGATAGTCAAAAAACATTTTTTTTGACTATATAGAGGATTTTTCGTGTCTGTTAGGTACTAAAAATTGGAAAATAAAGTGACCGTCTCTCGAGGCGGCCAAACCTACCTTTCTCGCCGCCGCCACTGCAAGTGGACGCGGGCAACACTCGACGTGATTATGCTAATTAGCTCGAGGGCGGGAAATTTTACTTCCGGTTGACCTCCACCTAGCCGCCTCCAGTGTTTGCTTAAGGTCTCTAATAACGTCTTAGACGATATTAACGTCTCTAGCATAGAAACGGCCATTAATGAAATGCAGGATGGCCTCCAAGCTTTGAACACCATCATTGTCGAAGAAAGTAGGACCGTCGATGATGGAGTAAAGAAATAGTGCGATGACAAATATAAGGAATTGCAGGACAAATTATTATATGCAGAGGTTTACCAACGGCGCGAAAATCTCCGCTTTCACGGTATTAAAGAATCGCCTGAGGGAAAGGAAGATGCCTGCTCTACTCTCCGAGGATTCTTTGAGCAGGTGCTCTGTATCCAGACAGACGAAATCCAACAGATTGAGTTCCAACATGTTCCAACGGGTGCACAGAGTGGGGAAAACAAACGAAGACGGAAGGTCACGACCGATTATAGCGAGGTTTTTGCGATATCAAGATCGAGAATTCATCTTCTCCAAGACGAGTCTTTTGAAAGATTCCCAGTTTCGCATCTCAGCGGATTTGCCGAAGGAGATCGTTAAAAGGCGCGGGAATCAGTCAAAGAAGTTGTTAGAGGCGAGAAAATCCGGTAAGCTTGCATATTTCAGCCGTGCAGAGCCCGATAAGCTTTACATTAGCGGAGATTTGGTACCATTATGAACTGACTTTAATGTTTTTGGTTAGCCTTCGTAGTCTTTACTCAATTGTTTTTTCGATAGTCACTTAAAATTAATAGAATGAATTGAAAGTTTGAAATGGTGCTTAGTGGAACTTTTTGACTATACGAATTTATAGAGTTTATCGCTACAGGGAAGGTAACATCTATCTTTTTCTGACACGCAACACGATACAGATAGTTGTTTTCTTTCTTGAGTAATTCCGTTCGGTGTTTCAGTTACTTTTCTCGACTCGATCCACAGCCGGCAGTATTTTCTGGCTGCTGTTAAATATGTTTTTCAGTTTTGAGTGTTTCATTTTGTATGTCGTTGTTTTTTCTTTTTTTGTGATGTAATTAACTGCATAAAACGTTGTTGGTTTAACATAAGGTCAAATGCAAATTCAAGGTTATTCTCACTTAAAGCTGGACATTCTTTTTGGAAAATTTGACCTTGACAAAGATTTTCTCTTAGTTAATCATATTATTTTGCTTGCTAAATACTTTATCTACAAGTGCAAACTTTCCAAGGCCAGTCCATTACTTACAGTACTCAAAGCTAAGTTAAAAGCAACCTATAAATTGGAATTATATATAGCAAAAAAGAACGGAATTCTAATCAATCATTATAAAAAGTGGGGTCACCTTCTCTCTTGGCTTTTTTGATTGACTTACTTTTACCTTAGATAAAAATTTTCTTTTTTAATACAGTATATATAATATATATCTTTTAGTAGAGTAGCTGTAATTTGTAAGTAGTGTGGCATTTGTATTAGTATTGTAAGTAGAGTAATGTAACTGAAGAAACTGTATTGTATTGTAATTAGTGTACCTGTACTAGTCTTTGTAAGTGGTGTGTGAAATTTCAAATATATATTTTAAAAAAAATCACCGGTTAATGGATCAACGTCTGAAAACAGCTCTGCTTTCTCTTCATCTGTGAGATGAAACTGGTTCTGGGGAAGGACAATGGCATCATCCGAACTGTCCTCACAGGGTACTTCATAATCAATACCATAGCTGTGAAGGTCTCCTACCACGCCATCATTGGCATTCAGGGAAACCATACCATAACTCCATAGGGCTAGTGGAGAAGTGTGTCCAACTGTCCTGATTCCATGGTAGTTCTACTGTACTGTAAACTCCTCTAATGAGTTGGCTATTCAAGGCAGGAAAACATAATGGAGGACAAACATATCCAGCTTACTAGTGGAGTCCAAGAACCCATAATGTTCCATGTGCCTGAATATTGCTGAGTAGTGACTGGTAACAACTCGATTAACTTCTCTCCACAGCCTTTCAATCCTAGTGTTGTGGACACTTCTTCCTGTTATGAAACTTCCCCTGTTGGTACCACGATTTGAAATCATAAACCTTGCTACATCGACATTCTCCACTCCACAGTCACCCCTCACTCTGCTAGGAAGGCCCTATTTCCTTACTCCCTCCTGAAAATATTGCAGGGCAGTGACTGCAAACTTATTGCTGGCACAGTTCAGGTGGGTAACTGTCCTACTGTAGCCATCGATGCAGCCATGGATAACAAATCTTCATGCTATCAATTTATGATTAGTATCAATGTGCCACAGACAATTTGGCGCACGCACATTGTATACTCGCCTTCGAATTGCACAGCTCCTACGAGTTGCTCTGCCCACAGGATCTATAGCTCTTAGCCTTTCTCTTATCCTCCACTGCTGAATTCGCAAGTCGCTGCCTCTCAAACTCCCACGAATGTAGCTCTCTCCCGCCCGGGGACTAAGTCACTGCCAAAATGGATTTAAGCAGTTCATCCAGTTCAGTGTTTGATAAGTCAGAAAATGTGCCATCAATATCAAAGTCCTGAACTCTTCTGTACAGAGTTCTCTCACTGACATTCAGACAGGTGGCAATTTTTGCCCAGGTAAGGCTAGTCTTCCGAAGGTTCACAAGTTGCTCTTTAGTAATCGCAAATTTGGGTCGACCGCCTGTCTTCTCGAGGGGAACGAAGCAACCAGATCTCTGCTCAAGACAAACCTGCTCCATATTGATTGGCTGAATATCTCCTCCAGCTTTCCGTACGCTAATTCATAAAGCACTTTCCGGAGTGCAAGGAGGTCGTTTCGATGCTCAGCACTTTCGCCTATTTCTAGCTGGCAAATCATCCCAAACAAAATTGTAACATAATCTTCCAGTTTCCTTTCCAAGTATTCAGTCGCAAGGTTGTCAGTACAGGAGTTTAATTGGTGTAAAATATCATCAAAACCAATAAAATAACTCTGAAGTTCTTCCGCAGCATCAACGTCCGCCATATCGCTCTGTCCCGCCATATTGGACACCTTATATCATCCCCAGGACTATTCCGTCATGGAAAAACCGGAGAACGTGGCACAAGCAAGAATTGAAAACTCGCTAGCGAGAAATTGAAAACTCACTAGCGAGAAATTGAAACCTCGCTAGCGAGAAATTGAAAACTCGCCAGCGAGAAATTGAAAACTCGCTAGCGAGAAATTGAAAACTCGCTTCGAGAAAATGAAAACTCGCTAGCGAGAAACTAAAAACTCGCTACCGACTCGCTAGCGAAAACTGAAGCTTTTCTAAAGCAACTCAACCATAGCTATCCAGAACTCGACCATATATTTCCAAAACTGACATATAATTTTTGTTACTCGACCGTACATTTCCAAAACTGACCATATTATCTTTCTAACTCAATGATATTGGAAGCCTTTTGGACCGGTATTTACAAGTCGATAGGCTTTTGGCAGTGACGGCTTGCCATAAAAAACGCCGGCTCCCGGCTGGGAACTGTTGAATGAAATAAATTGGACCCTAGCCCTAAAATCTCTACACTTCCTTTAAGACCAGCTTCGATCTCAGTCTCTCTCGGTCAAGGGTCTCTCAAAACTCCACTTGCTGTTCACAGGTAGCCCAAACGTAATATAAGAGTTTGTATGAGAAATGGAACTGAGAATTTCTATCGATAAATAAATAAGCTTTTAAAAGGTAAAGCTGCTTAACAAAGTGGATAAAATGTTACCTGGTGTTGTATTTTGTCCTCCTGTGAAGGTTTAGCGCCTTTGGAGAGGTTTTAGATCTTCTACCCTAACAGTGTCTAAGAGAAAGACAAGGTTGGAGAATGGAGCCCTATCGGCGATCGAACCTGCCTCGACAAACAGCTAAAAATTTACGCGAAAAAAGGCATGCACTTACATTTTGTCTCGCCGTACTCACAAGGTAGTGGTTTAAGTTCCCCTTTCTGAAATCCAATGGAGTATACCTTGATTCTTCCCTGTACAAGACGACTGAAAAGTTCGAACACGAAATCGAAAACCGCCGCCATTTATCCCTGACTCGGGAAAGTTGCCCAGTGCGACCGTTAAAACCTCGGCCGGCACTGGGAACGAGGGTCAAAGTTTGTGTCTTCAAAAATATCCTGTCCTCTCCCGGTGGGGTTGTCATTTGACGCTCGTTTCCAGTGCCGGCCGAGGTTTTGACGGTCGAACTGGGCAACTTTCCCGAGTGACGGAAAAATGGCGGCGGTTTTCGAACTCGTGTTCGAACTTTTCGGTCGTCTTATACGGAGAAGAATCAAGGTATACTCCATTGGATTTCAGAAGGGGGAACTTAAACCACTACTTTGTGAGTACGGCGAGACAAAATGTAAGTGCATGCCTTTTTTCGCGTACATTTTTAGCTGTTTGTCGAGGCAGATCGCCGATAGGGCTCCATTCTCCAACCTTGTCTTTCTCTTATACACTGTTAGGGTAGAAGATTAAAAAACTCTCCAAAGGCGCTGAAACTTCACAGGAAGACAGCAAACAACACCAGGTAACATTTTAGCTTCTTTATTCAAGAGCGTTACCTTCTAAAGTCCATTTATTTTTGGATAGGAATTCTCAGTTCAATTTTCCATACAAACTCTTATATTACGCTTAGGCTACCTGTGCTGTTCTCCCGGCTGGGATGCTTTTATTCTTTTGCTAGACATTTAATACTTTTGAGAAAGAAGAAAAGGAAAACCTGTTCAGTTCGGTATCTTGTATCGAATCAGTTGAAATATCATGTTCTGTTAAACAGTCTTTAAGTTTGTTTACAATATGTAAGATCACGGGGCACGAAGCCTATGGCTTGACCCGGAAATTATGGCAATAAGTTCCCCTTTCCCGAGCACCTTTCGATCCAATTTCCACGTGTTAGGCACATGACTACGTCTCGTGATTCAGCTCAAGCTGTTTCTGTTTGCTGCAACAGCAAAAATTGAAGGAGCTCAGCTTCAAGTTCTACGGTGCAATCGAGTGTCTGAAAATCATGGACAAAATTGCTGTTTTTCTAGATCTGCTGCTTGTGTTTGCAGTTTGTAGCGCTTTGGGGGAGCATGAAGAGTTCATAGTTTCCTCACGACAGATGGCAGAGGAGATCAACACCTTAAACGTTGGGTATGGAGTGTTATTTTAGTTTTAAGTGTAGTCAAAACTACCCGCAATATTAGCGTACTCGAATCCGCGTAGAAGCATGCACTTAGCATGCACTGCACTATCTCTCAAACAGTCACTCAAAAGAGAGTTCGAGATAATTCATAAACAGCAGTGTTGTTAGTTTCCTGTATATCAGTATCCAGCAAGCAAGACAGTAGGACCTTTGTGATGGTTGGACTGTCTCCAGTCTTCAACTGATAGGCAATGTTTTTAGAAGGATGTGAATGACGCACGATACACTGTGGCTTTCTAACTTGTAAGCAAAAGCAAAATGTTAACTTCCTGAATTCTTACAGGTCACTGATAGTAGAGCTCGATCTTATTACTGGCACTGGTCACAGGATTTGCCATACTGGTGATGCAGCAGTGTTTTTGCTAGCAGGTTTTCTTCACCTGTGTTGAAGTTGGTTTTCTTTGGTACTGGTAGTGTTTCCTTATGCTCGTCTATTCTGCCACATTCTTCTTCACCCCTGGAGAGGGGCACTTGACTCATGTGCTGCTGTGGGTCTGAAATCCTGACCCTGTTTAGGCCAAAAAAGGCCTAAAATTAACCTACCCTGTGAAGGACATTGCAACACCCTCCTTTCAGGTCCCTGTTTAGGACAAATGGCAAAATATACACTCTTGTTTTTCACAATTTTAAAGTGTTTTTATAAAGACTGGCAAACCTCTCCAGTCTAGGATGGCTAAATACTGCATAAGCCATAATTAATGATGACAATAGTGCAACTATACCCTGTTTGAACAAAGGGCTATTGCTCAAAACATCAGCTTTCAATTTCTTTACGGTGGCCAACTATCTTATCAACTCAGTTGATTAGTCCTCTGAGTTCTGTGAATACCCTGTTTAGGACAGACTTGCAAAAAATTATGTACCCTTTTTAAGACAAAGAGGCCAAAAACCATGCCCTGTTTAATAGCACATTCCTGTATAGGTAATATAAGGGAGTACCCCCCCCCCCCCAGGTCCCCACCACTTGTTTCTTCCAAGCAAAATCTATTTGAAAGCTTCTGACTAGGCACTGGCCCTACTTCTGAAGACCTACCTATGCATATTTCTGGCCAATGTTGAGGTCTGGTAACACTTTAATTTGACATGTGGAGGGGGGCAGGGTTGGGGGGGGGGGCAGCCCAGGAGAAAAAGGGGCAGGAACCATATGGGAGGTGTATCAAAGTGGTGGGAGGAAATTATTAGTATTGTGCTTTTGAGGGTCTGTAGGTCCTTGTTGAGTGGCCCATTCTTTGGTTGGGCCAGTCTTTCACTGGTGCTATTGACTGTGTCTCATGGGCTGTAACGGTGAGATAATCCCTTGCCCAGTAGTCTGCTATGGTAGTCAGATTCTCAGAACGTATCAAAGAATAAATGAATAAATATAAAATGTTGAGAACTTCTTGGAAAAAATTCCAAGCCCCCAACCGGAATCGAACCCATGACGTTTCAGATACCAGTTGGAATGCTCACTGAGCTATGGAAGACTAGTAATAAGTGGGGTCATACAAATTGGGGGTATGTGCCATAGGACCCACATTGCTTGATAATGCAGGGTCTGCGTTATCGTCTGACAACTCCCACAATTTGTAGCTCTTCATCAACACATTTTTTAACTAAATTTTTGGTCGTTTGAGCACTCTCTTCCTTTCCACTTTCGACTGCCATGTTTAACAAGTTTCGTCTATTACCTGTAGCTAGTTTGAAACCACCTCATGAGTTAGTTTTAATGATGCTCAGAATTAACATGTTTCGATCATGACCACAGTATAAGTGATTGATTTATACATATATGTAGGTGGGAGGCAACTGTTTATAAACAGTTTGCTGGTATGGACTGGGCAGATGCTAAGAAGATGCTCGGCAGTTATGGTGCATGGCCCAAAGATTCTCCTCCAAAGCTTGTTAAACAAGATGTTGCCAGTGAAATTCCAGTGAGCTTTGATGCTCGTTCAAAGTGGCCTGGTTCCATTCATCCAATACGAAATCAGGTACTTCAAATAATTACCATGCTGGTCGTAACTACAGCTGGTCGCTTACGAGAGTGGTCGCAAGGAGAGCTTTGACTGTAATTATGATTACAAATAATTACCAGTAATTATTATAAATAAGTACAAACAATTTGCAATAATTGCAAATAATAATTTAAAAAGGGATGTAAACAGCAGAGTGTTGGGAACAGAAACATATAAGGTCTTGAATCTGCTTCAAATTCTTGTCAAGTTTGAGCTTATTTTTGAAAAACGTTATATAACTGCTAAAAAACAGCTCAGGTACTTAATTAACTGAAAAATCATATTTAGCTATAAAAATGAGCGATAAAAAAGAACGACATTTTGACCATTCTTCGGGTATACAGGGAGTACTAGAGTATACTACATGGTATCCCGGGGGGGGGGTGTACTCCAGATTTCAAGCGTTGGTGATGATTGAGTGGGGGGGGGGGCAAAAATCAAAACCCCAAAAAATCCCTAGGGCTTCCAACAAAACCCCCAAAAATCCCTGGACCAGAAATTAACTTTAAAAAAACCCATGCCAAATTTCTGAGTCTTAAAAATTTCCAGAAAGGATTAAATGATATAACACGAAAATATTATTAAAACAACTGTAAAGCAAGTGTGGTTGTCCTTTATTCGCAGAACTACATGGCCGGGATACGCTTCAGCTATACCCGACACTTGAAATCCAGGGTACCTCTCCTCCCTGGGGCATGGTATACAAGGGTATACAGGGTCTTCAAGGGTGTACAGGGTGTACTGTAAAGTATACAGGGTTTACAAGGGTATACAGGGTGTACTAGAGTATAAATTATAGGGTATACATTATAAGTGTACACAGGTTGTACAAGGCTATAAAGGGTGTACAAGCCTTAGGATATACAGGATGTACTAGAGTATACAGGGTATACAAAGGTATACAGGGTGTGAAAGGGTATACAGGGTGTACAAGTAAGTATACAGGGTATTTGTATACAAAAGTACACAGGATATAGTGTGCGTACAAGAGTATACAGGGTGTGCAAAGGATGTTGTTGTCATTGCCTATCTCAGGACAATATCTGGTCTCCCATGTAGCCATTGTTAGTGGTCATTATGTAACGCTCCTCTCCTACTAAGGGAGGAGCATTGCGTGAAAACCACTAATAATGGCTGCATGGGAGTCTAGGCCACATCCGTAACCCATGCAAATTACATACAAGTGTTTTCATATGGAAATTTATAGCAATATTAGATGGTCTCATTGACAGACCTGTAATGTACATCCCTGATTTGAAAGAAAGATTTTGTATTGTTTTTATTTCAGGGTGATTGTGGAAGTTGCTGGGCCTTTGGTGCTTCAGGTGAGTTAATTAGTGCTTTCTGGCAGCTTTTTAGCCATTCTCCACTTTGGACCCTCAAGAGAGTGCAAGATTTGAATTTTTTCGATTTGATTTTTTTTACAGAAGCACTATCTGACAGGTTTGCCATCTCCAGCAACAACAAAATCAACGTGGTACTGTCTGCACAGCAGCTTGTTGACTGTGACACGGTAAACTATGGTTGTAGAGGTGGCTGGCCCTTAAAGGCGTGGCAGTATATGACTCAAGTTGGGTGAGTTTATAACAATAATTTATCATACAGAACCGGCCAACCAGTGAATTGATGGAATAGATAATCGATATCAATTAATAGTAATTCATGTGAATATACTCGGAAGTTTAAATTTTAGACGACTACCATCCAAGTATTTGCACGTCCAAGAAAATAACAGAAGCAACCGAATATTAAAATGTCCAAATTTTTATGATAGATGGCTTAATCAACATCACGTCAATAAAGTGATTGAAATTACATATGAACCCAGCGTGTTGGACTTCAGAATTGAAGGTCAGTGGTTTGATGCCCAATCCGTGGCGTCGTGTTGTTTCCTTAGCCAAAAACGTTTACGCTACACTGTCTCTCTCTACCCAGGTGTATAAATGAGTACCGGCAACATACTGCTGGGGGTAACCCTGTGATGGTCTAGCATCCCATCCAGGGGAGAGTAGCAATAGTGTCAGTTGCTTTACGCCACAGAAACCTGGTTAATTAAGCACCAGGTGTGGGCCGTCTTGGTTGGTGTGCGACTTTACCTACCTACCATCACATATCTATAAAATAACAAACAGACAAGATTGTGGACAAGTGAGAGCTTGTTTATTCCTCGTCCTCAGTTACGTAACATACTACAGAAAAACACGACTTGCTAAGGTCTTGCTAGCGGGAAGAGGACGTCTAACTTGTCGTGTGCATTTTATATCACATGTCACTGCATGCCAATGTCACTGTACCTTGGTTAAAAGCCTCAAAGTATCAACAACTGGAAAAGTCCTTCTAAGTTCTTGAAATCGTCTACAGCTCAAGCTTGTTGGGTTTTAGAAACGCATGCATGACAGTCATAGTGCTACTTCTGATCTTCTTTCGTCTTCTACAGGCGCATGTACTTGGAGATATCTTGTTGGTTGCAACTCACTAGTTGAAGCGAACGTTCCATTGTGGGCAACTTATTTCTCAGTTGATATCCAGTAAGTAGTTGTGCTGTGCACAGCTCAATACTTTGTAATGGTAATAGCCCAGCAAGGCCAGGCATGTGTCATCATTCGTTCGGTGCAGGTCTTTGAGAGTGAACGGCTCTTTCTGCTTCTCCATTGGCCTTTGGGTAGTGTGTTGAGCTTTTGAAAATTCTTGCAATTCATTAATTGCTAGTGAATGAACTGGGGACCATTTTCTGAGACCACTTCCTTTTGGATCCGGTGGATTCTAAAATGCGTCATCATCTCTTCAACTACAGCACTTCTTCTCAAAGATTTCATCTTTGTAACTTCCGGGAACTCGCTGTGGTAGCACACAGAAAATACGTTATGTTCTCCAAGACGTTTGAGTATAGTGGGATTGTTCCAATCTTTTTCTAAAAGAGTAATGGTTGTATGGAAGGTTTCAGTGGCTCTGAGGGCTGCTTCTTAGCATAGTTCTACACCCTTACTGCAACAAGTGACCATCTGCTCAATGTCTTGTGACATGTCAGGCCAATATAGCATCTCTGTGGCTGTCTATCTGCATTTGGCTATTCCTAGATGTTTCTTGTTCATCTGGCGAAGCATTTCGGGTCCTATGACATTTAGGACAATTAGGCATGTTCCCTTAAAGAGGAGTCTGTCTGATGATGCGACTTAATCTGGGAATGTCCAGTGGGGTCTTGCCCCTATGGGTACTCATTGTCTCTTGACTGGCCATCCATTCTTCACCATGATAAGAACTGCTTGTAGCTGGAATTCTTCATCATTCCTCTGAAACTGATGAAACCATGTTTACTTCCTAAAACTCTTCATATGCTTCACTGTCGGCATTCGCCACCGCTGCTTGCATTTGGCTCCGATATTTGGCAGGTCTTATTTGCAACCGGGAATGTAGTAAATCTGTACATCAAAGCCATCATTGCTTGTAAGGGATTGTGGTCTGTCTCTACAATGATACTTCTACCACAGATGTACAGGTGGAACTTACGACAAGCAAAGACAGCCTCAAGTTTCTTGTCTCCAATTGGTGCATACCTTGTCTCAGCGCCAGTACGTGTTCGAGAGGCATAGCAAACTGGTTTGCCGTCTCGAAGTAGCACGGCTCCAAGCCCTTTTCCGAATGCGTCTCACTGGATTTTTTGCTGTTTTTGTGTCATCGTAATGCTACATTTCTGGCGCGTGTGTAAGTTGCTTGATTGTGTCAAAGCTCTGTTTCTGTGGGCAGTCCCAGTGAAAAAATATATCTGACTTCTCCAGCTCCCATAGTGACGCATTCACAGTCGACAAGCTTGGCAGGTACCGGCTCAGGAATTGCACAAATCTGAGAGGGCTTTGTTTTGCTGTGCAGTTCTGCATTTCTTGAATTGCCTTGACCTTCCGGGGGTCGATCTTAAGCCCTCTGCTGTACGAAGATGTCCTGCGTAGGGCACTTCTTTCTGACGAATCTTACA
Source organism: Siderastrea siderea (assembly GCA_964030785.1). Classification (NCBI taxonomy): domain Eukaryota; kingdom Metazoa; phylum Cnidaria; class Anthozoa; order Scleractinia; family Rhizangiidae; genus Siderastrea; species Siderastrea siderea. The sequence goes on along the minus strand of OZ034970.1, from coordinate 19,746,646 downwards.
TTCCTCTTTGTTGAGCATTTAAACCCTGTCTTGACGCTCTTTCCAGGAACCTGCGCAATCGATTGTCCAGAGTTATAATCAGCAACGATTACATTATTTATAATGACCTCTAAGCCTTCCAAGTCTTCAACCATTTGATCCATTGTCTCTTGAAAGATTTCTGTGGCGCATTTCACTTAAAGGGTAGTCTTGTGATTCTGTTTTGACCACTTGGAGTCTAAAGGTACAGGGAAGTGAAGATTTTTTGTCCAAGTTCAACTGCCAGAAGCGACTTGTAGCCTCAGGTAAGATGAAGGTATCGGTACCTTGGAAACGGCTGGCCCCCTCATCCACTGCAAGTTGACCCTGGTTAATTCTGTTGGTTCTTCCTGTCGTCCACTCGCTACTAGTTTTTCCATCCTTTTGTAGTTCTTCAGTGACTTTTTCCCTCTGTGGAACTGGTACCTCCCTTGGAGGATGGACTACTGGGATGGCACCTTCAGTCAATTCTACGTGAAATGCCCTGGTAGAAATCCTACAAGGATTCTACAGGATTTTTTGTCTTACTGGACAGTGCGGATATCATGGTTCAGTCATCTCACAATGTTCTCACTCGGATCGCTCATTTGCTTGTGTTTGTGGTGTTTAACTGCTCAGTGCTATGGTTTATATACAACAGTAACTGGACAGTGGTTTATCTCTACACTAATATGGCAATGGAGAAGCCAGCTAAGACTGATTAACTAGTGCACAAATTGGTGGCTCAGTCAACTCGCATTGTATTTACTCACAATACTCATTTGCTTGTATTTGATTAACTTCAGTCTTCTAACTCAACAATGCTACGGTGCATACACAGCAGTAACCGGACAGTGCCGATTTAATGGTTCAGCCATCTCGCAGTGTCCTAGTGGATCTGGAGTGTGCAGATTTTACCGAGCAGAAAATGCGTATGCAGTTTCACGGTCTGTAAGTTAACCTTCATTCTTGCTTGCAGTTTGTTTTATGCTTCTGTATGTTTAAACTTAATTTGTAATATATGAAAATTATCACTTAGAAGAACTTGGTATAACATTTTTTGTTACACGTGTTTATAAATATCGTACGAGCTGTAATCGTTGTGGGACATGGTGAAATGGAACATGAACCCAGTGGTATCTTTTCCATTCAGAAAGAGACTGTTAAGAGTGAACAAAGATATTCAAATGGTAACTGACCATATATTTTCTCCTCTCACTGGAAATGTTATGCTCCAAATAATGTCTAGTAAGTCTCAAGCTTTTGCTGTTGTTAAGTTGTTAAGTCCTAAACGTGACCTCTACCAGTGTCAGGTGAAACAGCTCCCCCTATTCGGCCTTGTTAAATCTTGCAGTCACTGTGTGTGACTTTTTTGCATCAAGTACTTAAGCTTAACTTTTCATATTGCACGTATTTCATGTTGTAAAGGATAGTTTGCTAGGAATTTCGGTGTCGTACATTCGTAAACAAGTTGAAATTGCTGTGATTGTTGAGGTATGAATGTCTGCCTCCGAGTGTTTACCATTTACAAAAAAATCGGAAATTTCTGTTGGACTGTTGGACTGTAGGCTGTTTTGGTTTGTAGGCTTTTGTAGGCTATTTTGGTTTGCCCAACCAAAAACTTTTCGAAATAAACGGAACATCTTAAGAGGCAGTCCAGAATCCCCGACCGGAATATGCAAACTGCGTGGCAGTTCCAGGTCCTGCACCAATCGTCAAACTAGGTCCAGACTCTCTGTAAGTAAGAGTGAATTGCACAAATGGTACATGCTAATCTCGAATGGAATTTCCCATTAGGGAGTTTTTGCTCAACATTTGCACAAACGGTACACCAACCGGTTTCCCCCTGTTATAGGTAAACAACGTCCATCTCTCAGTGCGTGACGTAATCCATAATATAGTTATTAATTTAAAGAATAAACTGAGCAAAAAGTCAATTGGTATCTGTGCAACTGTTCATTAGAAGTTTTGTATTTATGTTAAGGTGGAAGCAATTCAGACTGAAATCATGACCCATGGACCTGTTGAAGGTATATATGCAGGAGTTCCCGCATCTCGCGGAATTAAACTATAACAGTCAAATCACAGAAATTCTGGCTCATCATCTTTGATGACATTTTGGTCGGTGACTACAAACTCAGATTTTACGACAAATTTAAATCTCAATTATTTAGTTCACTGATACTAATAATGGAAAACGACAGCTCGCGGATACTTGGCAAATCATGTTTCACGAGGATGAAAGGAACCACGTCACGTTTCACGCCAAAAACCATGCCACTCCCCCTTATAATGTACTATATAGTACTGGGCATTTGATACACTTTTTGGATACTAACTTTTACTGATCACAACTCTCCATTGACATCTCACAAATTCAATGTCAATTTCAGTTTCAAGATTTGTCACATTGTACATGTGATGAATGAATTTCAACTTGGAGTCGTGACAAATGATGCCGTTTCTGAAATAAACGATCGCCTTGTAGTAGTTACAAACATCTTTAGAAAAAGTGAGAACTGAGTGGTGACAGTGAGTAAAAATTCGTTCATGGAACGTTGAGCGTCGCCCATCATCCTGCGGTCAATAGACGTGATCATGTGATCATTCCGTTCAAATGCAGGGTGAAATCAGCGGTCCATGAAGGTGGCTGAAGAAATCGTTTGTTCATCGATAGAATGTATCTTTCTTGTCTTTCTTGTTGTTGTTGTTATTGCTTTTGTATCGGCCTTAAACCATGGTAACGTACTATTGTCTTTATCATATTGTAGCGGCTTTCACAGTTTATCAGGACTTTTACTCATATCGCAGTGGTGTGTACATCCATACCAGTGGACAAGAAGTTGGCGGTCATGCCATCAAGATGCTAGGGTTTGTTTTGGTTGTTGTTTTTTTTTTGTCTTGAGCGATTAATTTACGAGATGCTCTTCATAAGCGACATTAAGCCAAAATTCCAATAATCTGACTCAGTCTGTGCAGTTATTTGTATAATGCAAAGTATTTTGATAATATTATTTTTCCTTCCTTTTTTTCCTTTTTACTATATCTTATTATATTCTTATTGTTACTTTACTTTATTAGTAGGTCCTTTGCAACTTTTATAGAATTTTGTTTGTCCCTTTTTTATCGTCTTAATGTTTATCGTTTGCATATTTTACCCGTTTTTATCGTTTTTAACATTCCCATCTTACAAAATACCACATATATATGCTAATTTTTATTCGCTTTCTTGAACTTGAAAATGACCTCAGAGAGGAGTGTCCTTTGAAAAGTTTGTCAAAGGTCAGCCTTGTGTAAAAATCACCTTACATTATTGTTCAATTCTTCATCAGATAGAATTTTTTCTGTTTGTTTTTCCTTGCTTTTCTGTTAAGTCTCTTATCAACTGCTTATCATTTGTTTGTAGATGGGGTCGATCCTCGCAAGGCGTTGATTATTGGGTATGATTTGTGTCTTGTGCTTGTCTTATCAGTAATCTGATGTAGTGTGGAGTATGTAAGCCTTGCCTTCCATACTTGACAGTGCCCTTGCTTCCAGTGCAACATTAATGCACGTAATCACAGTAAGCCCTCTATCAGGTAAGGTAACTTAATGCAATAGTGCTAATTTACCAAGAGAAATAGAAAATAACAGGAAAAGGTGAAAATAATAACACAAATTACAAAATCCTAACTTACTCTAAACCTATTTTCATTTAAGTATTTACAGTAATTTGTCTAACTGCGTCCTTCAAGGTGAGATCGTATCACTTGAGATGTTGTAGTGAAGTATGCTTTATTTGCTTTCCCCTAGTATTCCTAGCCTGGTTTGGAATCGCAGACTCGAAGTCATATGTGGTAGACACTGTTGTTGCTTTTGGCTTTGCTCTTGTGGTTTTTCCCTGGGCCTTTGCTCTTGTGGTTTTTCCCTGGGCCTTTGCTCTTGTAGTTTTCCCTGGGCCTTTGCTCTCCTGTTTTTGCCCGTTGGAAAAACCAACATTTTCAAATCCCATTGAAATGATTTTTTGATCTGGATTCCAAAGACCACTGGTTGTGAAAACATTGATTTGGTTCTTTTCTGTTAAATTCCATGTATTTATCTTTACTATTTGTTAATAGATCTGTGCCAATTCGTGGGGTTCCGGATGGGGAATGAATGGTGAGTTGTTTGCAACCTTCAACCTTCTTTTTACCAACTGTCGTGTATATCTTGGCTACCAACAGTAACTGAAAATCACACAAGATTTGTGTCCGCTAAGGTTTTTTTTCTACAGAGATCTTTTTTTTTGTGATCACTGATCACTTGTTGAACAGGTCAACTCTAGTTACTTTTACAGAGCACTGATTGAATATTTACTTTAATAAACGGTCTTACATGAGCTCAAATTAAAGTAGTTTATATTTTATTTATTTAAATCAATATTTATACAGGAACATCTGATTTAGAATTAACCACTAGACTAGTTTAGATAGAGTCTTGGGTAAATTATAAATAAAAAAGAGAAAGAAATAAAGATAAACAACTAATATTCCTAATAGAAGATGTAGCGCACACTAAGAACAAAGACACCAAAACTATACACATATCGCTAAGATAGAAAATAGCGCTTAAAGTCGCTTTTCGCCTGGACTTTGGCTGCTTGAGATTATCTGGAAATCAAATGTTTGGAGGCAGAGCATTGAAGGTGCGCGCGCCACTGGACCTAGTATAAAGTATTTACCACGAGATTAAACGGAAAAAATGTTGTGTGCATTTTGTATTACTACTTCGTACCACAAAATTTTGAATCTTATGTATCGCAACGCATGAATCTCCTTCCACCACGGGCCACTTGACACTTTCTAATCATTTGTAAGTTAACTATAAGCATGGCTAGATCATAATTAAACAGTGTTTTTTTAATTGTTTAGTTTGTCCGTGGAAGTAATAATTTGATAAAACAAGAATTATCCATAAAGGCATGTGAGTGGAAACACTATTATACAAACAACGCCTGGAAACGCCTAAAAATAACTCCATTAACTACTTGTAACAAAGACAGAGAGGGGGGGGGGGTCACCTTAGGAAGAAGTAATTATTCCCACCATTTACTGGGCCGACTACTCTACCAGTAGTCTAGCAAGTAAAACACTATTGAACAAGGCGCCAGTTGGGCGAGGTTGATCAGTATTAACGTTTTGTTTCTTCAAATCAACAGGATTTTTCTACATTCGCCGAGGCACTAATGAGTGTGGTATTGAAAGCGGAGTGGTTGCTGGGATTCCCGCTCTGTGAAAAAAAATTCACAACTATCCAGATTTTGATAGAATGGCGTTGTAGTTCTACAGTGTAACCTTTTTAATGGGGACTGGAACAGAGCTGAGCGTCCTTATATGGAGAGGTTTAACTGTAAACAATTTCATTTTGGATATTTAGCTATGTATGTCTTGTATTAAAACAAGTAAAAAAATCAATAAAGAAAATTGATGTTTTCCTGTAGACCAACACTTCATGTTCACTTTAGTTTCAATTCTCGCTTTTGTGGCTCCGTCAATTCCAGGCCTGACCATCCATGCCCAGCCTCCCCATCCCCGCCTCGGGCATTTGTCACTTTATTTTTAGGCGGCCGTCGTACGCACGCGCACGTCGCGCCGACTCGTGAAATGGACGTTTTTTGTTTTTTCATTTTCGTCGTCGTCGTCCGTCAGTTCACTTAATCCTCTTGGGGTCGCGCGGCCTCTGAACAATGGTTTTGTTGTTATAATGACGTAAACAGATAAATGTTTAGTAACCACTTAAAACGCAATCAATTTTATCATGTTTGAAAACCAATCTCTCAAATACCGGACATTCTCCTAGTGAATAAACAATAACATGACCTTTACTGGAGATCTTTTAAGTTTAATTTTCCATCTATAATCGCAGAAAACTTCAGGGTAGTATTGACGAAATCCTTGAATTGGATTCCCGTGAATATCTGAATTTCGCCTTTCGCCAGTGAACGACAGTTGCATCGCTGTTATAACTTGTAACTTCCGGGAACTCGCTGTGGTAGCACACAGAAAATACGTTATGTTCTCCAAGACGTTTGAGTATAGTGGGATTGTTCCAATCTTTTTCTAAAAGAGTAATGGTTGTATGGAAGGTTTCAGTGGCTCTGAGGGCTGCTTCTTAGCATAGTTCTACACCCTTACTGCAACAAGTGACCATCTGCTCAATGTCTTGTGACATGTCAGGCCAATATAGCATCTCTGTGGCTGTCTATCTGCATTTGGCTATTCCTAGATGTTTCTTGTTCATCTGGCGAAGCATTTCGGGTCCTATGACATTTAGGACAATTAGGCATGTTCCCTTAAAGAGGAGTCTGTCTGATGATGCGACTTAATCTGGGAATGTCCAGTGGGGTCTTGCCCCTATGGGTACTCATTGTCTCTTGACTGGCCATCCATTCTTCACCATGATAAGAACTGCTTGTAGCTGGAATTCTTCATCATTCCTCTGAAACTGATGAAACCATGTTTACTTCCTAAAACTCTTCATATGCTTCACTGTCGGCATTCGCCACCGCTGCTTGCATTTGGCTCCGATATTTGGCAGGTCTTATTTGCAACCGGGAATGTAGTAAATCTGTACATCAAAGCCATCATTGCTTGTAAGGGATTGTGGTCTGTCTCTACAATGATACTTCTACCACAGATGTACAGGTGGAACTTACGACAAGCAAAGACAGCCTCAAGTTTCTTGTCTCCAATTGGTGCATACCTTGTCTCAGCGCCAGTACGTGTTCGAGAGGCATAGCAAACTGGTTTGCCGTCTCGAAGTAGCACGGCTCCAAGCCCTTTTCCGAATGCGTCTCACTGGATTTTTTGCTGTTTTTGTGTCATCGTAATGCTACATTTCTGGCGCGTGTGTAAGTTGCTTGATTGTGTCAAAGCTCTGTTTCTGTGGGCAGTCCCAGTGAAAAAATATATCTGACTTCTCCAGCTCCCATAGTGACGCATTCACAGTCGACAAGCTTGGCAGGTACCGGCTCAGGAATTGCACAAATCTGAGAGGGCTTTGTTTTGCTGTGCAGTTCTGCATTTCTTGAATTGCCTTGACCTTCCGGGGGTCGATCTTAAGCCCTCTGCTGTACGAAGATGTCCTGCGTAGGGCACTTCTTTCTGACGAATCTTACATTCCTCTTTGTTGAGCATTTAAACCCTGTCTTGACGCTCTTTCCAGGAACCTGCGCAATCGATTGTCCAGAGTTATAATCAGCAACGATTACATTATTTATAATGACCTCTAAGCCTTCCAAGTCTTCAACCATTTGATCCATTGTCTCTTGAAAGATTTCTGTGGCGCATTTCACTTAAAGGGTAGTCTTGTGATTCTGTTTTGACCACTTGGAGTCTAAAGGTACAGGGAAGTGAAGATTTTTTGTCCAAGTTCAACTGCCAGAAGCGACTTGTAGCCTCAGGTAAGATGAAGGTATCGGTACCTTGGAAACGGCTGGCCCCCTCATCCACTGCAAGTTGACCCTGGTTAATTCTGTTGGTTCTTCCTGTCGTCCACTCGCTACTAGTTTTTCCATCCTTTTGTAGTTCTTCAGTGACTTTTTCCCTCTGTGGAACTGGTACCTCCCTTGGAGGATGGACTACTGGGATGGCACCTTCAGTCAATTCTACGTGAAATGCCCTGGTAGAAATCCTACAAGGATTCTACAGGATTTTTTGTCTTACTGGACAGTGCGGATATCATGGTTCAGTCATCTCACAATGTTCTCACTCGGATCGCTCATTTGCTTGTGTTTGTGGTGTTTAACTGCTCAGTGCTATGGTTTATATACAACAGTAACTGGACAGTGGTTTATCTCTACACTAATATGGCAATGGAGAAGCCAGCTAAGACTGATTAACTAGTGCACAAATTGGTGGCTCAGTCAACTCGCATTGTATTTACTCACAATACTCATTTGCTTGTATTTGATTAACTTCAGTCTTCTAACTCAACAATGCTACGGTGCATACACAGCAGTAACCGGACAGTGCCGATTTAATGGTTCAGCCATCTCGCAGTGTCCTAGTGGATCTGGAGTGTGCAGATTTTACCGAGCAGAAAATGCGTATGCAGTTTCACGGTCTGTAAGTTAACCTTCATTCTTGCTTGCAGTTTGTTTTATGCTTCTGTATGTTTAAACTTAATTTGTAATATATGAAAATTATCACTTAGAAGAACTTGGTATAACATTTTTTGTTACACGTGTTTATAAATATCGTACGAGCTGTAATCGTTGTGGGACATGGTGAAATGGAACATGAACCCAGTGGTATCTTTTCCATTCAGAAAGAGACTGTTAAGAGTGAACAAAGATATTCAAATGGTAACTGACCATATATTTTCTCCTCTCACTGGAAATGTTATGCTCCAAATAATGTCTAGTAAGTCTCAAGCTTTTGCTGTTGTTAAGTTGTTAAGTCCTAAACGTGACCTCTACCAGTGTCAGGTGAAACAGCTCCCCCTATTCGGCCTTGTTAAATCTTGCAGTCACTGTGTGTGACTTTTTTGCATCAAGTACTTAAGCTTAACTTTTCATATTGCACGTATTTCATGTTGTAAAGGATAGTTTGCTAGGAATTTCGGTGTCGTACATTCGTAAACAAGTTGAAATTGCTGTGATTGTTGAGGTATGAATGTCTGCCTCCGAGTGTTTACCATTTACAAAAAAATCGGAAATTTCTGTTGGACTGTTGGACTGTAGGCTGTTTTGGTTTGTAGGCTTTTGTAGGCTATTTTGGTTTGCCCAACCAAAAACTTTTCGAAATAAACGGAACATCTTAAGAGGCAGTCCAGAATCCCCGACCGGAATATGCAAACTGCGTGGCAGTTCCAGGTCCTGCACCAATCGTCAAACTAGGTCCAGACTCTCTGTAAGTAAGAGTGAATTGCACAAATGGTACATGCTAATCTCGAATGGAATTTCCCATTAGGGAGTTTTTGCTCAACATTTGCACAAACGGTACACCAACCGGTTTCCCCCTGTTATAGGTAAACAACGTCCATCTCTCAGTGCGTGACGTAATCCATAATATAGTTATTAATTTAAAGAATAAACTGAGCAAAAAGTCAATTGGTATCTGTGCAACTGTTCATTAGAAGTTTTGTATTTATGTTAAGGTGGAAGCAATTCAGACTGAAATCATGACCCATGGACCTGTTGAAGGTATATATGCAGGAGTTCCCGCATCTCGCGGAATTAAACTATAACAGTCAAATCACAGAAATTCTGGCTCATCATCTTTGATGACATTTTGGTCGGTGACTACAAACTCAGATTTTACGACAAATTTAAATCTCAATTATTTAGTTCACTGATACTAATAATGGAAAACGACAGCTCGCGGATACTTGGCAAATCATGTTTCACGAGGATGAAAGGAACCACGTCACGTTTCACGCCAAAAACCATGCCACTCCCCCTTATAATGTACTATATAGTACTGGGCATTTGATACACTTTTTGGATACTAACTTTTACTGATCACAACTCTCCATTGACATCTCACAAATTCAATGTCAATTTCAGTTTCAAGATTTGTCACATTGTACATGTGATGAATGAATTTCAACTTGGAGTCGTGACAAATGATGCCGTTTCTGAAATAAACGATCGCCTTGTAGTAGTTACAAACATCTTTAGAAAAAGTGAGAACTGAGTGGTGACAGTGAGTAAAAATTCGTTCATGGAACGTTGAGCGTCGCCCATCATCCTGCGGTCAATAGACGTGATCATGTGATCATTCCGTTCAAATGCAGGGTGAAATCAGCGGTCCATGAAGGTGGCTGAAGAAATCGTTTGTTCATCGATAGAATGTATCTTTCTTGTCTTTCTTGTTGTTGTTGTTATTGCTTTTGTATCGGCCTTAAACCATGGTAACGTACTATTGTCTTTATCATATTGTAGCGGCTTTCACAGTTTATCAGGACTTTTACTCATATCGCAGTGGTGTGTACATCCATACCAGTGGACAAGAAGTTGGCGGTCATGCCATCAAGATGCTAGGGTTTGTTTTGGTTGTTGTTTTTTTTTTGTCTTGAGCGATTAATTTACGAGATGCTCTTCATAAGCGACATTAAGCCAAAATTCCAATAATCTGACTCAGTCTGTGCAGTTATTTGTATAATGCAAAGTATTTTGATAATATTATTTTTCCTTCCTTTTTTTCCTTTTTACTATATCTTATTATATTCTTATTGTTACTTTACTTTATTAGTAGGTCCTTTGCAACTTTTATAGAATTTTGTTTGTCCCTTTTTTATCGTCTTAATGTTTATCGTTTGCATATTTTACCCGTTTTTATCGTTTTTAACATTCCCATCTTACAAAATACCACATATATATGCTAATTTTTATTCGCTTTCTTGAACTTGAAAATGACCTCAGAGAGGAGTGTCCTTTGAAAAGTTTGTCAAAGGTCAGCCTTGTGTAAAAATCACCTTACATTATTGTTCAATTCTTCATCAGATAGAATTTTTTCTGTTTGTTTTTCCTTGCTTTTCTGTTAAGTCTCTTATCAACTGCTTATCATTTGTTTGTAGATGGGGTCGATCCTCGCAAGGCGTTGATTATTGGGTATGATTTGTGTCTTGTGCTTGTCTTATCAGTAATCTGATGTAGTGTGGAGTATGTAAGCCTTGCCTTCCATACTTGACAGTGCCCTTGCTTCCAGTGCAACATTAATGCACGTAATCACAGTAAGCCCTCTATCAGGTAAGGTAACTTAATGCAATAGTGCTAATTTACCAAGAGAAATAGAAAATAACAGGAAAAGGTGAAAATAATAACACAAATTACAAAATCCTAACTTACTCTAAACCTATTTTCATTTAAGTATTTACAGTAATTTGTCTAACTGCGTCCTTCAAGGTGAGATCGTATCACTTGAGATGTTGTAGTGAAGTATGCTTTATTTGCTTTCCCCTAGTATTCCTAGCCTGGTTTGGAATCGCAGACTCGAAGTCATATGTGGTAGACACTGTTGTTGCTTTTGGCTTTGCTCTTGTGGTTTTTCCCTGGGCCTTTGCTCTTGTGGTTTTTCCCTGGGCCTTTGCTCTTGTAGTTTTCCCTGGGCCTTTGCTCTCCTGTTTTTGCCCGTTGGAAAAACCAACATTTTCAAATCCCATTGAAATGATTTTTTGATCTGGATTCCAAAGACCACTGGTTGTGAAAACATTGATTTGGTTCTTTTCTGTTAAATTCCATGTATTTATCTTTACTATTTGTTAATAGATCTGTGCCAATTCGTGGGGTTCCGGATGGGGAATGAATGGTGAGTTGTTTGCAACCTTCAACCTTCTTTTTACCAACTGTCGTGTATATCTTGGCTACCAACAGTAACTGAAAATCACACAAGATTTGTGTCCGCTAAGGTTTTTTTTCTACAGAGATCTTTTTTTTTGTGATCACTGATCACTTGTTGAACAGGTCAACTCTAGTTACTTTTACAGAGCACTGATTGAATATTTACTTTAATAAACGGTCTTACATGAGCTCAAATTAAAGTAGTTTATATTTTATTTATTTAAATCAATATTTATACAGGAACATCTGATTTAGAATTAACCACTAGACTAGTTTAGATAGAGTCTTGGGTAAATTATAAATAAAAAAGAGAAAGAAATAAAGATAAACAACTAATATTCCTAATAGAAGATGTAGCGCACACTAAGAACAAAGACACCAAAACTATACACATATCGCTAAGATAGAAAATAGCGCTTAAAGTCGCTTTTCGCCTGGACTTTGGCTGCTTGAGATTATCTGGAAATCAAATGTTTGGAGGCAGAGCATTGAAGGTGCGCGCGCCACTGGACCTAGTATAAAGTATTTACCACGAGATTAAACGGAAAAAATGTTGTGTGCATTTTGTATTACTACTTCGTACCACAAAATTTTGAATCTTATGTATCGCAACGCATGAATCTCCTTCCACCACGGGCCACTTGACACTTTCTAATCATTTGTAAGTTAACTATAAGCATGGCTAGATCATAATTAAACAGTGTTTTTTTAATTGTTTAGTTTGTCCGTGGAAGTAATAATTTGATAAAACAAGAATTATCCATAAAGGCATGTGAGTGGAAACACTATTATACAAACAACGCCTGGAAACGCCTAAAAATAACTCCATTAACTACTTGTAACAAAGACAGAGAGGGGGGGGGGGTCACCTTAGGAAGAAGTAATTATTCCCACCATTTACTGGGCCGACTACTCTACCAGTAGTCTAGCAAGTAAAACACTATTGAACAAGGCGCCAGTTGGGCGAGGTTGATCAGTATTAACGTTTTGTTTCTTCAAATCAACAGGATTTTTCTACATTCGCCGAGGCACTAATGAGTGTGGTATTGAAAGCGGAGTGGTTGCTGGGATTCCCGCTCTGTGAAAAAAAATTCACAACTATCCAGATTTTGATAGAATGGCGTTGTAGTTCTACAGTGTAACCTTTTTAATGGGGACTGGAACAGAGCTGAGCGTCCTTATATGGAGAGGTTTAACTGTAAACAATTTCATTTTGGATATTTAGCTATGTATGTCTTGTATTAAAACAAGTAAAAAAATCAATAAAGAAAATTGATGTTTTCCTGTAGACCAACACTTCATGTTCACTTTAGTTTCAATTCTCGCTTTTGTGGCTCCGTCAATTCCAGGCCTGACCATCCATGCCCAGCCTCCCCATCCCCGCCTCGGGCATTTGTCACTTTATTTTTAGGCGGCCGTCGTACGCACGCGCACGTCGCGCCGACTCGTGAAATGGACGTTTTTTGTTTTTTCATTTTCGTCGTCGTCGTCCGTCAGTTCACTTAATCCTCTTGGGGTCGCGCGGCCTCTGAACAATGGTTTTGTTGTTATAATGACGTAAACAGATAAATGTTTAGTAACCACTTAAAACGCAATCAATTTTATCATGTTTGAAAACCAATCTCTCAAATACCGGACATTCTCCTAGTGAATAAACAATAACATGACCTTTACTGGAGATCTTTTAAGTTTAATTTTCCATCTATAATCGCAGAAAACTTCAGGGTAGTATTGACGAAATCCTTGAATTGGATTCCCGTGAATATCTGAATTTCGCCTTTCGCCAGTGAACGACAGTTGCATCGCTGTTATAAAAATAGATTGCAATTATCCTGCACTCGTGTCGTTAGGATCCGAATGGAGCCCTTGCCTGAAGGCTGAAACATTTGTCGTGAATGGATAAGGGCCGTACTTAACGACATCACGGTTTAAGAGAGGGGGTGAGTGGGGGAGTCTATCCGCCGACTGTAAATTTTTCAGAATTTCTTGTTAGAACGTAACAAACGTCAAAAGTATAATTTCCCCAGGGCGGCGACTCTTGGTACACCAAACGCGTATTTTTTCTCCAGTAATACAAAATTCTTCATTTCAGCCAGACGGAACTACAGACACAGCAAAGCAGTAATTTCTAACAAATATAAGGATCTTTATTACCTGCATTTAATATGTCAAGGCTAATCAAAATTACATTTTCTCTCAAATACAAATAGAAAAGTTAAATTCCAACCAGAACCTTGAATTATTCGATAAAGCTGAATAACTGCTCTCAAATATTATCATTTCAGCAGTATTCTGTCAGATTACTTGCATAAAGTTCATTTTCTGCCAAGTAATCTGTACAAATCTTAATTGGAATCAGAGCTCAAAATAACTAAAACTTTAAAATTTTCTCAGATCGTCTTTGGAAAGAAAATGATATTAATAATTTTTACTTTATTATTTCTATACCGAAAAGGGTGCTAAAAAACCTGGAATATTTATTTGTTAATGCTACAGCGCAAAATACATGGAAATATGATCTATCAAATGCGCTTAGATTGGAAGGGACCTGTGACAATCCATTTATGCGATATCTCGACAAAACGATGCTGCTGTGTGGATGGTAACTCTTGCTATCCTCTATGTAGTGAGGAGAGTCTCCTCAGTCGATCTTCCTACAAAAGTCGGGAAGGTTAAGAGAACCCGAAAACATCAATAAACGCTTAGGGCGTTTACGTCAATTACGGTAGTTGCCTTTCAAATTTTCGCCATTTCCATAATCGTAATTTCAGCTCAAAGCTGAGACTGGGACTGTGGTGCGAGGATCTCAGCCGATATTTGCCGAATTCTTTCAAATATTCTCCGCAGCAGCGTGTCTTTAATCATTACCTTCGCCCGTCCTATTACCCTGCCAACACAGGTATCTCGCTTGAGAAGGTCGAACATTCCGTACGAAAAACATCGATATAAGAAAACTAATGTTTGTTCAGGTCCTTTGATTCAGACATAAGGAGACATAAGGAGTGATCGATGAATTTATTATCTCCAAGACTAATGAATTTGCTTATGGCTTTTCATTGACTGTAGCCTTGTAAACCTTCTCTAGACAGTATAGATGCACGGATTATTCAAAATTGCTCATTTCGTACAGCTATTTTACTCGCTTACTTATAAACTTCAATGTCTGAAGCTCGTAAATTTTAGGCTTTTTTTGATCTCTGACAGTCGCGTGCTATTAACCTCATCAGATTTGCAGCTCGAACATTGGGCACCAACAACCCAATCAAACCCATTCTCATTCGGTTGTTATCAGTATTTGAAGAAGCAATTTAATGCAGACTAAACAGTTTAAAACGTAGTTGTCTGCTGACGGAAATACTGTTTTAAAATCTAAACATTTTCAATCGGTTGGATTCAGAGAGTAATTATCCATGGAGCATTAAACAGCACTAATTTACGGCCACTTTCAGTGATATTAAAACTAACCAATGTAAACACGTTTAAAGTGAAGACATTAACCACAGATGTTCAGAACGCATACAGCAATTGTTAATTTCATTCTAGTGCAGAGAACTTCAATTCACGCTGTTCAGTCGTGGCATCTGGCATCCTTCGCACTGGAATCGCTGGTGGGTAAAGTTTTTCCTTTTATGTGTGTATTCTAGGATAGCATTTCACCTGCCGGAAAACTTTTGTCTTAAGCGTTTTAGTTCAGAAAGAAATTGCTATCTTGGCTCAAAATAAAACACCG
The DNA here is from genome assembly GCA_964030785.1 of Siderastrea siderea. Taxonomy (NCBI): domain Eukaryota; kingdom Metazoa; phylum Cnidaria; class Anthozoa; order Scleractinia; family Rhizangiidae; genus Siderastrea; species Siderastrea siderea. The sequence continues at coordinate 19,731,617 of OZ034970.1, read as the reverse complement.
GGGCACCCGCAAGGCGCTTTGCTTGACATTCTTAAACTCCGGAGAAACCGTTGTACGAAAACAGGGATAGCTTTCTCGTCTTTTATTGGTTTTTATTCACTCTCTGGTCTAATCGTAGAATCCTTTGTCCCACGCTGCGTCTATGAAGCTTACATTAATGGCAATCACTTGAATCTTCATGCTTGTTAGTCCAGCGGAACAGTCACGCTTTTGTGCGCATGTTTCAAGTATCGCATTGACCAAGGCTACGTTTACACTAGAGGAAAAGTATCTGGATTCGTAGATTTTTCCCGATTCATCACATCTTGAGTGTTTACATTATAGGTATTCGGATTCCTAATAGTTTGCACCCCAGTACGAATCTGGAGATAGGTGATTGCTTCACAGAGGGGCCGTAAACTAAAATGTGAAAAACATCGTTCCATCGTTCAGTGTCCGACAAATTAAGCAAAAATTAGGCAAATCGAGTGAAACGTCTCTGGAGTAGTTTTCTCATATTTTCCCACGGAGAGTGAAAACAAGAGGTCGGAATTAGACTAAAAAAGACGACAACAGGCTTATATTCGACACCCAGTCGGCGATTCGTCAACCAATGTATTAAGTATGATGTCAAAATCAGTTTCTATGGTACTAAAAGTTCTTATATCGAGAAAAACTGGCCAACAAAGTTTACTATTTGAAGACGCCAGGGTCGTTAAAAGCATAGAAAGTATTCGGAATCACTGAAAACCCCGTTCGCACAATAAAATATTCCGGATTTGAAAGTATTCGGATACACAGTATTTACTTTTTTATCGTATTCAAAGTATTCGGATTCGTGGCGTAATCCGGGTAGTTTCGTCCCTTTGTGTGTAAACGCAAAATCCGGTACCAAAAGTCACCGAATTCGTCACGAATCCGGTAACTTTTGTTCTAGTGTAAACTTAGCCTAAATCATTTAGCTTATACGCAACAATATATACGTAATGGGTGCAATCACGTGTCGCATTGGAAGAAATAACAACATGGTTGCTATTTCTGTTCGAAATCGATTGAATAATTGGTCCTAAAAAGGTTGGCATATCTGGTCGCTACAAATTCAGTAACGAGGAATCGTCAAATTTAAAGTAGCGCTAAAAATGATTATTCGCAATTATTGGTTAAATAATCACTGATTATATAAATCAAATAAGATGTATATATATAAAAGTAATACAAACAGCTAAAAGTGTAAATACAAAACTCAAAAACCTTTCGACAAGAGCACTAACCTAAGAATGACGCTAAATGTGACTAAAAATGTCTGAAAGCTGTCCGGAATAGTTGAGTTGTTACCAGGTTGGCTATTCAGTAGCAGCTGATAGATTGATCTTGCTTGCAAGTGTAGACAGCACTTTCCAACCCTGGCGCATGCAAGATCACCATTTGATCTGAGGCCTTACGAAGACTTATACTTAAATTTCTGAGATTTTTGAGATAGGATGGTGACAGCAAGTAAATAGCTTTATCCTCCCTTACTTTAAACGTAAATTCTAGCGCGACCCGGCAACCATTGGAGCAAAAACATGGAATTCCTCCCAATGTGCAACATAAGTCTCCCTTTCTCCTTCTGGACTGGCCAGCTATTCATCAAACTATTACATTGGTTAAAATAGATATCCTGATTGCGTAAAGAAACGGAATTGAGCGAAACTTTCCTATGGGAACATTAAAAAGCCATTTTGCTTCAAAAAACTCTGCAAATAGTCGGTAGAAAAGAGCGGCTTGTCTGTTACTTAGTGGAAATGATGTGGACACTAAGACAGTCTGCTGGCAAACCAAAGCGTCCGTTTTCCTCTTTAATTACATTCTTCAATAAATCTACCTCAGTGCTATGGAATCCTATAATATTTACAGTTGTCTGGTATTATTCATATGCGAAATATTGAGTTTTTTAATTTTTGGACCTTATAAGGTTTCTATCTTACAAAGCCGTTATAATTAAATCTGACTGCGAAATTGCACCCATTGTCTTAGTGCTATAACAAGTTTAATTGAATCACTTATTATAATGTACATTTTTGAATGCTAATTTCATTATCTTAGCAAAACTAACCTTCAAAATTTAAAGGAGTTAATCAAATGCCCGACTAAGAAGCACTTATAGGACTGATTAGTTTATTGGCTGTTTGAGTATTGACCTTAGCTTGCCTCATAACAAGGTTAGTACACTGCTTTGATGACTTATTTTTCATATATTTTGAATTGTTAATTTATCATTGGCAACTTCATTGTTCAAAGTTCGGACAAGCACAAAGCAACGCTGTGCTATTAAAACCAAATTATCAGTTTAAAAAAGTCCTGACAGTCTGCCTTGTTTAACCCTCGAGGAGAAGCATTCTACCACACTTACTTTTAAAGGTGTTTTGAATTTGCAACGAGTACATTGTTGTCAGAGTTGGTTCAGTTCAAAGTAAGCTGCACCGGTCGGGTTACACGTTTGAACCGTGAAATGAATTTGGAAGAATGACGAAGTACATAAATCTGCAGAAAGGACAAGAAACAAACAGAACATATCATTGTTCTCATTGTCAAGCAATTGATTTTTAGCTAACATAATTTAACTGATTTCTAGTTGACTGAGCTGTGCACACTTGTCAGATTAGAAAACAATCGTCAATATTATAGTGCATACATAACAATTTCCATAAACAAACAAGAGAAAAAACTGACTACGTACTGAAACATCGGTGACCAGTCTGTATTCGCGTCTTCTGCTTATGGCTTATTCAGTTGCACCGAAAAGTCACGTTGCTAACCTTACACGTCGATGTTACGACGGAGTAGTCGGCTGAATCATTTGTACGGATGAAGAACAAATTTATACTGAAGGGATATAAGGTGATAGATTTTACATCAGCATTTCTTTAGATGGCCGCAAAATATAGCAATTTTCGTTTAACGAAACTCTCATTTCGTGGCTATCCTAAATTTCGACATTGTCAACACTTCAACGTGAATTAAATCCGCAGAAAAAACTGTAAATACTGCGATTTTCTCACCAGAAACTTATCTCTCAAAGACAATAATAACAAAAGCGGTATTGTTTAAATTGAAAAATTCATATCAATTTTCAGAGTTGTCGCATTAACCACTTAAGTTACCAGGCACAAAGCTATGCTTGTCTGGCCTGTCGATTTTGTTTTTGCTATCCTGTATAAACGTTTATAAACTGGAATAAGTATTTCAGGTCCGAGTGTCCGCCACAGAGATTTGTACGAGAGCTGGAGGAGCTAGAATGTTTTTATAATTCCGGGGAAATCTGTTTTATTACAGATTTATTTCCGGACCCATTAAACATGTATTAACCTAAACTGTTTTTTAATATTCATGTTCTTATTATTTTGGGTATTTGTTTTATGGTATTCTGTTTAACTCAGTCAAAAATAGTCCATGGTTTCCTAATTATCATTTGTAATAGAGATTTGACCAACTACATGTGGGAAATGTTTCTGAGGCTAAAATATCCGGATTCATAAATGTTTCCGGATTCAACGCTTCATCCTTTCTTGACACACCTTGAGTGCTCGGATTCCTCAAGTGTTTGCATTACAGGATATTCACATTATCCGGAGATAGTGATTGCTTCACGGAGCATTCGTAGAGTAAAATGTGAAAACAACTGTCCAGATTCTGACAAAAAGTGTAAACTAGGCAAAGTAGAGGGAACTAGTTCGCTCATATTTCTTCTACTGAGAAACAAAAAGAGTTCTTATATCGGGAAAAACACGCTACCAAAATGCAGGCTTTGAATGCGCGAAGCCGTAGAAAGTTTTCGGATTCACTGAAAGACCTGTTTTACACAATAAAAGATTCCGGATTTGAAAGACTTGAAAGAATTCGGATACAAGTATTCCCTTTTTTTATCGATTCAAAGTATTCAGATTCGTGATGCAATCCGGATAGGTTCGACCCCAGATTCGTCCTTTGGTGTATAAATGCGAAATCGAATCCGACAACTTTTTCAAATTACGCGAGTGAAGCCGGTATCACTGCGGTATGGTGCAAATATCATCACAATTCACTTTACTGCCCCACTTTACTGTCCCAGCAGACCTCTCCTTCTGCAATACATTCAGGCTTCTCTTGTCACAAGGAATTTTAAGCTCTGGTCAGTTGGCACAGTTGGGGAGAACCATTTTTTTAATGGAGCCGGAAACGCACTGAGCTTGAATGCAATCAAAAATTGCGCAAGGAGTATAATTGCTATTACCCTAGGAAGATCGAAGGGCCTCTGCTCGCAGGGTAAATTGCTATCAAAACACTTAAGGAAAAGTGTAAAAAGGACAGAGAAAAGAATAACATCTCAAATTGAACAAGAATCAAAACGTGTGCTTTGTTCCACAGAATTGGAAGTCTTTAAAAAAACTACATATTTCTTAAATCTCGGTGTGCTTTAAAATAAAGTAAAAATAAGCATTATCGCTTCATGTTTTATTAAAAAAATTGACACTGCAGCAATTACTCTACATTGACTTCTTCAACTGTCTGTTTTTAAGTAATTACTTTTCTCCTTGAATTTCTATTCTACGACCAAATGCTTATGGTTTACTTGGGAAGGTTTAAGTGTAGTCCTTCTCTAAGAACACACTCCCAATTCCTGTTTTTTTTCCCCCGCAGAATTTATTTAAAGAAACAAACAAGCAAACAAATAAAATAAAGTAGAAGTACTATAGTTCACAAAAATCACTTGGAGTATTGAGTATTAGCGCAGAAGCTTTATCTGTGATGTCCAAAATACTGAAGCTTTGTACTGGAGTTTGTGACAAAACTCTTGTGAGCAAGTTTGGTGATCAGCGTAGTAATATAGGTATAAATTTTGGTAAGAAGAAATCGGAAGAGACAAGAAGGAGATAATAGGTTTTTAGAAACGACTTGTCTGACATTGCAGGGGTCCAGTAAGTTTACACAGAACCATGTGGAGGTATCTTTGATGGCTGTGAACTGATCGTCAGGTCGTGGTCTTGATCAAAACTTTTATTAGTAAAATAAAGAAAGCAACCGATTTTCGAGCTGCCTTGTTGAAACACCGTTTAAGGTTGACAGCAGATAGTGATCCCGAACGTACCACGTTTTACTTTATCTTTCAACTTGTCAGTGGACGTTTTTCAATATTTATTTTCACGACGACTTTTGGGTGCCGACTAAAGGAGTATTGAATGGTCGGCAGTGAGTTGTCAAACAGCACTTAAATTCTTAAAAAAAAAAACTAAATCCAGAACAATCGAATATACTAATAATCAAAGGGGGCCTCTTTGTTAAAGAAAACATGGAATATGATGTTTTCATTTTGTATGTGCTTGAGAACGTTAATGCTTATTTCGAATTTTGGGCAAGATAAGAGGTTTTTCATGAGAAACACTCATTAAAATAAAAAAAATTATTGAAATAAAAAAAATCGACTTGTCTCTAACAATCTGCATCTAAACTTTCTGTCTTCTCGAGCTGATGTCAATCCTTGCTGTTTATACTGTTAAACAATAATCGCTCATTGTTGGTACGCCGAGCTCACGTTGCTAGTGATTGTAGCAATCTCATTTGGGTGCTCACCTGTGTAAATAAACTTAAAAAACAAACTTCTAGAAAAAGAACCAGTATCATAAAAAGATGTGACTTCCCTGGCTGATTGCGTGTCAGCATGCTAGTCATTTGTGATGGCCACACCTATATGTCAAATAAACACCACCAAACCCACAAAGTTTGTTTACATGAGGTACGTACTTGTATTGATCACGAACATTTGGAAATATAAAAGGGAAGTCGAGCAGTCCAGGTCATGGAAACTTGTGGAACATTCTCAGGTAAATAAATTGAGTATTTTTACAGCCAAATCAGGAAAAACATAAGCTAAAACTTGTGGTACATCAATCTTAATTTCACTTTTTAGTCTTCTGTCATTTAGCAATTTTTTTATTTAATGGTGAAGTAGGAAAGTGTCACACATTTTAATGATTCTAATTTCGATTCTCTTAAACGCAAATGTAATAGGACATTTCATTGTCTGACATCACGAACGTGGTCATGCATTTGTCAAGATTTTAGTTTGTTTCATATTCAGAATCAAAAATGTAGGTGATAAATCCTGATTAACTGAAATTATTTTTAAAAATTCCGAACGTCAAGAAATCTGATATGTAACTCACGCCTTGTTGAGAAACGACATTGTGTTCTGGCAGGGCTTTGTTGTTAGCTTCAAACACTGATTAATCCGGTTAAATTCATACTAGAACGTTCAAGAAGAGATAGAAAATCGATTATTTTAGATTGAGCTTAAGTCATTTCGCTTCACTGGTCAGTCCTTTGTCTAGGTTACAGCGTGGTTACTTGGACCACAACTTGAAACAATCTTATTCAATAAATGAGAAGATGGTACGCAACGTTCGTTTGTTTTTGAGTTATTAAACAGTAATGAAAGGAAAGCAAACAACAGGAGGTGAACTGATGAATTTGTCAAAACTGATCAGCTGTTTTAAAATCTAAGGCTCAGAACTCATTCATCTTGGCCGACACCGCGTCTCATGTTCTTCGCTAATCCGATTGCATCGACGCACAACTGATTTTGTAGCGAAATTTTGTCTCTTCAATTTTGAGTTGTATGCTTATATTCATTTAGCTGAATCTGATAAGGGATGTGGTGAGGTATTAAAGAACAAAGAACCTTTTTCTGTAATAAAAATGCAAATTCCGTGCACCTGTAAGAACTGTCAAAACATAGAGGGTATGGTTTCATTTGCTCAGGTTTGTGCAGCATGGGACATCATTGCTTCTGACCATAAGCAACTTTCACGTTCCACGTAAACGCTGGGTTTTTGGATAAAGATTTCCTTTTTTATTATTCGTTCGGATTAAACAACACACGAGCAGTATTCAAGTGACTGGAGGGCTACACGCCTCGCATTGCCGGTGGCTCGTAAGCAGGTAAGAAGGTTCTATGAAGGCGAAATTTTCGTATGTTATGATCAAAGTTCGCGTTGTTCAGTTCTGAAATTCTCTGATCGTGCTTGGCATGCGGACATCTTTATTTATGAGCGTGGTGAATTTTTTCACCAGGTATTTAGTTGGTGTATTTACATTTGAGCTGATTGCTATTTAAGATTTTAAAAGTAATATTTTATTAAAACTTTACCGTCCGATTCGGAAAGTTTCTTGTTCGGTGAATACTGTGACAGTTTCTCCAATAGATTTTTATAATGCCTCTGATAGACCTTGTCGTAAATTACGTACTCACTTAAATCGGTATCTACAGTTTTACTCGCTTGACAAAAGCCAATCGTTTCAATTGTGGAAAAAAAAATCGCGGTAAAAATTGCGGCAATGACTTACATTTTTTGTTTTTTAGCAAGGAAAAAGGAGAAAATGGGGTTTTATTTACTCGTTGTGTTAAGCCTATTCTAGCCTCTTTTCTGGCTCTGTAACAAGCTGGAACTGGGTTGTTTTCTTGGGGAAATGATCAATGTAAATGGACGTCATTCGACTATATATCTTTACCGGTGAAAATTCTTTCCTCCTACATCCCCCGCAAATTAACTGTTGCCTTTGTTGGCCTTTATTACTACGTGGATAAATTTCAACAGGGGAACGAAGATTAAAAACTGTCTTTCGTAAACTGTCTAGCAACGAAAAGCTCTGGCGCAGTGTTTAGTACAGAGTATGGCTTTCTGTGCTAGTTTTTAAATGAAATCGCGCACTGCGTGCAAAACCTTGAGATTCAGTGCATAACTATAACGCTGTGTGAGAACATTTTTCCTCTCATTTTCATGCTGTCAACGAAACTTTTCAATGGTGAAACAGTTTTGATCAGATCAGATAAATACTGATATATGGCGTTGTGTAGTTTTTCCACTCTTCTGGAGAGGGTTACTGCCTGTGGATTAAGCAGTTGTTACCCAGGCTACGTTGAAGTTGTTTCCCTAAAAGAATGCACAAGACACATCTCGCGGCATCTTCAATTGCAGGGACTAAGTGCAGATAAAGCCGTTGACAGTGAATTCAAGTTGTTGTTAGCCCGAGCAGGTAATGTTATTGCATTTTGTTCTGGAATTACTGTGTTCCATAATTTTGGCCGCAGATACTTCATGGCGCTCGGCGTCCTTTAATCAAGGCTCTGCAGAGTCGCGCCACTCACGTGCCCACGGGCGACCGGGGGGTTGGGGGTGGCAGGGATGGCGCAGTGGTGAGAGCACTCGTCTTCCACCAATGTGGCCCGGGTTCGATTCCCGATCCCGGTGTCATATGTGGGTTGAGTTTGTTGCTAGTTCTGGTCCTTGCTCAGAGGGTTTCTCTCCGGGTACTCCCGTTTTCCTCCCTCCATAAAAACCAACATTTCCAAATTCCAATTCGACCTGGACGTAGGGCCATAAGGGAGACTACAGTTTGACTGCAATTATGCACCCTACTGAAATAAAGTGTATTTATTTTTTTCTACTTGACCAATGTTTGGGTGTAGGGGTGACGCTGCGGGTTCACCCTGGCCCTGTTTAGGACAGAAAAACGAAATGGAATGTCGATCGTACTGATCATACCCGGTTGGGGAAGACGGGCATAAAATTATATACCATGCTTAAGGACAGAGACCAAAAACCGTATCCTGTCTAGCGGCAAACCCCACTATATTCCACATAAGGGAGTAACCGTCGCTTCCGGGCGGGGGAAGGGGGGTGGTGGTGCCGTGTTTAGCATGACGATAGCACGATGTAATTTCAGACGCCGAAAATTGAACTTCAATGCAATCTTCCTTGTTAGCAGTTCGAGCGAGCGAGACGCGGAAGCCACGCAGGCCCATGCGAGAACTCGCCCACATGATACCTTTTCTCGCTTTGCCATTTTAGCTAGCCCTTTTTTGGTTATTGCGTCTTGGGGTTGAAAGCTTAGACTCTTCTACTGAAAAAATGCTTAAATAACCAGAAATCAAAGATAAATATACCTTAAACTCTAGGCTTCCAACCTCATGACGCAAAAACCAAATAGCAAAGCGAGAAAGGGTATCATGTGGGCGAGTTCTCATATGGGCCCGCGTGGCTTCCGCGTCTCGCTCGCTCAAACTGCTGCCAAGGAAGATTACATCACGGGACGTTCGATAATCACATCGTGCTATCGTCGATAAATATTGTGCTACCGTTGAGCGAGTTAAGGCTAAGCACGGCACTCCCCCCCGGAAGGGAGGGTTACTGCCTAATGTGGTCTATGCTGGGGTGTGCCGCTGGACAGGATATGGTTTTGGTCTCTGTCCCTAAACATGGTAAATTATTTTATGCGCATCTTCCCCAACCGGGTATGGTCAGTACGATCGACATTCCATTTCGTTTCTCTGTCCTAAACAGGGCCAGAGTTTCAAACCCACAACGTCACCCCTACACCCAAACATTGGTCAAAAGAACCTTTCTCCCCCCCTCCCACCCCCGGGAGCGGGAGGGCACAGGAGTAGCGCGACTCTGCAGAACCTAGAGTAAGGGACGCCAAGTGCTATGAAGTATCTGCGGCCAAAATTATAGAACTCAGTAATTCCAGAACAAAATGCAATAACATTACCTGCTCGGGATAACAGCAACTTGAATTCACTGTCAACCGCTTTATCTGCACTTAGTCCCTGCAATTGAAGATGCCGCGAGATGTGTCTTGTGCATTCTTTTAGGGAAACAACTTCAACGTGGCCTGGGTAACAACTGCTTAATCCACAGGCAGTAACCCTCTCCAGAAGAGTGGAAAAACTACACGACGCCATATATCAGTATTTACACACTGTGAATGTAACTCACTGCAATGTTTATTTTATTTCATGAACTGTAATTAAATTAGTAGTAAAATTACAGCAGCACGTTCATTGCGAAATTACCGCGCTTAATAGAGAGAGTCATGACCGTAAAAACTCCTTTGTGGAGCTTGTGCTAACATGTAATCCAACAAAGTACTAGCTGTCTGTTGCAAGTTTTTTTTTTTCTTTTTAACTTTCCACCAAGTTTTTATCTCAAATCACATAACAGAAATCGAATACGTGACTCTCTCTGTTAGTGTGGTGTGACACGTGCGGGTCAGTGCAGAGGTCACCTGTCTTTCCGCGTATTCCTCTAGGCGATGAGTTTAAAATATCTTCGCTCAATCAGGAAACTGAAAATTCGTTTGTTTACAGTTTGGAATGTTTTTCTGTTGTATTGTTGCGTTTTCGGTTGACAAGGTAGGCGGCACAGTCCGTCGTTTCTCTGTGTTTTCGATGTTATCCAGTCTTGGTTAAGTTGAATGAGTGGATTCCTGTCTTGTTGAAATGCTGTTAAAAATCTGCTTTGTTTTAACATTTTAAGACTCAGCAAGACTCAAGAAAGAAGAACTTTCTTTCAAAGATCAGGAAAAACATTATGCGTGCATGTGTAACTAATGGTGAGCCTATCTTAAACGACCTTTGTAATTGTTAGGAGTATTCCAGGAATTAAATCTGTAATTTGCATATAATTCTACCCGCTCAGATCACTAAACAGTAAAAATTTACTGACGGGGAAGTATTTGATTCCCAAAGCTGTAACTTTCCTAGTGAAAAGTACAATGACAGAGCTTTCTTTCTGTGTAGTCTTAATCATTGAACGATACATACCAGATGCCGTTTTAAGCGGCGGAAGTTGGCCTTCATTTTACCTTGTGATAAACAAGGTTAAGAGCGGCTCGATAAAAACGCCGCTTGAAAATGTTCGAAACGAAACATTGGCAAATTTATTACACAGTTTTAAAGTAGAAAGGTTAAATAATGTGCGTGGTTTGTTTCGTTTCAAAAGAATCTTTTTTACGTTCTCACCGGCTTCCTAAAGTTGAGTGAGAATTTGAGCCGTTTAGAGACCCTAAAACCGCCATTTTATGCATTTTTCGAACTTTTTAAATTTTCGTCCGTTAAATAACTCGTTGGAACTTTGGATTATTTTTCCTTGAATTAGCTTACCCAAAGGGATGTTTTGGCAAAATAAAAAAAAATTCGATTTTTTGTGAGTGTCTTTCGATTCTCGATATTCTCAGAAAATGACTCTTAAGACTTCAGTCTTCAACAACAGCAACGTAATTTAAGTGTTCTTAAAAGCTGTACCAGTTCCTCAGTGAAGCACATGGTTCATGATGCACATGGATTTAAGAGGAGAAAAGAGGAAAGAAACTAAACACATGAAAGGAGCGCAATAAATGTCAAGTTTGCATTTGCTTGTTAAAACCCAATAATCGGGAATAAATGCGTGCTGAGTTGGAAATTCTGCGCAAATGTGAATTAATCTTGCGGCAGGCCACCTGCCTGGTAAATATTCCTTGTGTATTTACACCGCCGTTTAGTTTTAGAAAAAAGACCAGAAGCAGAGTGAGTTAAATAAAGGCAGCAAATAAAAACGAAGTCAGGCTGAACCCTCCCCATCGCTAGCTCACCGGTAATGCCTACATTGCACAAGCCTAAACCCTAGAACTAACCGGGGATCTCTCGTTTCACCTTTTTGTCTCCAGTCACTCTCCATTCAAGATAAAAATGTTTTGAAGACATGCAATTCTGTAAAACATCTGTATAAAAATTCAGTTTATTTTACAGACAGAATTTTAGAACGTCTCAAAATGTCATCACAATAACGTCTCTTTTTTTCAGACACTTTTTCAAACAGCACAAGAAACTCTTCAACAACAGACCTTCAAAGTGAGTGTCAAGGCTACTTGAAGATGAATTACTACATTCTTGTTCCATGGACAGTTGCATACTCCCTGATTGCCATGGCTATTCTCTTTGGTAATGGTCTTGTAATCATCTCATTTGGAAAGAAGACCTTTCTTAGAACTCATACAAACTACTTTATTGTCTCCTTAGCTGCTACAGATTGTTTTGTTGGGATTATCTCCATTCCCTGGTGGATTGTTGTTCTGTTTGTAAGCCATCAGGAACAGACATGGTTTGCCTTACTGCACGACATTTGGGTAATATTTGACATCCTGGGCGGTGTTGGGTCGATACTGCATCTTGTCGCCCTGAGCTGGGACAGACTTTGCGCCATTGTTTGGCCTTTGAGCCACCGTATCTACACCAGTAAAAGATATTTGTTAATCTTGGCCTTGATTTGGATGTTGGCAATTCCAGTTGCCGTATGTTCCAAACCGGGAATGAAGTCAGCACCTAAGGCGTACAATGTGACTGTAATCATACTTTGTTTCTTTGTTCCACTGTTTATTGTGTGTGTGACACAAGCTGCTGTAGTGATATCTCTTCGTAAAAACAGGATACAGAATTCTTACAGGCTTAAAAGGAGTCTTCGTAAAGAGGTGCGTGTGGCCAAGACAGTGACTATAATGATTGCCTTATTTATGATCGGATGGCTTCCTTTCTTCACACTCTCCTTGGTCACTTACATAAGGCCACAGATTCAACCGTCATGGCAAGCTATCTGTGCTGTCAAATTTCTTCAATACAGTAACTCCGTTGTCAACCCAGTGCTGTACGCTCACAAGTTTCCGCACTTTCGCAAAGCGTTTGCAGCCTTGCTGTGTCCGTGTCGCGAAGTGGGGAAAAAAGCGCGAAACGTCGGGGAGAGTTTCAGAACAACACTTTCTTCCTTTAGAACGGGCGCAATTCGAGAGAAAAGGTACAGGAACCACTTACAGCCATTCGTTCCACAAGTCAACAGCTCCACTGTTGGATCCTCTTTCGACGATTCAGCACTGAATGCTGCGGCCATTGATCGTCTTCCTACGGAAGAAATTGAACTTCGTGGGAACAGCTCACTGTCTAACAGTTCTTGAAGACAACAAAAATGCTCCAACTGTTTAGAAAGATATACTGTCGTTGTGAAGTAATAAACATAAATCAGAAGACGATCTACCGACCTTGTATGCGACTTCTTTTGGCGCACAATCACAAGCTCGCCATTTTCTGCCTGTGTAGTGGTTTGAGCTTAAAATAGCCTTATCAGTTATCAAATAAGCCCTTTTAAAAGGCGATGTTTGGGGTCTCCAGACTTGCTAAAATAAAACAAAAACAGTCAGAAATATTAAGATAATGTTGTACTCTGTTGTTCTGTGTTCGTTTTTGAATTGGAACCTCGCAAGCGGCGTGTTATACTAGGTTAAAGTTTGACTAACTCTGTTCTGAGCTGTACAAATTTAAACTTTACAAAACCGCTCTTGCGAGGTTCAAATCGACAAAAAAAAATACAGAACAACAAAGTACAACATCGTTTCAGTATTCCTGACTGTTTCTTTTTTAATTTAGCCGTCTAAAAATCCGTTAACATCACCTAATAGAGGCTAATTTCACTAAATAACCGACACAGCCCTCTCGAAGCACAGTCCCCCTTGAACAGAGAACGAAAAGTCTCTAAATTAATAATGAATAAATTAATAATGGTGGGATAAATTTGGACAAACCTTCCAGCCTCTTCCTTGTGAAAATCTTTCTATTACAGGTGTAATTGTTATTACAGTGGCAACATTTTGATGTAAACGAAATCACTGTAAAATCCTCGGCTGCTGTAGCCGGCCGTATTCCGTACCCTCTGAGTTGTCCCTTATAACGGTTACGTCAGTAAGCCGTAAATTGTTTGCATTTTGTCACAAAATGGTGAAAGCCAATTAAGACAGTGATTTTTCATGATATTTGTCATGAATATAGCAAGAAAATGCAATGTGACGTCACAGCCTAGAAAGTTATTACTGATTTATACGTTCAGTGACATTCTCTCAACGCCAGAACAATAAAACTGCAGTAACAATAATGGGACTACCTTTATCTCGATTTATGTAATATAAATACGACTAAAAGTGACAAACACATAAGAATAATGCAAAACATTAAGTGGGATGTAAATGTTGGTGGTTCTGACAGCTGGCAGTACAAAGTGCCTGTCGTGTTTGAAGCATTTTATTACCGGTTTTATGAGCTGAGAAGAGGACATTTTATGTGACAAAAAAGAGGAATTACAGTAAACGTTGACCAACTTTGTATGCCACGCTTGTAGGTGTTAAGTCGAGAAATAAAGTGAAATGACGAGAACTTTTGAAACGACGATGTATATTAAAGACCATTACTTTATTTTAAAACAAAGCTGATACCAGTGGCCTTAGACATTTTGCAATTTTGCATCAATGTGATTGTAAAAAAACCAATGCTATCATTATTTTTTGGTCGTCACAGCAGTGGCGACTTGCGCTAATCGAGTGCTGTTATCATCAATGTGGATTTAACTGTTGAATCAGTAGACTAAACTAACCTAAGCGATTTGAATAACTTAAATAAAGACATAAATGTAAAGAAGATCCTCGCAGTTATTAACGCAACTTATGCAGTCGCGAAAAGAAAGCCTGAAAAATCAGGTTTGCCGGGACTCGAACCCTGACCTCTGCGATACCGGTGCAGCGCTCTAACCAATTGAGCTAACAAACCAACTGGGAGCTGGTCATTAAATTGCTTCGTAATATACCCGGGAAAGAGGATCTTCTTTACATTTATTTCTTCATTCCGTAGTTCAAATATATGACCATCATATATTCATAATTAAATAGAGAGGTCATGCCATTCAAAGTGATGCTGAGTAGTTTTTATCGTAGAATAATGCTTACTGTTGGTGTGATTCACAATATTGTAGCCTTGTATCACAGAGACCAGTGAGTAAAGTATAATACCGTCACTCCAACCCATTTCCAATCATTTAATGTCTGTTTGGTTGGGTTTACCTCGGTGTAAGAACCTGACAAGATTTCCTTTGTTTGTTAGCTTTTGTTTTGCTGTACGGTATTCTTTAAAATGCTTTTGTTTCCTTTGATTTACGTCATCCGTGAATTTCACAGGTTCTTACACCGAGGTAAAGCCGTTTGTTTGCACTATAACGTACTCGCGTTTTTCAGTAATTTCTTGGCCAAAAGTTTAACAACCACACCTCAGGTTTGTCAGTAATCTCGTAATTCATCGAATACCTAAACTCTAATAATTTTTCAATTGCACAAGTGGCACCAATTTTCTAGCTGTAAATCGCTATCAGCCTTTAGAATTGAAAATTAGGTAAAACAACATGGATGAATCAGTTGGCATGCCCTCACTGTCTATCTACAGCTTTAAAGGTTTACGGATTGGCGTGACTGGATGCTCCTTAGCAAAATGGAATTATTTCTGGCAAGCGCTAACCTGGCGTCTCTGGATTACCCTTCCGTATTAATGATCTTTGTACCAGTTGACCTTATTAGAAGCTGGGCGAGAGATTTTTGCGTTAAACCAAGGTTAAAACTAAGTTGACATGAAAGACGTTCTCGCGAGAGTGTTGAAGATGACGGAAGGAATTCCTTGCCCATCCACATTTCTTACTTAGCCACAATCCTACCCTTGATTCGAAACTGAGTACCAGAGTTGAAGGTCCTTAATTTAAAACCTACTCTTCTGTTTTATAATACGACACATTACTGAACGAGACAGAAAACAAATCTCAGCGATGGTCTCAATCAGATTTTGAAAAATGCCAAAAATAACAAGAATTCACTCCGTAACATTATCATTTTCGATGCTTGAGATGACCAGGAGTCAAAGATTTAATTAGAAAATAAACCAACAAACAAAAACTTTTTAAACTGACCTTACTGACTCGCCAACTCTGAATACTCATCGTGACGCAATGCTCATTCAAATTCCTAAACTCGGGGGAAGAGCTTTGGTTCTACGTTTATGAAGACAAAAGATAGACGCTACTGCTTTTCTCTTCACAATACTTCGTTGAAGGTCCAATTTTAAGCTCATATTTTGCGCAACCCAAAGAAAAAAAAAAGGTGAACCGGAGAATGTTCTAGTTGAATTTGACTTTGGTACGGCTAATAGTGGAGCTTTGCTCTCGCTACGGCTCCAACCTTAGCTCAACCAAACTCGCCTGATATGTATACTCGCCGAGGGGTATTACAATTGCGATTTAGACAGCCTGGTTGATTCATTTTCTATTTAATCAATAGAGTTCTTCTGTCGAAAACACTATCGTGTGATAGGTTGCCCGAGGAAATTTGACGTTCACGAGACGCTTATATGAAGTTTGAACATCAAATTCCGGAGGGAACCTATCACATATAGGGCCTGAGACAGAAGGACTCTATTGTTTTTATTATACAACTCTAAATCTTGAGCGAGAATTGCCAAAAACGGGCACTTTGCTCTGATAGGCGCCCGCTGAGGAGAGACACTATTGCGTCACGGATCGATTTCGACCAATGGGAGCACGCCAAAATTTAACGT
This sequence comes from Siderastrea siderea, assembly GCA_964030785.1. Classification (NCBI taxonomy): domain Eukaryota; kingdom Metazoa; phylum Cnidaria; class Anthozoa; order Scleractinia; family Rhizangiidae; genus Siderastrea; species Siderastrea siderea. The sequence continues at coordinate 19,715,395 of OZ034970.1, read as the reverse complement.
TGTACTATAATAGGGTCCTATCATAAGGCTATAATAGTAAGGTGCTGAAGTATTCCAAAACTACGCGACTAAGTTCAGTTGATCAAAAGCGCCCTTCACTTATGCAGGTCGCTAAACGCCTCGAAGAAAGTATACACCATTACTCTCGCCTAGACCACAGTAGAGAACGTCATGTTTTTTGATCTTTTGAATACGTTTGAAGCCTTGCCGTTACCTCTTGTGTTTACTGATCTCATTTTACGCGCAGTAGACCCAGCTCGCCAAGAAAAGCGATGGAACGAAACGTTATCGATACCGCGAAGTTTAATCAAGGATACATTCTTATATGAAGTGAGCGGATATTCCAAATCTTCGAGATAATTCGACTTTCTACACCTTAACCAGTTCCCGTATAGTTCCACGATTGCTTGGTAACAGCCAGGAAGTCTGGCAGTGTATATGACGGGATTCGCAAGCGAGCTACTGTACTGAAGAACCTTGAATACAAGAATAACTTCATATTTGATGTCTACACACGTACCGCACGCCCAGTATGCAAAGTTTAGACCAAAAAATGGTCCCCAAGCAACTAAAAAACAGCCAATCACGAGCAAGATTGCTTTGGCTATGCGCGCTTCCCTCTCAGCACCCCGCGCTTGGCGATGGTTTTGAGGAACGCTTTTTGATGCAGTGATAAACATGGCTATGTAGACAACAATTATGACTGATAAAGGCCAAAGAAACGACACCACGGAAACGAAAAGCGTATAATAACGCCAGCTAGATGCTTCTTTCACAGTTATGCAGCACAATACTGCTGAAACACTCCACACGAGGAAAACAAGGAAGAAATAGGGCTTTTTGGAGGAAATACGATGCAAAAATGGCCATCCTATAGCGTAAAACCTTTCCATACTGATCATCATTAAATGCCAAATAGATGCCGTCGCACCCAACACGTCGATGGTGTTCCACAGAATATACACAAAGCTTGGAAATTCGACCGAACTGGCCAGAATGTATATAAATGAAGGTACGCCAACACTTCCCACAATGATGTCTGACAACGCAAGGCTCACGAGAAAATACGAAGTGCGAGTGCGCAGTTTACGCTTTCGAAGAAAAACCGAAACAACGATAATGTTTCCGAAGACGATACCCATGGAAATGAAGGCGTAGACAACACAGAACACGACTTTAACCGAGGGACTTGTGCGGGCCAGTGGACGCGTTTCCGTTCTGTTTTGAGCGCTCGGCTGTTCTGCAGAGGATGAATTGCTGAAGGGGAACCAACTCTCAGAATCATTCATCGTTGTCTTGTCTGTCCAGTTCACTGCTTACTTGTTTTGAAGTGTTGCCAGCCTATTTTCAAGCACGTATTTATTAGATGATTTGTTTTCTTTCTCTAAGAAAAAATTCGACAATAGAAATGTTAGTTTTTAGCAGCCATTTGTCGGAAATTTACTGAAGAGTTAAGGATTTTATTGGTATGGTGTTATAAAATAAATTGGGGGAAAATGGCTTCATGAATGGCTCAAAATATCATAGCTTGCGGAGAAATATTCCTAAATTTATTGCGGTATGTTTGATGGTAAGTAGTTTTAGTCTGACAGCATCGGTTTCCTACTTTTTTCACTAATACATGTTTAAGATGGAGTCTTGTGTTACTAATGTTCGACATCATTACCATGGGAAGACCATTCTAGTCCCGGGTTTTGATATAAATGCCTTAGAGAAAAAGGGAAAAAATCATTCCTTAATTGTGTACAATGACGAAGATTTCAAAGTCATTCACCTATATCCTTGGAAAGGTTTACTTTCAGGCACAGAAAGCATCATTTACAAGCTTTTAACAATAATGTAATGCAGTTTCACCTCTTAGTTGGAGTTTTTACCAGTAAAAACACGTCTTAGTGGAAATTCGCCCGCATTTTGTTCGCCTGGCCCACTTTTACACTATAAAAGAACAGCATTTGAGTTTACCTTCCTAAGAACAAACAAAGTGACAGATTAAGGAAATCTAGAAGTTGTCACAACTTAACGAGGTGTCACGGAAACTAGGTCAGTGAAATGATTTTGTTTCTGACAATCCTTTGAGGACGACTGATTGCGTTTTTACAGTACTCTTTCGCATTTTGCTATGTACACGCTTTTGGCATATCGAGACTATACGCACATTTTCCCTAGAATTTGAGTTTCCGCTAGCCAGACCACTTTTAGCCAAACCTAAATTAATTAGATGAGGAAATTTGTTTTATCCTGCACTGCACTGTCTTTGAGTTTTGCTTTGTTTTATGATATCTTTTCAATTAGCATGTTCAAATGATCGTGTTTGTTCAGACGGAATAGGCATAAGCCAACAGATCAAACTGTCAATCGCCTTAGCCAATTTAAAAATTATCATTCATTAGTCGAGTGTTAATTTACAGGCAGGTTCAGTGAATATACAAATCGCTTTCGACTTCTTTAACCAAAGGATAAAGGAGTGAGTAAAAAGCTGTCCATGTCTGGAGCATTAATGTTTCTTTAGGCCTAATTTCATTAATTAATTTTCCCAGTGTTGGTGAGCTTTATTTGTTCTGTAAATCAATGTAACAGCTGCTAAGCGAATCCTTTGGTCTCTATGACTGTGCCAAGTTATTAAAACATATCCGTTCCTAAACAATTAAAATTTCTAGGAAATCGGCTAGATAGGGCAAACAGGGAAAACGAATCCTTTGAAACTTCTAACCAAATACCTCTTTACCATATCTGCCTTGTTATATGTTTAAATACTGCATATCGTGTTCCCATTTCATAAAGATTCACAAGGGATAGCGGACCAATAAAAAGGCTGAGTGATATGTTTTCAACCAGCTGCTAAGTGGGAATAATTGTTTTACATTTAATTCTCAGCTTGCAAATCGTTGCAAAATTTTTTTGGCGTAGTTTTCGACAACTAGTTTGCATCACAGTGAAAACTTTGAAACGTCCCGGCACTTGACAAGGCATCAAAATTCCTTATAAGGCAAAAAACGGAGTTATTCGCTGATAACCTATGCGCGGCGAACCAATCAGAAAGCTGGAAATTCAATAACCGAGATTGCGAATTTAGTAATAAATGATATACCAATTATCTTTGGTCGCTAGTGTTGTTATACAAAAACAAACAAACAAACAAACAAACAGACAAAAACTTTATTTTAATAAAGGTGTCATGAGTATCTAGTTTACAATAATAGTAAACTAATTGGGGACACCTAAAGAAAAATAATTCTATCCCAAGAAAAATAATATTAATAACGAAATTCTAAAATGAAAAATTCTTCCCCACCCACATTGCCACAATGGCTACAAGATATGTCATTTTACGAGGGTATGTGTACACGTATGTATGAGTGTGCGTATTTTAACCGCTATAATATAACAATATATCAGTTACTTGTTCCAAGAAGAGCAGGGGTGACATCGTTAAGTCATTATGTCCTTAAAATTACAATTTCGTACATGTTTCTTACATATGTTAATCAAAATTGAATTACAAACTGCCATAAAACTGTAGCAAAACAAAAAGAACCTAAAAAGAACGATGTACAAGTAGTAGGAACTGCATAAAAAAGAAAACTGGATTAAAACATCTTGCATTGATCTGAGCTTGTTTCTTTAAAGGCGCAAACTTGAAGGTGTGATGCATGATTTCATCTGTAAATGATTATTTTATTGTTTGGTTAATCTTTCAGGGCAAGAAAATTTCCCTTTATGGCCTACGGGCAGATGATTACAAGTTTAGAAATGTAATGATAAGCTTAAGTTATGGAACATTTTGGGAAGCTCTCGGGGATTAATCCTTGAAAGTCTTGTAAATTCTTGAGAAGTTATTGGAATTTGCTATGGGCTCATGTAAGAAAAGGTTCAGTTTCTCGGCGTGTTAGATACTGAAGACATAAATACACTTTACTGAGTTAAGCTTAAATTATGTCAGTTAGGACATTCGCATCTGTCCGTTTTGACAGACGACGGTACAGCGCCATGAGTCCTGTAGCAGCCCCTACCACAGATTGTACGAAGGACGATAGCTCGCGTGCAAATGACGCCCTCTCCTTTCTTTTAGTTCTTTTTTTCCGCATGTAATTCTTGCCAAGCTCACTCCGCCGTTTTGACACCGCTCATGACAACCAACTTTCAAACATCTTGATCGTCAGCGGTGTCCTCACAGTTGGTGTTGGTGAGACCTATGCCAGACGGCTTTAGGTTTCTCTCTTACAGAGTCCTTGAAGCACAGGCGTAATCTTCCGACTGAACGTGTCCTGACAGCGGGTTCTCGATACATGCAGTAGCTCTTTCAGAATGCATCCTGCTTTGTTGGGTCCAAGCGCCTAATAAGGCCAAGCCAACGGAGATGTCTGTGACTAATTCACGGAATCTTCTAGATGCGTCAAAAAGACACCTGAGATGGAAACTGTTCATTCTCTTTCCTTGGCTTGAGTTTGTTGACCAAGATGCACTGCTGTAAAGAGGACGCAGGCCTGGTAAACAAGAAGCTTGATGTATTCTGTTAGTAGTCGTTGTTCCAGATCATCTTGCTCAGTGTGGCAAGGAAAGCGACAGTAGTCGTCAGCGGTGTTAGATGTGGGGGGGGGGGGAGGGTGTATGCATCTTGCACCATGATGTTAGTAAACAGTATTAGTGTACCATTTAATCTTGAAGAAGTTTTGTTGAGTTGCCATGTTACGCTGAAAATGGCGAAAGGTGACACGACGCTACGCCTAGGGGTACTCCCCGAAAATTTGGGTGGGGGTGTGTGGCGCGCTTCTGAAAACCCTGACCCTATTTCAGATCAAAATATGTGATTTTCTCCACCCTATTTCAGACCTAACCCCAAATTTGATGCCCTATTTTAGGCCAAACCCGTACCCTATTTCGTTTGCGTAAAAATTTGAGAAGGACTTCAAATTCCCGACTTTAATCAAACCGCTCTTCCCAGGGGAAGAAAATCAATAATAAGGTAGCTTCTTTTAAGAACCATACCCAATTCCAGACCAGAGTACACAAACCTTACCCCATTTCACCCAAAATGGTCAAAATCTATACCCTATCTCAGACCAAAACGGCTCAAAAACCATACCCTTTGGCGCCGCACATATCTATATAGATTGTAAAAGGGAGTACCCCCCGGGACGCTAGGCCAACATCGGTACGGACATTAAGAAAGTGCAGTCCACATCGTCGCCTCAGTGAAAGTCCTCGGTAGAGCAATAATAATCGATGGCAATTAATGAAAATCTTTCATGTTAAAAGTCACATAATTTTTCTTTAACTTAACATGTCATCTTGCACAGGCTCCTCCCTCTTTGGTCCTGTGTTAATTAGAATACATGACCCGTTCCTCGATTGAACGCCTGGAATTTCCATGGCGTACAAATCATCCCGCGATTCTTCATTAATGGAGCGAAACCTGAAGCAGCACCATTGCGCTCAAGCTCTTAATTCAGGCAGTGATGATATCAATACTACAGGAATCACTGCTGAACTACTGCACAAAAGACATCGTAATCCCAGAGAAAGGGAGTGCTTTTTAAGTCCGCAAGAAGAACAGAAAACCTTCAGCACACTGATAGTGTGGTACGGAAAGCTTATGACAAGGTAACACAAAAACACTAATGCCCTTTTTTTTGGCAATTTTACTGTCAATTTCCGTGCTTGGTGTCAATACTCTCCCAAACAGTTTGAAAGTCATGACCAAAAATATAGTACAAATGAAAAGACACGGGATTCCAAAACAGCCAATCGAAGTAACAGCTAAAAGAACTGGTGTTCTAGTAAAATAATATGCCCCAGTGATAATGGATGGTACTGACGACGCGACCAGGCAGGGAAAAATGCTTGCAATGTAGTAGACTTGATCTGGTGCCGTGCGGTGCATGACTAGCCAGCCAATAGCGATCAGTCTTTCTGTTGCTATAACGACTATATGAAGTGAAGCTAGTAATTGTTGAAAGAGATCAAAGCTGTGGAAACAGATGTCGTTTATTTCACTAAGGTTTAATGGAGTGATTTTTTTCTGGTCCATAATCAAAATAAACAACCACAGTGGAGTAACAACACTGGCTGTGGTAAGATTTGCAAGAGCTTGGCTGGTTAATAACTGCACAAGCCTGGCAAAATTCAACCGATCATTAGGATTAGATGGCTTCCAGATGAAAACAATGGAATTAGTTGGCAATGAAACGACGCTGATGACACACAGAATAACAAAGTATACCCATGGGAAAACAACATCTGGAGCAGCCATTGTTGCTAAGTATACATGTGGAGTCTACCTGAAATCAATCATTTAATGTCACAGTCTTCATATTTATACATGCAAACGCAAACAAAACACGCGAGTTGGGCTACGAAAGACAGTTTAATAGGACAACCTATATACTGCCCAAAGAGAAGGTTGGCGCAAACTAATAATAAAGTTAATTAAGGCAAGTAAGTAGGACTTGCATTCACATAGGGAACAGTTGGCGGTTTAGCCAGAGTTTCTGAAACTGAAATGACAGAGTTCAGTGGAGTACGAATGTAACGTTGGTAACAGTGTAAGACGGTAAACTCGCCACACCTGAGCAGGAAAAAATGCGCGGTGACCATGGCGGACCACTTTACGTAATCGTCATGAGAGCTGAGGGAGATGAATTGCTTCATGTCGCCGAGCAGTTCGATGGTGATGGCTAGCGTTGGCTTTGCTGTGATCTCGTGTAATATGTTTATTCGTCGGATAGTCTGACGAAGTTGCAGTGTGTCGTCGAGTGGGCTGGGACAGCCGTGGGCAATATGAAGGGCGCGTATGGCAGAGAGATACACGGGTATAGATTGCGGTTGAATTCTGCTCGCTAACTCGGTGACGAAAAGCATCAGCGTCTGTTCGGAGGCTGGGAACGGAGAAAGGTCCAGCCGGGAACAAAAGGCGAGGTACTGGCTTTGAGGGGCGCTGTAAGTTCGTTGCGTGGAGTCGGCGAGGCCGTGGGTGAAATACTGCCTTGCTTTCACTTGACGTGTTTCTAGTTGATGACTGGGATGGGTGTAGGATGTTGGTCTGCCTGTGGTACAAGGTGATGAAACTTGTCGAGCTGGAAGCGAGATAAAGCGTCAGCAATGCAATTCTGAGAGCCTGGAATGTGCACGGCCGAAATTTCAATACAGTTATTCGCACACACGAAGAACATGTAGCGTAGGAGGGCCATTATGTGTGGGCATTTGCTGGAGCCCTTTCGGATGATCGTAACGATTGTTTCATTGCCACAGTGAAACATCAGGCGTTTTCCACACAGAGAGGGGGGCCCATGCGGAGAGTGCGGCTGTGATGGCGTACAGCTCTTTGAAGTCAACAGAAAGGCGAATGGGGACCTGGCATGCATTAAACGTACTACAGAACCAGGCACCATTAAAAAACGCGCCAAAGGAGTGTTCGCAGGCGTCAGTGAACAGGTGACAAGATAGACTGGTGGACCAGAAATCATCGTAGAAGAGCGACTTGCCATTCCACTGAGGAAGGAAAGTAGACCACCAATGGATATCCTGTTTGCTCTGACGGGTGAGACGTATGTGGTGTGATGGGGAGCGGGGCTTGCTGAGAAGATCGACGAGACGACGCATGAAAGTGCAACCCGGGCGACACACATTGCAAATAAAGTTCAGGGTGCCGAGAAGCGATTGAAGCTGGCGTTTAGTGCAATGAGACCGGCCCTCCCATGCGGCCAGGAGAGCCAGGGTCTCATTTAGACGTGATGCCTCGATCCTTGTCTCTTGACGAATGGAGTCGATTTCTGTGCCCAGTAGGGTAAGGCAAGTCGACGGGTGCACAAGTTTAGAAGGGTTAAGGGTAAAGCCGAGGTCAACGCAAGTTTGTGTCATAATGTCCAGGTTTCGGGCACATGGGGAGGTGGCGGAGTCGCAGGTGAAAAGTCGTCCATATAGTTCCAGACGGGATCCGCCCCTCGGTCGTGCATAATGAAATTGAGGGCGTCAGCATAGCGGAGAAATTGAGTGGGTGCACTGCGAGCGCCGAACGGGAGGAATAGGTTGATAAAATAGCCGGTTGTCAGTTCACCATTGACGTAGATTGGCCAGGTGGAGCCAAGGAGCTCCCAGTCCTCTGGGCGGACCAAGATATGCCGGTAGGCATCCGATAAATCTAGTTTAGCCATCATGGCTCCATGGCCAGCTTGCTTGAGGAGTGAGATGGCCTGATCGAGCGTGTCATATTGGCAACGGAAACGTTCCGCTGGGATCGGCGATCCGAGAAAGTTGCGAGTTGGAAGAGAAAGGAATGGACCGGCCATGCGATTGAGGTCGAGTTCCCGGTGTAATTCTTTGATAATATGTTCGCTGGCATCCAGCGCGGAGAGGTGATTGGGGTAGGATTGAAATATTGTCGGTCCACTGTAGCCAAGTTCTACCCCGTGCGTGATGTTGTGAAGGAGCGCCTGGACGAAGGCGTTGTCCGGACCAGGGTTCAGGCAGATTTGTGTGCAAGCTGCCAGGGCGTGGTGCCCTCGGCAGGCTTTGCACACGTGTGCCCGTTTGCACCCTGTACCCAGATTGCAGGCGTGCCGTTGGAACAGGTTGCACCCTTCGCGGTCGTCGTGGAACCACTTTTCCAGTTTCCATGGTTGGGCAGGACGATAGGTTCCTTGTGGATTCGAAGGGCTCTTTTTCTGCGCCGGTGTCTCCAACGCGGAGGCCGGGAGAAAGGGACATTCCCTGGTCTTGTGATCAAAAGATTTACAACGGAAACATTGCTTGGCGTCCTTCCTTAGGGCAGTGGCATCAAGTGTGGTCGTGTACAAGGAGTGGTCGAGAATATCGAAGCTCTGGCCCCCTACTATAGCGGATTCCTGCCGAAAGCGGACATCGTAGGCGTAGACCGCTGACCAGATAAATTTTCGACTCGCTTGGTGAATAACGCAACGATATTTGGCCATTTCGCCGTAGCGGTGAGGATTAGCAAGCACAATTATTCGTTCGTATTCCGACCAGGCCGAAAGCCTTGTGGAAAAGGAGTCGATTGCACGTCGGGAGCAGGAGTTCTGTAAGGTTAAATTCCCCTCCTGGTCGACTACTACCGCGTCTTCTCGGTGAGCGACATGTTCTTTGTGTGGTTTAAGTAAGTCAATGAAATTGACATACTCACCGCGAAGAAGTTACTGTTCCAGCTTGGTCGGCTGATGTGAAATATCTGTGCCAGGGAGCGATGGGTCCTTGGTCATGCTGGATTGTGGTGTCTGACTCGGCTAAATGCAACTAGTGGCGCCCTGCGGTGTGTTTTTCATTTGCTGTACCTCTGTATTAATTCGCTGTTAATCCGTCGCAAGTTTGTCAACTTGTAGGGCTAGATTGCTGATTGCGGCGAGAACTGAGGGTGCGTTTCTTTGGGAGAATCCGAAAACGGATTTGTGATCCCAGATCATATGGATTCTTCGACACCAAAGAAACACAAAATCCGAAAAAGGATTATTTTGTCATGACAAGACAGGCTGGAGGCACGCAATATATATATCAGAACGATATTTCTCTCGTACTGCCCTAGAATTCAACTAGAATGGAATACAAATAATTCATAAACAAGGACAGTATCTGCAGTAGTTCAAGTGAACTCGCTGTTTGCGTTCACAATTAGCAAAATCTGGTCCCTGAATCACAGAAATGGTACACAAATGAAGTTATCCTGACGTGTCAATGCTTCTGTCTGAACTTTTGGAGAAAACTTTTCAAATATACGGAACGGAATAATCACCTGAATTTTTCCTTTTTACGATCGAATGTTTTGTCACGCAAAATCGAGAGAAAATATGGCGAGACCAGTAAATTTGCATGGAAGACCGCTTGACAGATGTACTATTTTCGGATCCGTCCCCCAAAGAAACGCAAGGATCATGAATCCTAAAAATCCGGATTTAGATTTAATCTGATGTATCCACTCGGAGTGTGGATTCTTCAGATCACTAATCCGTGATTAATCCATTTTCGGATTTAGGTAAAGAAACGCAAAATCCGTTTTTGGATACAAGAATCCGGATTTGGATTTTCCCAAAGAAACGCACCCTGAGTCCAGAGAAGCGGGCGAAGCTGTGGTGTTCGTAGCAGCAGACTTGGGATGTTCATTGTCTGCATCGCTAGACTGAGCTGTTGTGGTTGTCTTCGGTCGCAGGCGGTCCTGTACAATGCTTCCCAACTGGTCCGAATTGATGCTCTTCGTGCCGAGTGTGACAGCCGGGGCATGTTTGAGCACGTTTACTGGGTTTCCCCATCGTGGGACTGCTGCGTATATCGAAGAATATGGTGTAAAATAAAATACAATTATACGAGTCGCCGATCGCGCGACCTCGAGGAGAATATGATACGCGTAAAGGTAGGTGCGGTCGAAATACAATCTAAGAATACAATCCATTAAACCTAATTAACTAATATTAATTTGTACTAAAAAACCGATAAGATTTACTGTAGATATTCTGTATTGCAGCTAATAGTTGTAGAAGTATGGTTTGTAAGTTTTCATCACACGGAAGTAATGACTATTTTTGGTTTAGTCCAAATCAGTTAGAAAATTAAATAAAATGTGGGTACGCTATCTACTTCACAATGAGTATTTTGGTTCGACTGTGTCTCGCTAAAATACAAAGCATTTCTTACACCATTTCTTGACGAAACTCTTCTCATATGTTGCCTAAGCATGCCTAGCCTGGCATGAAAAAGTATAAATTTGAATCAGATGTCCTCGGCTATGCCAATGTGAACGCTGTAAATAGCAAGCAGAGCTTCTTAACAATCCGAATCCGAAGCCAAATCACCACCACAGTACCAAACACTTGGAAATTCACCGGATAAACCTGATGAGGCACGACTCCCTCATCTTAGCTTTATCTGTTCATTTTGCCTTCAGGTGGAGCTCTCGTAATTAGAGACAGCTCATAACAATCATAATCCATCCAAACATCGCCAAGCTTGTCAAAGTTACTGATCAGTTTTCCTGTGATGGATATTTTTAAATCCTGACTGCATACAACTCGACCCAATTTTTCCACTCGAACTCGAAACTGCTAATTGAATTTACGGTAATAGTGATTGGCGTTAATATGAATATGAATATTTGAATATGTTAAAAAAGTGGATGGGTGTCTTCCTATTAGCACAACTATAGTTGGAGCCATGCATTTCAATGCTTTAAAGAAGTACGCCAAGGATCGAGGTTTAACAGTATTCTGGAACAGGTCCACTGATAAAGAGAAGGAAACCGAGAAACCGGCCAAGAAAGACCTACACTGTGTAGGCTCCAGTCTCTTAAGAGCCATTTTCCGAGAATATCGAGAATCGAAAGACACTCACAAAAAATCGAATTTTTTTTATTTTGCCAAAACATCCCTTTGGGTAAGCTAATTCAAGAAAAAATAATCCAAAGTTCCATCGAGTTATTTAACGGACGAAAATTTAAAAAGTTCGAAAAATCCATAAAATGGCGGTTTTAGGGTCTCCAAACGGCTCAAATTCTTACTCAACTTTAGGAAGACGGTGAGAGCGTAAAAAGGATTCTTTTAAAACGAAACAAACCACGAACATTATTTAACCTTTCTACTTTAAAACTGTGTAATAAATTTACCAATGTTTGGTTTCGAACATTTTCAAGCGGCGTTTTTATCGAGCCGCTCTTAACCTTGTTTATCACAAGGTAAAATGGAGGCCAACTTCGGCCGCTTAAAACGGCCTCTGGTATCTATCGTTCAGTGATTAAAACCACACAGAACGAAAGCTCTGTCATTGTACTTTTCACCAGGAAAGCTACAGCTTTGGGAATCAAATACTTCCCTGTCAGTAAATTTTTACTGTATAGTGATCTGAGCGGGTAGAATTATATGCAAATTACAGATTTAATTCCTGGAATACTGCTAACAATTACAAAGGTCGTTTAAGAAAGGCTCACCATTAGTTACACATGCACGCACAATGTTTTTCCTGATCTTTGAAAGAACGTTCTGCTTTCTTGAGTCTTGATGAGTCTTATTATGTTAAAACAAAGCAGATTTTTACACTGTAACGGCATTTCAACAAGACAGGAATCCACTCATTCAACTTAACCAAGATAACATCGAAAACACAGAGAAACGATGTACTATGCCGCCTACCTTGCCAACCGAAAATGCAACAATACAACAGAAAAACATTCCAAACTGTAAACAAACGAATTTTCAGTTTCCTGATTGTGCGAAGATATTTTAAACTCATCGCCTAGAGGAATACGCGGAAAGACAGGTGACCTCTGCACTGACCCGCACGTGTCACACCACACTAACAGAGAGAGTCACGTATTCGATTTCTGTTTATGTGATTTGAGATAAAAACTTGGTGGAAAGTTAAAAAGGAAAAAAAACGTGCAACAGATAGCTAGTACTTTGTTGGATTACATGTTAGCACAAGCTCCACAAAGGAGTTTTTACGGTCACGACTCTCTCTATTAAGCGCGGTAATTTCGCAATGTGCATGCTGTTGTAATTTTACTACTAATTTAATTACAGCTCATGAAAAAAATAAATATTGCAGTAAGTTACATTCACACTGTGTAAGTACTGATATATGGCGTCGTGTAGTTTTTCCGCTCTTCTGGAGAGGGTTACTACCTGTGGATTAAGCAGTTGTTTATACCCAGGCCACGTTGAAGTTGTTTCCCTAAAAGAATGCACAAGACACATCTCGCGGCATCTTCAATTGCACGGACTAAGTGCAGATAAAGCGGTTGACAGTGAATTCGAGTTGTTGTTAGCAAGAGCAGGTAATGTTATTGCATTTTGTTCTGGAATTACTGTGTTCCATAATTATGGCCACAGATACTTCATAGCACTCGGCGTCCCTTAATCTAGGTTCTGGAGAGTCGCGCTACTCCCGTCCCCACGGGCGCCCGGGGGGAGGGTGGGGGTGGCAGGGATGGCGCAGTGGTGACAGCACTCGCCTTCCACCAATATGGCCCGGGTTCGATTACCGGTCCCGGTGTCAAATGTGGGTTGAATTTGTTGTTGGTTCTCGTCCTTGCTCCGAGGGTTTTTCTCCGGCTACTCCGGTTTTCCTCCCTCCATAAAAACCAACATTTCCAAATTCCATTTCGACCTGGACGTCACTTAAGAAACAGGACAAAAATAGGGTACAATACCATGGTAAAAAGTGTAATAGAGGGCCATAAATATGGCTGTTTGTACCACGTCATAATATCAACTATAAACGACTCTCTGAGATTCCCGAACTATTCTATCATTCATTTTAAGAAAAGATATAAGGTTTTTTATGTTTTGATCTGTTTATTTAGGTTTTAAGAGGCGACCTTGCAGTATTTCGTAGCCGTGGTAAAGTTAACGCGTCAAAGTGTCACCGCACCACCATGGTGCCTGAAAGGCTAAAATAAATCTCGCGTTACCATCCTGAATATATCGTTTGAAAATTGCCGATTAGCCGCAATATTTTTATCAAAAAATGATTTTGAGACTGGTAACTGATACTTGGCCGAGGTCATATTTAATTACAAACAAAATTACAGAAATGTGTACCCGTCTTAGCCATCTCAGTATGGTTTCATCAGACACACAATAAGTTTCACTTTAAACTAAAGCGTTTATACGCTTTTGTTAGTCACTCTGGTACCAATTCAAAAAAGGCAGTGTTTACCACGGAATTCCTCAGTATCAATTAGGACATAGGACCTAGGACACTTTATTTAACGTGGTAATATACTTAGCCATACGGCTAGTTGACAGACATTCCACGACTAATGTTAAGTTAAAAATTAAGATCAAAATAAATTAAAATATAAAATTGATATTACTGACTAAATACTGTTGATGATGATATTATTAGATATGATATAAATTAAAATAGTAAAGGGTTAACGACAAGGTCCTCTTATTAAAGCAAGCTAAATAAATTAAGACTTCCACTCAAGCTAAATAAATTAAGTCTTGTCTTTTACCACTAATTAAAGTATTAAGGTCCTTCTTCTTTTTGGAAACATTAGCGATGCCAATATGTGAAGGTTCCGTCAACAAAAAATTTAAAGGCGCGTAGAAATCGCCGGGCCGTTCTCCTGTTAGAGCAAGGTTCAAGAGATGCTGCGTTTTACCACGAGTTAACATATTCGCCCCTTAGCTTGTTCCTCTCGGAAACCATTTTTTTTGCTGGTATGTAAAAGTTTTTTTTTTTTAATTTGTCAATAGCCGTTGTTCAAGCGTATTGGGTCTGAATGTTAAGCCCTCCCCGTTAAGGGGCCTTCACACTTGAAACCTGAATGTTGGCCAACTCTTGACGCATGGCAAACTCAAATTGATGCGTGTGAACGACACAGCAACATGTTGGCAAACTGCTGGCGATAAATAGAACTTGTCTCTATTCTCACCAACTTTTTCCCAACACCAGTTGGCCAACATTAGTTTGAAGTGTGAAGGCCGCTTTAGAGCGTACAAAAAGCTCACTAACTTACCGGTGGTAAATGGGTGTTAACGACTGATGTTAAAGAAAAAGTTTTTCTTTCAAAAGGACACTTGTTTTATTGACGAACCTCCGTTAGTAACGAATTCATAACATTCTACAATGCTTGGGCGCTAAGTTCATTCGACGCGGAAATTTCTTGCCGTAGGTTAACAAAGATATTCTACTAACCCTGCAATCGGGCCTTGTTTCTCTGGAAAACATTGTTCGTGGTATATGGAGTTCTATTTTTATTATTGTTGTTTATCAATACCAATCGTAAAAGCGTATTGACTCTTAAAGCTTACCGAAAACTAAAAACTCTGGTGGTGAAGGGGTGTCAAAAACTAAACCTTATTCACCATGGCCTTAACTGCCCTGGTAGATGTCACAAAAAGAATATTTCCCTGAAAACGAAAGTTTTTTATACAGGAAATTTCGTTAGATCCACAACGTGTTGCAATGCTTCGACACTACAATCTATATTGGGTGCTCAGCTGCTTCGACACAGAATAGCTTGCGGCCGTCCATGTTGTACAGAAACACGTTTTCATTTACGATGGGTTCTAAAGCTTGGAAAGACGTACTCCCTGACTTTTTAGTGCGGATAAAACCTAAGGACGCGCTCCAATATAACTACTAGATGATCTCTGGCTTGTAAAAACAAATACGTTGGATTTATAAATTTTTTACGCCGGACATTTTAAAGAATTGCAGTAAAGGAAGGTAGAAGGTTGAAAAGGATACTCTACTAGCTCTGGTACATGAAAGCCTTCCACGTGAACAGGAAACAGTTTGTGGAGATTTTCAAAGGGTCGAGTAAATATTCGATGAAATTGCACCAAAATGCAGTCGCGACATGGCCGCTAGTAAATCAAAAAAGCTCAGTGTCTTTGCAAGGTACTGCACGTGTGACTAGATGACGTCTCCGGGAAAACAACTTTTAATAGATGCTGCGTTTTACTACCAATTAACGAATTCGAGTTTTATTTCTCTCGGAAAACATTGTTCGTGGTAAATGAACGTTTTTTATAATTATTTTCCCCCGGCTATACCAACATAAAAAGCGTCTTGACTCTGCCCATATAAAGTCGTCACGTTAAAGCTTACCGAAAGCTAAAAGCTCCGGTGGTGGAGGGGTGTCAAAAATGTAACCTATTTCACCATGGCCTTCATAGAAAGACTTTTTCCTTCAAAAGGAAAGTTTTGTATACAGGAAACTTCGATAGTTACGCATCTACAACGTGATCCAATGCTCAGATACTACGATCTATATTGGGTGTTGCAGTTGCTTCAACACAGGATAGCTTGCGGCCATCCATGTTGTACACAAACACGTTTTCTTTTACGATGGCTTCTAAAGCTTGAAATGACGTCTTGCCTGACCTTTTAGTGCGGATAAAACTTAAGGACACGTTCCAAGATATCTAGGAGATGATCTCTGGCTTAAAACAACAAATACGTTGGATTTATAAATTTTTTAAGCCGGACATTTTAAAGAATGGTAGTAAGGAAAGGTAGAAGGTTGAAAAGGATATTCTACTAGCTCCAGCGCATGAAACTCTTCCACGTGAACAGGAAAGAGTTCGTGGAGATTTTCAAGGGGTCAGGTAAATATTCCACATAAAATTGAACTAAAATGCGGTCGCGACATGGCCGCTAGTAAATCGTAAAAGCTGTCTTTGCAAGGTACTAAACGTGTGACTAGATGACGTCTACAGGAAAACAACTTTTAACAAATGCTGCGTTTTACTACCAATTAACATATTCAGGCCTTGTTTCTCTCGGATAACATTGCTCGTGGTATATGAAGTTTTTTTTGATAACTATTTTTCTTCACCAGCAATTGTAAAAGCGTATTGCATGACCCTGCAAATAAGGTAGACCCGGTAAAGCTTACCGAAAGCTAAGAACTCCGGTGGTGGAGCGGTGTCAAAAAGGTAACCTAACTCACCATGGCCCTAAAATCCTTGGTAGATGTCATAGAAAGAATATTTCCTTGAAAAGGAAAGTTTTGTATGCAGGAAACTTCGATAGTTATGCATCCACAACGTGATGCAATGCTTAGACACTACGATCTATATTGGGTGTCGCAGCTGCTTCGACACAGAATGCGGTAGCTTGCGGCCATCCGTGTCGTACAGAAACACGTTTTCATTTATGATGGCTTCTAAAGCTTGAAACGATGTTCTACCTGACCTTTTAGTGCGGATAAAACCTAAGGACACGCTCCAATATATCTAGGAGATGATCTCTGGCTTATAACAACAAATACGTTGGATTTATAAATTTTTTAAGCTGGACATTTTAAAGAATGGTAGTAGGGGAAGGTCGAAGGTTGAAAAGGATATTCTACTAACTCCGGCACATGTAAGCCTTCCACGTAAAGAGGAAAGAGTAACTGGTAGAGATTTTCAAGGGGTCAGGTAAATATTCCATATGAAATTGAACTAAAATGCAGTCACGACATGGCTGCTAGTAAATCACAAAAGCTGTCTTTGCAAGGTACTGCACGTGTGACTAGATGTTTTCTACGGGAACTCAACTTTTAACAGATGCTGCGTTTTACTAAGAATTGACGTATTCGGGCCTTATTTCTATGGGAAAACATTGTTCGTGGTATATGAACTTTTTTTTTTATATTTATTGTTTTTCAATACCAACATTAAAAGCGTATTAACTCTGCATATAAAGTCTTCCCGTTAAAGCCTGCGGAAAGCTAAAACCTCTGGTCGTGGACGGGTGTCAAGATGGCGTCATGTCATAGAAAGAATATTTCCTTGAAAACGAAAGTTTTTTAAAAATTGAACTGTAACCAGGATAAGACATATTAAAAATATAAAAAGCGTTCTCTGGTTTAAAAAGTTTAAGAGAAATATAAGCTTTCGGCTATTATACTATAGCCTTTAACGAATGTAAAAAGAAATGAAAGCGCATGATTGGAAATATATGCAAGGGAGGGTGTGAAAAGATTAAACACAAGAATACAATAGAAGTGTAAAAAAGCTAAAAATGGACAAAAACGGACAAAATAAGAATTACAATAAGATAGAGTATTGTCTTGGTAGCGGTTTGGAATTATTGTCTGCGCCGACAGTTTTGGCAGTATGCCAGGATTCTAGTGTTCTTCGAATACGGTAAACCTCTCACCAGATTACTTCGTAAAAATTACATCCGTGTAGTAAGCAAACCAGCTAAAACCCTGCAACAAGAATTCCCTTCTCCTAAGTTTAGGCAGCCCCTGGATCTACAATGCAATGTTGTTTACAAAATCCCGTGTGCTGATTGCGGTTGGAGTTACGTAGGAGAAACTGGCAGATGTTTTAAAACCCGAAGAAAGGAACATCAACGTAATCTTATAAATTATACTAGAGGCTCGAACATTGCCAACCATGCTTGGCAAAACAATCATTCAATTGATTTTGATGGCGCTACCGTGATAGACAAAGGCAATTACCGTATTCGAAGAACACTAGAATCCTGGCATACTGCCAAAACTGTCGGCGCAGACAATAATTCCAAACCGCTACCAAGACAATACTCTATCTTATTGTAATTCTTATTTTGTCCGTTTTTGTCCATTTTTAGCTTTTTTACACTTCTATTGTATTCTTGTGTTTAATCTTTTCACACCCTCCCTTGCATATATTTCCAATCATGCGCTTTCATTTCTTTTTACATTCGTTAAAGGCTATAGTATAATAGCCGAAAGCTTATATTTCTCTTAAACTTTTTAAACCAGAGAACGCTTTTTATATTTTTAATATTATTTTAATAACACTATTGAGTGCAAGAGCTTATTTTTTTAATGAACACACACAAGTAAATTGCAAGAACGGTCACCGCCTAACCTGGGGGCCGTTTCTCGAAACTCCCGATAACTTTCCGGGCCCGGTAAGTATTTTTTCAAGCTCATTTATTTATCAGCTAATGGTAATTATTGGCGCAAACTTAGCGATATGCTTCACGAAATTATATAGATTAATATTTAGCTTTCAAAATCAATAAAAATTGTATAGCTATTGGAGAATATTGCACCTAAAATAGTTTTCGGGCCCGAAAAGTTATCGGGAGTTTCGAGAAACGGGTCCCTGGGCCTTTGACTCACGATTATCATGCTTTTGGGGTTTAGAACCAAAGAGTTAGGAACTTTGACTTAGAAGGTTTGCAAATTCTTCCTGAGAATTCCAAGTACTCTGTACCTAATCTTTGTGAAATAGATGCAAAACTGACAGTACAACAATAAAGTCTAAATACAAAAATAATTTAAAAGTTCACTAATTATTAGTAGCTGTCAATGACGCTCTTCGGCTTTTGTTGTGATGTGAAAGGAACAACTGAGCATGCTGTAAAAAATTCTTTGTGTTCACATACGAGAGCTTTGGCTTGACGTGGGAAAGTCTGTTGTTTTTCTGTTCCGCTACTTGACTGTTGATCCCCTTAAACTGCGAGTATAATGCCATTTTATACCCAAGAGAACAACCTAAAGTATAACAAAAGGAAACTATGAATGTCATAGCTTTCCTCCCTGTCACAAGCTCTTATAATTTATAAAGAGAACTACAACTTCGGACACATCTGTTGGAAAACCGCCTTCTCCGCTACCCAATGTTGATAACAATGACTTGCTACATGACCAAAATTGGTTCACTCAACATTGAGGGGAGGGAGGGCCACAGGCTTAAACAGGTGAATTGTGACACTGAGCGAAGTGTTCCAACACAATGTGACCGGGGTTGTAGAAATGCTGACAGGATCTTTAGACTGAAAGGGATTAACTTTTTTGGGGGCTTGTTGCTGATAACATACAGCTACACTGTTGCAATGCAGATGGAATTAACACCACCAGTAAAGAAGAATACAAGCATTAGAGTCCTTGTTTTTCTTCTTGGACTGCAACCCTTCTGCTCAATAAATCATGCTCTCTTGCTACATTTGCAGCAAAAAAAAAAAAAACTTCAAACCACACCAAAATGGGATAAATGCACACCTTCATCATCTGAATCTTGATCAACTGAAGGGCTTAGTGAAAACATGCCGTCAAAGGTTTGCATGGCCATGCTTTAGTGCTTAGCACCTTGGCACGAAGACAACCAGGATTCAAATGTGCCCATTCTGTGACAAAATAAAGAAACAATAATCTGTAACAGACATTGATATTTTTTTAAAAGTAAAGCAAAGACACATCAGGAACACATCAGGAATGTGTTCTAATATGCTTAATTTAAATGGTAATTAAAGTTAAGTGTCATATTAATGACTGGTCTTGTCGCCAATACAAGATTGCTTTGTCCCTCACTACATTCACAATAATACACCCAGGAACACTGTCCAGAAGAAAAACAACAGCTCTTCCTCCCCAAATAAACATATTGTTTATCCTGAAGAGAAATATAAATACAAATAATTGACAACAAATAAAATGAAAATATATAAACAAAAAAAATCTATAAATATATATAAGCATCATCACTGTACTGATGAGGCCCAGAAGGCCGAAACAGTACTGTCTGCAGTTATAAATATATAAAATATACATATACATAATTTAACAAGGTAACAAAATGAAGTCCTCATCGACTATAAGAGTGCTCAATAGTTGAACTAGAGCTGTATAAGTAGATTTTTGGAGCTGAAATAGTCCAGCTTCAAAAATCTACTTATACAGTCACATAATTATTATTTGTCAGGCTTGTTGGTCTGAGGAACACAGCCGACCATGGTCATCATAATATCAAAACAAAAACAATTAATTTTAATTAAGACTAGACTATGAGCAGTCCCTCATTTTCCTCAGGGATAGTAGTACCTGCGAAGAAGGTGACACGTGGACGGAAGAGAGAAGATGAGAGACTAAACACTTAACCCAAGCATTGGACCCTTCACAGCCGACTGCATCTTGCCGTTATAGCACTTGTGACAGACAAACCGTAAAACACGACGTCCACCAAATGGCAACTTTACTGAGTCTCTATGTCTTTGCTGAGCTGAATATCAATTCACAGAACATTGTCAAAATCTTATTAGACCTCATACTGAATGCATCGCATTCTGAATTCCAAGAATTGTTTATGTCATAATGGTTGATGATGTAACAGTTACATACATGGGGTACTACAAAACAACACTGTGTACACACAAAATACTGTACATTTGGAGACTGAAAACTACAAACATTTTAGTACAATAAATGTTTGAAATCAAGTGCCTCCTTCAAAAAGGTCTTTCACAACAACATTTTAAAATTTAACACTGTACGTGTGGTAAACATACCCAAAGTGTCTTTTTTTTCAAATTGAAATCCCTCAAAAAGAACTCTGCTCCTGCCTTATTTAGGGCAATTATGCCATTTTGTGACAACTGGAGTTCCAACAGGAACAATGAGGCATCATCTCCACTAAGGACACCGGATACCTAAAACAACAAACAATAACAACAACCGGCAACAGGTTGTTGGTGTACATGTATAAGATATTGATTTCTCATTATGCAGCTGTGAAGTCAGATATACAGATAACCATGTTTCATTACAGGAATGCCTCCCTACCTAGCAAAGGGTTGACCAAGGTCAAACTAGGGGAATTTCCACAAGCTAACCAAAATACTTCAAAATGAAGGCTGTAATTTGCACCATCTAAAGTTTGAAGCATTACTGAACTTCCTGAAAGTTTACTAAAAAGCTCTAAGAGTTAAGAAACTGAAACTTCAGACCTGTTGTCACTATTTGTCAACAAAACTTTGCTTTCAATGAGACGAAACTCTTTATTTTGAAAATAATAAAGAAATTGTCACATTCAGTATGTATTTTAGTCAACTTTGCCCATGTTACCACTTCTAAATAAAAAGAAAAACACGTCAGAGGTGTAAAGGGGTGATCTTAAGGTGAAGGTCCACACCTCCGCAGGCAGACTTTCACTAAAAATCTGTTTTCCAGCAAAAAGAACAATATCCCTTATGCTATGTGGCTAATGACTCTTATTATTTTAGTAAGACAACTTGCATTGATCTGTGTTGAAGTGTCACTTGAAAGTCGCTTTGTGAGAGATTTAGCATCGATCAGTGCACATTTCAAATTCGAAACTTTTGTTAAGTGTCAGGGATGCCACTGATTTGCCAAGTGATTGTTTGCCACCATAAATTTGACAATTTATACAAGATAAGAATATAGATGGATTACTAGACTGATATATGTTTTGGATTTGAAAAACAACATAAAAAAGAACACACAAAAATGAACACCGGCAGATGGATCTTCCCACCCTGGCAGTTAGTCACAAACGGTATGCACTATGTGTTGCGGTAAAACTCTCACCAACGTTACTTGCATTTAATGGACCTTCTTCTTCAATGTGAGGTTTCCTAACTGTATGTTTGTAGAGCAAAGTGGCCACACCACACTGCCTAAAATCTCCTCTCTCTTTTACTGGTCATTTCGGCATAGTGAGAAAACACACGTTAAAACAACTGACTCCAACCGATGCCAAACTAATGCCAACCAACCAACGCCAACTAAACCCCCGGGAGGAACTTCATATACGATACATTATAACCAACTGCTGACTGATGAAACTGCAGTTCATGGTGGAAACAAAGGCATTTTTGACACCCAACAATCATTTTTCACCATGGTATTCATGGGAAAAAATGAGTGAAGTAATGTATTGTTCTCACCATTATGATGACATTTTTCAGCAACTTGTAATCAACATTGCTTTCTTTTATTCTTTGTAGTTCACATTGTAATTTGTTTAGACATTTGACATATTCAGTATAAGTATTTGTTCACTGTATTCTAAATAATTATTACCGGTCAATTTTTATTTACTTGACTAAGGAATTTTTAATCATGCTTTGACACAAAACGTGCAATATCTTTATAAAAGAGAAAGACCTTGTAATAGAATGAAACTTGTAAGAATAATGTTTTAAGTAGTGTTGGAGGTACTGCCAAACTGGCAGGGACAGAAAGGCTTAGGATCGAAGATACCTCATTTCCTAAAAGTAAAAGTTAAGGTATCTTGAACACCAAATTAATAGCAGATACAGACATAGTTTCATATCAAAACAGGTCAACATTGATCATGTGAGTAATAAAACACTGAAAATGAAAGTAAAAAGGGTAGATGTAATTTTTGATTTGTCATTTTGAAAATGCAACGGGCTAAAGTTAAAGGTTGGCCAGTTTCCGTTACCACTTCCAGTTATCAACTCTCCAATGACAGTATAACAAGTTGCCATTGTCATACGGTTATTAGGTGAATGACACGGCAAGTTCAATGAAGATAAAAGAAAATCAGAGTAGCACGATAAAATACCACCATGCATTGTAGTCAGTGCGCAGCCTGTACGTATTAAAGCTGATCAAAGCGAACAGCGGGCAATTTTCAAAATATGCTTCTGCCGTCAGTTTTCGACCAAACTCAAAACTTCTCACCAAAGTTGTGTTCTCGTACGCAAGAGACTTAACTGCTGAGAATCACGATGTTGTGAAGGTATAACGCGAACGCACTTCTACAAAAACGACGCTATCACGCTTCACTACAAGCTTGTCGTCGATCGTGCATGCATAAAGACATCTTCCGTATTGATCTCAAACATGGTTTAGTTGAGACTGGTTTAGAATACTGCGTACGGGAAGCTTTAGCTGTTTGCCAATGGCTGAGTCTGAACTAGTATCATAGCGGAATACAGAAAGGGAAATCTTACCAAATCTTCATCTACATTGCTGGCTGATGAGCAAGCACCTTCTTCCTCTCTTCTCACAGTCTCTATAGTCTATCTTTGCAGGCGAACGCTTTGGCATCTTGCTTACCCAAATTAACGCTTACTCTTCAACTGTCGACTTCTGTGTCAAGAGGTCGTTAAGGGACAAATACGTCATGTAAGAGTCACTAGTTGACCAATACGAACGCGGGCTCGTGGTACAAACAAGGCACTTTTGAGCCCTCTATTACACTTGTTACCATGGTAAACCACCCCCTTTTTGAACGCTATTATACCTCTGGACGTAGGGCCATAAGAGAGACTACAGTTTGACTGTAATTATGCACGGTACTGAAATAAAGTGTATTTATTTATTTATTTATTTTTATTTTGACTACTGTTTGGGTGTAGGGGTGACGCTGCGGGTTTGACATCCTGGCCCTGTTTAGGACAGAAAAACGAAATGGAATGTCGATCGTACTGACCATACCCGGTTTGCGAAGACGGGCATAAAAATTATACCATGCTTAGGGACAGAGACCAAAAACCGTATCCTGTCTAGCGGCAAACCCCAGTATAGTCCACATAAGTGAGTAACCGTCGCTTCCGGGCGGGGTGAGGGGGGTGGTGGTGCCGCGTTTAGCATGACGATAGCACGATGTAATTTCAGACGCTGAAAATTGAACTTCAATGCAATCTTCCTTCGTAGCAGTTCGAGCGAGCAAGACGCGGAAGCCACGCAGGCCGATGCGAGAACTCGCCCACATGATACCTTTTCTCGCTTTGCCACTTCTTTGGTTTTTGCGTCATGGGGTTGAAAGCTTAGACTCTTCTACTGAAAAAATGCCTAAATAACTAAAAATCAAAGATAAATATACTTTGAACTCTAGGCTTCCAACCTCATGACGCAAAAACCAAATAGCAAAGCGAGAAAGGGTATCATGTGGGCGAGTTCTAACATGGGCCCGCGTGGCTTCCGCGTCTCGCTCGCTCAAACTGCTGCCAAGGAAGATTACATCAGGGGACGTTCAATAATCACCTCGTGCTATATTCGATGAATATTGTGCTACAGTTGAGCGAGGTAAGGCTAAGCACGGCACTCTTCCCCCCCCCCCCCCCCGGAAGGGAGGGTTACTGCCTAATGTGGTCTATATTGGGGTGTGCCGCTGGACAGGATATCGTTTTGGTCTCTGCCCTAAACATGGTAAATTATGTCATGCGCATCTTCCCCAACCGGGTGTGGTCAGTACGATCGACATTCCATTTCGTTTTTCTGTCCTAAACAGGGCCAGGGTGTGAAACCCACAGTGTCACCCCTGCACCCAAACATTGATCAAAAGCCCCTTTCTCCCCCCTCCCCCACCCCCGGGAGCCGGAGGGCACAGGAGTAGCGCGACTCTGCAGAACCTAGATTAGGGGACGCCGAGTACTATGAAGTATCTGTGGCCAAAATTATGGAACACAGTAATTCCAGAACAAAATGCAATAACGTTACCTGCTCGGGCTAACAACAACTTGAATTCACTGTCAACCGCTTTATCTGCAGTTAGTCCGTGCAATTGAAGATGCCGCGAGATGTGTCTTGTGCATTCTTTTAGGGAAACAACTTCAACGTGGCCTGGGTAACAACTGCTTAATCCATGGGCAGTAACCCTCACGGGCAGTAACCCTCTCCTATATCAGTACTTACACACCGTGAATGTAACTTACTGCAATATTTGTTTTATTTCATGAGCTGTAATTAAATTAGTAGTAAAATTACAACAGCACATACATTGCGAAATTACCACGCTTGATAGAGAGAGTCGTGACCGTAAAAACTCCTTTGTGGAGCTTCATGCAAGTTTTTTTTTCGTTTTAACTTTCCACCAAGTTTTTATCTCAAATCACATAACAGAAATCGAATACGTGACTCTCTCTGTTAGTGTGGTGTGACACGTGCGGGTCAGTGCAGAGGTCACCTGACCTGTCTTTCCGCGTATTCCTCTAGGCGATGAGTTTAAAATGTGTTCGCTCAATCAGGAAACTGAGAATTCGTTTGTTACAGTTTGGAATGTTTTTCTGTTGTATTGTTGTGTTTTCGGTTGGCAAGGTAGGCGGCATAGTACGTCGTTTCTCTGTGTTTTCGATGTTATATCTTGGTTAAGTTGAATGAGTGGATTCCTGTCTTGTTGAAATGCCGTTAAAAATCTGCTTTGTTTTAACATGAGAAGACTCAGCAAGACTCAAGAAAGCAGAACTTTCTTTCAAAGATCAGAAAAACATTTTGCGTGCATGTGTAACTAATGGTGAGCCTATCTTAAACGACCTTTGTAATTGTTAGCAGTATTCCAGGAATTAAATCTGTAATTTGCATATAATTCTACCCGCTCAGATCACTAAACAATAAAAATTTACTGACGGGGAAGTATTTGATTCCCAAAGCTGTAACTTTCCTTGTGAAAAGTACAATGACAGAGCTTTCTTTCTGTGTAGCTTTAATCACTGAACGATACATATCAGACGCCGTTTTAAGCGGCCGAAGTTGGCCTTCATTTTACCTTGTGATAAACAAGGTTAAGAGCGGCTCGATAAAAACGCCGCTTGAAAATGTTCGAAACCAAACATTGGTAAATTTATTACACAGTTTTAAAGTAGAAGGGTTAAATAATGTTCGTGGTTTGTTTCGTTTTAAAAGAATCTTTTTTACGCTCTCACCGGCTTCCTAAAGTTGAGTAAGAATTTGAGCCGTTTAGAGACCCTAAAACCGCCATTTTATGGATTTTTCGAACTTTTCAAATTTTCGTCCGTTAAATAACTCGTTGGAACTTTGGATTACTTTTTCTTGAATTAGCTTACCCAAAGGGATGTTTTGGCAAAATAAAATAAATTCGATTTTTTGTGAGTGTCTTTCGATTCTCGATATTCTCAGAAAATGGCTCTTAAATCGAAGGCAGTGTCAACTGGTGATCATTAACGATTATTATTAACATCTGAAAGTTGTTAATATTGAGGACGGCATTATCACTATATAACACTGAACACTCTCCAACGTCTGAATGAAACCTGTCATTCTGGTTACGAAACTATAAACGTGCGACTGAACTAAAAATGATGTAAATTATTCTCTCTAAATGGAGATGTAAAAGCATTTAAGAATAATAATTTAAAAATCAACGTACAAATTACGATAAAACAATGATAGTGATTAAATGTGAAATTTAAACAACTTGTTTAAATATATAGATAGCTGTTTAGTTCCTTTCAGTTTTGTTTTGCATGCTTGAAAGCACTGCTCCCACTAATCTCCCTCCTCTCGCTCACCTTGGCTGTGTTTCGTTCCGTATCTTTGTCAGTTTTGTAAGCTGTTCTGTTCACTCCAGTTCCGCGAACGAACAAATGATACCGTTAAAACTACTTCTCATACTAACATTCGTTAGTTCTCTCGTTGTTATAAATATTGTATTTTTACATAAATTTTCAGTTAGCAATGACACATAACCGTCCAATTAAAACGTTGGCTCAAACCACAGCTCATAAATATCAATAAATGCAGTAATCCACTGTGGACACCCATTGTACTGTAGCAGATCTCAGATGAACTATCAGATAAGCAAAGAACTAATTATTGTTTCAGTCGGAATATAAAATGTTGGGTATTAAAATACCTACCTTAGAGGCATTCTATACAGCCAGCAGGTTTAAATTATTTGCTAATGAACAAACCATCTAAGAAATCAACTGCTGTTTACGTCCTTACTAAGGAGCTGTTTGTATTCACGGGTATTCACAATTTGTGATTAAACTGACTTAAGTCATTCTGTTGTACAACTGTCGTGTCCTTTCTAATTTGTAGAATTCTTTCCCTTGTCACAGAGCAGTTCTCTTTATTTTTGCTTATTATGGATGCATGAATCATGATAAACTGGAGTGAAGTAAAGTGAGGTAACTTGTACGATTTTGGTCACCACGAAAAGTAGAACCACGTCGGCCCCCAAGAAGAACCATTTCTAGGACAAACGAAATTTGAGCTCACGCCTACGACACTGAGATTAAATTGCGCGAATACCTGTCTAGCAAAAGAAAGAAAACTTTTGATGTTCAACTATAATAATTTAAAATATTTTGTATACTATCCTCCTCCTCCTCCTCCTCCTCCTCCTCATCATCATCATCACCAATAATACGATATGTAAAATGAAAAAAGGTGAATTATCCTTGTTGCCCCTTTTGCAGAGACACTGATCAGACTATCTCTCATTTACCTGTGTCAGCTTCTTTGGTCGCTTCTTTCTGGTCCGGGTTTAGTGTCTGATATCATTTTCAGTATAAACGATTTCTCCAAAAAAAGAAATCATTTAGGATGTATTAAATGAT
This sequence comes from Siderastrea siderea, assembly GCA_964030785.1. Classification (NCBI taxonomy): domain Eukaryota; kingdom Metazoa; phylum Cnidaria; class Anthozoa; order Scleractinia; family Rhizangiidae; genus Siderastrea; species Siderastrea siderea. The sequence goes on along the minus strand of OZ034970.1, from coordinate 19,687,891 downwards.
GACGCAGTTTGACCCTAAACCACTTAATTCTTGTAGGGAAACGATTTCTCCAAAAAAGAAATCATTTAGGATGTATTAAATGATGACGCAGTTTGACCCTAAACCACTTAATTCTTGTAGGCAAATATTCTCCTTACAGTAACGCAACTAAGGAGACGAGATACCAGCTTGCAGATTTTATTGATCTTTTACAGGAAAAAAACCATTATAGAAAATGATATTGCTATTTTATAGACATAACGCCAGTCGCAAAAATGGTCACATTTCATTCAGTAAAGCGTGTTCTAGTCTTTGCTCAATTACCGAATGGAATGTGGGTGTGTGACTGCGTGTACTGTGTAAATGTGAAATTTTGAATAAAATTTGTAATTTGTAATGTGAAATGCCATAATTTGTAAGTGTGAAATGTGTGAGGTATGACGACTTGTGTAATGTAAACATGTAAAATCTTGAGAACATTATACTAAGTTAGACGCTAGAAAGAAACAAAAATGAAGCATTCAGGTAACGCGAACTTGAAGAAGGTAACGCGGGTAAATGAGCTTATCCACAGTTTTCTTATTTTCTGAAAACTATCGTTAATAGGACGTATAAAAATAGACTTGAACTTTATAAATATCACATTGGACAACGAGAAGCATAAGCTCTTGAAGCCCATTTTCAGAATTTGTTAAAAACCACTCATCTTACAATGGCAGCCTTTCAGCATTTTTCAGACTTGTGGTAGCAACGCCTGTCTCATTTCCGCTACAAGTGCTTTGCTGGTCACAAATATCAGAGAGCTCGGCGTCTTGGCGCCGACTATTGGATCTCCTGAAAGAATGCCGTTCTGTGGAATGACGATACAAAGATCCTGTTAGTCTTCTTTCTTTCAACAGTATGGCAATTGGACGTCGGAACTCGGGCATGCGCGCTGAGTACACTACAGGGTTGAGTGCTGATCCGCAGTAATGCAGAGCCTTGAAAAACAGAACAAGCTGCAGCGGCACTGCGGCTGCGCACTTAGAGCAAGAGAATAGCACTAAGTTGAGGCTGAAAAACGGCAACCACGTGATCAGAAAGAGAAGAATCAGGGCAAAGATAGTGAGAGCTGTACGGCTCTCTCTCCTCACCACTCGGGCTCTTTTCCGCGATATCTTTGTTCTGCTCTTTACTATGATCCATATTGACGTGTAAGCCAAGAAAATCACGGAGAAAGGTACAAAAAAACCCAGTGTTGAATATATGAGGAATGTTCCCTTCCATTCAGGGCCTTTGGGTATGAAGAAATTAAGCGAAGCAACACCAGCGGCGGTCAACCAGATGATGGCTAAGATTATGAAGTTAAGTCGGGCGGTAGACGTGCGGTGACGCAAAGGGAATGCAATGGCATACACTCGCTCAACACTGATGGTCATCAGATGGAGAATGGACAACATTCCTGATAGGATATCCATGGGACTGAATACTGTTTGCACCAGGGATGAAGCCTTGTAGTCTTGATTAAACAACAAAATCAACAAAGTTACGTAAAGCGGAATTGTAATGGTGCCCACCAATATATCTCCGACTGCTAAGCCAATCACAAAGTAATTGGTCCTTGTCCTTAGATTTCGTTTCTTAATAAACACGAATATGATGAGGACGTTTCCCAATAAGGCGAACGTGGCGATAATCAGGTAGACTACACACCATATGACGAGGTACTGTATATCAACAAAAGGACCTCTTGGAACTGTGGGATGAACGTCAGGACCGCTGGAGTTGGTGCTGTTTGAACTGTTGGACATCATTCCGTAGTCAGGATCTGTGATACATCGAGAAAACAAAATGTTTCATTTGTGAAATTTGGCAAAGATTGTCTTTTTTGGTATCAATTATAATTTTTTCGTTTAAGTAGAAGATTACGTCGACAAAGAGAAGAGAGCATGCTCCAAACAGGTCCGGATGTATGTTTGTCTTTAAATACTTTGTGGGCATATAACATTATTTATTGATTGCATAAAGCATTGTTTGGACATTTTTGGTTGTCTTCTAGCTACTCTGTTTTGTCTGCCAATTTTGCTTGCTGCAAATTAACATTTAATAATGACTGTACTAGGTATTACTAATGTGAGCGCTACTAAAATTTTAATAGCTATCTTTCTTTATCAAGATATCGTATCGCTAAACTTGCGATCATAAGTAGGAGATTCCTGTCCCCCTTGATGTTTATTTTTAACCTAAATTTTTAAAGAAAAACGAGGAGTTTTCTGTTCAATGAATCCACTTCCACCGTCTTACATAAATGTAGTACCATGCTCACTTTAGGTAAAGAGTTATTCTGTTAGAGAACATTAAAATCACTTAACGTATAGACTTTATGCGGTAATTTTGTTTTCCAGCAGGAATAAAAGAAAACATTAACGGGCAATTAGCCGAATGTCAAAACTTGGATAAAAACGGACATCAGCTATGTTATGCTTTTGTTTTAGGAGCACATTTAGTGTAATTCTGAAGCTTTCGCATTCAACTTCCGCCTTCTTGCTAACTCGTTGTTTCACCAAAATAATTTCCCATCATTATCAAAATAGGGTTGCTAAGCAGCCTCGAAACAGAACATATACCAAATTTTCTCGGCTTATCGTACTCTGTCTTCCAGAGGATTTTCACCCTCTACATCGGAAGTCTTTGCTAACCAAAGTTGCCTAAAAAACGTCTGAGTTACGGCTGCAACTGTTGCCGGAATTTCCTGCAAAATTTAGATCTCCAACCTCAAATAATGACGCCGTTTTGGAGCATGCAGATTAAAACTATGGTATTTTACTAATCGCTCCGGCAATAAATAAAAAGAAAACAAGTTCTCAAGAGTAGTCCCAGAGGAGAATCTTACACGAGAGAAGCGAAACTTGATCGACAAAAATATTGAAATAGTATTCGTTTTTGCCACGGGTGTAACGTACTGGTCTAAAGAGAAAAGTCTTTTAAGAATACTCTATGGTAATTTTGAACGATTTTATGAAAGCCGGTTACTTCTACTGTCGGCTAAATTGAATCTGTTTGACGTCTTTTTTCCAAAGTGACTAAAATGCTTTAATACATATCAATTCAATACAAATATACCAGGCGGAATTTTTAATTACACGTCGTAGTAGTTGGTCATAAATTATAAGTGGATCTACGTTGACAAACCCAATTTTAAAGTTTCCCCTACATACCTCAGCACACTCGAAATAAACTCCCGTTTTCTTGTTCTGTGAAAAAAAAAAATGTTTTAGCTATATTTTTGACAGTTTTTGAACTATCATTCAGTACAGTGGGAAATAAATTGAAAGCGACTAACAGAGCCAATATTCATAACGTGGCGCGATAATTATACTGCTTTAACCAAACAACTTTTTAGCTACCGATGATGTACGGGAAAGCCCGTGATTGTACTTAAGCACCTCCAGCTCGCCGCATTTACATGAATATCCCAACGACAACATGGAAGTAAAAGCACGTAAAAAACACGCAACTGTCTCGTTTTTCAGTATCTCTTAAGGAAACGTGTTAAAACTATACATGCCCTCAAAGAAAAGATTATGAGAACAGAGTCAATAATTTCGGGAAACGTACAAGCCAAATTTTCTTACCTCAAGAATTTATGCTCTGGTTTAAGTTGTAGATTAAGAGCCTTACCGCACCTAAATATCTGGCACTTCTTTGCTTGTCAGAGCGCTTTATAGCTTATTTGTAAACCAAACAAGCTTTTGTAATTGCTGACGCCCAGCGGGGAATCTAGAGCAACAGAACTGACTACAACATCGAAAACTACTAATTATCAAAACAAGAACTTATGGCGTACTTACAGAAATATGCGAGTGCTAATGCTGAAAACGATGCTACTCAGCGTATATCAGTTAATCAATCAAGCATGTTTTTCTTTGCGGCGTCTATAATAAGAAGTCTCCAAATTGTGTGATACTTGGACACAATGTCATCTGTTATTTTAGATTTACAATAGACCGCAAAACTTAAAAACTGATGAATTTATTCCTGTCTCAGTGGGACGCCATTCTTAGTGGACAATGGGCCAAACCGTCTCAAGGTTACATTAATAAAACAGGACCCGCGGCAATAAAGGAACTTAAAAACTGAATAACTTGATTTGAATGTGTTTACTGTGAAGCTGTCTTTTACGAAAAACTTCTTTTAAGTTCAGTTTAATGAGGTAGCCATTTTTGTACGACGAAAAATGATACAAAAACTTTTCCGTCCACTGATAAGCAGCAAACAAAGAAAAATTCATCCAGCTGATCACAAATGTGCAAAAAAGTCTCTCGCTGAAACTATTCATATGGATTTTCATTTAATAGCCCGCTACCAACGTTGTATTTAAATAAAATTGAAAGCGGCAAACTTCTTTCTACTTTTTCTTGTGTAAATATGTGGTCACCCGCGGATTGGCTCTATTAACCAGCCTCGTTTCTTTGTAAAACGTTCATTAAACTGTAGATTTTTGCACAAAAGTGACCACCACTAGTCGTGAAAAGTGGCCACGGGATTCTCTGTATACATTTACTTTTTGACCTTCATTGGGAGTTTGTCATCGAATTAACGTAGTTTCATGACACGATTTGGACTTAGTCTGCAACGTAAATATTACTTCGCAATAAGCCAAGAAGATTAAAATAACAACCAAGAAGATTAAAATTGGCGTTTTGGTGGCGTAATGAATTTGAATAAATCGTAATTACCAAGGCTGTTCTGTATTGTGTCCGCTCATTACATAAACTGGAAGCCGTATTCAAATTACAGATTAGATTAGGATGTATCAATGACAATATTTCCTATACTACTTCTACCATTTCCTTTCCAGTTCGGTATTTTTAATTGTTCTATTTTTTGAGAAAGAAATTGGATGGAAAATGTTCATCTATATGCCAGCTTTACTTCATTCTAAAATTTTAAATCATTTACATCATGTGTGGTTCCAAAGATGTGAACACCCGCCATTAATCTGTCGAAAATAACCTTTTTCTTACTCTCCATTATATCAGTATAATTTTTTTGTAACCACGCTCACCGTTGTGGAATCTATAAATTTAAAATTTAATAAAAACCTTTGGGAATACTGGAGATGAATCAAAGAAATTCACTTGAGAAATGAATCCTGACATTCAGGTAGACATTGGGTTACTACCCCCTATTTTTGTGCAAAACATGGACCCCCTTCTTTGTTTCTCGCGACCTTCGCTGACTTCTCATGTCTTCTTGCTCAAGGCAAATTCGACTCCTGGACAATCATCTTTAACTTACAGAGTTGCAGATGATTGGTCGTCCGACCAGTGAACGGGAGTTCATGGGTTCGTTTCTTGTGCCCGACTGAGATTTTTTCCTTTATCCCACTATCGTGACAACTGAATATTCCATTTTTCTTAGTATAATCTCAGTAACTCGACATCCGTTGGTTCAAATGCTGCTCGGGGTTATCTTCTTTCCTTATGTGTTTATAGTTTTCTTTTTTTTTTTCTCTCTTTCTTCTTTCGTTCTTGTTTTCCTTCTTTTTTCGCCGAAGCGCCATACTCATAATCTATGCGAGTCGTTAGACGAAGTGATCAATTGACTTTCGACAGACAGCAATTCGATTTTGGTACCGTAACCACTAGTAGACTGAAACAAAACCTGCTAATAAGCCACACTTTTATTTTAAACGCAATAAGGTTTGTCAAGAGATCACATAGACTTGCTCCAAGTCGACCTCTCATAAGTCCCTCGATCATCGATCGAGTAGCTCTCACAAGTCCCTCGATCACCGATCGAGTAGTGTCTAAGGCGAGCGAGCGAGCGAAGCGAGCTTTAATGAGGTCGCGCCGCGACCGAACGAGCAACGAAGTCGCAAGAGGCCGACTTGTTTCGCCTGAATGGATTTGAATCATATTATAAATTCATGTGCGAAAAAATGATTGACATATAAAGCTGCCTTGGGAGTTGTGTCAAAAATCAGACACGTGCTGCTGTCTTTGCGTGCAGTAACAAACTACTGTCAGTCGGCGAATGGAGGCGGCGGGTTTTACTCCCACCAAGTCATTTTCTAGACTCTCTCTTACCCCAAAATCGAAGAACTCGGTTTGTTTACAGTGCGGAGACTGAGATTGACAACGCAGACAAGCGAAGAAAGGTTTCTGACGGTGGAGAGAAGACACATTTCTGCAAAAACCCTGACAAAAACCTTGACCTTGACATGTCGGCAAACGACAAAAATAATATGGCGTCTTCCTACAGGTTACGACATGCAAAACTCTCACTCTCCTATTGGCCAATTGTCATGACGTCACCGGTGGAATTTTCAACCGGTGAATTTGGCGCCAAACAGGTATGAAAAGTCCTTTGAAATGGCCCAACCAACCAGAAAAAAAAATTTTAAAGGACTTTCAGAAAGTCTAGAGATCACAAGGAGAGTCTTGAGAAAGGTTGATAATATTCTGTCATATTCTTGTTTCATTCAATTTAAAGTGTAAATCTGCGTTGTACTCATTGTCATCGTGGTTGAAAACGGGGACTGTAAAGGACGTTAAGTCTCAGAATTAAATTATAACTTTGAAATAGTATAAATAACATTTCTTCCCACTTGAGCACGTCCTTTGTTATTGGCATTTTTTCAGCAAAGTCGTTTTTTCAAGTAATTTTACTAGGCGCTCCCGGATTCACGATTGTATTGAAGAAAGTTTAGTAATCTATCTTTATATATTAAGTTTGGATTGCAAAGGTACAGAAAATGTATCACAAAAGAGCAAACGAGGACGACATATGACAATAAAAACAACCTAGAGATGCTCTCGAAACATAAGAGAGAAACTCTCCATCAGTTTTCATTATTTTTACAAGCTAACATGAAGTTCCGCAATCTGCAAAGTGCTGAATACTCCAAGAGGTGTCAGATTAGCGTTTCCAAATAAGGGCAAAGGTGACTGGGCGTTTGTCTATTGGTTGAAAAAACAGCGTAATCAAAGTAGATGAGGGATAAAGGCACTTGCTATGCTGATCAGGCTTCTCATGGCAAAATATTCTGGATTAACTGGACCTATTCCTTCAGCTGTTAAAGAAATATTTCAGGTTTTAGGCGAAACTCATTTTGGGTGAAGTGTGTCACTGCCTCATGTTGTCTTATTAACGAATCAAGTGAAATTGCCATGGGTGATCATTGTGAAATTTTCTTCCGATGTGGTTAATCTTGTAAGTTTCCTGGTTGCTGAAAACTTTAATTACTTGGGTCGCTTTGTACCTATAATGTAAACAATTTACATCATATTTTATTGTAGTCTCATTTGAATTAAAATATCTTAATTACCGCTTTGTTGTTTAATAAATTATTCCTTTGACTTGTTGATTTATTTATTACCTTACCAGTACTTGTGGTCTGCATTTCACGATAAATTATTTTTCGATAGCCCTGGGTAAGTGTTATTCACTTGATTCAGCTACCCTCATTTAAGCTATCTAGAATATTTTGTCACCACCCCTCAGTTTTACGTGTTTCTTTTTTGCTTCATTGTGGAAACAATAAACCTTTCTCAACTGGAATGAAACAAAGTGATAATTAATTCCAACCCCACGATGCAATAGCAGTAGGTGTCAAATCTGTCAAAAGTTTATTTTTTCTTTTTCTACATGACAAAGTGTTTTGCTACTAAAACACAGCTGAATACTTCCTTCATGGCTTCTTGATACAATTTGTACAAACGGGGATGCCGATGATGAAGGTGCAGGACAAAATACAAAAATAAATATCACAATCCCAGTGCAATTTTTACCTGTCCACTCGATATCTTGCGGCTTGAACAATAACACAGTAACGCTTATGCATAAATAGCGTATTTATTACAATAATCACTTATAGCCCCGAAGAGTGAGTAGTTTCCATGTTCATGTTATGGGCTGAGGTTGACAATTTTTACCTAAAATATGAAAAACGTGACATACCCTGACACTGCGTGTTGATCTGTCTTCTAAGACATCTCTCGGCTAACGACGGTTTCCACTGCCTTGTAAGTTTCAATTGTGTATGGACGTAAATTTAACTGCCTTTATCTGTGTAAATAGAATAAGAAAAGATGCATGAAATACTCACGAAAACATACAAAGTTGAACCGCATAAAACTAAACCGCACTCAAGCTTCTTACGTTTACGTAAGAATTACGTCCGTCCGGGTATGCTCGGATAATCTACGCCGCACTGGAAATCTACCTTTCAGTTGATCGTGATTCGCCTGTTTAAAGCGTGGGACGGTGATAAAAGTCGGTGGATTGACAAATACACTCAACAGGGAACTGTCATTAACTGGGAATTCATCATAAGAAACGAAACTTCTTTTCTACCAGTTGATGGTTAATGAGCTTGATGAAAACACGAGTTTCTCGATGTAACTCTTTGCTTCCAACGTTTTCTTTCGCATTTCCCCCGTTACTATGGTTACCATCACTAATAATTAGCAGAATTCGTCTCCCCACAACACTACCTCGGCCAATAAACGTTGTTTTAATAAATGTAATTAGACTGGAAATTGGAAATTAAAAAGTCAGAGTCCTTCATACGAACCAATCCGGCTTGGTATTATTAAGGGTCTTACATGTTATTTGCTAAAATCAACAATGATTGAAAACCTCACTCGCCAAACGTAATGACGACTTTGGTTGCCGTGTTGCCGACTGCATCTGCATTTCTAACAACACAAGCAGTTTAAGGTATTTTACACCTTTTTATTCATCGAATATAATTTAATTTTTTTCTTTCCAGTGTAAAAAAAAATCAAGCAATTTTTTTTATTATAGTCTACTTGGAAACTTTTTCTATATGCTGTGTACAATTCAAAACAAAAAACAAAATGAAACTCTTTGAATATTTTAAAATAAGTTGTGTTATTCAAGGCCTTTGCAGTAATTTATTTTATTAATTTTGGCAGCTCACTTTAGTTTCAGTTGAGTTTCGGACACCTGTAAAGCCGACAGATAGAAAGTTGTTTTTTTTAACTCCTTTTTAACTAGCCACAAAAATGAAGGCAATTTTAAAGACGCAACGAAAATTTTGGGGACAGGCATATTTCAGAAACACTGTCTCTTAGGGTTGAAAGGAGAATGTTAATTCCGGCGTCCTTCAGTCGGCTGGTGTGGTTTATATTTACCCAGCATGTTTTACAATGAGGTCGGTAAATTATGGGAAAAAATAATCGAAAGCTCAAGGCACCCTTTTATAATTTATATGCTTGAGGTGAAGAAATTGAAAACGACTCAAAAAGTTGTACCTTAATTCAGGAATTTTTAAAATTTAAGTTTAACACTGTATTGTGATGAAAACAAACCTTGAAGGAATCACTGAGGGATAGCGTGTTCTGTGCCATTCTCACCGCTCCCTCTTTTCGGCAACAGAAGCTTTTTTAAAGGACTAAGAAAACATAGGCACGCATTGCGTGCTTGACCTATGTTGAAATGACAAGTCTTATCCTCGCTTATTTGGGATTTTTAAGACATACTCCGAGGACAAAACAACACACGCAATTACTCTTCCAAATACATCCCCCTCCACTATAGCACCTGAGTGCATAAAGCCCAGTTCAGACGCCGCACCTCCCATGTGCCGTACCAAGTAGTACGTAGTTTTTTGGCAGTTGCACGGTGTCCAAATGAGTTTTTTTCGACAGATTTCAATTAGGCAAGCCGAAATCTCAGGGTCGAAAAGTTTGCCACTTAAATACGACCTAGGAGCGAAAATGTATTTGTTACGGCCCATGAGAGGTACGGCGTCTGAACTTGGCCTAAAACAGCTTTTTCGTTTACTCAGCAATACCCTTGGAATGCAAAACAACATCCCGCTAAAAACCCAGTTGGACCAAAATTGGAGATAGAGCAACCATCGGGCTTGTAGGCTAGAGGCTAAAAAGTCAAACTGACACGAGAACAAAACGACTGCGTAAAAATTTCAAATTAAATCTAAAACTGAAACCTCAGTTAAGGTCAACTAATGATTGTCTGCATATTACTGAAGAATATAAATCGAGGTCACAACGAGATGTAAAAGAAACAAGTGTAGCAGATAATAATTAGAGGAGAGGTCAGTCATTGCGGTCATGTTAAAACGCAGACTGCAGACTGCAGACCATGCACACTACGCAGACTATGCAGACTGGTATTTTGTTTTCTTTAGTAAACTTTGATTTGTTGTACTTTTTAGGACTTTTCACTTTTTGTGGTGTTGAGATGACCTGGCCAGCAGCTTGGCACCGAGTTCTCCAAAAAATGCCCCGCAGTAAAGAATTCTCGAACAATTTCGCAGAAAGATTCGCACCTTCTGGGAGTATTTCATATTCCTTTGCCAGACTATTTAAAAGTACATTTTGGTTTTGCAGTTAACGAAGTTTCCGAGCTTGAGCGTGCCGTGAATTCGCTATGTTACCGTATACATTACAGGTTTAAAAACCTACAGACACGCTTGAACAAGCTAGTCTATGCAAATTGCTATCTTAAACACGTCGCTAAAAAATTTCAAAAACCATATGTTTTCGTATATGATAAAACCAAGAAAGAAATCATTTCTATGTCGGCTGGAAAATCTGTGGATATGATTGATATAAATCATGGACACAACATCGTAAACTAAAACTAAACCCCATTTTGGGAAGAGAAAACAGGTTTAAAAACCTACTGACACGCTTGAATAAACAAGCTAATTTATGCAAATTGCAATCTTATAAACACGTCGCTATAAATTTCAAATTACCAAACAAAGCTGTTTCAAAAACCTTGCAAAGTACAGTTAAAATTATCCATATCAAGCACAGATACAATCTTTTCAACCAACATCTTGCTCAAAGATACATAACCAAAACAGCTGTTTCATAACACAAATCATAAAAGAACAAATTAAATTACAGTTTCTCGTCAACAAGTCTATTTTTGGAACTAGGTTAACTGTTTTTGTCACGTACTCACGTTCCACCGTTGGCCACGGCAAAGTTCAATTCTACCTGCCCTTTTAATAGCTTTAGGAAATTACCATCAATTCCACCACACCAAGCCTTTACTGAAAATATAATATTCGAGAGGAAAAAGTAGAAAAGCACATTTGCGCTGATCGTTGCGTTCCCCATATATACATTCAACATGGCCGGTAAGCTTAACCTTGTCTGACCTTCAGCTTCAGTAAGTGGATTCTAACCAGCTCTTTCACTGGTAGAATGTACTCTTAGCTTAGTAGCCTCAATCTGATTGGTGCCACATAGTGCCACATAAATTCCCTGGGGGGGGGGGGGGGGTGTACTCCCAGTGAAAGGTGCATGGATGCTCGTCGTCTCGCGTTCTCCGTCTCTTTTAGAATGGCATCTTTTACAGGTCGAATGAAGAGCATCCCCGCCCAGTCTCACATGGGACTCCCCCCCGGATCAGAAATACATACATGCATACAAACATACAAGCATACAAACATACAAACAAACAAACACACATAGAAAGCGCAAACTGCAGTCCGGCTAAGACCTATGTTTTCAACATAGGTCAAAAACGGATGATGTTGTCTGACGTTTACTGGCTGGCTTAAAAAGAAATGCCATACTTTCAATTAATTAAAAATTAATTAATTGGATTGGATTAAAAATCGTAACCTTGTTATGCGCATATCAATTGAAAGGGAATTGACAAACATCTGAGTTGTGTAGACAAATCAATCTCGTCAATGTTGATTTTGTGGTGCAATAATTGCGTTAAAAAAGAGTATTGGATCAGAAATTAAAGGAGCATTTCATAAGGTCATATTTCCTAAAGGGAAGTGGCTGCAAGATTTAATTACGAGTGTCAGATTTCGCGACAACTGCATACGTAAACCTGACCTAACGAGTAACTTCAGTTGTGGCACAAGAGGACTAGTAATGCAATTACATGAAGGGCCAGACCAGTAAAAAGTTCTAGCAATAATTAATTAAGGCCGCTTGATATCGTGATGAACAGTCTAACAACACAAGGACGTCTGGACGACTGCTAAAAAACCAACAAAACCACTGAAACACAACAAAGTTAATGAAAGTTTCCGTGGCTACAAATTGCTCGTTGGCGACAAGAAAATGGCGTCTGCAATTTCAAGATGCAAATAGTTTAATAGGGTTTGCCGGCCTTTCTGGTTTGATGCTGCAAACTTAAAGGCATATCTATGTGTATATAAGAACTCGATCAATTTGAAACTTTTACCAAAACTAACGGATGGAAACGATCTTAGGAGATTACAACATATACAATGTGGTATTATCACGTAATCTACGGATTGTATTAAGTGGCACCTCGGAAGAGGTTTAAATGTAATTTGATTTAACTGAAGAAGGAGAGTCATTGTTAAGCTAAATAATCTAACTCAATCAACTGTATCCAGTCACAAAAAGACCTCTGATACCCACATGACGTCATGCACACCGGTCTAATCACCAAACCGCAGTCCGCAGGGAGACTAATGACGATTTACTTGTACTAGGCTGCAAAGGCTGCTGGATCCACTAATGTGAAAAGCGTGCGGCTTAAAACTTGACAAAGAATGCCAGCTTTGTACCTGGATTTATCACCCCCGAATAACTCAAACTATTATTCAACTTTTCAGTATGGAGCTCGGCCCTGTATCTACAATCAATTCAACAAATTGTGTTCAGTTTCTTACGGAGCGTTCGACTAATGGGAATAAAATCTGACTCCGGTCTCGATGGGAGCAGCAGCTCGACACCCAGTTCCGTCTGAGTAATGCATGTACCCTCGCTTCTATCGTTCCTGACGGTCGATATTTAAATTAGTGCCTGTGGAGCAAAGATTGTTCTGGAGCTTACCTTGGTGTTCGCTGAACGGACAGATTGCTGCCGTATGTTAAATATGTCTTCACTCTTGTCCACTTTAGAGTCGCCCAAATGCTGTTCCCATCTCTTTTACTGAGGATGGCGTATGCTGCGCTCTCTTAACGCTTGCCAGTCGAAAGAACCATCTACAACTTGAAACACACACACACACACACACACAAAATATCAGTAATATTTTGTAACAATTAACGAATTTGAAAAAAAAAACACGTCAAAAGGGATACTTGACGTTTCCAGCATTTGCGTATATACCTATAATTGAAAAAACGTTGTCGTGTAAAAAGTATATACTATGAACGGTACGACCCAATGGTTTTCTGGGAAGCGGGAAAACTTGCTTCTATTCTCAGGCACAGTGGAGATAATATTAACTTAGGATACTGAAATCCACTCCAAAACCTTCCTAGGAATGAAAATATCTCGAATATCAGTATATAGAACTGAGTAGGAAGCTTGTCAGTGCTGTCTTCCCAGAATTCCATCGTGCCGCATCGTTCAAGGTTTATAATTTGCACCCGACAACGTTTTATCAATCAGGTGTATTCTATTCAGATAAGTAATTTACCATGCACAGGAACACCCGCCGTGCTCATTTCTCGCTTTGTTCATCCAGTTGACCCTAGTGTTAATTATGGCATTTGGTTATCTCGCCAGTTATGCGATTTTTCCCGTTTCCTTTGTTTCTTGTTTTTTAGAAGCAAAATTTTCGTTATAACTGTTATCGGTTCTATAGCGTTTTTGCCGATTAAGAGTCGGAAATGTTCATCGAAAGTGCCTAAATAGTTGCTTGGGTCGTTGCGATATTTTTGTGACCGAGCTGTCCTGCGCCATATTTTATTTTCCCTGCTAGCAGAGGCCCCTTTTCCTTTGTATTCGCTGAGCTCAGCGAATACAAAGGAAAAGGGGCCTCTGCTAGCAGGGAATATTTTATTCATCTCGCCAACAGCGAAGCTCCAAGAATAAGGCTCTTCTTATTTTTCATTTGTCTTTTCTTTCATCCTAAATTATAAAAATTATTTGAGAAATGAACCGTTCGTTTTGAAATCACAAGACGTGTTTTTCTCAGGACATACCGGTAAGCACTTGTTGTTCCAGCATTATGAGGCTTGTTGGGATATAGGTTTAGTTTACTGCTCCGCTTTTGACTTCCGGATGGTGAATTCATTCCGGCTTAAAATAATAAGAATGTTTTGGCGATCTTGATCGTGCAAATTGGAAATTTAATGCGCCGCCATAATTGTTGGCGCCGTTAGGTCGCGTCTTGTCCCATGAATTTAACCCGAGAATAAAACAAACTTTCAATGGACAGATTGCATTAAGTAAGCCATTTGAATTACCATAAGCATTAATCATGCAACATGAAAAGCTGTTTCCTTTCGTGTCTCGACATTATCCTAATGTTATACTTTTATTAATTTTAGTACCAACAAAGTACAAAATAACTCAGTCCTTTCTCCATACTTGCTCTATTCTACTCGTGGAAATATTGGCTCTTGCGTCTGCTCCGTAAAGAAATTTTATTTCAGACTTGCAGCCTGTCCGATTCAATGGTTGAGCGAAATAAAGCTAAATCATAAATAAATCAGCGTTACTCATCCACATTCATCCTACGAGCAAATCTGCCTAACAGAAAAAATATATATTTTAAAACGCACATTTTAAAGGTTTAGAAGTGCTAATTTTTTGCGGTTCACAGCTCCTAAATGAAAATTATAATTTCAGGTTAAATTAAGCTATGATTCAATTCCATTCAACTGAAACACAAGCAAACTAAACTGAGTCATGACAGCATTTTAAGATTCATTAATACTCATTCACTCGCTGGTTCGTTCGTTTGTTCTTTTTCTTCCTTCCTTCCTTCCTTCCTTCCTTCCTTCCTCTCTCTCTCTCTCTCTCTCTCTCTCTCTCTCTCTCTCTCTCTCTCTCTCTCTCTCTCTCTCTCTCTCTCTCATGTTCTGGCATAATTTTAACAATCGAAATCGTTGTTGCATGTATTCAGCGTGGAGCTTCATAAAATAAGTTGGCATGTTTTTAAGTGGCTTTTTAATGAACTTTCATTTGTGTGCGCTGTTCCCGTTTTTGCTTTGGGAACGTTCCCATTACGGGACAATTTCTCCTGTTTGACGTGGTCCTTTCTTAGTTGTGGAAAATAGGGACAAAGTGTTCATTTACAGCTGAAGAGAACCTTTTGCTCCGAATTTTTAACCTGGAAAGGACCTTACTGTTCCTAAATGAGTAGCTTAGGAACAACTGTTCCCAATGGTATTTTTCCTCTTTTATCATTTTGGTCCTTTTTAATCGCTTGAAGAACAATTGTTCCTATTGATGTGTTCCCTTTTAGATTGACTGTCCTTTATGCTGGCGTTTGGAACTTTAGTTCCCAATTACTTGCGTTCTATCATTGTTCCTACTTTGACAATTGGTTCCTTTTCATTCATTTGATCGAGGAACAAGTGTTCCTATTTATGGGTTCCGTTTTGGATGAATGTTCCTTTTTATTGGTACGTGGAACAGTCTGTTCATAACCATTAGTTCCTATTTAAGCTTATGTAAAATGATTCCTTTATACATCTTGTTCAACAGAAACATTCGTTTATTGTTCCTTTCTGTGTTTACCGCTTTTTATAAATGGCATAAATTTTAGCTTTGCGGTTTTTCTTTCAAACATAAGACATAATCAAAAGCAGATTTTAAGGGACTTTCCAAGGCGCCCATAGGCTTGTCCGGACAAGCTTGGACGTAATCGCACCTTAGCCATATCTCACCTTTAATTTGTAGATTTGCCTAAGAATAAAAGTGGCAAGCAAAGGCAAGCAAAGGCGCATGAGCAAGCAAAGGCAAGCAAAGGTAAGCAAAGGCAAACAAAGGTAAGCAAAGGCGCATGAGCAAGCAAAGGTAAGCAAAGGCGCATGAGCAAGCCGGGGGGAAGCAGGGACAACATAGGGAAAGTCTGAGCTTGCATAATTCATTCATTGCTTCTTTTTTTTGTCGATTCCGTGGTTTGTTCACTACATTTTAAAGTTAACAAACTGCGTGAATTGCTCAGATGTCACAAAAAGAAATGAACAAGAAGGGTAAGGTGGACTGGTCAAAAATTGATGGCGCGTCGCCGAAACCAAAACGACTTCACTTTGAAAAAGACGAAACAGGTAGCTTGTATCACTGTCCAACACAAATGTGTGATCACGACGAATTTAAAATTCAATGAGGCTGCAGGAAACACGTTAACACCAAGGACAGTTGGTTATTTTTCTTTGACGAAAAACCCGACCTGGTAGGACTCGTTGCAAGTACCGAGGAACTTGCCGATCGTGATAAATCGAGTGAAATCACAAAAAACCGCCAGAGTATTGCCTTCATTTTCATTTTCCAGCCAAGTGGCGAATTACTCATGACATAATTGACTGGAAGTGGCGGTGATTGCAAGATCGTGCAGCTCAGCAGATAGCGAAGTGGTGCAGCGAAGACTACTAGGGAAGGGATTGAGTTTTGAAGTGCTGGACATCAGCCAGTGTTCTCATAGTCTGTTGTTCAAGTTTATCGACAACTTGCAAGATGAATGCAAGCTCAGTCACGGTGGTCGATTGGGCTGCACTGATGCCATCTCGACTTTAGAAAAATAAATGGCGCATCAGACAGAGTTCTTTGCTTATCTTCGACAGAGTTGTACCTCAAAAGAGCGCGCAAGACAGTGGCAAAGATGATGAGATTGCAGTGGACACAAGATCTAGACATTGGAATTCTGGATTCTAGGAGCACTGGGCATCAATGAAAGAACTGCTAGAAGTGATGCCTCGTAACGAAAACACCGTTAAGACGTGCAAAACAAGTCCAGGTCAAGTCAACTCTTCGGACTTCTCATTTGCCATTAAAATTTGTCGCGGTATATTTGTTCATCATGATGAAGACGTCTCGCCCTGTAACTTATCAGTACTTGACAGCGAAGGAAACGGGGGATTCATTGACCAGAAAAAGTTCAAGACTGCTAGCAAGTATGGATTTGATTCCTTGATTCTGACCGATGAAAACATGCAGGTGCTTGAAAGCTATCCGAGTTCGTTCTGGTCACGAGAAATGGACGCAAATTGGGCGACTTCATGAGTAAACTAGTCTTTGATGCAACTGGAAAGTACATTCATCCGACGCCTCAATAAGCTCCTAATAAAGAGCAAAAGGATTTTGCCGTTAGATCAGAAACACAGCTCAGCCGTTGCCAAAGTTTACTATCAAAAAGCAGAGGTGCGCAAAGTTGCTGCAATGGCCCATGAGTGCGTACAAAAACTGCAAGGTACCAAAGGATCGGAGGTGGACAAGGAAGTCCACACGAGGTCTGGCTGTACAACTTCAAGCTCGTCGCCATCAGTTAAAACTGTACAAAGAACAATCATGCCCTTGTGCATTCAACGGGGTCGTCGTCGGATCTTAAAATTTCCGGCCGACGACGACAAATTTCTAAAAGAAGGGATAGATAAACACGGACTTGGACAGTGGATTGCCATCTTGAGAGATTTCAAATTCAAATTTCAAGAGCCGGGGAAGAATGGCAGACTCTTTAAAGAAAAGACCCAAGCTGCTGCTGCGCCAACTACTACTACTACAAAAACTACTACTACTACTACTACTACTACTACTACTACTACTACTACTACTACTGCTGCTACTACTACTACTTTCCCTATGATGTTGAAGCGTTTTACGATTTTAACGTACATTAATTATTTGAACTGAACTAATTAAGTAATAAAATAATATTTTAATTAATTCAGTTCAGACACGTAGTATACGCTAAAATCGCTAATAACTTCACCATCTTTGAGAAAGTAATAGTAGTAGTGGTAGCAGTTAATAGATCCAGTTCAAATACTTGGTCTACGCTGAGACAGTTAAACACTATAACATCAGAGGAAACGTTCTTGCAGTTCTAGCCATAGTACTGTTAGTAGTAGTAGTAGTAGTAGTAGTAGTAGTAGTAGTAGTAGTAGTATTTACAGATTTAGTTGACACACCCAGTAAACGCTAAGCCCAGTAAGCACTTCAACGACGCAGAGAAAATTTTCCAGTTAGTAGTAGCAGTTGACGTAGCCCTCCTTCTATAAGCTATTCTGTTCTTTCCATTAAATGACAGCTAAGTAGCAATCTTGTGCAATCCATGACCTAGTGCCAGCCTTCTTGCAGTCTATGAATGCTACAGAAAACTACTCTGTATTGCATCGCCAAGTTCATAAAGGATATAAAGTGCATGCATGGCGTATTGTAAGAGTTATTTCGGAAAACAGCAAAGGGTAAATTTGTCTCTCTGTTTTGGGTTTTGTGAAGAACCATAGTAGGGTGGCAGTCTATAAATTCCATGAGAGGTACTTTAGTTTCTTGTGCCAAGGGTTTAGCGGAGCTAACAAGCAAAGCGCACATTGAAAGTCTAATTTTGTCAAGAAGAGGAAAAACGAGGACTGATCGGAATAATGTTCCCTTTGGTGTTCTATCTTAAGGGCAATAACTTGAGGTCGATTTGCCATTTTCACATCAGTCCTGAAGACTGAGACGTCATGGCAGAACATAACCGGTAACCATCTTCTCTACAAACATGAAAGGAACAAGAATTTTAGGAAACGATCTTCTACGTTTCCCAAAATTTTTACTTCCAAATTTGAACATGTTCTAGCATGACTTTATCAATCAAATTTTGGCTGTTGTATCTGTTCAGTATAGGGACTCATAAGATGCTTTGGCATGTTTTCTTCATCCTTTAAGTGGCTTTTTAATTTACTTTTATTTTTGTGCATTGTTCCCATTTTTGCTTTGGGAACGTTCCCATTAAGGGATGATTGTTCCTCTTTGGAGTGGTCCTTTTAGCATCAAAAGGAACAAATTGCTCTTAAAAATAGGAAAAAGTGTTCATTTAGAGCTAAAAAGAACTTTTTGTTCCGAATTTTTACCATTGAAAGGAACTTTTTGTTCCTTAGTGAGTGGCTTAGGAACAAGTGTTCCCAATGGTATTGTTCCTCCTTTATCATTTTGGTCCTTTTTAATCGCTTGAGGAACAATTGTTCCTATTAATGCGTTCCCTTTAAGTGTGGCTGTTCCTTTATGCAGACATGAGGAACTTTGGTTCCCAATTAATTACGTTCCTTTTTTTGTAAGGGAACGTTTGTTCCTTTCTAACATTGTTCCTGCTTTGAAAATTGGTTCCTTTTTATTTGCTTGAGGAACAATTGTTCCCATTAATGGTTCCATTTTGAATGAAATGTTCCTTTTTATTGGTACGTGGAGCAGTTTGTTCCTAACTATTAGTTCCTATTTATGTAAAATGGTTCCTATTTAGAAATGACAGTTCCTTTGTACATCTTGTTCAACAGAAACATTCTTCTTTTCTTCCCATCTATGGTTTTATCACTTTTTAATTGGCAAAACGTTTGGTGTAGTGTTTTAAGTTTCAAACAACACTAAGCAGAGTCAATAGCAGATTGTAAAAGACTTTTCGAGGCGCTTATAGACTTGTCCGGGAAAGGTTGAATTTGTAAATGTATTTAAGAATAATGAACAGTGGGCAAGCAGAGGCATGCCTGAGCAAGCACGGACAAGTTGGGGCAGATTTCGGCAAGTTGGGGCAAGCAGGGGCAAGTTGGGGCAGGTTGGGGCGAGTTTGAACTTGCACAATGCAGCCATTGTTTTTTGTTGCCTGTGTGTTTTGTTCACTATTTATGTAAGTGGAACAAACTGTGTGAATCACTCAGATGAAATGAACAAAAAGGGTAAGGTTGACTGGTCGAAAATTGATGGCTCATCACCAAAACCAAAACGGCTTCACTTGGAAAAAGACTTAACAGGCAGCTTGTATCACTGTCCAATACAGGTTTGTGATCACGATGGATTTAAAAGTCAACGCGGCTGCAGGAAACATGTGAACACCAAGCACAGTTGGTTCTTTTTCTTTGACAAAAAACCCGACGTTTCAAGTACCAAAGAACTTGCCGATGATGATACATCGAGTAAAATCACAAAACAACCAGCCAGAGTATTGCCTGCATTTTCAGTTTTCAGCCAAATTGGCGAATTATTCACGAAATGGTTGACTGGAAGTGGTGGGGGTTACAAGAAAGATCGTACAGCTCAGCAGATAGTCAAGAGGTGTTTTAAATTTCTCAAAATTTGCTGTGAAGACGAGGAGGAATTGAGTTTTGAAGTGCTGGATTTTAGCCTGTGTTCACATAGCTTGTTGTTCAAGTTTATCGACTACTTGTAAGATAAATGCAAGCTCGGAAACGGTGGTCGATTGGGCTACATTGATGCGATCTCCGAATTAATCGACTTCAGAAAAAGAAATGGCGCATCAGACACAGTTCTTCGAAATTTGTCCCCAGCGGAGTTGTACCTCAAACGAGTGCGCAAGGCAGTAGCAAAGACGATGAGACTGCAGTGAACACAAGATCTAGACATTGAAACTTTGGATGCTAGGGGGCACTGGGCAACCATGGACGAACTGTTAAAACAGGTGACATTTCATTTGCCTCGTTACGAGAACACCGTAAAGACGTGCAAAACTATTCCAGGTCAAGTTAGTCCCTCGGACTTAACATTTGCCACGAAATTTGTCGCTGTGTATTTGTTCATCAAGGTGAAGGGATCAGTATTTGACAGTGGACATGGTTAGAACAGCTAAGGAGAACGGAGGATTCATAGACCAGAAAAAGTTCAAGACGGCTAGCAAGTATGGATTTGACTCATTGATTCTCACCGAGGCAGGCATGCAGATGCTCGAAAGCTACATCAACTTCGTAAGGCCATTGCTGAAACCACAATGCAACTTCGTTCTTGTCACTAGAAATGGAGGCCAGCACAGCAAATTGGACGACGTCATGAGTAAACTAGTGTTTGATGCAATCGGAAAGTTCATTCATCCGACGCGCTATCGTCAAATTGTCGAGACGCAAAGCCTCAATCTGCTCACAAGCAAGGAGCAAGATTGCGCGAAGTTGCTGTCAAAGCTCACGAGTGTCTACAAAAGCTACAAGGCACGAAAGGCTTGGAGGTGGATAGGGAAGTGCAAACGAGGCTTAGCGGCTCAACTTCAAGTCTTGCAGCTCCAGTCGAAACAGCAGAAACAAAGAGCGCGCCCCCTAAAGAAAAGGATTCCCCGCCCACAAACCAATTGCGAGTTCAAAGAAATTATCGCTGGGTATTGAAATTCACGGCAGACGAGGACGATTTTCTCAAGAAGGGAATCGATCGGCACGGGATTGGGCAGTGGACGGCAATTCTGAGGGATCCCGATCTCAAATTTCAAGACGGAAGAACGGCTTACTCTCTCAAGAAAAGGGCTGGAATGAAAATGCAGCTATAGCTTGACATAATGTTTAGAAACAAACTAATCTGCCAAAACTCGTGTAATGAAATATGGGACCGACCCGACGCACCCTTTATCGTGTAAGAGATCGTCGAAGTAAAGTAAGCAAAGTTGCACTCGAAAAGTGACTTTCTTTTAATCAAGGTTGACGTTTTCCTTTCCTTTGCTTACATGTATTACTTAATCGATACGCTAACTTTCAATTGACGAGATAACAAAATAAATCGCAACTGACAAAGTATACTGCTTCATTCTTGTGGACTGTCTAAACCATTCTGAGAAAACATAAATAACATTCATCATTTCAACTGAGAAATACATTTGATTTCATCTCGCACAATGTCAAAGAAACAACTTCATATTCACACTCGTGTTTTTTTTCCTACTGTTTGTGTCTTCTACGCTTTCACTTAACAAATTACATCGAATAACACTGACTGAAAATAGTCTCTTGAACAAAATACTAATTTCGAGGGCGTTGATGCGTCAGGAAAAAACTGGTTATTTTCTTCTGCTGTCCAATGGACGACTGGCTTTCGGCAAGGCGAGGTCTTTTTCTCGGGGTCCTGGCCGACGGGAAGGGCGACGGTGGACACGGAAAGTCGAATGAAGTGTCGTAGGAAGGCATGTGGGAAGGCGTTTTGGGTCTTTGCGTGATGTACATCTCCTGTTCGTCTTCTTCGTCGTCGTCAGCGCCGTTCTTGCTTTGCGATGGGGTGAACATCAGCGAAACACCGGGCTGGTGTCGAACACTGTTGCCGTCAATACTGCCACTGGCTAACTCTACTATCACGGGAAGGGGTGAAAACACGTCCCGTATGCAGTCAACGCAGGCCCGTTCCACCAGTCCGCGCTCGAGACACGTCTTCTTTCTTTCCGCCACAGCTTCTTGTAGTCCGAGAGTTCCTTGGCCCTCGTGGAATAGGCGCAATTTTTTGCTGTTGATCTCCAGAATGCTGTGCAACACCGCTCGCTCTCCAGCATCTTTCATCCGCTCCACGCGCTTACTGTGCTCCGACATCTTCCTATCCATGTCAAGCAGCCATCGATTCGAGTACACCTGCTTTGCCTTCTCTTCATTCTCGTGCCGCTTTTGTGCCGCGCGGCGTGCTTGCCTCTCTTCAAAGGCCTTCTGCTTTTTTCTTTCCAAGTCCGTCGGAAGTGGTTCGTCAGGATCTGAGATGAGTTGACTCGCGTTCGATTGCTCGACAACGCCCAATTCCACGAGCATTCTGCGGCGTTGGGCCTGGCAGCCATCTCTCATGGTTCTGGAGAAACGCTTCTGCACTTTTCTGTCGGACTCCAACTTGGCCAATAACGCCTTGATCTGTCGCTGCCTCGTGCTTCCTTCTATGGAATTTGCGTGTTCACGGCGCAACATCTGTATCTCTTCCTCGTCGCTGTCGTCCTCTGTGTTCTCTGTGTCTGTGTTGCTTTCCGTGGAAGATTGCGTTGCGCTCTGTTCTCCACTACATCTGGCCAGGACAGTTTCGTCGACGTCTTCTATTAAAGAAACGCTCAAAATGTTGCGCAGCTCCTCCTCGGGCATGCCGCTTTCGTACACAGTGGGCATTGTACTGACCTGATTGCTTGGGCTGTAGCATACGACACTTAACAATCCATAGCGTGTTTCTTAAGCCATTTATTTGCTTCTGGATCAACACAGGAAAGACTCTTGAAGTGGTACTTGCGCAGGCGTTTCTCCATAGCTTCATTGTGATCCACACCAAAATCCATTTCCACTTGGCAAGTGATATACATGGCCGCGCTGCAATGAAACCCTTGGGCTTTTCTCCACTTTGAGTCGTGCGACGTGAAGCCCCCTTGGCACCTGATTTTCCAGTCATCTATGTCGAGCAAGCCTGGGTATGCTTCTTCGAGGAAAATAACTTCTGTAAGGTTATTGACCATGGCTTGTTGAAATTCTTCTGCTTAGTGAAGCGAGCAATTCGGATGAGTGGAACAATCTGGAAGACTGGCGAAAAGAGACTGGTCTTTCCGCTATCAGGGGAGCCTATGGCACATGGAACTCGCTGTTTGTGCTCTTTTGGTCGAAAAAGGGCCAAGAAATCGGTGCAAAACTGCCGAATGTCCTCTTCTTCTAGGCTGTTTCTCAGTATTCGTTCAAAATACCTTGGCTCCGGGTCCTTCATTCGGTCGTAGTTCACAAATGCGCGTGGACTTGCGAGGCCCTTCTGTTGAAAAGAGCCAAAACAAATGCACATCAGACATTACTACATATCGTTAAGATTTGATTTGAAAATTTGAATGTATGTTTTTAATGAGATGTTAAAACAGTCCAGTGCATATTTTTTACCTGAGAATCTGGGATGATCCCTTGGACGAACGACCCCGATGTAAAGCTCCAAAACCAACCGTCATTCAGTTCAATCAAATCTTTGTCAATCTTGAGTTGGTGCATGAGGGAACTTTCTGGTTCGCTAAGTATGGGCAGCTGGCGTGGGAGGTGTTGTACCAGTCGATCTTTAAAAGCCTCGTTTCCCATAAGTTTGTGCAAAAAGGTCTTCATCGAGCATAAATATTGGAATGTGAATTGCGCCCCTGCCACCTTCTTGTACACGTCTCCACGATACGTTACATAGTGAAGCTTTTTCATTGCGAGCTGGATGTCGTTACGTAGTATCGTTATTGGACAGGAAAGTGGTTTGTTTAACGGTGATTTCGTTGTTTGCGTTGCAGCCGCGGTAACGCTATCATCTAAGCCAAAGGCGTCGATCTTTAATCCCGATCTGCGTAACTCTAATACAGAGTTTGTCATCATTTGCTTGAAGGTGTCCTGCACGATGCGTAAACGAACAACATTCTCGGTCAGCTCGGACGCTTGGGAAAATTGGACATCACTGATGTCAAGTTCCTCTTGAAGAGCACTGTAATCAGAAAAAAAAATGCTTAAGTTTCCAAATGTTTACATACAGCTATAAAGTTAAATACACTAAAAAAATACGATTCAGTTTTGACGTTGTACTGAAAGTCCAAGAAGACCGTGACTAAACACTACTTTTTCCTCTAATTAGCCTGATATTTCTGTTCAATATAACAGTACAAGGAGCATAAATCGAAGATTTCTTCATGTCAATACGCTATTCCTTTTCTTCATGAATGTGCTAAGAATAAGAATTACCGTAGAACCTCGGTAACTCGAACTCGGATAACTCTAACTCCCCCAGCTAACTCGAACTTACTTCCATTTCCCTTGGATTTGACCCCACTGTTTGGTCATTTTTACTCGGTTAACTCGAACTCGGATAACTCGAATTCCCCGCTAACTCGAGCAAAATTCGTTTTTCTTGATCAAAATTTACCCCGATAACTCGAATTATGGTTCTGCAACTCGCCAGGGATGCCGATTAAAATATCCCTTTAGCTCTTCCTGTCGCCTAATCGGTTTTAACCCGACGTGTCCAATCGATGAAAATCGATCATCGGAAACCAATCGATATAATCAATATAATCGATAAAAATCAATCGATTAATATCGATTGGTTCCATTAATCGATGAAAATCGATACTCACAATTCACGTCCTCTTAATTCTATCGATTTTCATCGATTTTATCGATTATTATCGGTTATAATAAATGAACCATTTATGAATTCTTGCAACATTTGTAAGCCTAGGGTGTAAGCCGATACGTTACGCATCCTTTCACTTAGTTAGTCTTGCCGAAGTTCTGCGAGTCAAACAAAGCGCGAAATGAACTACTAATAATAGAGGCTATTGTGAAGGGCTACCACGAGTGCCCATTTACAGTAAAGACAGGCGAGTCTTTTTCCCTTGAGAATAAAATTGGCGACAGAGGAGACGCATTTCGAGTTGTTAACTCGCGGGGACAACTGGGGCACATTCAAAAGGAGCTTGTGGCAATTCTATGGCCGCTTGAGTCAACGATTGAATGGTAAGTGATTATTGCCGGTTTTACTTCCTTGTGTCTTGTGACAATTAAGTACAACGTTTTAAATATACTCACAATAATAAGCAACTTAAACCTTTCATCCTTCATCTCTTTAACTTTTCCAGCGTTGTTAGCGGTGCTGCATTTCCTGATCCAGCTGGGCGTTACAGGCGCGGAGGTGGACTTAACGTTCCGGTTGAAATACGGCTAAAGTTGCGCTCAATAGAGTCGGCGAAAATTCAAGAGAAACTTTCGTCTAATGAAATATTGTATCAAGTACAAGATGTCCAGGGAAACCACTGAACCTGAACTTGATCTTTCTCCTGTTGGTCTTTTGATGTTGCCGAAATGTATAATTTTCGCTTGTGATCGTTTGTGAGTCATACCGGTAGCGTTTGAGATATAAACAAGACAATTCTAGTGCAATATATTTATTTAATTAGTTCCAAAACTCGTTTACAACAGTTAACCTCTGTCAACAATAAATTGAAAGTTTTAGCTTATCTATTGTTGTGTTGTTAATCATTGTTTTCTTAGCTTTTTATATCAAAGTAATTCAGGGTGGTTTCATTTGTTCTCAGGATTCGTTTGCCTGGTCTGGGCTGCTTTGAAGTGACAATCGTAAAAAAACGGGAAAAGAAACAAACAGGGAAAACAAAAACTAGTCGTCGTTTTCACTTTGCTTTGCTTCCTTCATCATTTGCATTTTTCTCCTTTCTGCGCTTGTTTTGAAACCACACTTTGATCTGTTAACAAAGAGCAACACCAGATTAAAATCTAAAATACTCTATCTCTGTCAACTTTGCACCCCTGAAGGAGGGTTCATGTTTCTAGGGACTCAAATTTAACTCCGGAGTTTGATTATGGCGGCTTTGCTTTTCCGTGTATTCTATTTACTGTCCCTACCCCATTATAGTAACAGCGCTCCCCATAAGTCAGTACACGAAATTGTCGAAACTCTACGAGCCCAAAACCTTCCCGGGATAACATCCAAAGACGGCTTCAAATGTCCTCTTCACTGTGTAGCCTGCGGCGTTAGTCTCAGTGTGGAAACTGACAAAGCGATCTGGGCGTTAGCGCGTCACTCGCAACAAGAATCCCACAAGACCAAGGCAGCCTGGTTTATCGACAAAGATCGAAATGTTGTTAAATACAAGCCAGAAGGTGAGTGTGTGTCAAACCTGTATTGAAAAAACGAAGTTCTTTTGACAGGAAATTTTACGGGAGTTTTGGCAGTGATCAGATACAAATCAGGGAGTGGTACTTCCGTTAAATTTACCTGGTCTTCGGTACACCCCAGGGTTTCCGCTGTTCGCTTTATCACATTATCACTTGGGTGGCCATTAGTTGAGCTGAAGATTGTGTCCAGAGAAGAAATATCAGCTGTCGAATAATGCTTTCGTTTTTTTGCTGGTTTACTTTTGCGTCTGCGGGAGCCGCTTTTGTAAAGCCTGAAACAAAGACAGCGCTGGTTAAATCGTAGAACAGAGGAAAAAAATAGGAGAGAGTTGTAATGATGACCCCAGGAGGCAACAACTTCAATTCACCCCACGTAACAACTCATTGCGCCCACTATATCGCGCCAGGAAAGAAAAAACTACTAACCTTTCACTGATCCTAAAAAGGCCTCGCTTACTTCACTCTTCGTTAGGAAATCATTCATCTTCAGCCACGGTGCTTTTCCCATCCCCGATGGTAACTCCTTCGGGGGACTTGACAAATATCCGGAGACCGTTCCTTGCGATCGTTCCATATATTGCTTCGTGAATACAGATTGTGACACTCCATGTTCATTTAACCATTTTACCATCTTGCCAGCAAGCACGGGAGGAGAAATCTGTGCATCAGCTGTGTCTGGTGTTGTTTCATCTCCACAATCTAGGTCGAAGTTAGCATAGAATTCCTTTAAACCCGGTTTTAAACCGTATCGCTACCCAGTGTAAACAAATTTATGCATCAACAAACCCGCAACAATTCCGGCGACAAATCCTTACCAGAGGAAGTAATAATTCCGCCATTGACAGTGATAAAGTTTCTAATTTTTCCTTCTGAGTCTCCTGGTATCTTGATAGTCCACTAAAAAAATAGGGTATATATGTATATGTCAAAACATTTTTTGTTTACCTTACGCCACGCCTCAAAAATTTCCCGGGCAAATTTCTAAAAGCATGAAACTACCTGTATAAATTCTCCTTCGGATTCTACCGTTTCGCCTTCGTGACTGCCTCCTTGATTTGCGTCCACCACGATAACATCCTGCCCATCCTGACTTTCCATCTTTTTTCAAAAACACTTCTTACGAGATTGAACTAGTTCGAGTAAAGAGCTAATTTTCCTGTCGCGGGAATCGCTGCGAACCGGGGAGCCGGGAATTATGAAATACTGCCGGCCGACGTAACCTTACAAGCAAATGATTAACTGTAAAATTTATTTCCGGTTTTATTGGATGAAGTTTTATGATGTATCAAAAAGTTGAGATATGCGTAGCCAGCCATTTTACATACGGCCGGTAATAATCGGCTAAAGAAAATATTCAATAAGAACCATGTTAAAACTCTTCTTGGGCATTTTTAGGGTGCCAATCTATTTCAAATTTCTTTGCAAGAAGAAAGGCATACTCCGAAGATTCTCCACCGCGGGTTGGGCAGAAAAGAAATCAACTGGCCAGCACTTCAACAAACACCACCACTCCTGAAACTGTATCGCGTATTATAGAGGAAGCCAAGACCACTCAGGTACGAGGTAGTAGCCGTGCATAAATAATGAAGAACAATAAAGGACATTGAATTTTTTTTCAGGTAATTTACTTAACCGACATGTGCTTAGTTGAGATGCAGTTGGTTTCAAAAAACAGGCAGGCAATCTTTGTTTTTAAAGTCCCTGTACAATTCTGTTTTGCATTCAATCAATAATTTAATACTAGGTCATATTCTAAAGGATAACAAAAGAAAAACAAGTGTCGTATATTTATATTATAATAGAAACTGGTCAAGAGATGAGGACGAGCCAATATAACTCATACAATATAATATGTTTTACTTCTACAGGCTGTCCTAAGAGCTACAGAGGCGATCGAGATAGAAGCAGGGTCTAGGTTGGTAAGGGAAATAACTAGTCTTCCGGAGATTTCTACAACGCATGTATCCCAGGAGTCATTTACCGACCCCACCCCAGTAGAAGAAATCGTCTCACGAAATCGTTTCCTTCAATTCGAGAAAGAAATAGCTGTGGTGTCTAGTGTACAAGAGCTTTTGTATTCAGCGACAACATCTTCGGTAAATAAAATGACAGAAATGTCGCGTACCCTCCTCTCCCTTCACAAACCAAGTGCAGACGAGCTGGTTGCAAAAATGTCTGCTGTCGCCGACCACATTCTATCTGATTTACGTTCGACACAAAGCACATCACATATCCTTTTTGGAGGAAATGATTAAACATTCTACTTTGCTTCAAGAATACAGAATGCAAGTGGCCAAGATGAGGCGTGCGATCCAGTCAAAGGAGGCCATCATCCAACAACTGGAAAAAGAAGTGGGAAGCGCTAAAAAAATGAAAGTGCCTGAAATTGCTATGAAATTGGCTTGTATCGTAAACAATCCAACAGATGATAATAGGATTCTTCTGTCTATCTTAACCAGTTTGCTAGAAAATAATGGTGCACGTACCAAACGCTGGAACGACGCCACAAAAAATCTTTTCGCGATAATACTCGATTATGGGGGGCCTGCATTAGCCAAAATTGTATCAGAAAGGTTGAATGGTCCAAGCTTAAAGACGTGCTACAGGCAAGCTAGAACAACTTGGACTATGCCCTTGACTTTGACAGAGGATTCAGTACAAAGGGCGGCTTCTTTTTGCAGGAAAATAGGCTATAAGGGCCCATTTCTTTTAGCTGTCGACGCAACAGCTGTGATTTCGTATTTACGATCGAAAGGAAACCGCATATATGGTCTTGCGACTGAATCTGATGTTTTTGTCTCTTCAACACAGGATGTCATTGACATTGTCAAAAACGGTAATGTCGAAAAAGCGAGGCAGGCAAACGCATTTGTTTTAGTTCCCATACAAGAACATGTCCCCTCCTTTGTACTTGCTATATCTCCAGTGGTAAACGGAAAAACCTATCTAACGGTGAGTGATTGGTTCACCAAAACAATGCAATGGTGTTCAACCCATAAAATGATAGTAATGGGTGTGGGTGCAGACGGAGATTCGAAATTCAGAAAATACTTCAATCATCGCTTCATGAGTAATACGCTTCAGGCAGGGCGTAATCGTGTAACTATCCCTTATGAGTCATTTGAATACGTTTCTGTGGTCGAGAGAATGAATGATATTGAAATACCAACTCTTATGTTTCCCGACTGGCGTCACTTAATCAAGAAATGGAGAAACCAACTTCTTAATGTTAAAAGAATCCTCGTCCTCGGTGATCAAGTGGTCCAACTAGAACACCTCATAAAAACGTACGACACGCATAAGCTAGTGTCAGGACTATGGAAAAGCGATATCTTAGTAAAAGACAAGCAGAATGTGAAGCGGCAACTAGGATTCTTGAAAGCACTGTGCAGCAATGTATGGCCTCTATGAATGCACAAGGAACAATTGGAACTAGAGTGTACTTAAAAATGGGTCAAAACATGTTGAGAGCATATACGGAGCCTTCTATATCCATCAGAGAGCGTTCCCGACTAGCATGGTCAGCGGTATCTTTTCTAAGGCTCTGGAAGACATGGCTAATGATTTCTGGATTCAAAACTGAAACATCCTTTATATCTGACCAAACTTATCGCGATTTTATTTTATCTGGCCACAGTATAATTTTGTCAATGAAACTTTACTCTATTTATTTTCCTGATCAACCCTACCACCCATGGATATTCGGATCGAATGCTTGCGAAGACCATTTTGCGGCCCTGCGCAGCTTCTGTCGCGGAAAAACAAATCTCTGTATGCTGGACATGATAGATCTTTCTGGTCGTATACAGAAATCAAAGGAATTGAAATTGGAAGAAAGGTGTTTACCGGAGGTCCATACACCAGGCTGGAATAACGTCCACGAAGAAATTATAGAGGGCATGAAGTCTGCAGACAAGGAGGTATTGAAAACAATAGAGCTACTGGGTATGCTCCCAAACCTCCTGAAAGGGAATGTTTTAAGACAGGAAGGAGATAAACTGATATATTTGAACAGAGCCGTTGACACATGGATCGATTCTGATGAGTTTATGCCAGATGAAAGTACAGTTGTAAGTCTTGAGGAATTAGCAGGGCTCGATAATGGCATTTTATTTGATTCCTTAGATACTCTTGATGAAAATTCCAACTATTTACCGCTCACAGACCTGGCTGCAACAGTGTCTTCAGTCACTGATTTGGATGGCGGCGATTTAGATGACGTTGATGATGACGATGGTCATCCCCGAAACTCCGTTTTTTTATGCCAAAGGTAGCTGCAAATACCTAGATAACAGTTTCGTAAGACCTAAGAAGACATCATGGATAGGCTGCGAGTT
This sequence comes from Siderastrea siderea, assembly GCA_964030785.1. Classification (NCBI taxonomy): domain Eukaryota; kingdom Metazoa; phylum Cnidaria; class Anthozoa; order Scleractinia; family Rhizangiidae; genus Siderastrea; species Siderastrea siderea. The sequence goes on along the minus strand of OZ034970.1, from coordinate 19,657,300 downwards.
TCCAGGTTGTAACGATTGGTACCACGGTACTTGCTTAGGTATCCAGTTAGCGCAATCCGAAAAGGAATCTTATACTTTTATCTGCAATAAGCACGCTGAGGGGAAGGGCATCTTGAAAGATAAAATACAAACTAGTGCTTTGGATGCTCATGTTCTCTCCAAAGAAACTTGTTCAGCTCCCAGTATGCAGCCAAAACGGAAAAGGTCAGACAAATCTTCTGGTCAAGAAAAAGATTACTCTAGATTACCATCTTACGTGGAATATGAAGGCCATTATTACCACATCTCGAAGTTTTTGTCTTTGCAAGAGGGAAAAGTTTACAGGCCAGCATCATCGCGTATTGCAAGGTGGATGTCAAGTTCACAAAGTGACTTTTACGAGCGCATAGAAGAAATCATTTCGCATCAAAAAACAGAGAAAGGTATATATTTAAAAGACTTTGCTTCATTTTGGGTTCAAAGCAAGGGACTCCTTTTCGGACAAGTTATTCGGATTGTTTGGAGCCCATCCTTTAAGTCATCATACCCAGCCTTCGAGTGGAAAGAAGATGCAAGCAAAAAAGGAAAGTCATCCCCATTTGCATTAAGTGCTGGTCATATACAGAGGTTGGTTTAATGTGGAAGCTGCACCCTCAAAATGAATTCCATTGGTGTGATCCAAAATCAATGCTCGAAAAATACCAGATTGTTTCAGAAGCTAATGTATTGACAGACCCTTCTAAATTGAAGCAAATGTTGCCTAAGCTGGAAAAATTGGAGGCAGAAAGGATAGAAAGAGAAAGAAAGAAAAAGGAGCAAGACAGAGAAGAAGCCAAAAAGGGTGAACCAGACAGTATGACAAAAGAACTTTTAAAAGAAATCCTTACTGGGCATAGTGTGGCGTTCAAGAAAAGTTCATCAAAACAAGAATTGATCGCAAAAGTATTAGAACTAAGGAGACAGTTAGAAACTAGACCTACAAATGGAACATGTGAAGCAATAAATGGACCTTCGCCACGACCAGATCGTTCTGATGAACATATAGGTGAAGTCACTATTATTGATCAAGACGTTAATGACCTCAGATATTCTCCCCCTGGATTCCAGAAGTTATTAGAATTACCGAACCTAGATAAAAAAACATTCTCAGAACATAACTTTAGAACAGTGCCTTCTTTTGTCTATTACTACGACGCAGAACAAGAGAAAAAGCTTGTTATTTTAATGCACATTTTATTTATTCTTGATTTGTTTTCTTGTTTCTTGGATATGTCATTACTGAACTATGTTTATAACCTGTTATTGTACATATATTCTATGTATCAGTTTTTCCTTGTCGAGGCGTTAGTTCATGCCATACTTGCAGCATATTCTGCCTTCCTTGAATTTCTTTTGATACTGGCTTGCTTTGCGTCAGCCAAAGTAAATGTTGCTTCCGAAACATTTGGTTACGTTCAAATAGGGCTGTGGTAACTTTATAGTGGACCGAAAACTGTTTCTGTTACTTATATATCAACACACTCTGATGGAATTTTAATCACCGTTTCATGATTAAACAAAATAAAAAGAGCTAGCAACGTCCGAGAGTGTTGTAATTTTGATAGAGTTGGATACCAGTTTATGTAGAAGCACCTGAGAACCTGTGATAGTTAAGCCCGGAGTTAAGTCAGTCTACACGTGGAAAAACGGGGAAAATGGCCGGGTCTCTTCTTATTTGAAGAAGTCGGTAATTTCGAAAAACGTTGTTTAACAAATCCGTGTCTGTTCACATCAGAGATTATAGAGGGCTATTTTGAGGGTATTGTCCACAAATCACCGGTTTCAACTGACCAAACTTTTCGAAGAGAGTTTTGAACACACTTTCAATCAAGTTTTTCGTAATTTTGACACATTTAGAGGAAAAGCAGCAATTGCATGACAGATCACTTTTTGTGAAGAGAAAAAAATACAATAGGTAAGACTCAATTGCCAATGCGTAGCGCAAACGTATCTGAAATCATTATTAAACGATTGCAACTGACAATCGATATAATCGATAAAAATCGATGAAAATCGATGACAATTGTTGAAAGTCGTTGAAAATCGATGAAAATCGATACTCACATTTCTTTGGGTCATCGATTTTCATCGATTTCCGATATCAATCGATTAATTGCTATCGATTATTATCGATTACAATCGATTTTATCGATTATCGAATTTCATCGATTGGACACGTCGGGGTTTCAAACATTAAAAGTTACACTACGGCAATTTGGTTTTAATTAGTGCAATGAACAGTTCACGTATTTGACATTCATTTCCCGCTCTTATCTTAAGAATGTATGATCGTGTAAGAGTTTCTGGTGAGATAAGTTTAATTTGCACTGTACTGTATACTGTTGCGGTGAAAAATCAGTTAACTATCAATTATTAACATGGCAAATTGAATATTTTATCGACCCCGGTAACTCGAAATGCCGCCAACTCGAGCTTTTTTTCGTTTCCCTTCAGAGTTCGAGCTAGCGGGGTTCTAGAGTATTCAAAAAGGAAATGATATATTAAATGTTTTCTACTCACCTAAAACAATGCTGATACGATTTTTGAACCAGATCCATTAAGCACGGGTTAATATTTTTGTGATCTTTGAGGACTTGGCATAGAGTGTTCAGGTCATGACTACCTTTCCTCCTCGATGCTCTCGAAACGTAAATTTCAAGGCCACAACTTCCGAGCGCGCTTTTAACGGATTTATCGCCGACCCATTTTGCGTCTGACAAGCGACCCAATACGAAATGGCCGGAAACACGTGCTTTCCAGGCGATGAAAGTTGTGAAGCATTGATTGATGACTCGTCATTTGACTCGTCGCTTTCCCTTGGTGCTTGTGGTCTCTGCCTTGATTTTCACTTTTTAGTGTCTAATTTCGACGTACTAATTGCGGAAAAGAAAAAGCAAACTTCGTTGACCTTAGACAGCTGCAAATCACATTCATCTCTTTTTTCGCAAATCCAGTTCCACATTGCGTTTCCACTTTGGCGATAACATTACATTCTGCCTTGTCACGTATTAATTTGCTGTTCAATTGAGAACACGGCTTACTAATGTCGCTTGTGAACTAAGGCTCTTCAATTTCTCTCTCGTATTGCTCCAAGTCTTGCCAAGTCAATCGTAAACCAATCCCCGGCTTCAAACAGCCGAAGGGAATCAGACCTCGCAGTCGATTGGCAAGGCGATATTCAAGGCATATGAAAGTAGCCAATGCGTTTTCCACTTAGACAGAAAACAATTACGTAATGTTATGCAATCTTTCAATAGACTTGAGACAAAACAAATTCCGTCTTGAACATGACACGTTTTAGAGCATACCCGCTGTAACCGCTAGAATTGCTTTACACTCAATGAATAAAAAAGATTGTCATTTCACCAAAACTGCAGCCATAGGCACTGAATTACTAAATAACGGGCTGACTTGAGTGGCATATATATTCAGTTTTGAACAGAACATGTTTTAGAGCATACCCGCTGTTACCACTAAAATTGCTTTACACTCAATGAGTAAAAAAGACTGTCAATTCACAAACAAAATGCAGCTGGAGGCAATGAATTACTGTATAACACGCTGCCTTGAGTAGTATATTCTCTTGTCTTGTCAACTCTCTTTCTGCTTCTAAAGTGTAAAGCGGGCTAAGCGTATTGGAAAGATATGGACTGATTCGATTAACTTGTTCCTGTTGTAACTTACTCTATGTTGTTAAAGTGTATGTCGAGTTTACCGTGTACCACGAATTTCACTGAGTTAATTAATTAACTACTACTACTACTACTACTACTACTACTACTACTACTACTACTACTACTACTACTACTACTACTACTACTACTACTACTACTACTACTACTACTACTACTACACTACTACTACTACTACTACTACTACTACTACTACTTCTACTACTACTACTACTACTACTACTACTACTACTACTACTACTACTACTACTACTACTTCTACTACTACTACTACTACTACTACTACTACTACTACTACTACTACTACTACTACTACTACTACTACTACTACAATGTCAACTTTCTCTGTGTTGTTAAAGTATATATCCAGTTTAGCGTATACAACGGATTTAACTGAATTCATTAACATATTATTATTATTATTATTATTATCATTGTTATTATTATTATTATTATAGAACGTCCTTGAATCTAATAATTGCTGCCCCCCCCCCAAAAAAAAACAAAAAAAGGGAACGAGGACATTTGGGAAACGATCTTTCTTTCTTTCAGTTTCTTTCTTTCTTTCGTTCGTTCGTTCTTCAAAGCTTTAAAGAGTGAAATACCGAATTATTTAAATATAGTACGCAGAAACATTAACATACGCGTTTGTGTCCTCTTAGATTAGTTTAAGATATATTGTATTTTTGTATTTTCTATTTCCTACTTTGAATTTGTAAACATGTATTAATTCACACCACAACATGCCACAACATGTATTTAATAAACCTTCATTATTATTATTATTATTATTATTATTATTATAGAACGTCCTTGAATCTTACACCGTAAAAAGAGTTAATCTATAAACTGTAATATTGGCGTTACCGTTCACGTAGAGAGCAAATCGCATGGCGTTAGCTATCGGTTTGAAGCTAATCTCCCTCATTCATGCCGAAATTCATAAAATATCTGTTAAGAGTATTTTGTTGAAATGTCATAGCAGAAGCCTCTCCAGCATTAGAACCAAGGAAACTGTATAAGAAAGTCGGACAGACAAAATATATATTGATACCACCGGAAAGCTGGCCCTTAACAAAATTGTGAATCTGAGAGTCTTACGAAATTTACATTTTCTGACCGACGTCGCGGAATAAAAGCAAGGGTATATCAAATTGAGTTTTCGGTCCGCCCAGAATGCTACATGAGACACTGATACCTTAGTGCTTGATTTTCTAAATAGTTGAGCTGAACTAATGGATAAATGAGACTGCGTGACTGAATTATCTTATAAATCTGTGGGGCTAACTCTTGGTTAAAGTTATGCTACTCACTTTTCCTGCACTGTTTTATCACAAAAAGTCCAGATAGGCGTACGATTGTCCACTTTGGTCTGGTAAATAAGGCGATAAAATTGAACATTCATTTCTGAGCTACAGAAGTTTGTAATGTCCTGAAAACGATACAAGCATGCCTCAGAATTTCACCCTTAGTTCAGCCGATGTGTCTAGCCATAAATGAGAACACCGTTTTAAAAGATTTGTTGCGCAAACGTGGAGGCTTGTTGCAGTATCTATGAAGTAGCATTACTCTTTTACATTAGAGGGGCTTACCTCGTGTGAGATCCCAAAATATCTTCGCAATTATTTAGAAACCTGATAAACTAGAGTTAGTATATAAAAGACATCTCACTGATAACAGCGATATCCTGAAATAGATCAGATTGATGACTGATAACAAGCATCAACTAAGAAACTTAGGGCTTTTGTTGAGTGTCGAGGCTTTCATTTATCCAATGTATGAACGGTGTTGAAATATTCATTTTGTCGATCCACCCAACATTTGCACTCAAATGCCAGATACCCATCTCGTGTTAGGGAAACATACGTCAAACATTTTCCCATTTGAATCCCATTCTATTTGCATTTTCAATAGCCGATAATACCCTATAATGCTGAATTTAATTTCATGTTATCTAGACAATCTGTTATCCAGATTTCGGAGTGGCCTCAAAATAGAGTGATGTCGGTGCATTTTGGTGGCACTTTCGTGACGGGGCATCGGCTTTGTTCCATTAAAGCTGGATACTTTATCCTAATGTTTGTGTATAGGAGTACAATCACTTGAGATGTTTACATCCGAAATAACTGTGGAAAAAATGAATACCATAAAATATTGCGGTGTGAAGTCAGTTTTAACTGCACGAAAATAAATAATGGTGAATTAACGTTTGGCGTTGAACTAACCCAGCCTCTTTGACAAATGTGAAGGTTGATTTATTTGTTTTCTAGAAAGCAACGAACTCACCATATGTTTGCAGGATGTTTTACTTCAATATTAGTCCAGAACTCGAGAGGACCTTGTGTAAGGGAAATGTTATTGCTTTCCTGTCTGCTCGCATCTTCCTATTATACACTCCTGAGGTCTGCTAACAAAGCAATACTGTAATCAAACCTTAAAAGAAACCCAGAACGAACTAATTAAAAATTTCTCTTTTCTCATTTATCGGGGGAGAGGCATTTGACCACCAGCGGAAACAAATGAAAAATCGGAAGAATCTGTCACAAAATAAACAAAAGCTATCCATGATTGCACAGTTCAAGACTGTCGGTTTTGTGATCAGTTTAAAACTGACTCATCCTGTTTAGAGTTTGCTCGACAAATATTATCGCAACAAATAGGAACCGAAATGAAAAGAACATTTCCAAATTTAACCTTTGTTAGAAGAGTGAGAAAAAAAAACAGCAACGAGAAATGGAAAGCGGGTGATTACTACGGATTGCGGTCACTGGTAGAAATTTAAGACAAACAGAGCCTACGCCAGAAGACGAGAAATATCAACGATGAAGGTAAGGTGGCCTTTACCTCTTTGTGAGATCATACCATATACTTAACTGCAAGGATTAAAATCTAAGTTTTGCTAGAGTTGGTAAATTAATTGATCTGAGAAAGACCTTACAGTGCATTGGATTTTATTTACATATTTCAGTTATATTAATGTTAAATTCTTGAGTTACAACTGCGTCACTTTGTTTTTTCGAAAATTACTAAATAAAATCTATCAAACAGTGTGCTTAATTTCGAAAGAATTAGAAAAATGTAACTACTAAATAACGATGAGAAATGTAGACTTGTTACTGGGAATTTCTCTACTATATTTAAATAAACGAGATTATCGATCTAAAGAATGCAACTATAATAAGGCTTTCTTTAATAGATCATTTTGTTTTAGAGATTAGGGCAACAGCAATTTTAAAAAAGCGACGATTATCATCGCGTTTCAGAAACTTGTTCTGAAAACAAACTGAGCGGTAGGTATTTCAAAGAAAACATATCTTTTGAAGTTACACTTAAAAATGATTATGTAAATAAATCATTATTATTAACGGTGAAAATTAGAAGTCTGGGTGGAATGTATGTTAATTCTACGAAAACAATTTGGCACGGATGCACTTCTGATTAATATAGATGTACCCTGAAGCTCTAAAAAGAAAATGTTTTAATGGCGACATCAGCTAGCCAGTGCGGTATGTTTACGGCAGTTATGACGGTGAACAACTGATTTGCGACGCCATTAGGTAGGAAAAACGATCGATTATCATAACCTTTGCATAAAAAATTGCTTATTTACCCTCAGTGTCCTTAGCTGATAAAAGAGAAATTGTAAACAATTGCTCCACAAACGACGATTCTGTTGTTTGGTTTATTGTGGGAAAAACCCTTGTTTGGCTTTGAAAAATTATCCTCAAAATGCACGGCGTGGACATTGTTATTATTCTTCGTCAGTAAAAATGTGTGGATAATATTAATTATTCTTCTTTGACATTTAACAAAATCCCCTCTTTCGTGTATTTAGATCGACTATCTCATAAATGTTTATATTTTAACTGGTACAAACCGCCAAACAATGAGCTTAACAGCAAAAAAGCACACCAAGAATCACGCAACTATTAACAAACAATTTGTCAAATTTATTCTCGATGGTAGCCTTACTTGCCGTTAGCAATGATCTGTGTTATCTCGAATAGAATAAAAGATGCTGTTTAGTCAAAACATCTAAAGTATCAAACACCCTCATTGTTTTTATTATATAACCTAGTTACAAGGACCTATTAAATTTGCATGGAAGATACTGAGCAATCTATTATTAAAATAAAAGTGCAAATTTTTTTTAATCGACGAAAGGGCGTTGATTGCCTTTTGTCACTTTCATTCTCTTATGTAGGCAAATTTTTTATGCTGTTTTGTGTATTCCATTCGCAATTTTTTTTCTCGAGACCCCTATATGATCCAGGCAAATTGGTCAATACATAAGTCCTTAAAGTACTTTTGGTTTACTTAGAATAAGAAGTCGGAATCCGGGGCAGGTGTATACGGCGATGAACAACTCATCCGCCTCCATCTCTGACAATCAGCAATCAGCTCCCAGCAAAATGCGCCTGGCGGAACTAGTGATGTGGTGCGTTTTCAACGGCTTTGTCGCCATTTTAGCCATCTTTGGCAACTTGCTCGTCATAGCAGCATTTACGTTTTTCAAGAAGCTTAGGACAAGAACTAACTATTTTGTTGTTGGACTAGCAGCTGCTGATGTCCTGGTGGGTATTTTGTCAATTCCTTTCTGGATCGCAACTCTCGTCTCCATTTGGCTCGAGAGCGTTTCTTGGATGAACAATTCACTTCTGTACAGGGCGTTTATCGCCATGGATGTCTTCTCTGGTATAGCTTCCATTCTCCATTTGTTGCTGATAAGTCTAGAGAGGTTGTACGCTATTGCGTGGCCTGTCAGACATCGCGTGTCCTCAAGGCGTTCCTACTTGATTGCAGCAACTATAGCTTGGTGTGTATCGATCGTTACAACAGCGTTATTTGTTCCCGAGAAAAATCTCACCCATTTCCCTCGTTTCCTCGTGTTGCTTGTTTGCTACCTCGTTCCCTTGACATTGATTTGTATGACCTATATCACGATGTGGATCCTCGTGAAGTTTAAAAAGCACGATTGTAATTCTTGGAACAGCTACAAAGAGGTGAAACTAATCTTGACTATCTTCTTTGTCATCGTTCTCTTCATTGCTGCTTGGACACCATTTATGGTCATAAATATTATTTTATTCGTCTGCGAAAAATACTTCATACCCAACCAAGTTGTCTACTTTTCCAAGCTTCTTCATTACAGCAACTCGGCGGTGAATCCTATGGTTTATGGCTTTAGATTGCCTGAATTTAAAAAGGCCTTTTATATTCTTTTGAAAGAAAGGAAGCAATGGCGAATTTCCTCTTTGAGGAATGGAAACAGTTTTGAAATGAAACAATTGACTCAACGACAAAGCAGGCGTTCAGTACAAGCGAAAGGCAGTAAAAATGTTACAGAAGTTTAAAGCGTCTTGACAGTTTTTCAGTTGAGTGCCCTCAGTGCATCGAAGAACTTTAAATTGTGACCGATGCCATTTTGTTGATAGGTAAACAAGTCAGTTTCCATCTGGGTATCTCATGTCAAAAAATCGTGGTAAGCCAGTTTGATTTCTGAGAATACGAGGCAAAATGTCGTGAGATGTGCCTTTGAATAATTAATTCAAATTTTGCAAGCTGGTAATATCTGGAAAAATATTTTGCTGAAAAATGCACCTGTCCAGAACATTAAGGAGCATTATGGCCCTATGTTATGGCGAATATTATGACAATACACTGGGAACATTTTGTACTGACACAAAAATAACAATAAAATTGGGTTTAATCACTGTTCATCACAACGGGATGGATGAAAACATTCGAGGAACACCTGGGGACAGCGAACTTCAACAACCCAAAGGAAAAATTTTGCTCATTGGGACTGCTCGTTTACCATGTAAAGCAGCACCCGTCAACTTAAAACCCTTCGTTCCCTCAGTTAGTCAGTATGTTAGTTTTTTTTTACTGTAAAATGCAGTTTCTTGTTTCATAATAATTTTACACTCTTTCGTTTTCTGTAACTTGGCTTATCAGTCTGACACATCCATTTCAGTTATGCTGTAATTTTCTCCTGTAAAAGGAAATACTGTAACTATTATTTAACTCAAACTGCGTGAATTAAAAACGACAAACATTCGCGAATAAATAAGCCACCCGTAACTTAGGTGGGTGTCTGGGGCTCGGCTGCTAAGACACGCAAGTTTTATGCAATCGGGCTGATGACAAGAAGCAACCATGGCGTCGAGCGAACGTTTGCATTATGTGTGCGTTGAAAAATGACAAACGTTAAGCACAACAGCGGAAAAGTTGAAATTTGAATAATTTGTCCTTTCCTTCTGGGAACTAAGGTCATTTTAAATTTCGGCAAAGAGAGGATATATAATCAAGGAACCCTTTATTGAAAAGCGCTTATTGTCACACGATAAACTGAGAGGCTGATGCAGCCTGTGTGCGCATGTCTCCCACTTCCTTTCTGCGTCGGAAGTATCAAGAAGTACGAGACGTATCCCGTGCAGGCTTCTTTGACGCCGATCGCCACGTTCATCCGCTTAGAATTGTCCTTCACGAGGACTGACTAGTTGCATGTATCAGTAGCACTGTGGTTGCTCTCTTCATTGTATGTTTCATTTTTCTGTGGCTCTTGCTGGATCTTTTTGTGTTCGTGAAGGAAAGTTGCATTTATTCCAAAACTACTGAAAAGCCATTCACTTGTTGAAATGGATGGGTTAAAAGTAAATAAAATCCGTCCAGCCAAGTCTTACCTTCCATCGGGGAAAGTCAAAACCTAATCTCAATCAGTTAGTCTAATCCAAATCACTAAGTGTGGTAATGCTTGTCAATGGCTATTATTGTTTTTGCACTTTGTTTGCTTGTCTTTTCTGATTGAAATCTTAAAGTACTACCGCAGACGCGTCATTTTGATTTGGTCAAATGAACATCTACCTAATCGGAGATAGCAAAAGGCTACTTTTTGTGAATCATTAAACTGAATATATTTTAGCACGACCAATTGATACTGTAAAGTGTTTCAGGGAGGATTAATAAACTTACATGTTAAAAAAAGAACAATTTTTCTGTCTACTTAGTGCTTATATGTTTTAACAGTTTCAAAAGATGTAAAAAAAGGGAAAAACTACAGCTGAAATGATCATCAACATAACAGCTGCTATGAAAAAGGGCTAGATTGTTTTGTGTTCGGATAAAATGTTTCGTTTGCGTTTGTTTTGACATTTAAATTTAGTTTCCTTTGAAGCTCGCCTTTCATTACACTTTTTACCTTGAGAGTGATTTACATTGATGAATTTAATTAGCGACGATCCAGTGTTAATACATGAATTTACCTTTCTAGCACAAAACTTTGTTCTATAACTGAAATGAGGCATCATATCATAATGCCTTTGCCGATTTCAATGAAATCTGTCACAAGATACAAAGGTACGTTAAAAATAACGGTTCTTATTTGAAATGACATATATTTTCGATGCAGATTAATTTCATCACCAACGGCGCTGAACCGGATGCCCACTGGTTCTTTAGAGGGAAAAAGAGACAATGTTTACAATTCATAACATCAAAACGTTTTTCAGCCTGCCATTTTGTTTGTCATAAAGTACAAATCTCATCAGTGGCGGTGCGACAGGTGAATCCCAAATTTATTTCCATATTAAGTGTCTCTCACATCACACGCTTTCTCAAATGGGTGGTGTTGAGACATAACCTGCTGGAGCGTCCTTTTGCATCTAACTTATTAAGCAGCTTTCCTCAGCGGACACAAATCACTAAGGTATGGCCTAGTTTTTCACTAAGTCACAGACAACGAAGTTTTTATAAATAATCACAAATAGATACAACAGTCAGCCGAAAAACTACTCTGTGTATTGAAAAGTGAACCAGATTCGTTTTGCTGGGTAGACATTTGTATTTAAATCACTTTTTGTAGAATCAGGGATATGAAACGAAGATAAAACAAATTTCAAGATTAAATATAGAGTTTTCATGAATTTATTAAGCTCGTCGCCTAATGTCTTTGAAATCAGTAATAATAATAATAATAATAATAATAATAATAATAATAATATAATAATAATAATAATTTGGAACTTATATAGCGCATTTTCTATGTGAATATGATTAAATGCGCTTTACAAGCAGGTGGAATTGGAATTTGCATCTAACTTATTAAGCATCTAACTTATTACTAAATTTACATCTAACTTATTTCCCTACTAATGTTTCTTTTCTCAGTAAAAAGGTCAGAAAGAAAATCAGATTATTATATTATACAATAACTTTCTCGCAGCAGTATAATAAATGTAATTATGAAAAATCCTCTTTTCCGAAGCTTCGTAGTAGTAATTTAGGTGAGTGAAACTGCTACGGTCGCCCACCTCTACCAATATAGCTCCAGGCAATGTAAGTTTTAAGTTCTGATAAAGGGGGAAAAAGAACACGAGAGATAAAATTTTATTATTACTTCAAAATTATCTGTATGTATTGCGATACTAAGTGTACTTTTAGGCGTAAGACCTTCGCTAATGGCACAAATGATATTATCATCTTGGGATTCTCAGGAACATGTTTATGAAACGCTCTATGTCAATGTCCTGTACAAAATAAAAGCTTGGATTCGCTTGACAAACAGTTCTACTGAAGCCACATGTAAGACTTTCCTATCACGTCAGCGGACATAAAAGGACTTCGCGTCAGTGTCGGAAATTTGCTAAAAAATTTCTAATCCAGTGGACTGTCCGCAACATATCAACTGTTTTGGCTCTTCCTGTATTGGGACTTTGTGGCTACTAAATTTCCGTTGATAGAGCAGAGGAACTGCAACCGAAAGCTAACCGAAATTAATTCGTTGCACCACTTGCCTGTTTGAGCGTGAATTGTGAGTATGTTGGCAGCGTCTCCTTTCCATTTTCATGACGTACTATCGTTTCGTCTTTACAAAAGACTATTTATTTCTCGCAAGAAGATCAACCCTTGAAACGTCGCACCCGAGAGGGATTGTTCAAGAGACTGAGCTTTGGAGTGAACTCGGCGTCTGAGTAGTATTTAGTATTAGAATATCGTAGATGATTTGATAATTCATGGCGAGAACAATGAGAAGCATAACATTAATGCCCATAAAGTGATACAGAGGTTAATGGAGGAGAACGTTACCCTCATTTCTCAGAAAAACCAATTTCGAACGGAGAAGATAGTCTTCATGGGGCTACTGCTGTCGAAATACGGTATTGGTCTAACAGAGGAGAAAGCCCGTGCTGTACTTGAGACGAATCGGCCTACTAAACCAACAGAGGTCAGAAGTTTCCTAGGAATAGTACTTAGTGCGAGTTTCGTCCCAATGTTACAACAACTATTACAGAGCCTCTTCGAACGATAGCGGGGAAAAACGTCCCCCATGTATGGAGTAGTGACCAAGGAATGCTTCTTTTTTCAAGAACTAAAGCAACAGCTAGCCAGTGCATCTGTCCTAGCTTAATTCGACAATGTTGTCCACACTGGAGTTAGCTGTTGGGAACCCTGTTGGTCTTAGAACGGTGTTCGACCAGGACAGGAATGGGGAGACGGAGTCGATCTGTTTGTTACACTAGCGAAAACCTCCGCAGTGTAGGAAGAAGGAACAGCCAGACGGAAAATGGAGCGCTGGCACTAGTATTGGCATAGAAACGTTTTAACTTGTACTCAATGTATGGATTGCAAATATTTGACTCGGTGACAGGACACGAGGCCCTGCAGGTGATCCAGCTTTAGAGGATCCAAACCATTTCCCCGCATTCAGAGCTCTGGGTAAAGTGTCGCAAGATATGATTTTTACAAACGCCCTGTTACATTTGACGAACATCCTTGTATCACTGAAGTATCGGATGGACGTCGTACAAGCAGTGCCTGTAGCACTTAAAGTTCAAGAAAAAAGAGAGCTTCTAAAGCTGAAGATGAGGAAGTGCCGAAATGTTATGGATGCCAACTTGTTACAAAGGAGACCGTAACTACCTATGGAAACAACCAGGATAACACGGAGAGTCTTACTAAAACATGATTGCGTGAGTACTTGAATGAACTGGGAGTCAAACATATAGACAATAATACATGGGCCCGCGGAGATATGGAATTTCTCTACGAGAAGAGAAATTCCATATCTCCAAGCAACCATGTATTATTGTGTTTATTATATGAACACAAAAGCCCACAATATTACTGAAACAATTTTTATTTAAAGGCAACAGCAGTAAGGGTAAAGGCAAAAGATAAAAGTAATTCCGGTTCAACTCATTCAAACAAACAATTTTCAAATACATTCATTAACACAATAGAAAACTTTTCATTATTATGTTATTTTCATGCTATTAAATTATTACCACTCTTTACTGCTTTATTTGTCCGTATTCATTAGTAGACAATCTAAAGTCACCGTACCTTCTTGCTCCAGATTAAACTTGCGACGTAAATAACTGGAATAGCACTTATCGATTTACCCGAATATGGTCATCCTCGAATTCGGCAAAGTCGCAACTCGCCATTAGTTGTCGAAGCCTACACAAAATCTGATCCACAGTCTCGTGTCAAAATTGAGAAATTCGTTTAAACAAGTGCCTCTCGAACAATACAACTGTCAAACGTTGTCCTTCGATAACAGGCTCGCTGTAGGGTAGGTTTCTAAGATAACGCTCCACAGAAGCGATAATTCCTCTGAGTGTTGTTGGCTCATATTCATCACTAGACTTTTCTCACAGACAATAGAAATCTGCTGAGGTAAGCGTCCAATTCTGGCGGCGGTGTGTCTTGGAGTTGTCTTGTTTCCTTTTCCTTTTCCTGTGCATCTTTCTTTGAGTGTTTTTGTTGGCTTCAGCTTCGACAAATCTTTCAACATCTTCGTCGGTGAGGGACACGAATCTGTCACTTGCCGAATTTTTGGTTGCTTTTTCTGGTGTACTGCTCGAGGCCATCGTAACCTGTTAGTAGTTATTTCTTTTTTGAACAAGCCAAGCGAACAGCGATCGAGAACTACCAGAATATGCTTCTGGAACTACGAAATCATGGTAAGCCGTTGTCAAAAGTGGCGCGAAAGAAGGCGCGTGACGTCGCGAAAGCTGATTGGCCGTATTTTCACATGTAAAATTATCGTAATTTTACGTGTACCGAATACGATTTTTCTCAGTGGAGGAAATCTCTATAAAACACTACAGTTTATATAATAAAGGCTAATAATACTGCGATCGGATATCGGAATTGAACAAGTTTTTTCTTGCACACAGTTCCACGTCGCACACAAGGAATGGAAAGAGTCACATAAGAGTACCTTTTGGACGAAAGTGTCCACTACGTCACCAGAAGTCGGCGAATAGGATAAATCTAATGATTCAGTACGTAAGAAGAGGGGAGATCACTATGCAGAGAAGAATCAAATTGGGGCAGATTATGTTAAAAAGAGGCACCAGACAGTATGAATAAATATACACAAGAAGGAGATCTTGTGTTGCTGAAGAAGAGAAAGAGGATAAACTATCGCCACACTGCGAGAGAAAGTCATTTCAGATGATAGCACGTCATGGAGCTCAGGTCCAGTCAAAGTTTGCACAAGACCTGGAGTACGTAGGAAAAATACAAAATGTCAAGCTTTTCGTGAGTAGAGATTTACAGATCTTGTAGGGAACCAGCGTGCAGACTTCTTGACAATAAAGTACACCCAGCGCGGCCGTGGGAGCCGTGGAGAGGTCCAGTCGAGGACAGACGCAGTTGATACCTAGAAGATCGACCAGGCACTCCAACCCTATAAGTCAAAATGTTGAATAAAGATTGTTGTTGTCGTTTGATTATGTTAAAGCCCGAGTGTAATCGTGACTTTGCAGTAAAAGTGGTAACTTTGATTACGCTGCATTTCCAACAGCCAACTCGGCGCAGTTAAACTGTCGAGTTACTTATAGAAAACGTTCACGAGTAGCCTAGTTGTTCGGAAAACTATGGTATTTAGGTTGTATTAGCGAAAGAAATTTCACTTTCCAAGGACGGCGCGAGTGATCGTTGCCTATCAGCGAACAGACATTGGCGATGGAGACAGTCAAAATGGAGTATTCGTAATAGACCACGGTGCATGTCTAGTAATCTGTGGAAAATAATAAGAAGTCAACAGTCCGTTTGTCCTTTGGTATATTTTGGTGTTCTTATCAAGTGCTCATTGAGATGGCCAAGTTCTTGAGGTTAGGAACCCAAACATGTCTACAGTGACAGTATATAATTGGTTGCATTAGCGGTTGTAACCGCAGCTGAGTTAAGTTAAGTTCAGTTGAGTTAAGTTAAGTTGACTTGAGTTGAGTTGAATCTAATTAAGTAGAAGTAGGAGATGTAGCTGTCAGTAGTAGCCGTCAGTTGAAGTTGCCACAGGTCAGTCGACAATAGGAGCATAGTGGCTGAGAGACTTGTAGACTAAAGATGTGAACTACAATGGAATGAAGTTGAAAGAGCTATATCCCAGAGACTTGGTACCTCTCTGCATAGCGAGCGAGTGCAGTTCTACAGAAGGAAACTGAGAATCGTGATACAATAAAGAATTGTCCAACCCAATATATCCCACTACAAATTACTAAAGAAAAGTATTAAAACTTGACTTACCACTGCAAAGACTTCCCGAGTATCCCGACGCACAGGAACATGCGTAGGAACCGTCGTTAGAAAGACAGGCGTCGTTTTCATCTGTATATACAAAAAGATCTTTCTTGTTAGGACCCGTTCATGGTATCAACGTCCCTTCAAGAGCTAAAAACGCCTACTTTTGTGCCCTTTTGCTATCAATTGGTCCACACCATACCAGTGCATTTTTCCAAAAAATAAAATGGAGTTTCCAATTTCGGATGTTGAAAGCTTCTCCTTTTTAATGATACGATGACCTTTTTAAAAGACTGTTTACTCAGTTAGACTCCGCTCTGACTAGCTGACCCGAAGGTTAGAAAGGAATCACGAAAATAGGTCGCTCCCTATTCGTTCTCAGCCCTACTCGTTTTATTTTCGCGTCCGCTTTCTTTTCGTAACTCACCGCTCCAGCTATCTTAAAATGGAATTTCCAATTTCGAATGTTGAAAGCTTCTCCTTTTTTAATGATACGATGACCTCCGTTCGTCTTCTCATGCTCTAATATATGCAAACAATATAGTGGCTTTGGAGGTTGAACGCATCATGATTGTCCAACAACCATGAGCTTGTCAAAAATACTGTAATTAAACAAACGGTTCCGTTATTCAACCATGTCTCTGTGTTTATAATTTCCAAATGCGCTTAGAGGCTTACGTTGGCTGGCCGCACTAGGCTAGCTAAATTTTTTAGGCCCAACCCACAAATATTGAAGAATTTTATATTTTAAAAATAAATTTATGAGTCATGATTTCTCGGCGCGACTGTCCGCCAGATTGCCATGGAGGGCAAATCATACGTGTAAATTCGTGCCCAATCCACCCCTGATCCAGCGATTCACCCCCGATTCAAATACGATGTAACTGGCCCGACTAAAACATCTGTTGCAGCTGCAGAGATTCTTACACGTTGGCCCGATTATTTCAAAGAAGCAGCCCACATTAATCAGACCTTTCTATCAGGACCTGTGCGCAAAAGACTTCCGGACCTGAACACTGATCAAAATAACGATCGGGTCAAAGAGGAAGGGTGAAGTGTTATTACGGAAAATCATTGACTTTCACTCCTCCATTGATGTGAAGTACGATTCCGCCTTGGCTCATTCCAACAACCGCTCTCTTACCTACGTGTTTTTTCTTTCTTTTCATTTTATTTTTCCGTATCGTTTCCTTGCAGCAGCAATATCCAAAAGCGCAGCAGTATCCCCAATATGAGCCGCTATCTTCTCAGTGCTCGACTTGGGCAGAATAAACTTAAAAATATCCTATATAAAGAAACTTCAAAGACGGCCCTTAAATACCTTGTGCATCTCACTTCCGATGAATGTCAGTGACAAAATGTTTTCCCTGGCAATTTATAGTATTTGATAGCATTTAATAGCATCCGGCCAAGAAGGTAGGCACGTATGGTTCCTTGGCAGCAACAATGATAATTAATTGACCGGACCACATTATTCATTGTCAGCGGATGAATAATGTCCCTACAATGCAGTCTTTTGTCAGTTGTGGTCATCGTTTGTTTGAGAGAATTAGAAACCTGGGAGGGGGAGGGAGGGCTGAAATCAGTTTTAATTAAAACTTCTTGCCAGTCGAGGAATTTATTTCCACATCATTTTTGTAATCTATATTCTGCTATGTAAGCCAAAACATTGATCTTTTTTTCTAATAGACGGAGAGACATGCAACACACAACAAACCTGTCTGAAAGCCCTTCTTCGTCAGATCCGTGGCTGACCGAGCTGTCAACTGGTGAGCTTGTGGCCTGGTGCTTACCGTGTGGTTTTGTTGCCATTGCTGCCATATTTGGAAATGCACTAGTTATCGCTTCGTTCTTTCTGTCTACGAATCTTCGTCATCAAGTGGTTGTCTTCGTGGCTGGGTTAGCAGTAGCTGACATACTGGTCGGGCTGATCTCTATTCCAATGTGGATCTACATGTTGTTTCTGGCTTGGAAAACAAACCGCCCTTCAGAAGACGTTTGGGTCACCTTAATTTATGACGCCTTGGATGTTTTCGCCGCATCGAACTCCATTTTTCATTTAACTGCAATAAGTATCGAGAGATTCTTTGCAACAGTTTACCCATATAGACACCGTAACATTCCAAAACGTCTGTACCGTATATTGTTAACGGGAATTTGGATAACTTCTGCACTCGTTTCCAGTTCGTTCTTCCTGCCAATCAGAAAAGAATCAATGGAGTTTCGCTTCTATCTTATGAACCTTTTGTTTGTAATACCGCTGGTTATCATTTCTGTGAGCTACACTGGAATTTGGTTCAAAGCCAAAACTCGCCTAAGAATTACACCGGATACAACCATGAAAATGTCTTGTACTTTACTCATCGTCATCGGTTTGTTTGTCCTTGCCTGGTCACCATTTTTTGTGGTTCGCGCAGTACTTCATTTCTGCCAACACTACTGTGTCTCGTGGAGGATCTTTTACCTTACTAAGCTGTTTCATTTCAGTAATTCGGCAGCGAATCCTTTGGTATACGGCTTTAGAATACCAGAATACAAAGCAATTTTTTTCAAACTTCTCCGAATCAAGTTTACGATTCCCAAGCGTGATTCTATTGAGCTGGATAGCTTTGCTGTAAAAAACTCACCACGAAGCTCTAGAGCTTTGGGCAAAGGACATGCTAGTAAAACTGACGCCACCAGTAATTACAGACGAACATTAGTTGTGACTAAGGACAAATGCGGTGTGAGGCGTTCCAGCCTTCCAGTTATACCCATATCGAGTGATTATGATGTCATATCTAGAAGCAAATCACAAGAAGTGATTTTTACTGTACTGTAGAAGTGATACTTTATTCAAGGCATTTAGGGTTCTGTGCAGCCTATGAATAAAGAAGAAAAACTTCAGCCATTATAAAAACTAGGCATGGTACCAGAACTGTCAGAAAGAAACAGAACACTTGTACAACGGAAATCAAGTAGTTTGGATCTTATATAGCGAGCAAAACAGAATAATCTCTGTCGTCACCTTGACCGTGGGAGTAAGATAATGCCATAACCACTGCCAAAAAAGAAGGATTTAACAGTTGAAAAAATCAAATAAACCTTCCCTGAACAGTTTTTACCCTACATTGTCTTTCTCCACCCAGGTGTATAAATGGGTACCGGCGACACACTGCTGGGGGTAATCCTGCGATGGACTAGCATCCCATCCAGGGGAGAGTAGCAATACTCTCAGTCGCTTCATGCTACAGAAACCGGATTAAGCTCCGGCTTGTTTGGGCCTTTAGCTCGTGTGTGACTACCTAAACAGTTACAAAAAATACAACGCGACATTTTTTAACTTTTCACTTGAGATTTATGGGGCCTCTTCTTTTTTGACAGTATGTTGGCGGTGATTTAGACAGCTTGTCACATTTATTTTAAAGCGAGACAGGTCTCAAAAACCGCTGATTGGTTAAAAGATATTACGTAAAAAGCGTCACAGAATTGCTACTGAGCATGCGTGTTGCTTTTTCACGCTCGAAAAATTCAATATGGCGGACGAGTTGTTGTTGTTTTAGCACGGGAACTGCAATATTATTTCACTTTCAACGGATGATCGAGGTTACGTTAGATAGTTTTTTAATCGGAAATGCTGTTTGAATCGATCATTGACTTCAGTGGCTTTCAAAGAAGCCATTTTGGCCTCCGTACACTGGAGAAACTGAATATACTTATCGACAGTCCAATTTTGGATCAAACTGCATCTTCTGATCGATTTCGTTGTTTAAAATTTTATCTTCCGTCAATACTTTTTCGTGGACAAGGCATGCAGAAGAGGGGTGATCTCATGGTTGCAGGTCAGTAATTTATTGATGTACTATTTCTTAACTGATCATCGTGAAACGTACTGAATGCGCTCAATGGTCGTTATGTAGCCCTTTGCTGATCATGTTTTTGTACATTTAATGTACGAGTATGTTGACGTGGAGTGCTACTCTTTTACAATTGACAAGTGCTTTAATAGCCGGAAGATAGTGTTACGTGATGTTCAAATAATGCTATAACAGTCTTCAAAAGTGCTCTTTTAATATTTTCAAGGTCAGATAAAAGCCTTTTGTACTTTGTGTTTTTGATACTTTTAAGTCAACACTGTGACACGTATGATGCATGATTCTTTTAACTGACAAATGCTGCCTTATGTCGTGTGTTGAATTCTGAAGAAAGCAAATCAAATAATTATTTTTGAATTTTGTTCGTTGCAATTATGCATGGTTCAATTCTACCTGTTACCATCCCCCCCCCCCCCCCAGGCAACCCCCGGGACAAGTCCAGCCCTTCGGGCCCGAGGGTGGGGAATTGTTTGAAGCGGTCTTGTCCCGGGGTTAGGGGGGCAGGGCAAATCGAAATTTTCTTGTGAAGCACCTCACTTCTCAGTTGACACAATGGTGCTGGACCACGTAGAGAAGACTGCCTGTTTTCAGGGAAAATCTCTAGAATTTGTAGCAGACTGGTTGGAGAAGAATAATCTCTCAAAATTAAAATCTGTATTCGAAGGCACGTTTATTATAAATTGTTAAACGAATGTGCGTTTGATGCGTACTCGAATGGATGGCGTTCGTCACAAACCTAGAAATATTTCTTCAATCAGCGTATTTATTCATATAATAAGATGACTTAAATAGACTTTATATAAAAACAGATGGACGGCTTTATATTAAACGGAGATCTCAGTCCAGTGTTCTTGTGAAACAAGCTAAGAAAAACTCCTTTAAAATGCTGCTATCAATTTGTTCACCGGACCTCTGACCGTATTCAGTGCGGGGAATAGACTTTATTCTTCAGTTTTCTTTTTCAGTGTAGTGTTCATGTTTTTTAATACTATTCATGTAGTATCCTTCGTTCAGTATACTCTAGAAAAGCGTTTAAGTTCTTGTCAGAACGTCTGCTTTGCTATTGGTTACCCATATTTTGAACACAAAACAACGTATTTGTGGTCGATGAGGAGTGTCGGGGGGTGGGGAATTGTCTCTTTCTGCCTGCCTGGGGGTGGGGAATAGACCACCAAGAAAGAAAAAAATTGCAAATCCCCAGGGGGGGATGGTAACAGGTAGAATTGAACCCTGCATTACTTAGTCTATTTAGATCAGCAACACTGAACATGTTTATTTGCCTTATTCATTGGTTAACATATTTAATCAACACACTTGTTGATCAGTACGTGATGACAATTCCTGTTGAGCTTTGCTTGTGCTCATTGATTTGTGTGTTGTTAGCTTCACCCATATACTTTGTTCCCATGAAGATCCATACCATCTCTTTGTCAGCATTTTACTTGTTTTGCAATTTATTTGTATGCTTGAACCAGTATACCACTTCACAGTTTTTAAAGTGAAACCCTAATATGATTGCTAATGGTGGATAAAATATTTATGCTACAACTGGTTTTTGCATTTAGGAGGTATTTTAGTAATAGGAAACAACTGTATTAGTTAATTTTTGGGCAAAAAACCTTTTGCAAATAGCTGGAATAGAGTGTTGATTGATGTTTACAGGGGAACTCCACTAATATGATCTCTGATCAATATGGTTGTGTTGCATTCAGCAAGTATTTCAATCAGAAAAATAACTGGATCAGTTAATTTCTGGGCTTAAAAAGAAGTGTCATAAAATGTTCGCATGTAAAAAAGTGGTTGGTAAGACAGGGTTTCACCTGTACATTGTACTTTCAAGACCTGTGTGACCAAACAAGGTCATGTGGGCAAAATAGATTTCATCTATTTGCAGAATGTTT
The DNA here is from genome assembly GCA_964030785.1 of Siderastrea siderea. Taxonomy (NCBI): domain Eukaryota; kingdom Metazoa; phylum Cnidaria; class Anthozoa; order Scleractinia; family Rhizangiidae; genus Siderastrea; species Siderastrea siderea. The sequence continues at coordinate 19,635,304 of OZ034970.1, read as the reverse complement.
TTGAAATGTTATGTTTAAATTTGTTGAGTGCCAGAATTATGATTCCTTTTTTTGCCAAGAAGTTTTAAATCAATTGTACATGAAGTAAAATTGATGTTTTACATTTTTTTCTCCAGGTTATCACAGCTTTTGACTGCAGTGATATGTTCTTATCCAGCCTGTTAAGTTCTTGGTAGAAAGCAGAGAGTGGCAGCCATAAAAGTCACTAGTGTTCAATTCAAATATTTGTTATTCTAATTGATTTTTCAAATGTTAGTTTGCCTTTATAATGCTCCTGATGAAAGGTAGCGTGGAAAGCATGTATATAAAGATTTGAGAAATAAAGCCCAGCATCTTTGTGCCTTTTTCCCATCTTGCAAGCCATCTTACATTTGTAGCCCACTTTTCTTTAGAAGGAAGTTAGAAGCAGTTGTGTGAGAGGGGCATGAATGATGATTATGTCCCTTTTTATAAGTCTTTGCTCTGTCTGCACTTTTCAGATACTACTCGTTTGAAGCATTGAACATTAATTGATGCAGCATATGCTCCTCATCAGTGAACTTAATTCTGAAGCAACTTACCTCAGTGTTTGTGTTTCTATACAATTATTTTTTTGAATTCAAAGTTAAATTCTGTGTGGTATCATTTAGATTATTTGGTTAATATACTGCTCAACAATACCCTTTTTTAATACAGTCAATTTCTTTCATTAATTACTCTTGACTAAAATTAGCCTAAAAAAACTAAAATTGCTGAATTTTGATTCATCTGATAACTGTCAGCCTAGTTCTAAAAAAAGGTATTGCACCTGTCTGCTGTTGGAATATTAATGAAGGGTTCATCCGATGCATTCCTAAATGTGCATTTTCTATTAATTGTTAACTAATAAGAGTTCTTCAAGATCCACCTCTATAATGTCACAAGCTAAAGAAGATGGCTGCAGAAACAATGAGTACACTTGTATCGGCAAGGAAATGCACTTTACTTTACTGTTATACTAGTATTATAATTTAACATTTTCGAGTGTGTTTTAAATGAAGTTATGCTGCACTGACAATTTTTTTGCTAAGGGGGGTGTACTTTGTGTTTGAAAGATACCATTTTGTCCTGTTTCAGATCTGTTAAAATCAGGCATTTTCCATGATTTTTCCACGTTTTATTCATTAATATAATACATTTAGGTGTTTTTGGTGTTTGTATTCGTGTATTCAGTAACTCAGTTTGACAGATTTTTTGTTCATGCTCCATCACAATTCCCATGACTGCCAAATAGCAAAACATTTCGCCATCAGTGTTAAAAACAGACGTTTTTGTTTGGTTGATTTCAAATGTAATGATTTGAGATGGAATAGTTCTAACAAAGCACTCTCTGAAAAATACTCATTAGAAATCTAAGCTTATCACTTAAAAATATTCATTGGGAAACGTCTTCAAGCTCTTTCACCGAAAAAGCCAATTAACTTCAATATGTGGAGGTCGTTTGTTTTCTGTGCGAGGTACTGTCCGAGGTTTACATTAAACGGTGCAGAATTTAAGTTCACTTCGCTTTTCTTCATCCCTTTCACTCCCAGAGTTACAACCACGACTCCTCGAGGTAGGTGCGACTATTGAAATAGAAGCTCCTTTATAAATCCGCTGATCTTGTAGTGCTGTTTGTTTGCCAGCAACTTTATTGTGGAAAATATTCTTGTTTTTTTCCGGCTTCGGAGGACCCGTCGTTCTTTGGCGCATAACATTTTTGTCATGAACGCACAAAGTGAAACGTGGTGTTAACTTGAGATGGGTTTTCCCCGTTTTGTTTCAAGTCACGTAAATTTTTTCAAGCCGCTGTCGGCTGCAACTTTAAACGGCGGGAAATTTTAGCGGACCTTGTCGGTCTCGGCCGCAGCGCTACGAGAAGTGAGAACGATTACAAGACAGTACAATAAACTCAAACTATGAAAACAACCAAACTGTTTATTTAGCACTTAATACGAAGAGACATACAATATTACTGCTTTATATACAACAGTCGTATGTAATGTAAATTACTGGAAATAACAATCTTGTAAGTGATCAAGTAGGATTTTCAAGGTAAGCTTGATTTCGTGTCGAGAAAACGAGTAAAAAGGCGAATCAAGGTACTCACACGTTTCTCTTCGGAGTCCTATTTTAAGCTCGCCAGCTCTTACAGCGTCAAGTGTGGCTTCCTTTGCTCGATAATGATAATAAACCTTCCTACAGCATTTTCTCAAGACCATTCGAACGAAAAAAAAGTCATTTTTGACATTTCTTCGTGGAAGAAACGACGAGAACGTGGTCCAAATCTCAGGCTTATCCAGCGACTGGTGACCTTAATCAACACGAAAAACTAAGCCCACTTCTCCTTCGAGTAGTCGCGAACATTTTCACCAAAAGGAGCAAGATAAATGGAATTATCATGTGGATAATGACTACCGATTTCTCTGAACATACTCCTAGACAAACAAGAAGAGTTGTTCGTTTCACTGAGCCCATGCTTTTAACGAGAAGTTCTCTGCGAGCAGACTGGCGAGACGCTAAACTACGTGGCAAAACCTTATTTGTCGTCCGCCATTTTGTAACATTGATGGCGGGAACAGCTCGCGCATGCTCAGCGGTTTTTGAGACTTTTAAAGCCTTTTTAACTTTAGAAAGGGGAATCACTCAGTCCTTTAAAACGCTTCCCTTAAATAAGCAAAACAAAAAAAAATGAGTAAACGCTTTGTGCGTTTATTATACAATTTACGGTATTGTTAAAAATATTCCCCGGAAACCCCACACGAAACACGTTTGTTAAAAGAAAGAATTTTATCGGTATAATTTATAGCGGAGCCAGCGCGCTAGCGCGTCAGCGGAGCTCCATTGCTAAGGAAATTTGGTAACCTACCAAGGCAAGAAATTGTGGTATTGACGTAATAGTCACCTGACCGTGCGTCCGTACGTCCGTCCGTCCACACCACAGGATTACCAATCCACTTCATACAATGGATATAACCCTCTGCTGAATCCCGTGTGTTTTTGGCGCGAAATCGCATGTTGTCCCGCGTTGTAACAAAACAAGCAAAGACAGCAAAGACAACAAAAGTCAAAAACAAATTTGATAATGCAAAAAAAAAGTTCAAAAGAATACTCAGTTGTCTGTTTGGTGGAAGGCGAAAAGTTCAATTTAGGCGAAAAAAATTAGGCGATAAAGTTCAGGCGAAAAGTTCAAATTTGCCTCTTCGGTTCTGTTCGAACTCGGTCGGCACACAGCCTGAGTTCGCAACTTATCGCAGCGGTTTCGACGCCAAATATAGCAAAGCTAGTCCTTTGTGGTTTTTTTCTGTCCACAACCATGGTTTTTACGGCGTTCCGAACACATTTTGCCAGGAAGAACAGCAGCATTTTCATGCTGATAGGCAGCTTGTCACGAAGAAAGAAATAGGTATTAAAATTAACTTCAGAGGTTTCACTAAACGCTCATGGCCTTGTGGACTAATATCCGGTTTCAGACGCCGATGACCGGTTCGGCTTTCCGTGAGGGAAGGAATTTTCTTTCTTTTGTTTTTTCTTTTCCTTTTTTTTTTCTAATTTAACGACTTGAATGAGAGCATTTTCACAAATTAATAACTGCCAACAAAACAAACAAACAAACAAACAAACAAACAAAACAAAAACAGGGGGGGCTCCGCTTTTAGGCTTGGCTAAATCTATATATTATCTACTGTTTTAATATAGAAATGTGGAATACCTTTTTACTGGTGATTTACATTTTATTACCATCATCAATTACTCCCTCCTTTATTTCTCAACCTAGTCGTCACAAACAACCAAATAAATAATTAAAGCATCAGATAAGCGGGAAAATACGACTTCATAATTGCCAAACAAATATCAAGCAATTTTAAAACCTGCTTAAATATGTAATGCACACTAAGTAACGATTCCAATTTTGGATTAAGTTATCACTCATAGAACTTGGGCATCATTGCATTCATGCATTCCTGCCTGTCTGACATTTATGTTTATAACGAATACTGGCTGTACTTGCTTTGTGTTTCCATCACTTGGTGATGCTTTTGCAGGAGTTGGTCATCGGTTGGACAGTCGGTCGGTCGGTCATGACCATCAAATCGACGCGCATGGATATACACATTTCATGAGCATAGGGTTCCGCCCCTGCGCACTACTCTCTCACGAAAGAGCTACGCTATAGAAAGAGGAGAAAGTCCTCCTGCTAGAAAAAGGCCATAACCTATTGGTTTAGGGTCTAAAATACAATTATGCTCCTGTTGCGTCAATTTTCTCTGATCCGAAGCCATCATTAAGAGCTAAATAAACAGTCGCCTCTTAGGTCAGGCTGTGCCACTGGTTTCTTTGAGGAGTCACGTCGTGACAGAGTATACGAAGATCTAAATGATCTCGTGGACTCCCTTCTTATAAGACTTGTGAAGGTTTTCTTAAATCCGGGGATTTTTAGAGAATAAATGATTGGATTAATGGCGGAGTTGCAGTAGTGTAATAGCTTTGTAAACTGGATAACTTCCATTGAGATGGACTTGCGTTTAAGTTCCGATTGAAAAAAATAAACAGCGTTTATGCAAAAAAATGGAAGCCAGGTGACTGCAAAAACAATGATGACGATAAGAAGAGACATAGCAATCATCACTTCATGATCGTGTCTCTTAAATGTCCTCCTTGAACCTTTCCGCTTTAACTTCTTTTCCTTTGCCTTTCGCCATATTCCAAGATAAGTAGTACAGATGACGAAAAGCGCCACCGAGAAGCAAGCACAGAATAGAATGAAGAAGGCTCTTGTAATTTTGTAGTTACTGTATCTGATTGAGTGAATAAACGACAGTGTGCCTGCTGTAATCCAACATATCATTAAAACGCTAAGATAAACAACTTTCGATGAATTGCGATGACTCACTGGAAACGCAATAGCGTAAAAACGTTCCAGGCTTATGAGCATTAAGTGAAATATGGAAGCAAATCCTCCAAACACGTCCACTGCATGATAAATCACGCTTAACACCATAGGAATTTGCATATGCCGTTTGTATAAAAGTGTCATACTGATATAGAGTGGAACCGCGATCAAACCTACCAGTAAGTCAGCGGTTGCCAGACCCACAAGGATGTAGTTAGTGCGTGTATGCAGTTTAATATTTCGAGTGAACGCCAGAATTACCATTGAGTTTCCAAATATGGCCATGACCGCTAAAATGCCAAACGCCACGTTCCATGCCATTATGGACAATGAGGTAATGGTCTGAGGTGCTGGCTGCCTGAGCGTTTCATTGGCTGATGTAGAATTGTTCATTTTCCTTTGAGAATAAATAAACACTTTAACTTATAAGAAACTGATTAACCAGAGGAACGTCAAAACTGAGCTATTTCTTTTGAACACATTTTAAATTAGAAGCAAATTTGCCAAAAGCGTTGCAAACGTCACAGCATGGAGCCAGGGAGGTGAATTTTACTGTACAGTACGCCAACGTCCGTCCCCGTTTTCCCCCTCCGCGTTCTAGTTAAACATTAATAAAAGTGCTAAAAAAAATACATTAGCATAAAAAGGAATGAAATAACATCTTATTATTCTGCAAAGCACAGTGAGATTTTTATCTAGTTGGCTTGAGTCCGAATCAAAAACCTATGCCAGTGCTTTGCTTCTGTTACCAAGTATGTAACTGTATTTGCAAGCTGCCCTTAAAAGTGCAACAGTCGTTTACATTAACTTGTTGATCGTTGGTTGGTTGTCAGTTTTATGGACAGTGACTCCCAAAGCGTTTGCTCTTAATGGATCGATCATTATTTATTCAGCGATGTGCTTAAAATGCTTTTAAAATCTAAATAAATTTACATGAGCTAGACTGAATATGTAACTGGTTATTTTTCAAAAAGGAAGCCTCTCGTATGTAAGAAAAATCGCCAAAGAAAGAAGACAGATAATTAGGAGATATTTGAATTTACTTTTCATCTTGGACCTGTCTAGTTATTTTTGAAACACCAACTCACCGAGAAAACACACAGACATACTATTGGTTGATTTGCTGATTGTTTGTCGGACCATCCCTTAAGATCCGGTGTTCAATTACTCTTCTCAAAACAATGTCTAATACTCTACTTTTGGTGTAAGGAAAAGAGCTCATTTTCTTTCACGTATAGTACACAACTTTCAAATGCTTTTTAAGTTGGCATTCAGCTTACCTGGTTTTTTTAAGTAACGTAAAATCGGACATTTCTTGGCTTTTTTGTTGTCATGTTATTACACGACGTGTTCTTTATTCAGTCTTTCAAATTTAATATGAAAACTTTGAAATTAAACACCATTCAAGGATTGGCGTCAATTTAAATTGAAATGTCTCAGAGGTTTTTTGCATACTTTTATAATAACTGTGGCGGCAATCTAACAAGGTCAACTGGCAACTTCAATTTTCTTGGCTATTCCCTAAGTGTGTGCTTCTTTTAACTGTATGACCTTGAAATTGAGCAATGTCTATTTTTAATGCGCTCTATTATGCTTTGCTGTTCTAAATTAACATTTCTTAACATCACAATCGGTTGGTTGTTCGCGAAATCTATAATGAGAATTGAAGAATCTTTCAGATTTTAATCTTTCAAATTTTAATTCGAATTTCACGGGCTGATTGAACTGAAGTCGCAGTTTCAAAACACACACCATTCAGTATTATGCTTTAGCATAGAGACTTCAGAAACAAATTGCAACTATCGCAAATGAAGTCAATTTTAGAAACCCTTGTTTGCACAAGAACACAAGTAAATTCACATGTCACGACTCAACTGATGAAGATAAGACTAAGGACCCTATGAGCTAGAAACCAGTGCCCAAAACCCGGTCCAATTCTCTATAATCTTCATTCGTTTCATTTTCAGACTACACTACAATGAGGTTTAGGCCCAATAATCCGAAACAGACGAAAACCGTTTTTTCCTACTGATTGCGAGATGGCTTTTACATTCAAACTCAAGGTCCTCAAGGTAAACTCTGCCAGCTAGCGAAAAATAATCAGCGAAAGGGGAAAGGATCCATAATGTTGAATGGCCGCATATGACCAGTAAAAATAATCGGAACAGAAGGAAAAACTGTTTCATTAAGCTGGTAACTAAATAGTGTCAACCCAACATATCACGGTTTTATTGAAAATACGGTTACGTTTTTAACGTTTTTAGTGTTACTGTCTTTTTAATTGTTTTCACTGACCTGTGTTTAATGCAGTTGCCTTTGACAGTTTCTTTTATGCCTGCAAGTCCTTAATTCTTGCACGATCTTCAGTTTTATTTTCTCCTCTAAAATACAACGATTGCAGCAGCTGCATAAGATACATTTGCAGTGAATTTTAAATTGAAAATCAATCAGATTGTAGGAAAGCAATTATGACAACACATGCATGTTAATATTGTCGTGGGATGTGATCTAAGCCACCCCCTCCAGTTATTAGAGTACTTTGCCAGAGCCTTCGACATGATTCCCCAATAAATATGGATGAATGTGTTTTATTAAAGATTCATGAAAAAGGTGTCAAACATGTCGATTCAAGACGAGCTACTTTTTGAGCTTTTCACTACTATCGTGCATGAAAGTCTACAAGATACAAGCGGTAATTCTACCACCATCAGAGAGTGAAATGAAACGTGGAGACAATTAACATCGTTGACAGTTTCAACTTTTCAATATATCAAAACGAAAGCCATCCTCTTAAACAACTTTTAAAGCAAACAAACAAACAAACAAACAACATTGAACATAAAACTTCGATACGTTGTCGCCCCCGTCAGCATTCTGAAGACGGATAGGACGAAATAATCCAAATTTTAAAGTTAACACTGTTTATATTTATGGTTCTCCCGCCGTCATCTTGAGTGGATTAAAGTAAAATAAAACACTGCATTAATTTCGGCTTATTCGCATTTGAATTTTGTTACGCCGTTCAACACTGTTACACGGCACCTGGTTGTCATCAGCCGTTCACTCAACAACATGCACAGCATAGAAAATCAACCAAAATAATCAATACACAGTGGCTAGGGTAGTTGACGATCGGTTACTACCGATGTACACTTCACTTGTTGTGAACTGGTGATTTCAGAAACCATCTGTGTCCATCACATCAGTGCAAAGCTAACGAGGCGCGTATGAACTGCTTATGACTTCACGCACAGCTCGATTCCGTAGAATAATTATTAAGACGAAATCCATTAGGAAATTGAGTAATTTTAATTTTCAGTGGACAAAAACCTTGTACCAGAATAATTTAAAGCATATCGCATTCTTTTTTACATTTTTTGAGAGCTATGGATGTAATTTGTTATCTGTAATAACCCCAAAGACAATTTCTTATGGGAGCTGGAGAAAATAAATTTCAAATATCACAAAACGAAACCTTACGCATAAAAATTTACCTATTTTACTCGTGTTTACACAATTCCTGTGAAATTTGAAACTTAATTTCACGGGCTCCCATAAGAAATTGTCTTTGGTGTTATTGCAGATAACTAATTACGTCTATGGCTCTTAAAAAGTGTAAAAAAGAATGCGATATACTTTAAATTATTCTGGTACAAGGTTTTTGTCCACTAATTACTCAATTTCCTGATGGATTCCATCTTAAATTCCCAATCTCGGTTATTGAATTTCCAGCCTTCTGATTGGTTCACCGCACACAGGTTATCAGCAAATAACCCGGCTTTTTTGCTTTATAAGGAAATTGGACGCCATGTCAAGTGCCGAGGCGTAGTTTTCGTCATGAAGCTAACGTTTGTCGAAAATTTTGGCCTGACAGAACTTTAAATGAAGGAAAATTCTGAATCCTGGAGCTGAAATCAGATTAGCTTGATGCGCATCCCTTCGCTATGTTTGTCCAGTATTTTTTACTAAGAAGACGGATTCTTGTGCGTGGGCTGCCCGCATATAAGGAGCTTCAAAAATAAAATTTTTTGTTCCGTGTTATACGTTTTAACACAGAATGTTACCTCAGAAATTTCAGTGTTTAAAACAAAAATACTGGCTTATTTGAGGTTGTTAAGGTAAAACTTTGCTAGAGTGTTCTTAGTGTTGGTTTGACAGTCGAATTTCTTAAAGGTACTGAAGATTCCTTCCCTTCGCTCGCTTCCTCTCTGTTTGACTGTCTAGTCTTACCAACATGAATAGTCTGTTTAGAACAAATCCAGCGCCTAGTTCAACCCTGGATAGAACCAATTTCGGGGTCAAAATTCGTTTCAGGTCAAAGTATATGAATACAAATTCGACAATACTCTCCTGCACAATCAAATGTGATAGCACCTCATATAAATGCTACTATTGACCAGTTAATTTCATTAAATGTGTCCTTCACGTTCACAATGTTTCTGGTTTCTTAAACGAACAAAAAATTCCTATTCGGAAGAATTATTCAATGTTATAGCAAGCCTCTTTAACTTTTGTTTTTTTTTTATTGTTTACAGTTGTCTAATTTCTCGGCTATCTTGTGTTTCCTGTCCAACAAATACGTTAATTAAGAAATAGTGTAAATACAATACATCCCCGAATAGAACAAAATTTGATCATTCTGCACAGTTGGTTTCCAATTTAAGTAATTGAAATTGCGCAAAACTAATATAACAGGATCTTAAAGTTATAGGCGGGCCCGTGGCTGGCGAAAATCGATTTCTTAAGGTTGTAACAAATTTAAAATCCTACTTAATATTTTTCTCTATGAAAAAGAATCAGACATCTTGCTTAAAAATTTCCAAACAGATCACACCATTAGGGTAGAGCAGGTGAACTTCGACTTGGTTATGAAACGAAGTAATTTAAATACTAATTATTGTTTTTCTTTGAAGTAAAAGCGATGCTATCTAATTTTTCGGAAAAGGCCGGCAGACTGACCAACAGTAAAGTTTGGATTTCTACTGAAATTTCTAGTTCCATAAGGTCCGCTCAAATAGGGTGGTTACAAGATGAATTCTTTTACAACAAAGTTTATAAGCTATTGTTGCTTATTTGGGATCGTTTCTTCGACCGTTTATATCAACAAAGCCATGTAAATTTCCATTTAAAACTGAATATTGAAAACTGATAACTCATGCTCACACTTTATAGTATGAAAATTGACAAGCGGGTGTACTAAAAATCTAGTATATAATTTTTGTGGTTGTTTTGGGTCCCTTGATTTTCTGGCAATAAATGCTACTTAATGCCTAACAAATCTCTCGCTGTTTTACGAGTTGTGTTTTTGTCAGAACCAAAGTGAAGTCACCGCCATACGCAAGGAAAGTTACAGGTTTCTACGAATTGACGAAGACTTTACGAAAAAGTACACAATAAAATGTTTCTTTTAAGGATAATCACCTCACCTCTGGAAAATTTTTGGCTGTCTCACTTCAAATAGTAAACGGCACCTCATCTGAAAACTAGCCTCTGGATTGTCCTCCGGTTACAATGTCTTTAAGTGAAGAAAATAAATTAGCAATTAAGGCCGCGGGTGACAAACTGCTCATGAATAAATTTATAAGGCAAAATTTTGGTGAAAGTCTTACGGTAAAAAACTTTAGATCTTGATCGTTTGGGAGCCGATTTCGTTGAAACTTAATAGAAGGCTTGAGGAATGTTGGAAGTGCAACAAGGTTTTTTTTCCTTTGATAAACTGCGTTTCTTTGCGATGCTTTGAGCTTCCAAAGTTAAGATTTGGTAAAACGCGACTCTGCGTCCAAGTTTTCTCCTCGTGGAGAAAACAGCTCTTCTTGATTTTGCCACTAATTGATCAGTTAAAACCTCTATTGTGTCACAACAGAAGCCGATTTTGTGATTTCAAGTTCCACTGAAAGTTATAAGCCTTTAAATGAGTAAAATCGTCCTTGTTTAAATTTGAAGACTTAAAACTTCTGTTAAAAAGCCTGTTTTAAAAAAGTGCTTCTGTTGTGACAACCTACAACACACCTATTTTACCTGTCCGCTGTGTCAGTTCAGGAAATTTTATATCCGCGCTGTATTCTTGGACACAAAATTGGTGGTTTTAGGGCTTCCGAAGGCTTATCGAAGAAACACGAGTGTTAAGGAAAAAGCATTGGTGCTGGCTGAACCAATTAACATTTATACCACACACAAAATAGAACGAGAATTTTACTATCGAAATTTTCAAAGCGGATTTTTCCACTTAAACGTAGAATTAAACACTAAAACCAAAAAGAACGACGAAATCGAACTCTTTTATTATTTTCTAGTCTGTAGAGCAGTGTATATATACACAGAAAAAACTTCACGGAGTTCCACTTACGAAAGACCCAGATGTTGATAAATATTGGACACAAAGTTGGTGATGCTGATAAATATTCGAGATAGAGCTAGAAACAGTATTTTATTTTCGTTTTGTTTTGCTGGAAAAATTCTAAAAAGTTGCAATTAACGTTTCAACTAACAGATAAAGAATAAAAAGAACGGTACAGATACAACAAGCGAGCGCTCAACGCATTTATTATTATTGTTATTATGAAAATTTTTATTTAACAATACTTAAAATGCACAATATTTCCTGCCACACGATTAAACGCACGAGCAATCATTGATGCATAAACCAAAGATTTTATACTGCAGAGCTCACTCATGAATATTTCGCGCAATGTCGCTATCATTCGTCGCACTTCGTGCATACGCTTTAAATAAATGAATACTGATGATCTAGTCTCTCACCCGCGGCCATCACTATAACAACTTCTGTAAGGTGTTTTTTGTATTTCACTTTAGAAATGATTAATTTCCGGCTGAAAAAGAATCGAAAACCGCGCTTTACTCTTATTCCTTGGCTAGCATTAATCATTGTTATGGGCTCCGGCAATAATCAGGTTTTGAAACATCCAGGCTCTACTGCTAACAAAGACACAAAGCCAGTGACAGACGTGCATGAATCTCGCGTTACGACCATCCTCGTTCACAGAGCCTGAGTGTCGACACTCCATAGTCGTTCCTGTTGCTGTAAGTCGCTCTTTTTTGCGGTGGTGATAGTGATTTCTTTTGCCTGTATTACGACAGAGGGAAATGTGCGAGACTTTTGTGAGCAAATGTGTACAAGGGAACATGTGTAGCGTGGAATATCGAAGCGAGAATGGCTACAAAACGGACAAGCTAGAGCGCCTCTGTTTGGCGTTTACTAGCGAAAAACGCGGCATTCAAACTGCATCGTTTCAATCTTACCAAGACTTGCTTTCTTGCTGCAGTAAGGGTCATTTGGAGGCGAGATGCTTGGATCTTGCCAGTGGGAAATCTGCGGATACGTACGAAGGGTAAGAAAACGAAACGCTAGTGATTGCGAAACCCAGAATCAGCCACCCGAGCCGATATCCGCGGGGAACATGTCCTTCGTATCTAGCCATCAGAACTGGTGGCCCTTCTACTGGAGAATCAAAACCAGCAACTGGTATCAAGTATGAGTCATCCAGAAAAAAAAATAAATCACCGTAACATCACTGACCACTGATATCTTGTATGTGTTCGACTGTGTTTTCATTTTGTTTTTTTCATGTCCTGGAAGTTTACAAATCTTCTTGCTACCAACCCCACCGTAAGTTTTAGTCCACTAGATAATAAAAATCAGAACAGAACAGTATGTCATCAACCTTGATTTGCAAATAGAGGAGGCTGAATAGGACCCTATTTTACTTAGTAAATTAAACACAGAATAAGAATCTTCCGGAAGACTGCAAGCTGTTGACTTTCGTGTATAAAATATACCAGCCTGCATACATCTTATAGTGTCACCCAACAAATACGAAAATGGAGATTGAAGCAAACTGTGAATAATACAATTAGGGTACCTGACATTTAAAAGATGGTTTATCTTTATTTTCATAATTTTGATGTTCAATTAAATCACAGACTTAAAAAGCGTGATTTACGCAAATGTCCATTTCAACACCAAAAGATGATCAGTCAATCGGCAAAACGCTGACGACTCTGAATGGCCATCGGAAATGTGTTCTTCTAATTCAAAATCGAGCGAGTTACATCAATTATTGATTGGCTCTGATTCGTTTTATCAGTTGGCCTCTAAACCGAGTTAGAAATTCAAAAGGAAAAGCTAATACTGATTTGCATATTAAGGTGGAAGAAGAAAATGCGTTCTTAGAAAATCCAGTTTCAAACAACTTGATCGTTTTATTGAATACTTCTATGTCACTAAACTACACAGGCTGGGTTTATACTGGTTAGAATTATTACGTTAATGATCCCCCCCCCCCCCAAAAAAAATTGTAATTCATAAATAAAATCAGCAATTATCTGAGGTCATTTACAGTTTTATACTGGCGAAACTCGTATTTAAGATTAACCTTTTTTCCGTTTCGTATTTAAGATTAACCTTTTTTCCGTTTGATGTCGAAACCATTTCATTGACTTTGATATAGTTATTCTCTTTTGATATGACCGTCAATTGTACTCGGTGATCATGGGTCGGTTGTTTTTATACGGACGACAGATAAGTGAATAAATTAAATGTCATTGGGAACTTTTCTGCCGTCGCAGCGCAGGTAGCCCAAGCTCACTATGAGAGGAGCATATATTAACCTGTTGCTTTTTGCATATATTATGACCTCGGCAAAATATAAGAGTTTGTATGAAAAATGCAACAAATACGCTTTAATTGCCATAAATGCAAAATAATTCGCAATAATAAATATTTTGCCTTGTTTCTGTGTTGTATTAATTGCCATTTAATGGCCTCTTAGGGTGATTTGAAGCGTTTTGAGCGAGAATAAGCGTCCTTGATTATGCCTGAAAATGCCAAGAAGAGCTTTTTTGGCAAAACGAAGAAACATCAAGGCTAATCTGTTTTACTGTAAATGTTGCCAAATCTTTGCTGAGGGGGAAAATAATTAAAAAACTCTAAGAAGGATTGCCGTTCTAATTTTCATAAAAACTGAGATGTCAAATTTCCTACAAATAGATTCTAAGCTAACGGTATAAGGTCCTAAATTTTGCTTAGCAAAAGAACAAGAAGACTTGCAACCACTGTTTAAGAGCTCAGTTAAAGCCACCTTGTACAGCATAGTAAATAGCAGAAAAGCAAAGTACTTCTCAGTTGCTTTCGAATGAATGGCAACACTTCACATAGTTTTGCACCGCGTGCTACTGGAAAGGTAAAGCCGCTTGAAAAACTCCAGAAATTGTAGCTGCCAAAGGATTTTGACGCACGTGTGTTGTACGTCATCTTTTAAGGTGTGGCGAATATTGAAGTCAACTCCATAGCTTTTAATTGTACTCTTCATGTCTGTTGGCCTTTACTTTAGGTTGGCGACAGTTTATATCATTGCCGGGAGATTTCAAGCGAGCAGAAATTAAAAATCTTAATTTATATACAATATAGCAACGAGTAGCAGTCATGAATTATATCGGAGCCTGCGGGCAAAGCCCGCCAGCGGAGCTCCATTGCTAAGGAAATTTTGTAGTCAATTTTGTATCGATGCGAAAAATTTTGGTTGTGACGTCAGCGTACGTCCGTCCGTCCGACCGTCCGTACAGACTCTGGGGGAGGGGGAGGGAAGTCCCAAGGCAACCCGACCGGGAGTGGGGAATGCCATCTTTTCTTGGCGGGAAATCGCGCGGTGCTTTTGGGCAACCGGCGTTTTTCTTGGCGGGAAATCGCATGACCATCGTCGCTTTTGAAAAAGAGGTTTCTTTAAAGAAGTTTATTTAGCAAAACGATTGTTCGACGGTACTGTAGTTTTAAACTTGAGAAAAAAACATTTAATACCTATAAATGGAAAGAAAAAGTCCAAAAGAATACTGGTAGTAGGCGAAAACTTCAGGTTACGAAAGCTGCCTTCAAAGGACCTCATCGCTTTGTTTTCTTCACGGCGGAGAGCTTGCCTTGTTCTGAAACACAACCGAGTAAGTGAAGTTTTTAAAGGGTTTAAGGTGCATGATTTTGAGTATTTATTACCGTCAAAGAAATTACATTTTGAAATTGAATTTATGTCATTAGAAATGTGTCATTTACTTTTGACTTCAAAAAATTATTAGAAAACGAGCTCAGATTTGTGACAGATGTAGTCTTAGAATATTTTGCCATGCTGGAAGTGTAATGCGAATTGCATTTAAGTATAAACTTACGGGTTTTCGAATAAACTTTTTCAAAAATGATTTCTCTGTTTATTATTTTGTGTTTGTTTATTCATAACAGTAGGTCAAAGCACAGTCGCAAGGCAACTGCACAAGCATCACTTACGGCGAATAATTGCTTTCAATTTTAACTGTCGGATCGGTTTGTGCAATTGTCGATTTTCTTGTCCTAGAACTTTTCAATAGTAAGGGAAGCAGTTGTCGGTTTAAGACTATTTTATCCGAAAAGCTTCCGAAAAACAAGCTTTTTGCGTTCCTCAAAGCGCCTAACTTTAAATGGGCTTACTTCGCATCCGCAAAACTTATGCCATAATTTAAAGCGTGTTTGGTGTTTGCTCGTTTTCAATCTTGATGGTATAAATTTTGACCAGACTAATAGGGGCAGTTCATGTTATTTGTTAACTGAACTTCCGAACGCGATGAAGATAACCCATTTACTTCAGAATAAGTTTTATTTCGTTGTTGTACATGAGCGCCGTTTCAAGTTCATTCAAGCCAACAGCCAATAATCCAAGGAGATTTGACAAGCCTTGACAGTTATTGACCGGATATGGAAACATTTAAAAAACCAAGCAAGACTGCTCCTGAGTAAAATATGTGTTCAGTTTGATGCCCGAAAAAAAATTAATCTGTGCTCAGCCTCTAGAATGACCTTTCGAGCTTGGTTTTACAGAACAGATCCTCAAAATCTTGGAGGACAATTCGGAACACTTTCGGGCTTTTTGAGAAACACTTTTCGAAAGGGAACGAGCCAAAGAAAGCCCCGAAATAGATTTCAGAGCGAAAAGTTTCAGGACTATTTTTGAGAAACGAGCACCAGTTTATTCCTTGGAGTCTCCGCTTTTAGGCATGGCTAAATCTATTAGAGGTGCTGCTAAAGTGGCCGAGGGCTGGGAACTAGTACTAATCGGGGCTTTCTCAAAATCTAACTTTCAGGATTTCTAAATTTCTAAATTTCAGGATTTGAAAAAAATCCATAGATAAACATTTAAGCTAGAGAAACAAAAAATATGTAAGCCAGAATCCTTGCTAACAAGGAATGGGTAGAATTTTGCCCAGTTTGAAATTAGTTATAGGCTCGCTCGGGTCCATCTTTCCTCGGGTTCATTTCCCGAGCTAAATGACCTAAATAAGCTAATGATAGTCACTGCTTACGTTGATTCTGAAATTTTCATCGTAGGTTGCACGACAGTTTTCAAGATTCTGGGGCCATCTTCGACGACGCTGATTTACGATCTTTTTCCAGCGGAGGCGTACATGAAATGTTCAAACGAAAACGATCAAAAACGCATTAGTGAGAACATGAGAAAACGATAAAAATGAATTTTGTGGACAAATAGATTTCCCACGTTTTCGGCGAAATGAAAAGGGGAATTTCCAACCCGCTTGGTGTGGTCGGAGCTATGACAGGGCCTAATACTGTGTGACGGGGCCTAATACTATGTGACGGGGCCTAATACTGCCAGTTTTAGTTGTCCCCCAAGAAGGCAGTATTGCGGTTTTTCTGACGAAAGAAGACAAAACACTCGCTTTTTACACGCAGGGTACAGTATTGCGAAACGTCGGAAACTTAACCCAGTCGCGTTTATATGTATCCAATCAAAATCGTCGTTTGTAATAAAATTGTGTTGATATCGTATCGGTAACGTGGTAATTTCCCAGTATCGGAAACCTACCTGATACACCTGATATCGTATCGTAATCGTATCGTGGTTGGGCTGGAAACCGAGAGGGATTGGTAACATGCCATGTGACATGCAATCGAAGTTGATTTCCCGCCATTTTGTTTTGTTTGTGTGTCTGTTTGAACGTTTGCGTTTCTTGTCTTCCCGAGGAAGAGCTGTCTATTAAAAACTAAAAAGATGGAAACTGGCGTGCTTGAAGACGAAGTCGTATCGATGGTGGACGTTTTGCAGGAAGATAACGAGCTTGAAGAGGAAGCGAGAGCTGTACTGGGGGACAGTGACGACCAACATTGCACTTATCCTGCCGTAAGTTAAGCACTTTGGTTTCTTTACATTTAAACTTAAGCTTAACGCACAAGTCTTATTAAAAGCCTAAAATGTTGAACGTTTAAGCTTATAAAATTTTATTCAAATCCTTAGAACACCTCACAAAATAAGTGGCAGGTGAGAAGCATAGAAGAAGGTAGCACCCCCCTCCCTCGCCCCCCCCCCCCCCAAAAAAAAACTAAAAGATATTAGGTGGAACTCAACCAGACAAACATTTCACTTGTGATGTTAAAATGCAAGAGTGAAATGTTATGGTTGAGTCACTTGTTGGTGCAGCAGTCATTTTGAATGTATTTTCAAGCTTAAATAACATCATAGCAGTGGCAGATCCGAACACTTTCTAACAAGGTGGATACCCCGGGGGGGAGGGGACCTACCTATTGTGGAAGACTGGGATTCATGAATCCACTGAAAATGTATGTGAAAACAGAGAGTCAACTAGCTGTTTACGCATAACTTTAGCCTTAAAGTAGAAATGATCTGATAAACCAGGGTGGTAAAGGGGGGTCTTGATCACAAAATCTCATGAACATATTTTACTTCAAATCATGAATCACTTACTTTTTTTCTGAAACATTTCACAAATCACGTATAGACACACACCATCAAAAAGATATATATATATCCATACTCCCCCAAGGAAGGTTTTTTGTTTTGCACCCACCTCCCCCCAAGAAATTCCAGTTTAGCTTTGTGCTTTCCTTCTAAAATTTTGGCTTTTCAGATCCCCTCCCCCTAGGAATTTCCGATGACCTTCCATGGGGTGGGTATGGATTTTTTCTGGAACTACACATTGCAAAATCATTACCCTAATGGTCTAATTAATTTGCTTAGCATTTAGTTTTCAATACAGTCTTTTAGGCGAGCTACAAGTGCGAAAAAAGGTCCTCAAACGCATGAATAGTCTCTTATGCAGGCGTTCGTAGGGTCGTCACGTGACGCTCCTCCCCACAAATAGCTGCTTCGATCCGAGCCACATTCCTTTCCCTTTTTGGGTCAATTACAGCTTAACTCACATAACCAGGAGCCAGTTGTGCCAAAACCACTTGTCCAGTCACAGCTCGTGTTTTATCGGTGACTCACATGTACCTGACAAATGCAAATCAAGATGGCGGCGCAAGCCATAGGATTTCACGGTAACGATCGTTTCTGGTACCGTGTCGTTACCGTGTTCTTAAAATAATGGAAGTGAAACATAGTTTCCCATTGACATTCAGCCTTACCGTTAAAAATTCACTTCATATGAGTTTTTTTTCCGCTCTTATTCTTAACTGGTGTAGAGCAATAATTGCAATAATTATTCTTTGGTTCTCACTCTGCTTATATCCGAACTGAAACATTGTTTAGTGAGCTCTCGTCCGCCATCTTGTATCATTCCCAAAGTGCATTACGTTGTACTGATGACACATACATTCCTTCCACCATCTACGCATGAAAGATTTCTGACAATCGCCAGATGGATCATTATGGCTTCCTGTTCCAGTGCGGCCAAGAATTAAAAATATGACTCCGTATGCTTGAAAACATTTAGGAGATGGTCCTTTAGTGATGATTTCGCCATGGAAATTGATGCTGAAGACCAAATCTCTTTGTTGAAATGCAAGATTTGTACCACACATATGCTTCTTAGTTCAATTCAGTTAAGACTTTTTCAAGCAGTTTGTCCATTTCCTTTTCTGTTTTCAGTGGTGGTTCCAGAAAATATCAATACCCCTACCACAGAGGGTCATTGAAAATTCTGAGGGGGAGAGAGGTCTTACAGGCCAAAATTTTTAAAGGAATGTATGAGTCTAAACAGGAATTTCCAGAGGGGTGGGGGGTTCAAACCAACAAACGCTCGGTTAGGGGACTATGAATATTTTCTGGAACAGCACAGTGGAATTTTTTTTTCGACATTGCTTTTCTAATAAGCTAATAAAAGTACACACTGAAGTTCTATTTTTCAAGTACTTATCTTCAGTTTAACAACATGTTTATTAAAATCAACAAGGTTAAAAATGGGTTCCATGAATATTCATGGCACCAAAAAATAGCTCCAGATGGGTCCTCATGATATCTGGGCGCGGAACGGGAACCAAAAAATTGTTTTCCACGGGCGTGCGGTGCCAGATGTAGCTGTTCATCTGGTGTCGTCAACATTCAAAATCCCTGAGTTAAATTTGCATCAAAAACAGGCGATTTGAAAAATCATTGTAGATAAGAAGGATCTCTTTGTAAACCTGCACGGATGGGCTTTGGGAAGTCTGATGTATCAAGTCCTTCTGCTCATGGTTGACCATGTTTTAACCCACACAACCAGATCACGTATGAAGCACTTATAACAAGCACGTTTGCAAATAAATAACTCGGAGTCATCGTAGCAGTTGATGTTCACATCTAGGGAGGAATGGGTGATTTCTGTGAAATTTGTGGCACTTTTTTGTTCACTGACTGTCGTTACAAGGCAACGAACACATAAAACACTTTGAACCGCTCTCGACAAATTTCTTCAGTGTTTCAGCCATCTGAAACGGATCACAAGCTAAGATGTCTGGAGCATCAAGCCTCGGATAAATTCTGTCAGCACAATTTTGTGCAGAATAAGCGATTTTTACGGGCTTTGCCAGCAGGCAGAATAAGCCATTTTACGAGCAGAATTTGTCCAAGCCTTAAGGCACATCACCAGAAAACCCCAGCCGCTTTTTGATTTTCGCACAAAAAGTTATGTCATTTTTAACTTGCTGAGACGTGATTGGATGTTTCGATTTACGGCAAACATAAAGAGAAAGGAATGTGGTTCGGATCAAAGCAGCCATTTGTAGGGAGGAGCATTGCATAATGACCCTAACAAAGACTGTGTAAGAGACTAACGCGTGAAATGAGTCAAGAGAATGCATTCTTCACACAAAATCAGTCTGAAACGCAGAAAAGGTGTCTCTCCTAGGTTTAAATGTCGTAGACTGTTTAGTTTATTGAACTGTTCTTACCTTCATTAGCTGGACGGCAATCCTCTATTTGACAAGGTGATTGCCCTCCCTGATTGAGTGTGAATTGTTTTTGGAAGAAAGTTTATTGCAACCTCATTCTTTCCTCAGCTCTCCCAGGCTGTTCATCTACTTAAGTTGGCCATCTTCTTCGTCTGATACAGATTCGTAATTCAGTTCAATTCTTATTCCCGTCAATAAGATCTGGAAACTTGTGTTTCCATCCCTCCTGGGTTCAACTAAAGAGTGGTTCTCAACCTCGCTACCTCTGGCAATTTTTACTACAAGGGCAATTAGTAATGTCGACGTCTTCGCTAAGCCTTTGCTCAACGCAATGTCAGTGAGACCTGTGAACTAAATTAAATGCTGCTTGAAACTGTGCAACTCTTCGTGATCCCTTTCAGATAGTGGAACATTAAACTTTTCTTTCTTTAGTGGGTGACTGGAGGTTTGTCCAGACTCCATTACCGGGAAGAATAACGCCAGAACTGTTTTAGCCATAATGTTGTCACACTCGACTTGCTGAGCTCAGAAGACATGGTATAATTATTTATTGTTTTACTTGCTCACTATTTTAAATTGATTTATTAGTAACTAATTTAGTTTTGGTTTTCACAAATATTTTTAGACAGAATCACAAATCTTGGTCTTTAAAATAAGGAAATCACGCATCGCATTAGACCGCACATTCACGGGTGACGACAATATTTGAGCTGCTTTCATGTGTCACAGGCTAATTTTTGCTCAAATCACGCCTCACGCATAACCCCTTTACCACCCTGATCAACATTAACTTGAGCACGCCGATGCTTGTGTACAGATAATAGGTCAGCCACTGTTTTTATTATTTTGGCATCTCTTCATCATCATCATCATCATCAGTCAGCTGCAGCACAGGTGACTGAAATTGATGGAAATTTGGAGATGGAACTTCAGTTGCTTATATCTCGCTAAATACAAATTCCCTTGGACTGAAAATTTGTAAACAAACATATTTTGTGATTAACTTCAAGCTGCTTTAATGTCGATTGATTTGAAAGGGTCACTCTAGCCTCCAGGACCACCTTAAAAAGAATAGTGTTACCTTGTGTCAACCTCCACCATTACGTAGACGTGTGTTTGGTTTTTCTTTTCATGGGGTAAATAATTATGTTATTTTACTTTTTGCCTCAAGTGCACTACTGTTCAAAATCTCAAATCTACCTAATCCCTCCCTCCAAAATGTAATGTGGTATGTGAATTGGGGCACATGTGAATATGTCAGTGGCCCCTGCAAAGCTGACATTCCCTTCTTATGCTCCCCTCACCCTTGAATCTGTAACCCTGTCAGCAAATCTTGTACATCATCATTGAAAGGGCAGGATGAAGAGATCTGTCCCAATAATAGGTCTTACATTGTAGGCCTGCTTGTAAGTGGACATAGCACTGCATTACTTACTTTGATCACACAGCATTCACACATTGTGTGTAAAATGGACAACAAAATGCTGTCATGCTGCATTTAATCATCAATTAATTTAAATGTTGATTACAGGGTTATGTGAAGCGACAGGCTCTGTATGCATGTGGCACGTGCTCACCGTCAGATGCTGAGCCTGCAGGAGTGTGTTTAGCCTGTACCCTGACATGTCATGAGGGACACACTCTCTATGAGCTTTACACTAAAAGGTACACAGTGTTAAGTAGAAGATCCCGAGAAACTTCTTCCTGAATGAGACATATTCTTACCTACAGCTGGGTAAGATAGTCAGTTGTTTCTCTAAGAAGTTGTTTTATAATCAGTCATTTTGGTACAACCGTTAACAATAATAGAACTTTGGGGCCTAGAGATTTTTATAAGCCTAACTAGGAGTTAAGGTTGAAACACAAGGGTAGAAGTCTGCAGGACCTGTCCCTCTGACACGTCCCTGTCTGTGATTTACCCTTTTTCATTAAAACTTCCAGTTGCTGGACCAAAATTAATCCATGTGACTTCTCTATGAATTCAGTTTGTTTGAGATGAAGGAACTTTTCCCATCCAAATGTGCTTGTCCCCTCATATGTACTATACGTGAGTCCCTGCAACCAAATATAAAGTAAACTAATCAGACAACAATTTGGACTGATCCTGGGACAAGTCTTCTAGTGCATCTGCTCAAAGGAGTTAACCAAATGAAAAGTTCTTTTCTATTATTACTTAATCAATTAACGGTGTAGTAATAAAGTCATTCTTGCTCAAAACTTTATATTTTGTTTATTTGTGCCTGTTCTTCCCCAGAAATTTTCGTTGTGACTGTGGCAACAAGAAATTTCCTCCTAATTTCAAGTGCAAGTTATACCCAGTAAGTTGTTCCTGTTTCTGTTGATTACTTCAGTTTCCTTAAATTGTTTTTTGTATATGCCAGTTACTTATTGCAGTATTCATAGCTAGTGAATGGTGGGTGCAAGAGAGCTGTAAGTGACTTTATTTGTGAAAGCCAGGAAAGCTTGGAACTTGCCCAGTTTATGCATGCACTGTCAACTCTGTTTGTTTTACATTGATCTACATTACATGTACAATAGACTACCACTACCTTGAACATGCAAGAGAAACAAAAACTAAGATGACAGGAGTTCAAGGTAGTGAGTTAAGTAAATTACTGTAAAACAGCAACCAAGGGAAACAGGCTAGTAATTAATTCAGTTCAGAATAGCAGGGGATTTTAGTTAGTGGGGTTTGAGGTTTGAGTGATATTTTGTTGTGTATCTAAATTTGCACAGATTCCATTGAGGAAAAAAGTCTGGCACAAGAACAATCTAACATGGTCACTGCCACAGCAAAACTATTGGCAAATATTTAGACTTCAGGTTAAAATAAAAACAGATTAGTAGTGTTATGCATCAGTCAATTCCAGCAGTGCCCATCCCCCCCCCCGGGCATTAGTCGGGCATTTGCTCAAGTTTTAATCCCGGGGGTGGGGCATTTGAAATTTTATCACTGCCCGGGGGTCGGGCATTTGCCTACCCCCGGGACGACCCTGGGGCATTTGACAAGGTGAGAAAAACGTTCCGGTGTAGTCAGTCTGAGGTCGTCCATGATCTTCCATTCCTTTGTTGCTGTTCGCTGATTGATTTCATCGTTTGTTGATTAAATACTGTATGAAGTGAAATTAATTCTACGTATTATATGGATTTTTAAGCTATCCGAGGTGACCAGTTTAGTAAAAATATTTTATGTTTTTGGCCGTTTGTTAAATACAGATCATGCATTTTCCGGTTCTTCGAAATTATTTAAGCATTTCTTTTAATATAGCTTTTATAAAACACTTAGGGGCCGACCATTTAACTCTTGAGGGCGGGTGTGGATGATTTCGAAAAAAAATTTCCTGCAAGCCCTTGTCGGAAGAAAAAAATTGCATGCAGCACAAATGAAATAGAAAAAAAATTCTTGCACTGCTGCAAGCAAGAAAAAAAAATGTTGCAAAGCTATTTCATCATTCCAGGGGGACTTTACAAAATCCCAGCAAAACTGCTATGATTCTTCCCTTGCTCCCTTTAAACTCTGGAGTTGGTTATGCTTCAGAATGTGCAATGCATTCTTAGCTTTATAGGAACCGACAATCTGTGAGCCAGCGAACCACTCCAGTTAGCCTAAATCACACTCTGGTTTAGCCAAAACAGCATTCCGGTTAGCCTACCGACTTGCATATTTGCTTGTAGTGTTCTTCAAGTGCTGTTTGTTTTTATTGCTTATCAATACGAAAAAGAGTGTTCTACCAAGAATTCTTTCGAATTCTCCGATTAAAAATCACAGACATGATTGCTTAAAATCTCCGAATAAGGTCTTGAAATAGCTGATTTTATAATAAAAAGTTCCTCTTCAATCTATGCGTTCAAAACGCCCAAATTGAACGCTACTAAAAAGAATAAATCCCCCCCCCCCCCAAAAAAAAATGTTTTTGTATAGCATGATTTTGTATAGCTTACAACATTTTAAGGCTTTGCAGCTCCATATTGAACTATTACAACAATAACCACAATGTAAATGTAAAATACATTCTGTAAATGTAAACACATGACACTTTTTTGAGGAAAAAAAAATCCTGCAGAGAAATGAAGGGGAAAAAAAATATTCTGCAGAGCATTTAGAAGGAAAAAAAATATCCTGCCCACCAGGTTGCTAGAAAAAAAAAGCTTGCTGACCAGAAATCATCCACCCCCCCACTCAAGAGTTAAATGGTCGGCCCCTTATAAGTTGTGTATGTCAAAATCAAATAAATGAACGTGTTATTGATATTAATAAAGTATTATTTTGAAAACAAATGAACAACGGAACGGGAGACGCACAGTTATAAAATAACCAAAGCGCATTGATAATAATGATGAGTGACACTTTTTTTTGTTATGATTTATTATTAAAATCTTGAGCAGTGTTGCTTTCTAGATGATCCCGGGGGTGGGGCATTTGCCTTCTATTTTGGTCCCACCCCGGGGCATTTGACGGAGTTACTTGTCCCCACCCCCGGGAATTTGCCATTTTTTTAAAAAAAATGCTAATGCCCGGGGGGTTGGCCCGGGGGGGGATGGGCACCGCTGGAATTGACTGATGCATTAGTACGACAAAGCCACAATGTATCGAAAAACTTGGCAAGTTTAACCTGTTGAGGCATCTACACTGTATGCAAAAACTGGGCAAGTTTAAACCTTTTGTGGGAAACATCTCTTTTCCTGAAACATTCATTAATTGTGTGGTTCCAGAAAATATCCATACCCCACCCACAGAAGGGATTTTTCATATAACCCCCCCTCCCCTCTGGATTTTCCACAAATGGCCCACAAACCATACCCCTCCCCCCCTCTGGAAATTCCAATTTTTTCCTACACCCTCTGGAAATATTTCTATTTCTTGTTTAAAGCGAAAAATTAGCTAAACTATAGTTTGAGAATCCAAATTTCGATGGTTACTTGCGTTTTCTGGTAAATTCGCGTATATGAGCAGAAGTTACAGTGTAATTCAATCTTCTCCAAGACAATTAGCGTCCCGTTGTCTCGTTGACTGGTGGGGAAAGTTTGACATGCCGCCGATTTCGCAATTTGCATAATTCTGCTTTTATTTATGCTGATGCAAGGCTGTGGTAAGCCGCCTTCTCTGGAGACCTGGCAAAGCTAGAAAACTTTTGCACAACTAGATTTATCCAATGTAAAGTTTAGCCGAAAACGACGTTGCAAGCAGCATGAATGCATTCGAAAACATTTCAGCACACACGCGGGAATGTTCTGTAAACAAACTTATCTGAACAATGGTTCATGTTACGCGCTCCCATCAAACACTTCCCTTTTAATATTGGGATGCCTTTACTTGGGATGCCTTGGGATTCTTGGTGTAATTTACGCGATTTACTCGTCTTCCACAGCATGAGCTGTTCGCTAATCAGCTGCTGTTTGGTAAAATGACCGGACTCTCGCAGCACCAGAAATCGAGCCTGACCACCTTGCAAATATTACTTTTGTGCAGTTAACAAGATCAATGTTTGCGTCCGCGGATCGGTAAGCAAAATGCAAACAAAGAAAATTTAACATATAGGAATAATGGAACCAGTCTGGAAAAAATAATTATATAAATTACTACAACACCCCCCCCCCCTCAGGATTTCCTGGGCCTTTGACCCCCCCACCCCCCCTGGAAATTCCAATCCCTTCTGTGGGGAGGGTATGGATATTTTCTGGAACCACACATTAATGATTAAACAGCTGAAAACACAACCAGAGTTGTTAGCTTTAGAGTTCCCATGTTCTAGAATTTTATTTTTGTTTTTGGTTGAAGCAAAAAGACCCAGAGAATACAGTGAACAAGTACAATCAGAATTTTAGAGGAGTTTATTGTACTTGCCACAGACCGTATCCAGATCTGGAAGATGAGGTACAGTGTACAGATATCTGGCAGAATTATAGCCGCTTCTGTGATTTTACTTGATTGATTTCAAATTCATGTAGTCATGATTGTCTCTGAAAACTTTTGTTTTTAATGTAGGAAAAGCATCCGAGAAAGCACATTATGTATTGAAAGTTACGTTCATACATGTAGTAGTTAGTTTACGTTGCATATAGGCAAAATATCTTCATGTCATGGGAAGTTGCCGGCCCAAATTTTAGCGCAATTTCCCCATTACAGTTTTTGTTCTGATAAAGAACTTAAAATTCATCGTCAAATACGTGACTGTATGTTCAAGAAAAGTTCTATTTCAGCAATATACGACAAACAATTTGTTTTATTTAACTTGCACAAATAGCTTCACCAGTAATTATACTCTTGCTGCTTATTGTTCTTCTTTTTGGCCTCATTCAATTGATATGTCCCACTAGTTTTCACCCAAACAACACCCAAACATAAAGAAGTTCCATGACTGACAGAAAGAATAGAGCTCATTTATTTGCATTAGCAATCGACATGTTTCAATGGGCGTGATTCTGTAATGGAAATGTAACAAGTACTGCATATTGTGTTGAAAATAACTATTATTACAAAGCTTAACTTGCTTTGAGTCATTTTTATAACGGGGAAACAAATGGACCTCTGTGATATTTCACTTTTTGGGATTTATAAAAGATTGATTTCTCTGATTTCCGTTCCTGAAATCTGTCACATAGCAACAACCCTTATAATGGTTGTGCCAACGAAGACCAGCCACATCTTTATGCATGTATGTCTTTTTTGGTAAGCTGTCATTGTTTCCGAGCAGATTAGTGATTGAAAATGATGTTATGGTTACACACACACATGGTGGTAAAAGTGATTTACATGTGAATTCTACCACACAAATTTCACTACGTGGTTTTTCTCATACAGGGTTGGTAGATGTGTTTACTGTGGCAAAACACAAACCTAACCAACCATATTTTTCTTGGTGTTTGATTAAAAAAAGCAAAAGTTAACTTTGTTTAGTGAAAAACATTTGACAATTATTGAAAATTTGAATGCAGACTTCATCAGGATGCAAAAAAATTATGCCAATAAACTGGATAGAAAGCTCTTTTGTGCATGAGTTTTGACCTGTGACAAAATACCTCAATGGTTAATGCTAAATTAGCTAAAAGAATGTTGATCATCCAAGTTGGCCAGGGAATTAGGTGATGAATTATGGATGATGTGTAATGGATGTCAGGATTTGATGTTTGCAGGATTTTGTTTGCCATGCAGAACTGTGTTGGGCCCATCCTAACACCACCCACCCTATCACCCAAGCGGCCCACCCTGAACAGCTAACCCTAACCCCCTCAACCCTGCCTTCCACCCACCCTGCAAACCCAACTTTGGGTTAACTAACATAAAACCGGGTAAAAGGGAGGGTTTCATATTAAGTTTTTCAAATTCATCAATCAGGTGAGTACGCAGAAAACATACTTGCCCTGGCTAAATTTTACTTGCCCTTTCAGAATTGTGAAACTCACGTGCAAAAAAGACAGGTTTTGCATTTGCATATTGCTGCAGTAGATCAGCAGTAGAGAACATAAAATTGAGCCTGCAAACAAATGAAGTTCACAATTTCAATCCTCTGATTAGAAAGGTATGAAATCACTGAAGGGTTCTGGAAATTGAAATTACAGATGCCTCGTTGACAATTGCAAATGAATAAGAAATGCCTATCAACACCTTCTTGTCCATTGGACGAGTTTTTGAGTGATGACACTCATCCGAAGGTCTTTATAGTCGCCTCAGATGATCTGATGTCTGATGTCTGTTAATCTAATTTGGATCCCTGGGTAATAAGCAGCATGACAATGTGACAGATTATTTTAGCATGGCATTAAAAGTACTTAAAGGGGCATAGTCACGCTATTTTAGTTCGCATTAAAAATAAAAAATATGTCCTCACATCAATGAACGCCCACAAATAATGGTCTAGTTTTGTTACCAAAGACTATGTTACTTCACTGAAACTATTTTCTGTCGTCTGTTGCTACGGATGGCACGGATGGACATGAATTGCAACTTGAAAAAATTAGGCTAAACTTTTCAAATTCTTTCAGTGTGTTGACATTAAGTCGATATTAAATGGTCATGGTTTGTTTCTCGTAATGTCATTAAGTTAATATGTTCCTTTAAATGTTCAAACACAATGTTGGGCATGAATAAAGTTAGCTACCGATAATTTTCGGACAGTTTTGAACAAAAATCTGCGAAATCCTCGTGACTATGCCCCTTTAACACAAAAAATATGACATGAGCGAAGTAAATAAAGCTCTTTGTTTCCCTTTTTTTCAAACAATAAAAAAATTAAACTTAAACAAGTATTTCATAATCAAAGGCCTGGGAATCTTAAAAACAAATTGCTGTCGAAAAAAATATTGCGTACATAATTCGGGTGAAGATCAGAGCAGAGTTAACAATTTTACTTCAGAAAGTGAAATTTAAGCTGCAGTTGTCCCTTTTATTTTCCTGCTTCTATAGGTAAAATCTCCAATAAGTTTTCAGAGTTCATGGACAGTAGATTTTCCGTGGGGTTTTGTGACATTCCGCATGATTTGTGTAACATATGACTCACACGTCACTTTGTTTGATTTTCTTGGCTTTCAGTACAATCATTTACCCTGCAAGCAGAGCCCTTATCTAGGAAGATCGAAGGGCCTGTGCTGGCAGGGTATACAAGCATCTACGTTTTCCTGCATGCACAAAGACCTTCTTTGTATTGGAACCATCCGATTGTTGAAACAGGAGTCTTACGATTTCTGTATCCACAAAGCCTTGATTCAAAATCGGATAACTGCATAGAACTAGCGTTTATAAACATGATATGTCAAAATTTGTTTGCTTTGCTTTCACATAGCATGGGAATGTTTGAATCCAGCTTGCTCCTGCAAGAGTAAATAAATTTTGTTAACCTTATGCCAAAATCTGCTTGCTTCCCAGTCTCAGTAAACATTTGTGTTAAATTCGAATTGACTCAGACAAGCTGGTTGGAAATCAAAATGTTCTCCTATTTGGCTTGGAAATGAAAAAAGGAAAACGAAAACGAGCTTCATATGCATGGGAATTCGCAAATTAAGTCAAGTTACATTCATTGCAGCCTCGAGTCTGTGTTGTGTATAATTTCTGATGTGCTCGTTATGGAAATTTGTATCACAGCTGAATAAACACAGCACTGCAAGCACAAATAAAATCCTGCCAATCCTTCATAGAGGTGTACAACGCCATCAGAAACCAGCGACCAGAGACCATCTTTTAGGCTCTATCGTTAACCGCTGACGTCGCTGGCGTCTTCTGCTAAAATTTCATCAGTTGTACATGATTGTGTGCCTTTGTCTACACAGGGCTTCATTGACCAAAGGGCAGCATGCTGGTGCTTCTTCTGATTGGCTATTTTAGGATTGCAAAACGTACCTTTTTCGCTGTATCTGTAGATATTTACACTATAGTGAATTTACCTTGGGCACACATTTGAATATTGAAGTTGGTTGTGTGCCACTCATGAAAAGAAAATACCATTTTTAGTGCAGTGCGTGCACCATTGTAATGTGGAATTATACGGGAAGTTGTTCCACTAAGGCAATCGATTTCAATGTGTAAACTTCCAGCCTGCAGGTGCCGATAATCTGGCCTTCTAGCTGATGCTCAAAGCACACTGCACTACCCCCGGGGGCTCCAGTGTAATACTTTTAAGATACCAACTGAGTTAAATGTTTGTGCTAAGCCTAGGTACTGTTTTGAATGATAGCACAACTGCTGGTAGCTGTTTGTTGCCATTTTTAGTTGAAAATCTAAAACAATTCTGCAGCTGTTGATGTATTTGTGTTTGTATGTGTGTCTGACTTGCAGATTGAAGATGAAATGATCCAGTGTGTTATCTGTGAGGACTGGTACCACTCAAGGGTAAACCACCATGTTAAACATAAGTTCAAAACATCACTTCTCCTAACCTATTATTGTGGATCCTCTTTAATTCCAGTCGTGAGAACTTGAGGCAATTATTATTGATTTTATAGAGGGCAGCAGCCAGGACTTATAACTTTATGGTCTACTTTATTTCTTTAGCACTTAGGTAATCTCCCTCCAACTGGTGGTGACTTTCAAGAGATGATTTGTGATGATTGTATGACAAAGTGCAGCTTTCTTCAAGCATATCTGCCTCTTTCAGGTATCACCAGTACCAGTTATACCTGTACTTATAGGACAGCCTTTAAGAAGTTAGCGTCAAGTAGCAAAGGGTTCTTTTAATTTTAATTTTGTGCTCAAAGACTGAGAGCTTGAAAGTCAGGACAGACACATTACGGCAAAATCCGGTCATCCACAGGCTCACATCCTCACATACACTCTGACAAAAACTGCAAACGATACACTACTGTCCAATTTCTTATACATCAACTTGTTTTTGAAAGTGATTCCTACATGTATATTCCATCTTCATATGGGAAATAGCATATTATGTACATGTAACCTTTTTTCTTGTTGTCATTCTGGCATACAACTTGTAACAGTCCCACGGCAGCAGACTTCAATTGGCCTGAGTCAACAAATCATCACTTCATCAGACACAGAGACCAGACCTGATGTTATGCAGCCAAGCCAGTCAGAGGGACAAAGCACACCAGTGACTGACAGTGAGAAAACACAGCAGCAGAAAGACTCAGCAGTACAACAGGTGAGGCCATGCACGTAAGATTATCCATGCTGTAGCAGTTCCATCCTTTATCCAGCGTGAGAATTCCGCTTGAGGTCTGCATTCATATGGCTTAATTTAGGACAACAACGCTTTCATTTCTTTTTTTTTTTTTTTGATGTCACTGAATTTTAAGGACGCTAATAAAACCACCAACTGTGATTCCCTAAAATGCAAGTCTTCCGACCAACCAGGGACGGTGAAATCTGCTGAGAAAGAGGGAAACTGCACTGAAACAATCAGCAATGGAGTGCAATCTGAAAACACAGACTGCAAGCTAACTCACCTTCAAGAAGGCGTGACAACTGTTGATAATAAAGCATCATATTGGCATGCTGGGTGGCGGTGTAACTTGTGCAAGTGTGCTACATGTATGGTAAGGATATTCTAGTGTTACTGTAAATATGCTGAAAGAAAATTTCGCCTGCATGCTCTATTGAATTAAAACGAAGAAGTATCAAGTTGTTGATCAGAACACGTTTGATGATGATTTTTGAAGCTCATTTCTATTAAACACATTTTACGCCAGGTCACTTGGTCGTCTTTAAAGAGGGGGACATTGGGGTTTGCGGTATTGTGGTAATGGCCAATTTTTCATGCGGTATTTCGCTAATTCTGATCTAAAATTGCGATATTGCGATATTCTCAAAACCTACGGGATTCGGTTTTTAGCGTTTTGTTGGGTATTTAAAATTATCTTCCCGTAATTTTCGACCCTCTCGGATCTTTTTCCAGTTTCTTGTCGTTTCGGAAACAGCTGCAAAAACGTTTCGAAACAGCCCTAAGGTCCTCTGATCCGTCACGCGTGTTTATATTAGTCATATTGACATGAAACGTAATTACAATTTGATCGCTTGGACAATCAATTAAAAGTCACGGCACTGACGTATGTCACGCACCGACTTTTAATATTTAATATCGATCGACCTTTGTTGACCCCACCAAGGCAGGCGGTCATATGGAAATGACCCCAAAGCGACAAGTGACCCAGAATGCACCGCGATCGTAGGCCGCACACCACCTGCCACCAAGGGGTCCAAGATCATGTCCAAACCACGAGCTTTGCCAGACAGACCAGGCATTATTCAATATGGCTGTGGTGGCAACATCCGAGATCGCGACGAGAGAAGTCGAAGTGGCTGTCATCGATTGTGTGGCTCTGTTTTACGAAGAGGGAAAAGGCGGCGAGAATTACCGAAAAAAAAAACAAGTTCAGGTGTCGGGTGAACAAAGACGAAAAACGACTCGCCAAGTTTAGGGAGAGCATTAGGTAAGTTTAATTTGGCGGATTGTTTCATTCAGTGCTCATCACCAGGCACATCAAAATGGAACCTGACCTGATTTGACATTATTCTGGCAATAAACGGTCTTAAACGTATCTAATAGCTCATAAGGACAAAGTCAACAAGCAAACAATTACAGTGGCTGCGAGGTTTGTCTGTGGTAATGCGTGGCTTTATTTGCTTTTATGTCTTTCAAAGTCTTTTCCCGGGAATGACTCCATGCTCTCGCGAGCGCGCGATGTGTTATGTATTAAGTAATTAAGTATTAAGTCGTCGCGTTAACCCTGGCTCCCAGCCCTGGACACGTTATTATGTCAATGAACGCTCCAATTGCCAATCTGTACACTTGGTTGGAGAAAGCCAGTGCATATACCGATGGGTCGTTTGGCTGGAGTAAAGCGGCTTGCCCAAGAACACAGCACAATATTCGACTAGTACTCGAACAGGGCCATTCACTCCGGAGTCTAGAGCACTAATCGACTCCTAATCGTTAGGCCACAGCGTCTAATACACCGCATCTCTCTAGAATGTAAATTCCTGATGAACGTTAAGCACTGACTTTGGAAGCAAAGAATTCAATTCCCTTCTATTGCAATCAGAAAAGTGAATCAATAAAGGTAAGTTTATCTTTGTTCGACATACTGGACGGAAAGTACACGTTACTCATTTTCCTAAAACGAACCTAGCATCTACATCTACATCTACATTTATTAAGTTGATAACATCGTTTAAGACATCACATCAACTATATAAAAAATAGATACAAAATAAAAATGTAAATAAGATATAAAAATACTTAGTTACTATTTACTTGTTTACAAGCTTCCCTAAATTTAATTTAAAATTCGATAATGACTTGCAGTTCACTAAGTCAGCGGGCAGTAAGTTCCACTCTTAAGCATGCCTTAATATTCGAAAAAACAATTAAGTTAATATTTGCCCGTAATTTTAAGATTATGCAAGGCAACAATTTCGTTATTTCATTGATTTTTGACAAGGTTTTGGACGTCTTGCGGTATTTTGCGAATTCTTTTGCGATAATGCGGTAATGGTCAATTTTTTTTTTGCGGTATTCAGAACCCCCCAATGTCCCCCTCTTTAAACTACTACAATATAGCAGCAAATTCTTTGCGTCTTCAGGATGCGTGCTGTAAATTGCGTCTTTTGGGATTTTTATGCGTTAGAGATGCAAGATGCAAGGGTAATAAAATCACCATTGTCCAACCATCTTCTATCATTTTTTTCGTTAATTTCGGTCAAATGACAAATTTCTGGAGTATGAAGTTTCCTGGCAACTTAGCAATGCCTTTTTCTCGCCTAACACCGTTAAAAACAACCCATAAAATTGCTTGGAAGCAAATCGTCATCCTGCCAATTTTCACTTTTGTCCGTAAAATAAGGAAAAAGTCATTTGAAGACGACTACTGGCCTATCATGACTAAACAGCCACTGAAGCAAGTTAACTTTTTATTCTTCATTGGTGTTGTAGTTATATTGGGATGTGAATTATACGTCCCTTCTCTACATCATCCATCGATCAGTTAGTCAAAAACTTTAAGCGATGATTGTGTAATCAATAACTTAATTGATTATTGTGTTATTGTGTGGCAGTCTATGTACAAGTCACTAGATGTGTTGTACCTCACTGATGAAGCAGACACGATGATGGCTTATGAACAAAGGGGCAAGGACAAAAGGCCAAGTGTTTCAGCATATGAGAGTGGCATGCAAGCTCTTCAGAACATGGGCCGCATTCAACAAGTTGAGGCCATGCATGGTACGTTCCGGCAAGAAGTGAATTGCCGTTCACATAAACGAAATTGACTCAATTGTAGCAGTGGTCGTTACTTTGCCTGTATTATTTGTTTGCGCACATAGGTTTTCAGATTATATTGATACTGGAATAAATTACATATTTAAAAAATCCGCTTTCAATAGACGTCACTGGGGCCCAGCACACTACCGTCTGGCACTAAATTTTTGCGGGAGTTTATTTTGCGGATTGCCGATTTTTTGTGTTTTGCGATTGGAAAAGGCTCGGTTTTGTTACTGGGAATTACGTTTTGCGATTTTCTGGAAGTCGCGTTTAAGTGGAACTGATAACATTTTCGTTTTTTATTTGAGTACAAATGCAATCGAAATACAGATAAAACAACATGCGAATGTAAAACAGATGAATCAGTGTCTCTCTATTACAATGGATAGACAATAACTAGGGTACCACTTGATGCATTATCCACCGAGTTATCTATGGCATTTTCTCCTTTAAAGCAGTATTTTTCTTCCTCTTCAGGACGAGTACCTGTAAAACTTTCCAGTTAGCAGCTACCGTTTCATTGTTTTATTTCTGAACGTTTTGTTTGTAAATTCATCGTTTTGCTTCTGGACAAAAGAGACGTTAAGTAAACGGAGGCGATTTTTATTCGTTATTTTTGTATATAATTTCTACAGTGGAATAAATTTTTGCGGATCGCGAAAAAAATCGCAAAAATTAGAACCCGGACAAATTTAGTGCCACACGGTATAAACGATTCGGCCCTGTCAGTGTTGGATTGCATGAAGCAAATGTATGAAAGTCCCATTGTGTATTTATCACTATAGAGCAGCCGAATCTCTGCCCTTTTCGTTTCTTTCTAGACTCGAAATTTAAAATTCAAAAAGTTTAAGATGTTGAAGACATTTTTCTTATTGTCGTTTCGCAGAATAATGCATGAAAAGTTTTTCCAGTCAAAGTATTTTGAAGTGAGGCAAATAAAAGCAAAATTAAAAGTGAAATTCGTTGAAAAATCTCTTACATTCCTGTTGTGATTTTGAGTTTGTTCGATTAGGCACCGTGCCTCAATGATAAGAAATCTGACAATAAAGTCATCTGATTATGGTGCTTGTCTTCTTTTGCAGAATACAATGATATGAAAACTGAACTGACAGAGTATCTGAGAGAGTTTGCTGCCCAGGGAAAGGTAACCAAAGCTCTCTCTTGTTACAACTGCTCATTACTTAGTCACAAGGCGCAACTCAAACAGTTTTGCTTAAAAAACAATCAGGTGTCCATCAGTGAAACTTGAAGAAACAACTTCAACTGACGAGCAATGAAATGAACAATGAAATTCTACAGCATGGTGTTCAATGCGTCCAGTTAATCACATTAAGTTATGAAAGAAAAAAAAACGATACAAATATGTTTGTGAGAAGTCATTTGTTAATGAGTTGTTCTTGTTGTTTGTTATTAGGTTGTGAAAGAGGAGGACATACGGAACTTTTTTGACTCGCTACAATCCCGCAAGAGACAGCGAGTTGGCAGCGCAAACTCCGTGCAGTACCACTGCCGATAGTACAACATGATTTGCGTGCTGTTGACGACCAAATCAAAATACTTGCAATACATTAACGCGGTGCAAAACAAATAAACTGAGGCACTGACTCCAGACTGCTGTGCCATTAAGATATTTTGACATGTTCACACGAAGAACGGAAGGCTATATGGTCACTGACCGGAGGTGCGATTTTCCAGAGAAAAGAACATTCATCAAATTTTTCCACCTCTTACAGTCGAACGGCTTCTATTATTATGTCATGTCTAAAGTCTGTATGTTAACTGCGTCGGCTGTGTTTACTTAGCCCCATTTCAAGTTCTTTTGTTTCTAATCTAGTGCATGGGAAGTTGCATTGACGTGGAAATACTTAGGCAAAATCGATTTCTGAAGTAAGAAAGCATCGAGGCTAGAGTTGTCTGAAGATGCCGAAAAAATTGGGAGTGTTGTGGTGTACTAACTCACGGTCAAAGCCAAGCTTGTAACAGATTAATAGAAAAAGAAAAATATATCGCCGCCTTATCTTGTCCTCGCACAGGATGCGTTCACAAACTTAGGACTGGATATTACATTGTGTTTACAGACTGTTGACCCTTACAGCTTTGACATTTGTGCCCTCACTCAAGTCCTGCTTTATTGTGAGTGCGAATACGTACTTAGCATTAAATGTTATGCGTTAAGAGGTTTACGTCTCAAGTTTTGAAGAATATTTTCGTGTATCTGTATAAAAGACGAACTTATATTTCGGATCAATGCATTGTGAAGTGAGGCAAAAGGCTCTAGCTAATGCTAAAACCCAAGGTTTTGCATTTTTTACCAAGATCGATCTGTCTGCGATCGATCTGTCTACAACTGCGATATCACATCTTCATTTCATCGATCTGTCTGTTGCACGGTCTCCTTTTTTATCCCTTTAGTGTTAGTGTTTCCCGCGTCTAGAAGCCTGAAAAAAATTTTCTGTTTTTTGTTTTGTTTTGTTTGTTTGTTTGTTTGTTTTTTTATGTAAGTTCTCCCAGTTGCGCCATCCAGCTCCGTATGATTATTACTTTTTTCTAGGGGCTTCACTTGGTCGTGCAGACAAAGAAACTGGATTCAATTCAACCTTTCCACTTGTATATTTAGTTACATGTGGTCCTAAACCTCGATAAGGACTTCAGTAACGTTTATTGGATTCGCTGTTTTTTTGTATGCCCTTGTAAAAACAATATGGTTTCCTGAAAGTCTGGGTGTTTTGAGGTGTGAAAAGTGATGTTTCGCACAAATATGAGAGACTGGTATGGTAAAAGTGTTTCTTTCCCTTATGGCAATTTTTGACGGAAGCAAGTCATTGTATCTTCTCACCAAAACAAGTTGTGGCTCGTGCCTTGGAGACCCAGAAACGAAGTAAACCGGACAAAAGTTGCGGCGACAGAAGTTTTCAAGAGTGGGCCAAATTTGTTTGAGAACTTTAGTCGCGCTGGGTTTTGATCGGCGGTTTACTTTGCCTCGCCAAGACTATCTACCCTGGGTCTCCGATGATGAATGTGGCACAGTACTGTGGAATGCTGGAAATTAATTTTGTCCTACTTTCTGACTTTGCTTTCCAAATGTGACTTAAGTTAGCAATGGAAACGCTTTTAGACAAGAGAAACGGAACCCTTTGTTAACTTCAGCGTAAAGCATGGTTGGCGTAAAAAAACGGTAAATGAAATTCAACGTCCTCGTAAGTGTGCCTCTAAACAGCGAGTATTTCCAGAGGTTTAGCGATGCGATCGACTGTACGTCGCTAAACCCTAGAAATCGCTAATACTCGCTGTATAGAGGCACAATGACGACAAAACACAACGATTGAGGTACGATTATGTTTATTTTGAACTTTAATGTAAATATTTCTCGCAGCATTTCACGTTATTAGAACTTTCGGTTTTTCCATACATTCCTTATAATTTTGAAACTACAAACGGTCACAGTTTGTCTGGGCTCCTTGTGCTGAGTCCCGTGTGTTTGACCGCGTTGTAGCAAAACAAGCAAAGACAACAAAATTAAAAAACAAATTTGTTAATAGAAAAGAAACTTCAAAAGAATACTCAGCTGTCTTTTTGGTGGAAGGGGAAAAGTTCAATTTGGGCGAAAAAGTTAGGCGATAAAGTTCAAGCGAAAAGTTCAAATTTGCCTCGTCGGTTCTGTTCGAACCTCGGTCGGCACACCGCTTGAGTTCGCGGCTTTTCGCAGCGGTTTCGACGCCAAATATAGCAGAGCTAGTGCTTTTTGTTTTTTTCTGTCCACAACCATGGTTTTTACGGCGTTCCGAACACCTTTTCCCAGGAAAAACACCAGCATTGTCATGCTGATAGGTAGCTTATCACAAAAAAGAAATAATTATTAAAATTAACTTAAAATATGCCATAAACGCTCACGGCCTAGTGAACTAATATCAGGCTTCAGACGCCGACGACCCGGGTCCGACTTTCAGCGAGGATAGGAATTTTTTTCTTTCAAATGTTTTTTCTTTTCTTTTTTTTTTCTTTTAATTTAACGACTTGAATGAGAGTATTTTCACAAATTAATAACTACCAGCAAAAAAACAAAAACAAAACAAACAAAGAAACAAAACAAAAAGGGGGGCTACGCTTTTAGGCTTGGCTAAATCTATCTATTATCTTTCTTTTTTCCAGAAATAGAAATCTCACAGGGCAGCTGTTGTTCCACAGTACAACTCGCTATTCGCCAAATTTAAAAAGCACTCACGCCGAAGACCCTCTGACCAACCTTCTGAACATTAACCCATTCGGCTTTTGACCTATGTTGAAAACATAGGGTCTTAGCCAGCGTTTAGTTTTTCCCTTTCTATGTGTGTGTGTGTGTGTGTCTGTCTGTCTGTCTGTCTGTCTGTCTCTGTGTGTGTGTGTGTGTGTGTGTGTGTGTGTGTGTGTGTGTATGTATGTATGTATGTATGTTTGATCCGGGGTGGAAATCTCATGTGAGACGGGCGGGAATGCTCGTCGGAAAATTTAGATTAACGCTATGCTAAAACAAACGGAGAACGCGAGACGACGAGCATCCATGCACCTTTCGCATGCGAGTACGCCCCCGGGGAATTTATGTGGCACTATGTGGCACCAATCAGATTGAGGCTACTAAGCTAAGAGTACATTCTACCAATGAAAGAGCTGGTTAGAATCCGCTTACTGAAGCTAAAGGTCAGACAAGGTTAAGCTTACCAGCCATGTCGAATGTACATATGGGGACGGAAACGATCAGCGCAAATGTGCTTTTCTACTTTTTCCTCTTGAATATTATATTTTCAGTAAAGGTTTGGTGTAGTGGAATTGATGGTAATTTCCTAAAGCTATTGTAAGGGCAGGTAAAATTGAACTTTGTCGTGGCCAACGGTGGAACGTGAGTACGTGACAAAAACAAATAACATCGTTCCAAAAATAGACTTCTTGACGAGAAACTGTAATTTAATTTGTTCTTTTATGATTTGTGTTATGAAACAGTTGTTTTGGTTATGTATCTTTTAGCAAGACGTTGGTTGAAAAGATTGCATCTGTGCTTGATACGGATAATTTTGACTGTACTTTGCAAGGTTTTTGAAACAGCTTTGTTTGGTAATTTGAAATTTATAGGGACGTGTTTATAAGATTGCAATTTGCATAAATTAGCTTGTTTATTCAAGCGTGTCAGTAGGTTTTTAAACCTGGTTTCTCTCCCCAAAATGCGGTTTACTTTTAGTTTACGATGTTGTGTCCATGATTTATATCAGTCATCCACAGATTTTCCAGCCGACATAGAAAGGATTTCTTTCTTGGTTTTATCATATACGGGAACATATGGTTTTTGAAATTTTTCAGCGACGTGTTTAAGATAGCAATTTGCATAGATTAGCTTGTTCAAGCGTGTCTGTCTGTCTGTCTGTCTGTCTGTCTGTCTGTCTGTATGTATGTATGGGACCCTCCAGTCTGCGTAGTCTGCATGGTCTGCAGTCTGCACAGTCTGCAGGCTGTCCCCTCCTCAAATTATTATCTACTACACTTGTTTCTTTCACATCTTGTTGTGAGCTAGATTTATATTCTTCAGTAATAGACAATCATTAGTTGACCTTAACTGAGGTTACAGTTTTAAATTTAATTTGAAGTTTTTATGCAGTCGTTTTGTTCTAGTGTCAGTTTGACTTTTTAGCCTGTAGCCTACTAGCCCGATGGTTGCTCTATCTCCAATTTTGGTCCAACTGGGTTTTTAGCGGGATGTTGTTTTGCAGTCCAAGGGTATTGCTGAGTAAACGAAAAAGCTGTTTTAGGCCCAATTCAGACGCCGTACCTCTCATGGGCCGTACCAAATACATTTTCGCTCCTAGGTCGTATTTAAGTGGCAAACTTTGCCGTACCCTGAGATTTTGGCTTGCCTTATTGAAATCTGTCGAAAAACTCATTTAGACACCGTACAACTGCCAAAAAACTACGTACTACTTGGTACGACACATGGTAGGTGCAGCGTCTGAACTGGGCTTTATGCACTCAGGTGCTATAGTGGAGGGGGGAAGTATTTGCAAGAATAATTGCGTGTTGTTTTGTCCTCAGAGTATGTCTTAAAAATCGCAAATAAGCGAGGATAAGACTTGTCATTTCAACATAGGTCAAGCACGCAATGCGTGCCTATGTTTTTCTTTTAGCTTATCGAGTTACGAAATAACGCGGAACACCTACGCGGAACTGTATTTGACCAATATTCATGCAAGTACACATGCGGACCTATAAGCTGTCGCGATCGCATGGGTCATTTGCTTACGTTTGTTCCTATAGCAACGACGTCGTACGCAAACTCAGTAGGTGAAGAACAAACAGATACAGGCCTAATGAAGAGTTTGCGGCGTTACTAAATTTAGCGAGGTTTTATCGCATTTACACCTTTCGAAAAGGTTTTTTATGCGATAAAACCAGAAAAAGTTTTAAACCATGTATCTGTAGAGTCACGGAAAGGGAAAGGCAATGCAAAGTAAGAACAGAAATGGAATGTAATTCACGTGTATCGTTCGATGCTCGTGCTGTTTTCTTTTTCTAATGGTTTTGTTTGTTTCCTAAAGAATACCGTATCCTTGGCAAAAAGGGTGAGGGTACCTTCTCGGAAGTCCTAAAAGTGCAGGACATTAGAGATGGGACTTATTTTGCCTGCAAGAAGATGAAACAACGCTATGAAAGGTAAGACTGGTCTTGTCACAACGTGACATACTCGGCTGATTCAAGAACGCAGTCTTTGCTTGGTTAGGGTTGCATGCAATGCAACCCTCAGCAAGGTTTTTTCGCAATTTCTTTTTTATTCCAGTAGTGTTCAAGGTTAATGTCTTTGTTGAGGTCAGTGTTTATTACGTGTGGTATTGTCTGTTTTCATTTTAGTATTGATCAAGTAAACAACCTCAGAGAAATCCAGGCAATGAGGCGATTAAATCCCCATGGAAATGTGATTGATCTTAAAGAAATCATTTTGTAAGTACGCAAAATCTCTTACTGACTTAAGTGTTAAACAACAAAGTTCGGTAATCGTAATATTTTGGGATTTGCCTGGTGATCAATTAGCCCGCAAACCGTGAGAACATCTCTGAAATGAAACGCGCTCTTGTCTAGGTGGAGATAAGTTTATTACACGAGCCCAAACTGAGAAACCAAGCAGTTGACATAGTGTATGTTCTCTCGGTGAGATGAGATTGTTTGAGAGAATTTTTGATTTATTACAGTATTAAAACTCAATCACACACCAGACAAACTAAATGGATTGTGAAGTTATGAGGGACACTACTCAGTATTCTAGTTAAACTTTCTAAATAGTAATGGAGACTACGGAGATGCGCGCGTGGATGACGGTCCATTTCGGCGCGACCAAGCAGACATTCATTACAACAGCTATCAATTTCCTTGGTTTAGTATCATCTCCATTGATCTCTAGGTTGGTTTGCATCTGATTAAGTTGTTGAACGTAACCTGGGGTTTAAATGTAGTTCATATGCATCCAACTTATTCCTACAAGTGTAAACTGACTTTGTAGACCCCTGCAGGGATTTGAAGTGGAGGATCACCTGAAATCCAATCGAAGAAAATCTTCCTCTAATTGTATTTATTTTCATCGGTTATCCATAATTGTTGATAGTATACTTTGTGAATAATCAACAGCACTAGTTGACTGAGAATCTGAGTGGAGGGGGTCGGGAAGCCGGGAGAAAAGAGGGAAGGAAGGGGGAAAGATAAGAAAAAGATTTAAATGCAAATTATACCATAAAATTCCCATAATGGGTTATTCCAGAAAAAATCCACACCCCCCCCGACGGATGGCAAGAGTTTTTGACCCCCCCTTGCTCCCGGATTTCCTGTACCTCTAGACCCCTCCCCCTGCCCGGATTTCCAAGGCCAGAGACCCCCCCTCCCACCCGGGTTTCCCTGATTTTTTTATGGCCCTTAATTCAACATTCAGTCCGTTGAAAATACGTAGAATCGCATCCAGAATATAATGACTGTGGCGCTCAATTTTAATTTTAATTTGTTCTTGTGATATGAACGGAAATTTATACGAACGGGTTTTGTACTGGTAACAGCATGATTAAAAGTTACTTTCTTCCCTTTTTATAGCACTGAACTACAACTGTAGCCCATTCCTGGGGAAATGCTCAATGAAGCTGATAGCGGCGAATAAAATAAATAAATAAAATTATATAAATCGTCTATGTAAAAACTCGAGAACGGAGTATTGAATTACGTGTACCCGAGGTCAAACAACCTTTCAAATTGAAACTTTTCCCGAACGTATTCTTGCTATAATTGAAATAAATGTTAAATAAAACTTAAAGTTAGAATTAAAGTTAACGACAGCAGCGGTAATTTAACAGGAGAATGATAAATTTAGCCCGTTGAAATTTATTTCGTGCTGCTTCTGTTGCAGACGCAATTTGCATACGTCAAAAGTAATTTGAAACCTATGCGTAACGCAACCATTTCATAAAACGTCGTGCCATCAGTGACGCGAAAAGTATGCGATTTATATTCCTTTATACCTGCAACACACAGAAGAAACTCAATGACAAACTGATATTTATGGTTATTTTCGCCCAAACAACATCTATTGGGCAGAAACAAAGGAAACATGTCACAAAAACGTGTCAGAAGACATGCGCATCCCGATACAGCGTACCAGTTTATTATTTTACATTTCACTTTCTTGGTTTTTGTGTTCCTTCAAATTGATAAGATAAACATTTATGACAGACAAACAACTATGAGAAGTGAAATTCATTTGAGCAAGGTGTTTGTAACTTGAGTTTTTGTTACAAAAGCGAGAGCGAGGGAAACGATAGCTCACAAACTTGTCAACACTCGCGTGTAATGCAGTCCATTTGTCCAATTTATTTCTTGAGAGCTGACTCAAGCGAGTACGTTGTTGCTCATTTGTTTTTCATCTCGAAACTGTCAACTTACAATTGGCCAGTACTGTAATACAATGCAAAGTTCCAAGCTTTAAACTTGGTTCGCTGAGCAAGCTTTGTAGCTACCACGTCAACCGCGCGCTTTCTTCGTGTTTTCTCCTTTTATCACTTTTGTAATATTCTTCGCAGAATCTTTGAAACTGAACCTAAAAGCGTTTACGTTAAGAAATGCATACTTTGAAAGACTACTACTTTCTTTGATTTGTTTCTTCTGTAAAGTCAAAGACCTGAAAAACTGAGGTAACATTTTTAATGACCCCCGAAAAGGAGTTTTTAAGTCTAGACCCCCCTCCCACCTGGATTTCCAGAGCCCTCGACCCCCCCTCCCGCGAGAATTTCCAGCGTGCCATCCGTCGGGGAGGTGTGGATTTTTTCTGGAATAACCCAATAAGCCCCCGAAAATAAGCGCTTTCGAATATAAGCCCCAAAATCTCATTCACAAAAAGCCCTCTGACAATAATTATATGAAGTTTACATCCCAAGAATGATTACAACACACAAACGACCATATTATTCTACCTATGTAAGCAGCAATCTGAAAACAGCAATCTGAAGTTACTACAACAACGGGATAATTTATATTTACCACAACAGGGTGAACTACAAAAACAAATGAGCAAGTTTCAATGTACATTTTGTGTGAAACAAGATAATAAAATTCAATCGTACGATAATTGTTTTTGTCCTATTGCATTCATTACACTTTGCTTGTATTCCTTGGGACCATGCAGGTAGTGCTTGCAAGTAACTTCAATTCCTCCACCTTGTACCCACATTGTGTGGTTCCAGAAAATATCTATACCCCTACAACGGAGGGGATCTCATTTAGGACCCCCCTCCTCCCCGAATTTTCCATTTTTTGAGGTAAGCTATAACCCCCCCATCCCTCCAGATTTTCCACAGTATGACAAACACCCCCCCCAACCCTCTGGAAAATTTTGTTCAAGAAGGGAGAGTGTTAAAAATGAAGCAACTGATCCAAATTTAATTGAAGAATTCCCTCAAAGAGTTGCAGTGTTGCTGATTAACGTTACTTCAACATGAACGCGATCACGAACAAAGAAAATGCACAAACAAAATTAAGGGGAAATGATCAAAATAGAAAGAATAACAAATATTGCTAGCATGCCTCTATTATCCCATGGCTTTGACATTTGGTGTATCAACAGTTCTGTGTAGCAAGAAAGCCCGTAAACATCATGGCGATACTTGTACTGCGCGATAAATATTCTCGTTGCTGAGCTTAGCAAAACACGATTCTACAAGTCAATGGGGATTGCACTTCACTTGCCAGTTGCCACGTAGGGAAGTTCAAAAGGACGGACTGATTGTTCGTAAACAACCCTTATAATTAATGTCAATCGTGAAGGTAAGCTTAAAATTTAGGTTGTTTCGGATGCGCAGGCATTTCGTCGAAGTCGTCGGCCTTAAGTAAATGTAACCACTCCTGGTACGCGTTGCTGTCTTCTTGAAGACTGGTAACGAGTAATGCCGGCTACTTCTACGCAACGATGATGTTTATCTCGTTTCGGCCCCAATATGGCTTCCAAAGTGCCCTTG
The DNA here is from genome assembly GCA_964030785.1 of Siderastrea siderea. Taxonomy (NCBI): domain Eukaryota; kingdom Metazoa; phylum Cnidaria; class Anthozoa; order Scleractinia; family Rhizangiidae; genus Siderastrea; species Siderastrea siderea. The sequence continues at coordinate 19,591,042 of OZ034970.1, read as the reverse complement.
GGAGAAAGAATACCTGTGTTAGATTTAACAAAAGTGTTCATTAAGCAGTTAAACTAATTTACTTCCACAAATTCAGAAAGTAGCAATTTTCTAACTACATCTGAAGCTTACATCGGAATGAATCGGAAGTTGACCTTCTGGAAAGTAATGTATCTGTTCACCCCCCCCCCCCTCTCCTCTGGATTTTCCTGGGCTTTTCACCCCCCCCCCCCACCCCCCCGGAATTTTCCATTCCCTCTGTGGTTGGGTATGGATATTTTCTGGAACCACACATGCCTTCTGGTGCGGGATTCTCAAACACAAAATCCCTCATTTTCAGGCCCAAAATCCCCTCCAAACATAATCTGAGCCATTTTTGAAGTGCAAAACTCCCTCCAATAATAAGTCCACCCAAAAAGCCTTTTGGATAAATAATTATAAGCCAAGGGCTTATTACTGGAATTGTGCGGTATTTAGTAATATTTTACCCGAAAAAGCGCAGCAGTGAGAGCTGCCAAGGAAGGGAAAAGTTACTACCTCCCTGTCTGCTCTTCCCTCCACCATGGAGCACAAATGTCAGAAATGCAGCAGCATGTCTGAACAAGAACATGAAGTCAGTTGCTGATCTGATCAATGTTTTGTATGTTGTTAAAGCTAACGTCAAACGTCGATAAATATGTCCCATAGCTTTGAATCAATTTCTAGTATCAGTCACCTAATTGATATGGAATGTCATCTGTTGATGTTGTTTTCATGCTGGGTCTGGATTAAGAAGCCTGAAGCAAGTTGTTGTTAATGAGAAAAATAATTATGAAATACTTAGTATATTTCTTTCTCCTAACTTGACATTAAACCCTTAGTGACAAGAAGAATGGAACATTGGCATTAATATGTGAGCTGATGGATATGAACTTGTATGAAATGATACGAGGTATGGTGGAAGTCTTGTCTCGCTACACTGTGTTAAGATTTAATTTCCAATTTTTGAAACCTCCTATGCTCAAGTGCTCCTTTCCTTTTGTAAAGTATGCCTTTCTGAGTTTTTTAAAGTGTAATAATGTTCGTTTTTTTAGGACGACGACACTACTTACCTGAAGCCAAAGTTAAAAACTATATGTACCAACTGTGTAAATCAATTGACCACATGCATAGGTAAGTTTAGTGACATGGTAGCCAGCCCTGTCAAGCAATTTTACTGCCTACAGTTAATAATTTGCCACTTACTTCACACTGGAGTTCAGTATTGCTGACTAATAATAAATGCACTTCTAGCCCTTACTGCCAATGACTTCTGCTATCCTGCCTACCACTGCAAGACATTTTGACAGGGCTGGATAACCAACAAACAAGAGGTTGAGAATGGCAGAGCAATCTTACCAGAATACACACAGTAGAAACTTAAGTTATCTCAAGTGCACTACTTGACTCTTGGCTACTTTTCTCTACTCTATTATAAGCTTTACATGTATCATTTCCTTTTTGTCTTCCTTATAATTTCTACTTCCTCTTCTGTAATTTCAGGGCTCAAATTTAATTATCTGATATTTATCTATTTGGGTTATAAGACAGAATTTTTAGTGACCAAAATTATGTAGTTTCTCTCCAACAGTTCATTTTAGGTCAAAAAAGTATAACATCAAGATTGACAACTGTGACCACAAGCAACATACTCAATACATAGCCTCTGTGATCAAACTTCTATAAACTAACTGATCACCCTTCTCTGCACATTTTGACAAATATTTTAATGTTTTAAAGAGAAAATTTCAAAACAGAAATACATGTCAGCATATTGAGGGAACTGATACTTTTTATCAGGATTTGTCCAAAACATTTTTAACTGTCCAGCTTGGCTTGCCTTGGCAAATGCTAGCCATTGGTTAATGGGTTACTGTTTATATTTGGTGAAATATTTTACATAATTTAGTCTGCTCTACTTTGCATCACTTTCTGTATGCTGCCTTACTCTACTCATTCTACTTTATTCTACTTGACTTGTCACTCAAATCTAATTACTGAATACTCTAGTCTACCCTGTTCCAATTTCTTTTTAATAATAATGATGATGATGATGACAATGCTGCTGCCGATGATGATGGCAATGCTGCTGCTGCTGATGATGATGACTATGATGATTCAACACTCCTGTACTCTAAGTGACTCATCTTAACACTACTGTACTAGATTTGACTGTAGTCCATTTAAATCTGTTCACTCCTCTTTTACTCTAGTGTAGAACAGGGTAGCATTAAGTATAACATTTGAGGATACAGCTGCATAAAACTTTACTTGACTCTATTGGAATGTTCATTCCATTCTGCCTACTCTGCTACATTCTAGTCTGACTAGTAAACTCTATTCTACTTGACTGACTCTACAATATTATACTTAACTCTTCTCAACTCTTCTCCATTTGATTTGGTCTAGAGGAGAGCAGTGCAAAAACATTGCCAGTAATTTGTCCAGAAAAAGGAAACATTTGCCAAATTAAATTTGATGTGCACTTTTTTAAATCTAAAATTCCACCCAGTGTCTTTTCCCAACCCCCGCTGGGCCGCAAGCCAAAGTATATTATGATGCCATCGTACAGCATTATAACACTCAGAACTCAGCTGTCCCTCCTGGCTGCAGCCCTTTGGAGGGGACATGGGACTGGAGGAGGGGGGCTGGAGTAAACAAACCTTGTCAAACAATCATTTCTTTGTTTGAATTTAGGAATGGAATATTTCATCGTGATGTCAAACCAGAAAATATTTTAATCAAGGTACATTTTCATAATTATTGTCTTTCTTTTAAGAGAGAAAGACATAGGTACTTCATATCCAGTTTGAGCCTAAGTGTGCATGTACTGTACAATCAATATTAACAAACATTTCTTTCGACTTTTATACCAGATTAAACTAAAGGAAAAATACCCTGAACTGTACAATATTTCGGGCTATTTTCTACTCTGCTTTTGAGGATTCTTCTTTTTGCTGAATGATATTTTTCTGTAACCTCAAATTTCTCATGTTTATGCCATTGTATTGGATGTACATAATAAATTGTTATAAAGTGTAATGTTTGTCTAACCAAAATGGCGACTTAGTGGGGTTTAAGACATCTCCTCAGTAAGGGAAGTTCATTTGGTTCTGGTAAAATCTCCACACATTTTGTTTTTTTTATTCTTACTTGCTTGACCAATACAAAACTACTGGGAGAGCTGGGATAGTGACTGTTTATAATGAGATTGTATATAATATCTGTTGGTGAGAGTCTTGTTACAATGTTGTGTGTTTCACTTTATTTTAGGATGACGTTGTAAAACTTGCAGACTTTGGATCATGTCGTAGTGTTTACTCCAAGCAGCCTTACACAGAATATATATCAACAAGATGGTAAGATGGTGAATGTGTTCATTTCTCTAAAGTGAATAGTTAGTCGTGGCACCTTCCAGGTAATAAATGTGCAGTGATGTTAACATGTTCAATCCTAATGGTTTATTTTCTGGGGGTAGTTTTGAGTAAAGATTTAAACTATAAATTAAATAATTTTGGATGATTGTTTACACTTCAGAGATGCAGATAATGTGTGTGCACTTTCCAAATGAGTTGTAGTCATGTACTGTGTAACAATTCTGTCAATAAACTTAGCAGATTTTTTTGTGTATCTGTTGCTTGCAGTGGCTTACATATGATATTTTTTTGGTTTAATCCTTCATGTAAAACAGTAAAAGCATAGGAGCGTTTGATAAGAATAGTTTTTGTAAGACAAGGAGGACATTAGTGTAGGTTTTTGTTAGCTTGAAATTTTGCTAACCTTGTAGTGTGAATTGATTGAAGTGAGCTGTATTAAAACAGATGCGTGTTGGTGATGGTTAGTTTGCTTTTTTTTCTAGGTATCGAGCCCCGGAATGTTTGTTGACCGATGGTTACTATACTCACAAGATGGATATGTGGAGTGTTGGCTGTGTTTTCTTTGAAGTGTTAAGGTAATTAACCGAAAATTATGCTTTCAACTATGTTGTCAACTATGAATTGAATGAAAATCAGCTTTTGTTGACAGACTGTGTGGTGTGTGGTTAATCAGAAAACCAGGGTCCGAAATTGCGACCAGCTGGTCGCCAATGCGACTGAAAATTGAGTGTTGGCGACCAGAATTTCAAGGCTAGTCGCCAGCAAGTGACTAACTTTCAGCGCCTTGTTTATGTTTCGAACTGCCGCTCAAGGAATTAATTTCATTTTAAATGGAAAGAATTCGTGTTTGCTCATATGCACAGGGAGAAAATTTTAAGTGTTTTTTTTTTGGTGTTTAACAAGAGGTTGTTTTTTCAGAGGGAGCAAATCTGACAAAAAACCAATTATAAGAAAACAAATTACACTTAAATACTTAATATGGATTTACAGGTGAAGCAAGACAAATAGTGTATTTTCAAAATTGGTCCTTTAAATTTCTGTTAGTGTTGTGTTGAATATTTGGCATGAGTTGTTGATTTTAAATTTGTTACATGTATATTGCTAGATCCCTAATTTAAGCCTGTAATTTTCCATTCCCATATCATTTTCAGATTTTCAGTGAAAAAAGGGTTTTTGTGTTTGTTGACCCTGGCTTGCTTTTTTTTTAGCTTGCATCCTCTTTTTCCTGGTTCGAATGAAGTTGATCAGATTGCTAAGATTCATGATGTCCTGGGAACTCCATCGCCAAACATTCTTAAAAAATTGCAAAAGTGAGTTGATAAAATAAGTTCAACAAGAAACGTAAAATTCTGGTAATAATTTAGTGAGATAGAAAATGACCATGATGTAGACAGGTAGTGATAACTGATCTAGGTTACTTTATGTTTGTGGTAACAATTGGTTTATAATTTCATTTTTTTTATATTTTTCTTGCAGTAAATCACGTAGCATGAATTTCAACTTCCCTACAAAGACAGGGACAGGAATAAGTAAACTACTTCCGCATGATCACGTGTCACAGGAGTGCATTGAACTTATTGAACTGATGTGTGCGTATGATCCTGATGAGAGGTTAGTGATCATGGTATTCTGGTAATAAAATTCTTTAGGTAAACTTTTCAACCAGTCATTGATGGGCTTTGATTTACACTTGTGAAAACATATTACACTGTATATTATATCTGGATAATGAATTTTTATTTATTTAACCGATGACGTCATGAAAATGACGTCATCCAGTTGCTGCTGTAAACCGGAAAGAACGGCCCTGGTACGCAGGACACGGTGGATGTCCTCAAGTATGTGAGGCAGGCGGGGGGTACTCTGTGAGCTGCTGGGTGGGGGTGTGCCACAGGGACACTGAAACCCCTTACCTTTTAATCTCAGAGGGACACATCCATACGGCTTATAGATAGGAATACAACCCCTGGATTTTGAAGTGTTGTCAGACAAACATTTTTAGTTTTGTAGTTGCATTTAATACAATTAAAGATCAAAGAAAAATAATAACAAACCCGAGCTGAGAAGCCAGCAGTTTTTGCGTAACCCTTGAAGAAGTAAGCTGGATATAAAGATTTCGGTCCTCTTTGAAATAAAAGAAAAAGAAATTTGAGATACCGTATTTATCAGGCCATGAGCACAAGCCGAGACCCAAACCATTTTCTTAAAATAGATGAACCGTGAGAACATTTTGACTTCGCATAAATTAAATTTCGTATATCAAATTTCAACCGGCTTATGCAAATTAGACGGTGTTTAAAAAACATTGCTATCACTTAAAACAGACAGTATAATGAAGACAAAAAGCTTTTTCAGACAAAAAATTCATTCAAATAAACAATAAAATGAAATTTTACCATTGAATGCAGGTTAAGAAAAAGGGATAACTGTTCTAATATGCAAATGCATTTCCTTGGGTGGAACGTGTAACCACACATGCACCGTCACGCAATGTCCCATGAGAATAGAAGCTTCTCTTAGCAGTGGAAACTCTGAGAAACGCCAAATCGCCAAAATGGCTTCAAATCGGCCTGAGAAGCTGGCAAATGACAAAGAATATAACAAGGCAACGGGGCTAGTTTATTGTCAAACAACAATAATTTCTACTATTTAAAACAAATCCTTTGTCTTCTGATACAAGCCTTTATAATTCAAACTGTTGTAGTGCAACACTACCTTTGACACCGATACGATAAAGTCACGTTCGTGGTGTGTGTCTGTTATCTTGAGCTTGGGTCACTTGTGGTGAAATGAGAAGATTCGTCCAGGTGTCATTTTGGATTTCCTGTTAAGGTTTTATGCGCTCTGCAGAGTTGAAGTACATTTTTGTTGGACAAGTTTCCGCTCACTTGCATACGAACAGTACACATACATCAATAAGTACATACACGCACGCACGGTAGGACAAGGGTCCACACAAAATTATCAAAGCTACTTGTACGGTGATCCGCCGTTTAGGCCGGACCCTTGCCTGTCACGAAAAGAAATACTGAAATATGAGTAAAATACGAGTGAATTAGAGCTGAAAGCGTTGATAATAACTGAACTTATACTGTTTGTCACATGCATTAATATGTCGGGTCACGCTAACTTCATTTTACCTAATGGGACTTGGCTAAGGGTGAACGATAGTTCTAAGATCGCTAGGCTTTGTTGGTTTAAGTCTTGTTGCAGCACTATCTTGGGAAATTCATACAACAGCAGAATTGCAACAAGGTAAAAAAAAAATGGCATCGGTTCTGCACGCACTGCGTGCCTATGTTTACTTTGGCAAAAAAAAGGCATTTGAGTTGGAGCTTACAGGACTGTTTAACATTAAAGCAAAAAAGCATCTTGTAACAGAAATCTGTAACAGTTGATGTGCTTCTGTTGTAGGATTTCAGCCAAGCAGGCACTTAGACATCCTTATTTTAGAGACCTCAGGTATGTATGTAAGCACTAAAACATTCTTTACAAGAAACAGCAAAATGTAACATACAAAATAAATACACAATAGCTGAACAGTTTCATAGCACCTGTCATAATTCTTTTAAATAAGGGAACGCCTCCAAATATCGGGCGGGAATCCGATGATCGGAATTGGTACCGATTAATTTCCCGACTGCTTGGAATCGGTATGAGTTGATAAGCCTTGACTGCCGTTTCCGATTCCGATGAGATCGGTACCGATTTAGTCGGAAAGAACTTGACCTCCCGATCCGATGCGACGTTCTAAGACTAGAAATGTGACACGAGACATAAATAGGTCAGATTTCAACGTTATGCAAATTTTGAAGCGAATTTACTAACTGGAACTATAAACTTCGGACTATATTCGCTATTTCTCACAAATTCTTTTACAGTTGGCATTGACTTTGAGTTTTAATACAAGAAAGCCCACTGGGCATTTTAACCGGCCATTCTGACCCTCCCCACCCCTAGGTTTCACAAATGTTAGCGCGATCCTCTATTTATACGAACCGGCGTGACGAAAAGTGTGATTGTGTGACACAATATTTTGACTATAACGTTACTGGATGACGTAATGTTTAAACTCTGGTGACTCGGCTTATCTTTCTTATCGCTTTTATTTGTGCTGAAAAACGCAAATTCACTCAAACGTTGAATGTCGATATAAATTCGTCCACAACTGAGAATGCTCACACCGGGACAACGAAGTCTTTACTGTTGTGCCTAGACCTTAAATACAAACAGTGAACATAGCAGTAGAATCAAAACATAACGCTTGATAAACACGAGCTCGAGCAGATCGTCAGAGTATGGGGCACATCAAGGCATATGTCATGACGTGATGTTTAAATCCGGTTTGCTAACCCGGGAATCCCCTTGCAAAAGTAAGCAAGCGAGCGGGGACGAAAGTCGCCCACGTCTTTGAAAGCTAACGTGCCTGTCGAGCCGCAATCGATTTCGCGTTCACTCGCTTGTTTTTCTTTTCCTTCACTATCTCTGAACGGAAAGAGAGACTGCTCGTAGCCTTTAGCGTACACCACACGCAAACCACACAAATCCGTCGATAATATTCAGATATTTTCGTTCTTTCAATGCAAAAAGACTCGTAACACCTACCCTATTAATTGATCTCCTTATTAATGACGACGATTCCTTCGTATCAACTTCTAGCTTCAAATAAACACTCATCTCTCTGCGTTCACAAGTCAGAACTGACATGTACTGATGGTGCAATCCACTAATATTGCATCATCATACTAGCACCAATTCCTTCTCTTCCTAGCCCACGCCGGCAAAACGCAACTGTCCTTTTTGTCTGCTGCGAAATACAAGTTAGCCAATCAGAAACCTTACAATCCACTTCGCAAACCACCCCCCCCCCATAAAATGCAGCGCAATGTTACACCGCTCCTATACAAAACGCAACTTTCAAAGCAAATCACATTCACAGAAGCGTGATATGCTCCTGACATTCACAAATCCTTCTGACTCCCACATTTTTACACCCTCAAAATGTCAATCCCAATAAAAAAACTCCTGGGCTAAAAAAATTTTCACCATAACCACTAGATCAGACAACACAGCCAATTTCGCATTCCATCCTATTAGCTGCTTTACACAATTGCGCATGCGTTTTACAAGACAAATACAAAAAACCCCAAGCTTAACAACCCTTCGTCGTTGATATCTTAAATACTGTAAATTAAAAGACAAGAACACACGAAGGAAACATTCAGCAGACTAATACAGTACAGCCCAAAAATAATGCACGCGCAAGAAGTGGCGCAAGAAGTTCTTGCGCCGCAAGAACACGCAAGCCGGCGGAAGAAGTGAAAGTGCTATGTTTTTGCGGTTTACCCTAGACTGCGAGCAGTCGCTGTCTTCTCCTAATTTCAGCAAGGTTGGCGAGTTAGCGAGTGAGGCGCGAGCGGCGACCCGCGAGCCGCGAGAAGCGCGGGCGCGGGGAAGAGGAAGAAGAAAGAGACTGCTGAGCAATCTTTGATCTTAAAAATGTGCCGCCTTTAATTTAATTAACGCTTATCTGATGACTTTGACTGATAGAACCACCCAGTTTGAAAACCGATACCCATTTCCCGGGAAAACTCATTGTTGTGTAATCGATCACTGTACACAAACTCGAGAAGTGTGGCGGATATATTTCGAAACGGAGCAGCGCGCGTTTTCCTTCTTTCGTTATTCTGTAAACTCGTTGAACGATAAAATCGAAATGAAACGGAAATGAATCTCGAGACACCGAAAAAGATTGTCCCGCAAAGTAAGCGAGGAAGAAAGCGAAAAGGGGAAGAGTCTTCTCAAATTTGCAGAATTTGCTACCGGCCGTTCTCCGTCACATACGGCAATTTTCAGTCCTCAAAAACGGGATATATTTCCACAGAAAATATATTCCAAGTTCCTCAGAAAAAAGGCTTAAATAGGTCCCTGGCATCCTACCTTGAAGAAGACCTTGGGTTTCGTTTATCGTCCGGTGAACAATTTTCGACGCGTGTGTGTTCGCCGTGTGGAACGAAGGTTAGAGCTGCAGCGTGTACTGTGAAATTTTGAAGAGCAACTTGAATCAGCCAGCTCCATGCACAGCCCAGAACGAGAAAAACGAAACTGAAAGGTCTAAAAGAATGTCTAACTCACCTCATCAGACGCAGCAAAACAAGATGTCCAGAAATTACGATGCATCAAACTCTCCCAAAAAACCCGGAGTGAAGAGATCGCTATCTTTGTCGCTTGCTGCAACATCACAATGCGAGAACGTGGCACCTTTTGACCTTTGCAAGGTTGGTAAATCAATTTTGCGAAAAAAAAACTCCGAAAGAACTTGTTGAATTTTCTTACCAAAATTTAGCAAAGGAGGTTTCAAAAGAATGCCCTTTATGGAATTCTTGTTTGGTTGGAGCGTGTGGAATTTCATTAAACGAGGAGGGGGAAGCAAGCGAAACAAAGGACATCAACGCTATTGCTGCTGCTACAGCTGTGGTTGCCAAACACAGAAACAACCGAATGAGCGCTTTTGCGTATAGAATTTCGTCGATTTTAATGCACAGTGGTGCCAAGGAACCCGATTTCACTCGTTTAAACCGCCTCGGTTTATGTATGTCGCACAAGGAGACTCTTGTAAAGCAAAGGGAAATGGGAAGGCACCACGATGAAAAAGTGAAATCATGGAAGGAAAATGTCATTTCCCGGAAAAACTCTGTGGCCATGATCGCTGAGATTCTAGCAAAGCAATTTCCTCCCTCTCCCCCATTCCCCTCTCGTTTTTACCCCTATTTTGCATAATTTATTCATTTTCACTCGTGCGTAGGTTTACCCGCAAGAACATTCGAAGCGCAAGAAGTTGAAAATCTAGCCGCAAGAAGCCGCAAGAAGTTACTAATGTTACCGCAAGAAGGCGCAAGAAGTACTGCAGGTCCAGCCGAAGAAACTTGTAGTGCTCGTGTTAGTGTGAGGTAATTTGCAAAAGTAATGAGAGCGAATGTCGCGCTCTATTCTCTTTGAAATATCGCCGAGCTTTCGAGCGATTTTTCGCCGCGTTGGCGCGACAATTCGCCAAGTCAAGCGAAAGATCGCAAGGCTAATCAAAAACTCAAGGAAGCAAATGTTCGAACAACCGAAGTATCGAAGAAAATTCACGTCACGAAATGGGATATCCGCCAGCTTTCCGACTGCAAGATAAAACAACCGGTAAACATGATCTCCGGCACATGACAAAACATGAACAATTTTTTTTAAGCGTGTCTGATGCGGTAATACGGGTTCAACTCAGAACTGACTCAATTCAGTTTTTATTCCATCCAAGAAATAGAAACAAAAAAGTCCAAAAGCTATAATTGTGGCAAACTGCGCGAACTCTTCGTTGACAGGCAAGACAAGACAAGACTTACACGTGCAGGAAGTCATGCCATCTCGTGGGTGAACTCGTCAAGAATCCCTGCATCTTTACCACTTTAATTTCCCAGCCAAAAAGAATTACTCGAAGAAATAGTATAGACATATGATTTCAACTACACATTCGCCTTTCGACACAGCTTGCTGCCCGGGGCTTGCTGTTTTGACGGCTTAGAGAACTGCTCATGCATTGCGTTACAAAATGTCATTCATGCAAATCATACTAAATTTGCATATGGCAGATTTGTGTTTACTCAGGTTAGAATTGACGTGTCAAATTTCTTTCAGATCGCGGAGTTTTACTTCGAAGATTTAAAATGTGATATCGACTTAAGCGTAATGAATGGAACTATTTTTACAAACATAATGTGTTTTTCCAATTAAGACTTCGGCTATCATTCCTTCTCATCTGAGTGACCATGCTCATTTCTCACACGTGTGAGCGCAACTAATTAAAAGTGTTTGTCCTTCTTTAATATGTCGGTGGAAGTACTGCAACACTGAACAGGTGAATGTCGGTTCATTAATAATGTGACTGATGGACTGTGCTTTGCCGTTGTTCCTTATTTAAGTGAAATAAATCGAGTGAAATCTTTCGCGCCGCTAAGCCTACCGCATGTCTGGGACTCCGGGACACATAATAAACAATAACATACGCGTGCTTCGTTTGAGTCTCGTTTCTCCCTAGCCGTTAAAAAATAACATTGAAGGCGACCAGTGTCAAATTCAGAACCTAGTGAACTCTTTATCACATAAAAAAATTCTAAACCGAAGAAAAAAACTTACAAGCGACCAAATAAACAACTGATTGCAAGCTACAAAGGCAGCCGATTTCGAACGTGCGTTGCACTACAAAGTGGTCTCTTTTTTACCTTCTCCGGGTTCCGGGTTTTTAAGATGTTAGCGCAAAGAAGTTCTTACGCTTACTTGCGGTCCGGACATCTTACCGCAAAGAAGTTCTTGCGGTTTTAACTTCTAAACGCAAAGAAGTTCTTGTGGCTTGCAGTATTCAAGCGCAAGCGTCCCGCAAGTAGCCGCAAGAAGTTCCCGGCTTGCGGACGCAAAAAGAAGTTCTTGCCGGTCTATTATTTTTGGGCTGTACTGTATGCGCATGCGTCCTATATAAGACAGTACCGCTCTTGAGTACCCGTACCACAAGCTTTGCAGCACTTTGTTCGTATGTTAAGCCAACTGACTATCACGACAAAACCGTGTCCATTTTATAAACCGGCGGTCGCCATAGCGACGGCCGGTTAATAAGCTTCTTTACTGTTTCAATTTTAATCGAAGGATAAAGTGCGCGAAAGAACAGTACGATTTGTCCCCACATTGATCGCGCAATTTGTTTTGCGACTCACAGTGAATTCTAAACTTAAAATAATGCCAGGCAAATTAAAAAGCTTGTTATTTAACTCTAATTCTCTTTCATACATCTTTACCTTAGATTTTTACTATAAGGTTCATTCAACAGTTTTGCTTTTGACAGCAAGTTTGAGTCTGGCTCAATTCTGAAAATTTTAGCTTCGCTGTTTACGTCGCATTTGGCACGCAAATTATTCATGGTGAACTCGTCACGTTTTCTGCTTTTTTGTATTAAAAAACACACACACCAAAAGCAAATGTTTCGGGTCGATTAAAATTTGTTTTCATGACCGTGTTATCGTTCCTTTATATACAGGGTTAAAACTTGGCGGTCGCACGGTCGCCCGTGGCGATTAAAAAGTGTCCAGGGGCCACTAAAAGTTGAGGTTTGATCGCCCGAAGAGCGACTACAATTTGAGAAGTACAAAAAGAGTAGCAATAACAATAAAATAAAATGTTCTTTCACTGGAGTACCTTTCTTTTCTTTCCTCGACTCTAAGTTCATCAATTGTAGTAAGAGTTTAGTTTTAAAGCCCAAAATTCAAAGTCGTTCGTGATCGAGTTTTTAGATCGCTCCGATATGTAGACGCCATTTTGATTTTACTGACACGAGAATCCAGACATACCCAGAGTTCAATGCGGTACGTTTTCAAACATGAATATCGGCAAAATCACTCAATACTGCTCGGCATAATAGACTTACTTTTCACCTGAATTCAAAAGCAATCGAAAGAAACTGAGAATCGTGATACTGAAGTTTATAGGTGTTGACAAGATCGTTTTGTCCGTATTTGGAAAATAATGGTCCAGTTTTTCTTAGGGAGTTTAAGCCAAGTCAGAACCTACAGGTGAAGAAAAGAGCAAACAAGAACGAGACGAATGATCCCCAACACAGACCGAACAGAGTTTTTATTATTATAACAACTTTACCAATTTCTCGACAGTACATTGGCAAATGTGAGCTTTCAAGACAAAGTTAAGATCAAGCAAATTTCTTTTGGCATTTCAGTTGAACACCCTACTAAAAAACAGGGACTCAAACAGCCATGAGGCGTTTATTCGAGTAAAAATGGTTTAAAATTTTTTTGTGTTAGTAGAGGAAATTTGAGGGCTACTTTGTTTTGGCCTGGGCCACTAAGAATTCAGGGATACTGGCCCGAGTGGCGACCAAGCACTGAAGTTAATTTTTAGCCCTGTTATATATGTTTTTTTCCTTGTGTAAGTGCTGGTAAAATTTCAATTGCAAATTGTTTTCGCTGTGTTCACGTTCACATAGACTGTGAGCAGTCTCTTTTTTGTTGTAAAATCCGTGCTGAACAAAACGAAAATAGCGAGCGTGAGCGAACGAGATTTAGACTGCTCGCAGTCTAGTTCACATATCGTGCAGAGAAGTTTCAAGCATTTTAGTTATGACTGACATCAAAACAAGTAAGAGTATCCCAAACTATCGCGAAACGAAACATTCGCCATGAAATGTCAAAATCGGAATAATTTGCATTTGACCGTCTAGCATTTGACCGTCTTATATAAAAGGCAAATTCCTTGGTGTTTCTGATTGTCGAAACTTTTCCACAGCCGGGTAGCCGACTACAGCCAGCCGTTCCGTTCACCGCGAACCGTTCGAAAATTTTCTCCAGCCATTCACCCCGAGCCATTAAAACTTTTACTGCAGTCCGTGACCCGTTCCCGCGAGCTGTTTGTTCTGTTCTGTTGTGACCGCGACAATTTGACCTATACTATTGTGGTACCCCGATGCCGAAAGTTGTCCCGATGTGTCTTTCCGATTCCGTTTCTTTCGGCACCGAAAAATCGGGTCAACATGTAAACGGAAACGGAAATTTGGACGACATTTGGACGCGTTCCCTAAAGTGGTTTGTACCTGCAATGAATGTGAAAAAATGCATGTTGATAATGGTCTCATACAGAGTTTCAATAATTCAAAATTTGTGCATTTTTCTTGCATTTCATTAAATTTAGCCCATGTATCCAGAGTTCTTCTCACATGTCAAGAGGAGGTGGGAACTCGCTGGAAAGCACATTAAGATCATTCCATTTGAGCAAAAAAGTACCATTTCTTTCTTGGTGTCTTAAATTCTAAGCAGCTGTGTCCCAAGGAATATTGTCAGCAGTGTATAGTTAGGGTTAACATCAACAAAGCAAAAAGAAATGGTACTATGACATACTTAAGAAAGCATACCAGATTTTCTTACTGTAAATCAGTACCGGTATCTGTTTGATTTGTTGATGCAAAAGCTGATGAGTAGAACAAGCCTGCTTTTTACAACTGCTTATGGTAGTGTACAACATACCTAACACTTAATAGCTTGCTTTAATTTATTGGTATGTTCCTCTAATTTTACAGAGACCAAGACAGAAGGCATGCTGCCAGTACAAGAATGTCATCACCTTCTGAGGCATCAGTTATTTCTAAGCCACACAGGATTGTAAAGAAGAAGGTAGGCTCAAAGGAACCCAAGAAATAGCCATTGTAATTTGGTAGATCAACCATGCAGTTGTTTTGTTAAAATTGCCATCTTGAGGGAGAGGAGGTACAAGGCAATTCCCTCCCTAGCATCCCCTCCCTTATCATGTAAAGTGTAGAGCTTGTGTGGTTTGCAGCACTAACAACAGTTAAAGTGTGAGACATGAAGTTGGAAACTCTCCACAGTTAACACTCTTTGTTGGGGAAATGACTCCATGCCCTTTTGTATTTTTAGTTGTATAACTTCATTATGGTCTTGTCCTTCACAATTTAATAGATATATTATGTTAATCTTCTATAGTGATTGTATAGTTACTAATTACTACTGGCAGTAATTGCATACCTCAAAATTGTCACTCGCTGTTGAGCTAAACAATCTCCCCTGGTTGTTATTCAAGAAAATATTCCAGCAGATATTTACTCTAAAAGTATTATGTAAAATAATGCTAGAACTAACGACCATCTGCTCGATGCACATGCAGTATGTAAAATAATTTATGAAATGTGGTGATCGATTCAACAATACGTGTATCTTAAGTGCTAAAACTGGCAGTTGTCTCATTATTTTAGTGTACAAGTTTAAAACAACATTTCTCTTGCCATTCGCATATCATGTATTCCTAAAAAACTGAATATATGTACATTAGAGAAACTAAATGGATTTGCAGTCTATGAGGAGCTGTAGAAAAGGTATTAGAATTCCATGTACAGAAAGGGTTGATGCTGTGGTTGTTTGAGCAGCCTTGATTGTTTAAACAGTGGGGATAGTTTTCAACACTTTCTTCACTGTGGAAAATGTTTGTGCATGACATGAACATCGTTTAGAAGTTGCCTAGTTATGGGTATTCAAATAGTTTACATTAGACTGAATGAGAGGTTGCAAAATATTGAATTCACTTTTCCACAAAAATGCTCTTTAGTACAAAGTACAAGTACGACAAAGTACAAAGTACGACATGTTTTCTTCATCTCATGATTGTAGCTTGATTCCCTTGTTTTTCCTTTCCTTTTTCAGAGAAAACATGTGATGCATGGAAGAAGTCATGCACGCTCTCCCACAGAGGTATAGTAAATATAATGTTCACTATCATAGTAATACCATATTGGAAAAACTATCACTAATATTTGTAGAGAGACTTGGTGTTTATCAGGAGTGTCAGCTGGTAGTGGTTTTAGGATTGGCTCACATAGATTGTGTTCAGTGTAGCTTAAGGGCCCATTACAGTATCTTTTTAGGCCGTTGCTAGGGAAAAATGAGTTTGCTGTAACTCAACACATGTATGCTTTCATTGGACCAAATTTGGACAACATTCATTGAGGGCAAGTATGGTTCAGTTTATGACGTCATCGGACCACGCCCCATTTCACGTGATCAGAAACAGAAAAATGCGTTTTTACTTCAAGACTTACCTTTTTGTCCATAATTTCTTGTACCGTACCATTTCATAAGCCGTCTTGAGGAAATTTAAGCATGCGTTTTGGTTTACGAAGAAAAATGAACAAATAAGAATGAAAAATGTGCTTATTTGACCACTCTTTTGGGTATAATTTTTTTGTTTTCTGTTTTTTCGCAAAAAGGATGCTTAAATTTTGAGAAAAAAAGATGTTTTTTCGAATTCTTTTAAAATGCAGCAGCTACGTTTACTTCTCGATGAGAAAAGCACATTTTTCGCGGCCCCGGAAGTGACCCTACTTTTTTCAATGGCCAGGTGCCTAAGCGTTAAATGGCTAGGTCGCTAAGGCAATAATTTTCCCATTCTTGGCATCGTGGACGGTAGCTTAGCTGAGCTGAGCTGTTGTTGGAATAATCGCCGCGAGTCAGATAAAAGCCGTCAAACTGGATGTGTAATGATGATTGGTTTTTCCGTTGGATTGCCTCAGTACTCGCTTCTTTCACGCTCCAGTCGGCGATCTGTTTTACGAACGGCGCAAGCCATTCAACAATGTGGATCCACCAAGTCGAATTGACTTGGTCCAGACTTAGAGTCCAGAGAATTTTATGATAATCTTTGAAATACTGACAAGGAATGAAAGAGCACGAGTACGTTACATATTGCAGACCTTGGACGAGTTGTGGCTTTCACGACAGAGGTATCACTCTTCAAGCTGAATTTCTGTCCACATCGACTGCACTCAAACTCAAACTCTTCCAACTGTGTTTTGTTTTACCGAACAAAATTCGTATTTCTCAGTCCTTTCTACAGTCAGTCTTTTAGATCGCTTAAATTACTTTTTGCTAATTTCACAAGTGATGTTGATAGCAGACGTTGCAAATCAGATGTATCGAGCTCACCATTATTTGTCAGGTATTCTATCGTGTGCTTTAATAATAGCATTGTCAATGTGGGCATGAAATTCGCGTGATAGAGCTGCTTTCAAGGACAATTTACAAGCTTCCTTTCTTGCTGTATGCTGCTCCACGCTGTCTTGCGACAGTGGCTGCAAGTCAGTGGCCTCGAGAGCTTCGTTTCTTGAAGAGCTGTCTAAACACTGGAGTTGCTCAGGTTCGGAAGGACAGTTCACAGGTTCGCACATCGATTACAGTTTTCTAGCAAGCGACGTCAGGTAGTTTGGGAGCAGTCGAAGTCACGGCCGTGGACACAGGCAGAGATTTCTTTATGGGTTCGGGATGATGGCACAGTACTTATTTCGGTTTGCCTCCACATCACTGACATTTCTATCCCCGACCTGACACTGAAAATCTTTGAATGTCGGCTTTTCGCGATCTGCATTTCCCCATCGACTTGCAGCCATCGCTGCGCTTTCTGTCTACGTGCGTGCGTGGATAGCTTTGAGCTCATTTTCAACTGAAACACCCAGTTTAAGAAATAAAGGCACAACTCACATGTTGTAAACGTAAAGCAGAAAATTAAAATCAATTTAAAAAGTAAACAAAAAAGTTTCTTTTGTGTTTGTTGCAACGAAATAAAAAAATTATCGGCGACTTGAACCGGCGACGGGCCAGCGCCGGGAGGCCAGAAAGCGCGCGAAAAATTTGCGGACGACCGGAAGTAAAATTGCACGTGCATGGCAACCGCGTATCATAGCAACGAGATACTTTAATGGGCCCTTAATGTCTAGTATATCTATTGTCTCCACAGTGAACACAAGACTGTTTTCAGTTGTTCTCTTCCTTTGTAAATTTGCTCTGTTTTTCTCGCAGTCCATTCTTCCAAAAGAAGAAGGATTTAATGGCTTCAGTAGTGGCATAGTTGCACAACAACAATCAACATTACCACATCTTGGAGTTGGATACAAGCAGAACACATATGGCACAACGCTGCCCAAAATACCAGTTGCAACTGCAACACATACAACAACTTTCCCAACATCATTTCCTTCGATTATCCACCAAGAAAAAAACAAAGTCAAGGTATCTTTTTTTAAAAATGTTTTTCACTAATTGTAATATAATTATACTGGTTCTACTATCTTATTCAGCTTGTTACAGAGTGTTTGCTTACATGTATTTAAGAGATGCCAACCTCTGGAGATCTGAAATCTGGAGATTTTTTCTTTTGTTCCAACCCCCTCCCCTCCCCCCGTCATCAACCAAATCACCCAAAATTCTTCAAAAGATCAACTCACCCCCTCCCCCTAAAATTGATCTACCTCTACCGAAATTGAGCAAGAGGGTAAATTTGAGCATTTTTTTCGTGCACTTTCAGTTGTTTGAACATTTATCCAGTCGGCAGTCGCTCAGATGGCAAAGTGACAAAAAAAAAACTTTTCTGGTTCTGTAAGTTTCTTGTACCAGGTTGAGTGAAAGTTGCACAAAAATGCAGCCAGGAAATGTAATCGTCCCGGGGGGGGGGGGGGGGGGGGGAGGACTCCCATATGAAAGTGACGGGAATGCTCGTCGTCTCGCTTAGGGTTGTAAATTGCAGATTTTGGTCTCACTTAAGGGTGCTGAGGACGGAAAGCCAATATTTTTATCCACACAGGTATTGCTTATGGTTGTGTGTGAAGAAATATCTATATTATACTGTGTTAGTGGTCTAGAGCAGCAGAGAAATCGCCGTTGTTAAAATTTACTCATAGAAGACAGCGTTCGATTGCAACATCTTTAGCACAATTAATATCTCTATAGCTCTTAGTTAGTTGTTTGTTTTTGCATGGTCTCCCTCAGGGGTTGAATAAAGCCAGAGCCACGCCCAGATTGGACTCCTTTAGGGTGTTAATTCTAATTCTTAATTCCGACAAGCATCCCCGTCACTTTCATATGGGAGTCCCCCCCCCCCCCCCCCCGGGTAATCCTTGCCTACTGTAGAGGAAAGATCCAAAGTTGCTTTTATCCAGGAGATTCATTCCATATTCAGGAGACTCCAGAAGAGTTGATAATCCAGAAGAGTTGGCATATGTGTTAGTTTGCTTGCTTGCTGGCTCACTTGCTTTCTTACTCTCTTGCTATGCGTATTGCACAATGTGCTCAGTTCAATTAAGAACCTGACATTTGCTAACACTTAAATTGTGCATTATTGCTGTGTCTGGTCAGTTTGAGTTGAATCGATTTCTGTTATATTTGCAGAACCAAACAAGTCAAAAGTTTAGACATTATACTCTGCCAGCAATTGACAATTCCAAACGAGGAGGAGCCCATGGCTTCTGACATCAGCTTGGTGTTTGATTGTACATAGAACTGATTAAGGATCAGTCAGTTGGAGTGTCATGCTGATTGGCAAAAAGTCTAGAAAGATGAATAAAGCATCCCTTCAGCCAGTCAAGGAACAGTCATACCTCCAATGGTATCTTGCAGCCCTCCTTAGCCTACAAAAGTTGACTTAAAAGGCTATCATCACTGACAGAATTGAGTAGTATCATGTCAGTATTGTACTTGATGACGTTAACACAGAGTAAGGAAAACTACACTTTGCACCTTGACTTTTTGCTTCAAAACTGGTATCAACAGATTATAAGTGTCAGTTAATGCAAGGTTTTAACAAGTGGATTTACCCTTTTAACATCTTTCAAACCCTTAAGGGAAGGTACGTTTTTTCTTGGGGGGGGGGGGAGGGCTCGGGCCTCAGAGGGGAGGGTCATCAATGAAAGTGAGCACCAAAAGGGGAGGGCCATACCTCATGTGAGCTATTCAAGGGAGGGTCACACATTTTTTACAGAATTTTTTAATGAGAATTTTTGTGATGTTGCTTCCATTTTTCTTACAGATTAAGTTTTTCTTTTCACCTACTTTGATTTAATTTGGTGTTTTATTATAGGTACTAGGTTACATTTTTACATGTATATTATGTCATGGCACATAGTTTTTCTCGGAGGACTCGTGTCCTTTTCCGTCCCTATCGAGAAGTGCTTGACTCAGGTATCGTTTTGTCCACTTCTTGCTGTTGGCTATCCGCTGCCTGATCTCCTGAGTCGTTTAGTTCTGAAGAGTTACTAGTCGATCCAACAATGCGCTCTACCCTGTCGGAAATGTCGGAAATGTCGGAAATATTTGTTTTTGAGAGGCAGATTTCGGATCCTAAACAACTAAACCTTTCTGTTAAAATAACCAACAGCAATGCTGGCTAGTCGGAGAAGGAAGCGTGTGTATTTTCCCTTAGATATTTTATGTTCAAAGCTTTTATAATACTCAAATACTTCCATATTCAAGCTTCAGCTATAAAACGTAAATATCCCACACTGATTGTTCGCATTTTCCTTGTTTCAGCACGCACACATTCAATATCGA
Source organism: Siderastrea siderea (assembly GCA_964030785.1). Lineage (NCBI taxonomy): Eukaryota > Metazoa > Cnidaria > Anthozoa > Scleractinia > Rhizangiidae > Siderastrea > Siderastrea siderea. The sequence continues at coordinate 19,570,749 of OZ034970.1, read as the reverse complement.
GATATATTCATATTTAAACACTTTGCGTTCACAAGCGAAACGTTCTGAGGTTTCTACAGCAGGGAACATACCATGTTGTAGTGAGGGGAGGGTCGCGCTTTTGTCAGTCACCTAAAGGTGGGGGGTCAGGAGTTTTTTTATTAAAACGCAAGGGAGGGCCAACACTTTTTTGGGAAAAAATACCAAAATTCCCCAGCCCTCCCCCCCCCCCAAGAAAAAACGGACCTTCCCTAAGCTGTTTTAAGCTCTTTTCAAACTCTATTATATTTCTGAGAAAAATGCACATTCATTCTAAAACCAAACAAGCCTCTTTATTACAGTTTTCTTGTTTAAGCCAGTTGAAGTGGTAAACCACAACATTTGGTGTTGAATGTTGTGGTTAGTATACGTCATCAATGCAACTTCAAACTTAACTGATGGAGTGTAACTACTTTACTTTTTATTTTGGAGATTTATCTTGCAGACATTAGTTTCTGTAGAATTTGTAGAGCAATGCCCTGGCATAGAGGGTGGGTCAATACCAGTTTTTCAAGTTGATCATATACGAGTATGATATTTACCAATATTTGGCATTTTTGATATTATCAATATTTGATATCAATATAATGACATCACACTCAAGATTTATATTGATGTTTGATGGTAGAGTTCAGGCCTAAAAAATCATCAAAAAGTACTCGCAAAATTTCAACACTGGATTGTGAATCAATGGAACATAACAAGCAAGTACAAAAAAGTGGATTTTATGGAAGAACACGATCAAATGATTGTTCTTGAAAGAATTCTGCTTCAGAGAAACAAAACTTTTGAGAACACAGTGTGGAATATTCACCCAGTATTTGCCGTCACTGGCTTCTGTAAAACAATTTTCTTTTTCTTCCACAAAAAATTGAAAGGTTTGACCCAAACTTTGACTTGCTTGTTTGTTTTGTTGTGGTCAAATTAAGATTGGATGAGGGATGTCAAATCAGACGGCGAGTATTGCCTGATACCCACCGTCCGAAGTTTGTACCACATGATGTGTTTCTACCAATGAGCACACTCAAAAATGAATCGATAGGTTATAACAATGAATCAATATTCTTTAGGCAAACCCAAATGTTAATGGTATTTAGTCCTTGGTATTGATGTTGGCCCACCCTTACTAGGAACAATAAAGGGCTGATAGGTGATGAAACAAAAAATGTGTTACATAATTTATGGTGTACAGTTTATACAAGGAGAGTGAACTTGACAAAAACACTCACCCTTTGTAGTGCCATTTTGGATTGATTGTTTGACTTTTCATAAAAAAACATGTTTGTTTTGAACAACTTGCATTATTTATTTTACATTTCAATTATCAAAGAAAGCCAGCTACTTTTTAATAATGATATTGTACATAATATATTTTATGAAGTAGGAAATATTTTTTTACATTTGTTGGGTAATGATGTTATAAAAAATACAAATGGAGAAAACCATATCTGATATGACTCTTACTCTTGAATCAATGTTAGACAAAGAGTTAAATATTAATTTATTGTAATTATTCTTTTGCATATACCAGAAGAAATGCAGGCTGTGGCAGGCAGATAATATCACTGTATTGTTTGGGTCATTTCCTCTTTCTTTGTTCCTAACATGACAGCATATGTTTATGTAACTATGTATATACCGGTATATCTTATGCAAAGCTCAACAGTTGTAGTTAGAAAAACTTCTGAGTTCTGTGTTTGACTTGAATGTGCTAAATATGTTAAGTTGATTTAAAACTTGTTGACTGAACGTCAGAAATGCCATGCATATTTATAAATTCCATGATTTCACATTTTATAGTTTATTTTTGTGCACTGTGGTTTTTGTCATCCAATTAATAATCGACAGTGTCACTCAAAAATGTCAACACCAATTGTTCAACATCCGTGAAAAAAAAAGTTTCAAATGACATTATTGTTCGAAAGAAAATCACCAAAAATAAATGGTGATCGATGGTTGCAAATTTATGTTCTCGAAAAAGAAATTTAAAAAGTGTAATATGTTGTCACATATCCAGGATTCTACCTTTAAGCTCAGTGTTCTAACTCAGTTGATTGTAGAGATCAGTGCTTGCAGACATGCAACATGTAAATGACAGTGTACTTTCAATTGGTTAATACAAAATTTTGAGTGATACTGTAAACTGATATTTATTTATTTTGAAAAAAAAATGGTTGTAAAGGTTTCTCCATTTAATTAGCAATTAAGCACAGAATAGTTGAAAAAAAAACGTAATAAGGAAATATTTTTTTAAGATCTGCAGAACCAATGTAGAACTGCAGTAAAAGTGTGATTATGAATGAATAAAGTGAATAAAAGTGTGAACTGTGAAGAGATGTCCAGACATCACCTACAGTAGCCATTCCACTGAAAAGTATAATTCAGCTGTATGACATTTTGGCTCCATTGCTGCCCCCATATATATTTATGAAACTGTATTCTTGCAACATTGGTGTCTTGTTACCGTATTTGCTTCTGATGTGAGCAGCTCACGGCCTTGAGCTGTTGACAGTTTGATCAGAACTTTAGGGGGTTGTATCATTGGCATCCATATAGAACCATTCCTTACTGTCACAAAATATTTTATCCATCATGCTTAATACGATAATCTTACTACATTAGAATATTTTTGAGATTTCCCTGTCAATAGTAGCTTCTAAGTAGTACAGTCCCCCTCTTAAGTGGACAGTAGTCAAAGTTCCCCAAAATTGAATAATTCCCTTGATAGCCCAAGAAATGAAGAATTACTTTGGTAAGTTATTGATCAGTGATGATGTGTAATGAAATAAGTTTAAGAGGGTTCGCAACAGTTTTTTTGGCCTTGGACTGTATCTTTTGAAATCAAAATTTTGCATAGAAGACAAACTTTGATTTTTTTTATAGAATGATATATTTTCAACTTATTTTTTGAAATAATTTTTATTTGGTTTTCAGTGCACTTACAATTCACTTACAGTACACAAAAGTTAAAAATAAAAGAATACACTAAGGTTACACTGCACATTTGTACAAAGCAAAAAAGAAAACAAAAAAACGCGGCTTAAGTACAAAGAACCGATTTCAAACAGATTTCAACTAGGTCATTTGTTTCTACTTTTGGGTAGCTAAAAATGTAATAGGCAATAATTGATAAAGAAGAGCAGAACTGTAAGTCGTCAAGAACAAACGAAGGACGTGATTCCCACTTCTTGAAGTGCTTAAGAAGAATTCCATTTTTTCCCAATATACAGTTCTAATTTATATATTGCTGACTGTATGACTAAAGTTTATTTTTTCATTGGTTTTCTAGCAACAGCTTTCACCATAGCAATGGTAATGGACAGCACCTCATTTTAAATAATGTTAATTACCGGTATCTCGAAATCTAGTCAGGCACTTTATGACGAAACTTTAAGATCTACACAACTTGTATGTGAAATTAGGGAAAAATCTTAGAGCATTTTTAAGTAAATCACAAATCTTTTTTTATGGGCGGAATAAACATTTCTGGTATTAGACAGGACTGAATCTCAGTCAAGTGTCAGTCGTTAGGAGTGGCAGCTACCTAGGAATCTTGACGTACATTAAGGTTTTGCTATCATGAAAGATCTCTGAAGTACATTTCTCTATTCTGCAAAGAAATGCGGGAATGAACAAAATTAGCCTGTAAAAAATGATTCATGATTTACCTGAAGACGGTCTTCTAGATTTTTCTCTAATTTTACATACAAGTTGTGTATATTAAGTAGTACAAATCTTTTAAGTTTCGTCATAAAGTGTCTGACTAGATTTCAAGATATTCAAATGAGGGGCTTTCCGTGACTGTTGCTAGGAAGCCAATGAAAAAATAAACTTTGGTCATACATTGAAAAGATGGTGTAGTATCAAGGAATCAAAGTTTGTCGTCTACGCTAAATTTTGATTTCAGAAGATTCAGTCCAAGGCCAAAAAAACTGTTGCGAGCCTCCTAAGTATGTGAACTGTGGGAAAAAGACAATAATTAGCTTGATTAGCTTCCAATGTATCCAATGTTCTAGAGAAGATGCCAAAATTAAAAAATTGCTTAAAAATTGCTTCATGTGCTAAAAATTAAAAATTGCTGCATGTGCTTCAAAAAAGGAGAAACAAGTTTTAATTCTCATCAAGGTTGCCGCAATGAGTTGTGAAAACTTTCTTGTGCTGTGCAAGGTAAGAAACAACAGCACGCTCGCTTATTTCTTCTCACTGGTGGCTCCTAGAGACCAGCTCCCGCCCTCTGTCTGTAACCCCTAATAACAATTGGAGCCTGGAACCATAAACAGTCATCAGTGCAATGGTCATCAGGGGGGGCACTGTCTGTCATCTGCTGCCCACTACAGGCAGTTGTTAAAGTTATTCTGCAAGACTGGCCACGATGAGGTGGTTTGAATGCAGGCTTGGGTCGAAACCACTCAACATCGGATGTTCTGCTGGCTTGAATGAAAACTAACATTGAAGTAGGAGAAATATCCTTGAAAGAACCAAGTTCTTGATTGGAAATCAAGCTTTGTATCATTTTTCGACAGGCTGAATTTCTGACCCTTGTTGAGATATCATCAGCAGGAGTGGCTTGTTTTGTTCTTGGAAACGTTACCAGATAACGTTCTTTTGGGCTGACTGGAGTTGAACCCAGTAGGATCATGGCAGAGTTGACAGTTGTCGATGAGAACAACTTGTTTATGTGGTCAAACAAACATTGCAAGTCTTGGTACACTTTTATAGCCTTTCTGTATTCAGTACTAAGAGATTGCCTAGCCAATGGACGCCCCCTATCACCTGCTTCCAAGTCATTCCTTTCCTGATCTTCCACAATTCTTTTAAGCTCATGGAATGGCAGCGGGACTTGTTGCCGTTGATATATCAGGTATTCAATGCAGCTGTTCAAAAGTTTCGAATTTATAGATTGGCTGACACCTTCGTTAAGAGTTACGTCGATTCTTACCTCTCCTGCCATAAAAGACAACGAAGAATTAAAGGATCTTAATATTTTTTGGTAGGTTTTAAATAGGGCGCTTTTCGAACACTTTTCTAAAGTTCAACCTCGTTCCCATGCCAGCTTTTGCCGACTGCCATTTTGAACGAGGAGGAAGCCCTGGGGACGAGGTTGATGAGTTGGAACAAAATGGCGGATGTAACCAAGGAAGAAATCGTTCCGCGAGAACCGAGCTCGGCTGTTTTTTCCAGAGCAGACTTCATGAAAGAATCATTTAGCGTTGACATCTTTGTTGGAAACTGTAAAGGAAGTGTTCCGCTGGACACTCTGAAAGCAAACTTAGATGATTATTTGAAGTCTTTAAAACACGCTCTTATTGAGTTGATCAATGAGGACTATGCAGACTTTGTAAATCTATCTACAAACCTGGTAGGTATTTTATTCGTCTAACTACCAGAAGACATCCAAGAAAATACTGGAGCAAACATCGCAATCTCTTGTCATAACAATACCACGTTAAATTTATGGCAAATTATAAATTACACTGGTTCCTGTTTGCAAACAATTTTCTTTCAAACTAATGTTCCGCAAATGTGCCACCATTACAGTATCGGTCAAATGTAAGTTGACAGTCCCTCGTGTCTCGATCCTTGCGTCTCGATCCTTGCGTCTCGAGACTCGATTCTCGATTCTCCGAAATTTCGAGAAGCTCGAAAACTACAACTCAAGCTTTTCCCAGTTGTTGCATAAAGCAGGCATTTCACGGGCTCAACGTAGTGACAAGCTTTGTATAAGCGATGCTCAATTTCCGAAAATATTTTTTAATTTACACATTTACAGGTGAAACAGAAAGGCAAAATGTCTGTCAAGAGCGAGAGCTCGAGTCTGAGTTGCGTCGAAAGCATCGTTGCGTTACAATCGTTGCGTTACACATTGTGTGAGGTTTCAAATTTCGCTTTTGACGTATGCAAATTTACTTGGGTAGGGTAGAAAAATAATTCACTTCTTATTTATTGCTGAAGACGTGACAATGTGAATCAAACTTCCAAACTGTGATATTTTATATCAGTTTCATTCACAACTTTTTCTTTTTATGACAGGTTCTTTTTATTATTCGTGTAGTTCGGCAAATAAACAAACGCGGCTTCATGTGCACAGCATTGAAAGGGAACATTAGACTAAGATAGATTTCCATCTGCAAATATAAATGCAATTTTAAAGTATAGATCTATACTTTTTTGCAAAAACTCAAGATTGAACTGCGATGGGCTTTGATAGGCCAACGTGTATCCAGGCCATGCACACGCTGTTGTTTGTGTGATAGCAGTACAGTGAGGTTCATTATTCACTTTTAAACGTTCACCGTCTTTTGGAAATGGATTTCTGTCAGTCTATATGTAAAGGGAACTCGAGGTATGTTCACAAATCCCAAGCAGACTCAATTTACTGAATTTTAAGATTTTTAGATATCCGCATATATTGCTGTCGTTCGTTCATGTTGTTTCATGCGTATACACAAGTTGACATTGTACGCGCTGAGAGTCGATGTTTTAAACCCTTAAGCTCAGTATGCAAACAGCTATTATTCATCTTTCGAGAAATAAATTGTTTTCTCGAAGTTCTTTTCGAGTTTGCATATTCGAAAACTCTGTTTTTCTTGATTCTCGATACTTGATCCTCGATTCTCAATCCTTGATTCGCACTTCTCGAAACTCGAACGTCTCGACATTCGAGACGCGAGAATCGAGTTTCGAGGATCGAGTCGAGACTGTCAACTTACATTTGACCGGTACTGTAAAACAAAATGAGCTATTCTAGGCCAGTTAGCACAGTAATACATCTCACAACGCTATATCGTTATTCGTTATCAGTTTGCTGAACTTTCTAAGCCTTGTGACTAATCTATAAGGCAAACTTTGTAAAGCAGGTCAAAGTGGTAGCTGTGGTCCACAAGCTGATATGTTGACGAGTAGATCCACAATTAAGTTTGGTAATGTTATGAAAAAATTTGTTGTTACATGTAGTAAGGGGACGGACCCAAAACATGAACACCATGAATTGACTTTATTTTAACTGTGCAGCAAATGATCGAACAAGAGTCCAAACCACAGGAAAAACAAGCTGCTAGGTCAATCACCTTTATGACATTTGTTTTTTTTCTCTTGTGACTCATTCTTGACTAGAAAATTTCTAGTGTCAATGCATATCTGATATAATTTCACACTATAGAACTGTCAGCAATATTTATTTATTTATTTATTTATTTTTTTACCATTTAAAGGGGCATAGTCACGAGGATTTCGTAGATTTCTGGTCAAAACTGTGCCAAAAATATCGATAGCTAACTTTATCCATGCCCAAAATTATGTTTGAACATTTAAAGGAACATATTAACTTCATTTCATCAAGAGCAAACAAACCATGACCATTTAATATTGATTTAATGTCAACACGCTGAAAGAATTTGAAAAGTTTAGCCTAATTTTTTCAAATTGCAATCCATTTCCATCCATGCCATCCGTTGCAACAGACGACAGAAAATAGTTTCAGTGAAGTAATATAGTCTTTGGTAACAAAAGTAGACCATTATTTGTGGGCGTTCATTGATGTGAGGACATATTTTTGATTTTTAAAGTGAACTTAAATAGCGTGACTATGCCCCTTTAAAATAAGCCATAAACTAACACAAGAGGAAGACTTGATAGCAGACTAAAAATGAGGCAAACTTTCTATTAAACCTGAAATTCATTTGATTTTAAAAACCACAATTCACATAGTCAAAGGTTGTTAAAAAACTGGCCTTTATTTGTCCACTGGAAAATTTCTGAGTCCGTTAGTTTAACCTACTGAATTAAATTAAGTTAAAGTACTGTTGAGTGAAATCAGATATGGGATCAAACTACAGCTGTATTTGATTTTTGTGACTGATGACAGTGGAATTTACATGTAAGCTCCTTCAACCAGCCAATTTGGCTTTCATTCCAAATCGTTTGTCATTATTACTCATAAAACATGCAGTAAATGATTTTCCTTTTGAAGATTTCCAGTTTTGATGTAAAATCACCACCTTATAGAGAGCAAATTGTGCTTATAATTTAACCCAGACATTGTTTGAAATAGCTTGAAGATTAACCCATTTCTTGTACCTTCAGTTTTACCCTGTGGTTTGAAAAAATTGATAACGTGTTGACATGATTGTTTTCTTCACTGCAAAACTGGTAATGTTGAACTTGCAAGTTAACTAAAGTAAGCTTGTCAGATGACACCTTTCCAGGAAAATAAGTTCATTTATTACTTCTTACATGATTTACTTTGGGGAAAGTGTTTTCTGAGGAAACTAGAAGCAACTGCAAGTTAAAGCTCATTCATTGTGCATGTTTATTGTCATCACTCTCGAGTCCTCTTATAGTCAGCAAAAATTGTCACCACACGATCAAACTTTTAAACCAGAGTGAAATTAACAGACAACGAGTGTGTAAAAAAGGCTGATGTTCAAAGCGTTTTTGTACTGTGGCAGATGGTTAAAACTCCAGCCATGCAATCAGTTATGTATCTGTCCCCTAACTGAATATAAAAAATAGCCAATGAGCATGCAAGAAATTTGACAGTTGTTCTAAAAAGGTTTGAGGACCATGAGTGATCTTTGAGAAACAGGAAATTATGTTGTGCCACAATTATGGAGTTTTATCACAATGCAGCCACAATTGCAGCTTTAGGTCTGATAAAACTAGATGCTGCTCATTATTTAAATAACATTGTAAAATCAGTGGCATTGTCTTAATACATTGTTTGCCATTTTCTCTAACTTGATGCATTTGACTTAAGGTGGGAATGGACAAGAACATTGCCAGTTTGTCAGTTCCTCTAGGACAACTGAAGGAAGAAGTCCTGGTTTGTATATTTTAAGTCAGCATGTTATTGTATCAACAAGGATCATAATTGAAGGGCCCGGTGGAAAAAGGGCGTAAGTGACGATTATAGGTTGAAAATCTAAATTGGTGAACATTGGCACACAGGTTAGTCTTCACATAAGGAACATTGTTGTGCATTTATTTCTTGACCTGAGAGTTTCAATTCGAAAAATTAGGGTATTACTTTTGCTTAAAACTGACACTAAGAAAACAACAGGACTGCGGATTCTTCATTGAATTCCTTTGTTTTAGTTTAGGTAGAGAACAAAAGAAATCATTCATGCTTCACTTGAGCGAGTTCAGTTCAACAAAACTTTTTACACAAAAGTAATATCAATGCTAATTCTTTGAATTTGAGATCTCAGGTCAAGAAGTGAATGCACAACAGTGTTCCTTACATGAAAACCAGCCTGTGTGCCAATGTTCAGCTGAATAGCACTTACGCCCTTTTTCCACTGGGCCCTTTAATTGTGGAGTCTGGAAAAGTACAGAAAAATCAGGCATAACAAATCGATAAAATCAGTGACATCAGTGACATCAATTAGTAATCAATGGGTTATCAATTGATTAATTATTGATTGTTGCCAATAATCAATGAGTAATTAATGACTAATCAATAGGCCACAAAATGTTTAGTCATTGATGTCATCGATTAGTCATTGATTGCATGGATTTTTCATCCTGGTGCATGTGTGACCTAAGGCTCTGATTCCTCTCTTTGGCATTTATTGTTGAACCAAACCTTGACTAGTCTAGTGTCAAGAACATGATTCAATTTTGAATAATTTTTAATATTCTTCAAGTACCCCGTTTGAGGGGCACTTGCATTCTTTAATACTAAAACTTAAAATGAAAATATTGGTTAATCAAGAATAAATGTAATTGCAGGAGCACTGCGTGGTAGGTTGTTTCCATAAGTCTGAGTCTGTAGTTTCTGTCTCAAAATTTTCTGTGCATTTACCTATCGGTGAGACATGCAGGAAAGTCAGACAAAAAAGTCGTCACGGGCGGAATACCTCTTGAATACACAGTAAAGGATTTCCATCAAAAGGTTTTTCTTCTTAGATAAGTCAGACTCACCTTCTATTATAACAGTGCCGGTTTTATTGCTTCACAATTCAACTTAATTTCTTCACAAGCCTTCCATTATTCAACCGTATGTGACCTAGTTCACTAGGATGTATTAGCGGTCGAGAAAAGATCGATTATTCGTATGAACTCAGACTACTTTGCCTGTTGCTCAGTTTGAAGAGAACAGTTTGAGAGTGATTTCTGCCGAGGATCAGTCATGAGGACCCGCATAAGATACTTTTTGGTTCGCTGTTGGAAGCCATCGTTGCTACAGACGCCATATGTAATTATATAACAGAATCACAAAAAAATGTGTGAATCCAATTAACTCGCAGTGTAGGTGAATTTCGTCTTGATTGACAATTTCGACGCTCGCAGCTTGCATTTTATTTGGTCTTATTTTACTTTTTTACTGAGAAACATAACAGTTTTACCGGTAAGCCGGATAGCTGAACAATAACGGATGATATTAGTGTAGAGAGAAAAACCCTTTAAAACAATGTTTTAATCTGTTGATCGTTCAATTTGGTTCATTTCACACAGAGAAGTCAAGTTTGCTTGTGCGACGTGCACGCCTGTTTTGTAGGCTAACAAATAATTTCATTACAAATAAAAAAAATGAAGTACATTAATTTCATGTTCTTTCATCGGAATTAAACCTTTGTAAATTTCAAATATTCTGGCTTGCAGTTAGTCTGTCTCCGTCACGGCGTGAAGCCGCGATTGCAGTTATTTCGGGTAAACGACGCGTGAAAATTTTAGGATTTTAACAGTTTTTCTAGAGAAGATATATCAATTGCTCTCTTTGTCTCATTTTTCATTTCTGTGTTAACTTCAGATGCAACTGGCTGCACCTTTTTTCATTGCGGAATGATCATGTTTCTTTTTCTTCATCGAAGTGACAACCTTTCATGTTGATTGATTGCAGACGTTTCTTGTTATAAGCCGCAAGCAGGACGGGCGCTAACCAGCTGGCTAACGTCAAAATTATCCGAAGATCCAATCTGCACGACGAGCGATTGATAAAAAAGATATCGCAATGTTTTTGTTTGCTATTTATAAGCGCATATTTAAAGCTCCATTTCGCTAAGGTGTCCAGCCATTATTCAATGCAGACCTTCTTTGAGCTCGTCACGTCACGTAGCTGGCGTACACATGCGCGTAAGTTTGTACGTGAACAATGATGGTCACTGTGTCGTGAATGTCACGCTACAAAACAACGCAACTTTAATCGAGCGACAAAAGGAGTTTTAATTATAATTTTAAGTGGATGAATGAAGTTCTAAAGAGGAATAATGCATTTGGGGTGAAAAGTCTACATTTTTCTTTAAGTCATCTGTGCGCTTTTCAATTTTTGAAACCTTTGACAGTCTGCAGCCAGCAAAGTCCCCAGCAAGCAATAAAACAATAAAAATAAAAAGACGCGAAAAACGTGACACGAGACACGGAGCCCAAAGGGGCTTTTGATCATTTATTTGTACGTATAAAACAAAATGTTACTGTGGGAAGTTATTCAGACATCCTGCGTGAACGCATTTAGACGTTCTATTCCAACGTAATCTGCTTTTCACAAAAAAAAACAAAAAAAAACAAGGGCGTATTATAATGCCTAAACTAATACACAGCTCGCTGCGGCTATTCGCATCGTACTAAAGACAAAACATTAAATGTGACAATAGAGCAATAACATTCTTTTGTCAGTGAGCCATCCAAAGAACAATTTTTATAAATGTCTTCGCACGAAAAAAAATGGAAAGAAGCTAAAGGTGCATTCATTACCGGCACAATATAGAATCATTCACACTTGGACAACAAAATTATATGCCCCTCACCCCGATTTTTCCCCACTCCTCTGAAGAAAGCATATTACAGCTGGATACTTCCCGATAAAATGTGCAGGAAATTTTAATTATAACGGCATAACGTTCTAACTCAGAGAATCACGGGCGTGCCACCTAAGTGTTTCTGTTGCAGTTGTTGCACTTAGGAGTTTAGCAGAAAATCATGGCATTATCAAATATCTCCACACTCAAACAACCAAATTTTGCTTCCCTCCCCCCCCCTCCCCAATTCCCCCTGCCCCTTAAAAAACCTATTACAATTGGATACACCCCAATATATGCAGGAGGTTTCACAATGCCATAACGTTCTAACTCACAGAATCACGGGCGTGCGACCTAAGTGTTTCTGTTGCAGTTGTTGCACTTAGGAGTTCAGTAGAAAATCATTGTATTATCAAATATTCCCACACTCAAACAACCAAAGTTTTCCTTAAAAAACCTATTACAGTTGGATACACCCCAATATATGCAGGAGGTTTCACAATGCCATAACGTTCTAACTCACAGAATCACCGGCGTGCCACCTAAGTGTTTCTGTTGCAGTTGTTGCACTTAGGAGTTTAGCAGAAAATCATGGCATTATCAAATATCTCCACACTCAAACAACCAAATTTTGCTTCCCCCCCCCCCCCCCCCCAATTCCCCCTGCCCCTTAAAAAACCTATTACAATTGGATACACCCCAATATATGCAGGAGGTTTCACAATGCCATAACGTTCTAACTCACAGAATCACGGGCGTGCCACCTAAGTGTTTCTGTTGCAGTTGTTGCACTTAGGAGTTTAGTAGAAAATCATTGCATTATCAAATATTCCCACACTCAAACAACCAAAGTTTTCCTTAAAAAACCTATTACAGTTGGATACACCCCAATATATGCAGGAGGTTTCACAATGCCATAACGTTCTAACTCACAGAATCACGGGCGTGCCACCTAAGTGTTTCTGTTGCAGTTGTTGCACTTAGGAGTTTAGTAGAAAATCATTGCATTATCAAATATTCCCACAGTCAAACAACCAAAGTTTTCCTTAAAAAACCTATTACAGTTGGATACACCCCAATATATGCAGGAGGTTTCATAATGCCATAACGTTCTAACTCACAGAATCACGGGCGTGCCACCTAAGTGTTTCTGTTGCAGTTGTTGCACTTAGGAGTTTAGCAGAAAATCATGGCATTATCAAATATCTCCACACTCAAACAACCAAATTTTGCTTCCCTCCCCCCCCCCCCCCAATTCCCCCTGCCCCTTAAAAAACCTATTACAATTGGATACACCCCAATATATGCAGGAGGTTTCACAATGCCATAACGTTCTAACTCACAGAATCACGGGCGTGCCACCTAAGTGTTTCTGTTGCAGTTGTTGCACTTAGGAGTTTAGTAGAAAATCATTGCATTATCAAATATTCCCACACTCAAACAACCAAAGTTTTCCTTAAAAAACCTATTACAGTTGGATACACCCCAATATATGCAGGAGGTTTCACAATGCCATAACGTTCTAACTCACAGAATCACGGGCGTGCCACCTAAGTGTTTCTGTTGCAGTTGTTGCACTTAGGAGTTTAGTAGAAAATCATTGCATTATCAAATATTCCCACAGTCAAACAACCAAAGTTTTCCTTAAAAAACCTATTACAGTTGGATACACCCCAATATATGCAGGAGGTTTCATAATGCCATAACGTTCTAACTCACAGAATCACGGGCGTGCCACCTAAGTGTTTCTGTTGCAGTTGTTGCACTTAGGAGTTTAGCAGAAAATCATGGCATTATCAAATATCTCCACACTCAAACAACCAAATTTTGCTTCCCTCCCCCCCCCCCCCCCAATTCCCCCTGCCCCTTAAAAAACCTATTACAATTGGATACACCCCAATATATGCAGGAGGTTTCACAATGCCATAACGTTCTAACTCACAGAATCACGGGCGTGCCACCTAAGTGTTTCTGTTGCAGTTGTTGCACTTAGGAGTTTAGTAGAAAATCATGGCATTATCAAATATTCCCACACTCAAACAACCAAATTTTACCTTAAAAAAGCTATAACAGCTGGATACACCCCAATATACGCAGGAAGTTTCATAATGCCATAACGTTCTAACTCACAGAATCACGGGCGTGCCACCTAAGTGTTTCTGTTGCAGTTGTTGCACTTAGGAGTTTAGCAGAAAATCATGGCATTATCAAATATCTCCACACTCAAACAACCAAATTTTGCTTCCCCCCCCCAATTCCCCCTGCCCCTTAAAAAACCTATTACAATTGGATACACCCCAATATATGCAGGAGGTTTCACAATGCCATAACGTTCTAACTCACAGAATCACGGGCATGCGACCTAAGTGTTTCTGTTGCAGTTGTTGCACTTAGGAGTTTAGTAGAAAATCATGGCATTATCAAATATTCCCACACTCAAACAACCAAAGTTTTCCTTAAAAAACCTATTCCAGTTGGATACACCCCAATATATGCAGGAAGTTTCATAATGCCATAACGTTCTAACTCACAGAATCACGGGCGTGCCACCTAAGAGTTTCTGTTGCAGTTGTTGCACTTAGGAGTTTAGTAGAAAATCATGGCATTTTCAAATATCCCCACACTCAAATAGCCAAATTTTGCATCCCCCAATTTCCCCTGCCCCTTAAAAACCTATTACAGTTGGATACAACCCGGTAAAATATGCAGGAAGTTTCATAATGCCACAACGTTCTAACTCACAGAATCACGGGCGTGCCACCTAGTGTTTCTGTTGCTGTTGGAAAAATACTTGCACTTAGGAGTTGTAGAACAGTATGGCATTATCAAATATCCCCACATTCGAACAAAACAAAAGTAATAGTCCCTTACGCGTCTTTATATAATGCATACCCTTGAAAGGCTTTCTATTTACCCTGCTAACTGTTGCTGGGTACACTACATTAGGGGCAAATAATATAAAAATATAACAAGTAAAAATTACATTTTTTTGCGTTATTCCGTATATTTTAGTGAGTTTCGTGCGTCTCGTGTATAGATGTAATGAAATATTCTGGTTCAGTGACAAATTAAACAATTCATTGGACGGCAATATATCTGAGCGGGCAGTGTTTAAAACAATCAATATATACGTGAATGAAATTCAAGTCTTTCGTCGCCAGCGAACTTGCCTTTTTTGATGTATCATATAAAGGAAATTGCAGCACTAAAACGTGTCTTAATAAGGACCGAATAATAGTTAGTCAGAGTAGAACAATTGAATTACTCGCATACATCGATATTTTTGATTTTGACTCGCATCACTTGTTTGACTAGGTTGTAACCAAAGCACGGAACAGACTTACCTGGACACAGTGTATTCAATCCGGTCCATCGAAGTGAAAATCCAATCTGATCGAAACACAACAATCAGAAGGGCCGCATGCAAGCTTATGCAGTTGCTTTTGTATAACAGGCACAACAAACCTTTTCTACTGCCGACAGAACGATTAACTTTTCGTGTGCAAGTACCATCTCAAAGATTTGGCATGTTACGAAGTATCTTCATTGATGGTGCCCGGTGCACGCCGCTGCAAATAACCATTTGAACTTCGTTCGGAATGACCACCGATTTGATCAATGTCGACATGACCATCTTACAATTGAAGTATACAAATCTTCAATCAAAATGTTTGTAGTTAAGACATTTTAAAAATAAATATACCTCACTTTTTCCGCGAAGCGAGTTCGCGCGCCGCCAAACATAATTTATTCTACCGCCAGAAACGAAAATTGATCCACATAACGTAAGTGTTGACAATATCACCTTGCGAGACTGCAGCTTCCGTCCTAGGAATTCTGGAGTTTTCTGTCTTCTCATTCTGCGATACAGTGCTCAAGAGCATTATTTTAAGAAAAACGGACGACGTTTTGGCCTAGCTTGGCGGACTACAGTCTTGAAAGCAGACGAATTCAATATTTCTTTTTTCCCCTTCTTTTAATCAGATTTGGTAAATATCCCTGGTGAAAAACCTCACAGGATCTTCAAGGATCTTTAAGGATTGCCAAAGACCTGCCAAAGATCCTTAAAGACAAGGATCTTTAAAAGATCCTTAAAGGATCTTTGAAAGATCTTCAAAGATCTTTATATGCAAAATCATTTGTTAAGATCCTCAAGGATTTGACCAAGATCTTCCAAGGATCCTACAAAGATCCTAATAAAGATCCTAGCAAAGATCTTTGCCAGGATCCTTCAAGATTCTCAAGGACTAAACAAGGATCTTTCAAAGATCATATTAATCGCGACGGCCTAAATTTGTCAAGTGATGACTTGTGAATGATGTGTAACATTCCTTCACCAAGGCTTACGAAGCCTCATATTGCGTCATCTGTCAACAGGCCTATTGTGTGATATTGCGAAATCGGGTCACTTATGTGTGCTCATGGCCGCTCAACCCGTCCGTAACTAAGGCCTGCGGGTCCTCATGTGGCCTTCACAAGGGTCCGGAGTTGGATGAGTTAGATGACCATGTATTGTATGAATGAATGCTGGAGGTTTTCAATTTTTTTCAATTTGTTGTTAAATGAAGAAAACAACTTATTAATAATGTCCTGCTCAAACCAAACGTATTCCTTGTGTTTGGAGACCTTAGCAACAGGCAGCTTACTGTGAACAACTGTTTACATTTTATCAGGCCACTTTTGCCTGTTTGCTGTCTTTATGTACCTTAACTGAACATTTATACCACTGAAGGTTAGAATGGGTTAATTAATGAATGAAAATTTTGATGACTTACACACTTGACAAAAACATTAACATTATTATTACATTATGTGATATTTCTCTTCTTCAGCTTATTAAGTCTGATCTTGATGGAACTATTGGTGCAATTGAAGACAAACTGGATGAAAGAGCACTTTTAAGACAGAAAAAGGTACAGTGTAACATATCATTGACCCTTGAGGTGGAGCAGAGCAAAGTAAGGCATTTATGATCTGCATTTATTGCTGAGTGACATAGAAATCTTTTAAAAAATTAATGTGGTTTCAAAGAATTTGAGGTAAACCAAAACAATTTAATGTTCTGCACAAGTGTTTTTTTTCACCTTGTCCACTTCTTGAAGATAAAACCCAATTTTTATTTGCCAACTGATCAAATGTATTGAACATTGAAAAAATTACCCAAACCACCAATGTTTAGTGACATGGTTATACCTTAGAACATTGCACATTAATATTCTAATGTTATTTGTTTTTGGTACTCTCAGGTTTCTTTTGTACTAGATAAAGAATAATTATTTGTTTTGCCAAGAATCACAAGTGTACAATAATTGTACTTAGAACAAAGGAACACCTTTGATTTCCATGCTATAACTGCATTTCATTGATCATTCATCCTAGACATGTATGCAGCATTTATTAAACATCACAAAATCATTGGAGAAGATTGAAAGACTATTAAAAGGTTCAAGGGTAACTCAAGATGTACCATCTAAAGAGTCTGGTGGGTGAGTAATAATGGTACGTGACGTCAAGGTTACATGTAAACATGCAAGCAAGCCTGTCCATTAGTAGTGACTACCCAAACATCATCTGGACTATGGAAGTTCTGGTTTCCAAGATAAGGTGGTTAGAAATGTTAACACAATGCTTCCCCCCAACTGACAAACCTCCTAACATTGAATCCAATGAATATACTGCTAAATATTTCCCAGAACAGTCATAATTTATTTCCTGATAGTGCTTGAGGATAACTGGTTGGGTCAGTTCATGGCTGTGTTTCACAGGCCGGGAGCCAAAGTTCTGGAACTAACTGCTTACATTGGCAATGTAGTTACATGTATTTACCTGAACAAGAAATTAAACTTTCATTGGTACTTTGGTGCACTTGTCACTTACTTGGGCATTCACAAGAGGTGTTCACGTGTTTTTTGGCGCTGTGGTTGCCAGTGTGTTCAGTGTTTTATTAGGGGTTTTTTGGCGCTGTGGTTGCCAGTGTGTTCAGTGTTTTATTAGGGGTTTTTTGGTGCTGTGGTTGCCAGTGTGTCCAGTGTTTTATTAGCAGGTGTTGTTTGTTGTAGTGAAGATGACTCTCAGTTGATTGAGAGAGTGGCCAGTGAGTTTAATCAGCTGCAGTTTTACGTCACTCAGAGTCAAGGTCATCCACTGGTAGAGAGCATTAGAGGGGTAAGTCATACAACTGACATCTTTATTATCTTCGCCATCATTTGAGAGCACAAAGATAATGTTTGAACAAATTTCCAAATTATTTACCTGATGATGAAAATCTAGTACATACATTTATTTCTGGGCATGCAAACTTCTATACTGGAAGAGATTTAACTTAAGATCATTTAAGGTTAAAATGGAAAGTATTTTTTGGCAGTGTTTTAACTTCAAAAAATTTTGGACCTAATTCTTTGTGGGCGTTGTTGTTTAGATTTGAGTTTGCCTTAAAAATGTCAAATTTGTTTGACTATTTCTCTTTGTCTGAGATGGAACAAAAGAAAATAAAATAAAACTGGTTCAAAGTTTTTCAAACCAAAAACAAACTTAAACCTCAACATGGACATCAAGCTTTGGACAAACTTTCAGATGTGGTGCCAGTTATTTTGCATGATTCTCTTGATCATTGGTGATAGCTTAAGGGCCCATTACAGTATCTTTTTAGGCTGTTGCTAGGGAAAAATGAGTTTGCTGTAACTCAACACATGTATGCTTTCATTGGACCAAATTTGGACAACATTCATTGAGGGCAAGTATGGTTCAGTTTATGACGTCATCGGACCACGCCCCATGTCACGTGATCAGAAACAGAAAAATGCGTTTTTACTTCAAGACTAACCTTTTTGTCCATAATTTCTTGTACCGTACCATTTCATAAGCCGTCTTGAGGAAATTTAAGCATGCGTTTTGATTTACGAAGAAAAATAAACAAATAAGAATGAAAAATGTGCTTATTTGACCACTCTTTTGGGTATAATTTTTTTGTTTTCTGTTTTTTCGCAAAAAGGATGCTTAAATTTCGAGAAAAAAAGATGTTTTTTCGAATTCTTTTAAACTGCAGCAGCTACGTTTACTTCTCGACGAGAAAAGTACATTTTTCGCTGCACCGGAAATGACACTACTTTTTTCAATGACCAGGTGCCTAAGCGTTAAATGGCTAGGTCGCTAAGGCGATAATTTTCCCATTCTTGGCATCGTGGACGGTACCTGAGCTGAGCTGAGCTGTTGTTGGAATAATGGCCGCGAGTCAGATAAAAGCCGTCGAACTGGATGTGTAATGATGATTGGTTTTTCCGTTGGATTGCTTCAGTTCTCGCTTCTTTCACGCTCCAGTCGGCGATCTGTTTTACGAACGGCGCAAGCCATTCAACAGTGTGGATCCACCAAGTCGAATTGACTTGGTCCAGACTTAGAGCCCAGAGAATTTTATGATAATCTTTGAAATACTGCCTACTGACAAGGAATGAAAGAGCACGATTACGTTACGTATTGCAGACCTTGGACGAGTTGTGGCTTTCACGACAGAGGTATCACTCTTCAAGCTGAATTTCTGTCCACATCGACTGCACTCGAACTCAAACTCTTCAACTGTGTTTTGTTTTACCGAACAAAATTCGTATTTCTCAGTCCTTTCTACAGTCACAGTCTTTTAGATCGCTTAAATTACTTTTTGCTAATTTCTCAAGTGATGTTGTTAGCAGACGTTGCCCATCAGATGTATCGAGCTCACCATTATTTGTCAGGTATTCTATCGTGTGCTTTAATAATAGCATTGTCAATGTGGGCATGAAATTCGCGCGATAGAGATGCTTTCAAGGACAATTTACAAGTTTCCTTTCTTGCTGTATGCTGCTCCACGCTGTCTTGCGACAGTGGCTGCAAGTCAGTGGCCTCGAGAGCTTCGTTTCGTGAAGAGCTGTCTAAACACTGGAGTTGCTCAGGTTCGGAAGGACAGTTCACAGGTTCGCACATCGATTACAGTTTCTAGCAAGCGGCGTCAGGTAGTTTGGGAGCAGTCGAAGTCACGGCCGCGGACACAGGCAGGGATTTCTTTATGGGTTCGGGATGATGGCACAGTACTTATTTTGGTTTGCCTCCGCATCACTGACATTTCTATCCCCGACCTGACACTGAAAATCTTTGAATGTCGGCTTTCAATGTCGCGATCTGCATTTCCCCCATCGACTTGCAGCCATCGCTGCGCTTTCTGTTTACGTGCGTACGTGGATAGCTTCGAGCTCACTTTCAACTGAAACACCCAGTTTAAGAAATAAAGGCACAACTCACATGTTGTGAAAGTAAAGCAGAAAATTAAAATCAATTTAAAAAGTAAACAAAAAAGTTTCTTTTGTGTTTGTCGCAACGAAATAAAAAAATTATCGGTGACTTGAACCGGCGACGGGCCGGCGCCAGGAGGCCAGAAAGCGGGCGAAAAATTTGCGGACGACTAGAAATAAAATTGCACGTGCATGGCAACCGTGTATCATAGCAACGAGATACTTTAATGGGTCCTTAAAGTGCACCTAACCCCAAAAATTTTTTCCCCATCAAATAAATCCTGTTATCATGTGGAGTATTTCATCACAAAAACTTTTTGATTTGGATTAATCCCTGATTTTCTGTGCGCGGTTGAAGTACGGAAAATTGGGTGAAAATAGACACCATTTTGGTTCAGGGTCGAGCAGTGAGGGCATGGGACTAGTCACCTTGTGACCTCAAATCAAGAACCCGCAGTCTCACGCTATCTCTATCGGAGTTATATTTCTCTTGAGCTCTCGAAGATGTACAGAAAACTGTCGACCGTTCGTATTGCTCCGAGACATAGTAACCAAAAGAAACGAATCACAGAAAGAAAGAAAATGAAAATCTGTAAGGCAGAATTTTTGCTAATGAAGAAAATCTCGAATTTTCGCTTTTTTGAGAATTTCAAAAAATCTCTCTTACAGATTTTGCTAATATTTTGTCTACAGGTGAAACTTACTACTATGAATTGATTCTGAATTTTTGACTGTGGGTTATACAGTCAGTTTTCAAGTAGAGTGGGATCAAAAAATCAATTTGCGAGTTTTTTGCGACCTCCTTCGTGAGCAAAACTGAGCATGCGTGCAACTTAAGCGCGCGCTGAAATAGCGCAATATGGTGCGTGCGATAAACATAAGAATTTTTACAACAACTCCTCGAGGTTTTTGTCGAGGTTTCACAGATATTTTATACAGGTAGTGCTCCCTAACTTCTTCAAGACTTCGTCCATTCACGATAAAGAATGCTAATAGTACGCCACGAGCGATTTCTACAAGCCAGATCTCAGAGATGTTTTCAGCTTTTTCTCGATGATGACGTAAAGTATTGCGCGCGCGAAAGAACACTCAGTTGTCTTTTTGGTGGAAGGGGAAAAGTTCAATCTAGGCGAAAGAAATTCGGCGATAAAGTTCAGGCAAAAAGTTCAAATTTGCCTCGTCGATTCTGTTCAAACTCGGTCGGCACACCGCTTGAGTTCGCAGCTTTTCGCAGTGGTTTCGACGCCAAATATAGCAGAGCTAGTGCTTTTTGGTTTTTTCTGTCCAACACCATGGTTTTTACGGCGTTTCGAACACATTTTGCCAGGAAAAACACCAGCATTTTCATGCTGATAGGCAGCTTGTCACGAAGAAAGAAATAAGTATTAAAATTAACTACAAAAGCAATGTCAAACGCCCATGGCCTAGTGGACTAGTTACCGGCATCTCACGCCGACGAGCCGGGTTCGACACTCAGCGGGAGCAAGAATTGTTTTCTTTTTTTTTTCTTTGTTTTTTTTTTAATAAAACGACTTGGATGAGAGTATTTTCACAAATTAATAACTGCCAGCAAAAACAAAACAAAAAAACAAAACAAAAAACCAAAGCAAAAAACAGACAAAACAAAAAGGGGGGCTCCGCTTTAAGGCTTGGCTAAATCTATATATTATTGTTAATGCTGGTTACAGAAATGGACAAGACGTAAGTAATATCGCAGTTTCCACATTTACTTCTACAGCGCTGTATGTAAAATAAATAAATGAAGAAACTAAGGAATGCTTTATTAAAATCTCCATTTCTATAAGAGGTTCCCTCAGCTTGAATATAAATCTCAAATGCGAGAAGTGGAGAGCAGGAAAACTGAGACCAAAAGTGAAGACCGAACGTGCGAAATAAAATGTAAACACTCGAGGGCGAAGCTCAGCATTCTGGCTCCTTTGCGGCCCTCCAAGGCCAATCGTAAGTTGCTTTATTTGCGTTCCAGTTCTTAGTTTGCCTTTATTTTTTTTTTGCATTGGGCAATTCATTCTTTGGTTAGCGGCTTTTTAGCAGATATGGGCAGGACAGCTCTTTCTTCATCCTTTGTCGGTGTACTGTCGACTTTGTGTTCCGCATCTATCTTGTATTCAGAGCTAAAATTCATCTACAAATCAGCAGAATCCGCGTAGCTCGTCTCAGTATCTGCTTTGGATTACAACATTGGAATTTTAGACATACTATGACTTTGTTCGAGTTAACTAGAAGGTCAGAAGGCTTCGATCAACAAACAAGAAAGCCCATTGGGCATTTTAACTGGCCATTCTGACCCTCCCCACCCCTAGGTTTCACAAATGTTAGCGCGATCCTCTATTTATACGAACCGGCGTGACGAAAAGTGTGATTGTGTGACACAATATTTTGACTATAACGTTACTGGATGATGACAACTTATCTTTCTTATCGCTTTTATTTGTGCTGAAAAACGCAAATTCACTCAAACGTTGAATGTCCATATAAATTCGTCCACAACTGAGATTGCTCCCACCGGGACGACGAAGTATTTACTGTTGTGCCTAGACCTTAAATACAAACAGTGAACATAGCAGCAGAATCAAAATATAATGCTTGATAAACACGAGCTCGAGTAGATTGTCAGGGTATGGGGCACGTCAAGGCATATCTCATGACGTGATGTTTAAATCCGGTTTGCTAACCCGGGAATCCCCTTGCAAAAGTAAACAAGCGAGCGGGGACGAAAGCCGCCCACGTCTTTGAAAGCTAAAGTGCCTGTCAAGCCGCAATCGATTTCGCGCTCACTTGCTTGTTTTTCTTTTCCTTCACTATCTCTGAACGGAAAGAGAGACTGCTCGTAGTCTTTAGCGAACACCACACGCAAACTACACAAATCCGTCGATAATATTCAGATATTTTCGTTCTTTCAATGCAAAAAGACTCGTAACACCTGCCATATTAATTGATCTCCTTATTAATGATGATTTCTTTGTATCAACTTCTCGCCTCAAATAAACACTCATCTCTCTCCATTCACAATAACTATCATGTACTGATGGTGCCATCAACTAATATTGCATCATCATACTAGTACCAATTCCTTCTCTTCCTAGCCCACGCCGGCAAAACGCAACTGTCCTTTTTGTCTGCTGCGAAATACAAGTTAGCCAATCAGAAACCTTGCAATCCACTTCGCAAACCACCCCCCCCCCCCCCATAAAACACCAAGGGAAACTGCCTCTCACGCAGCACAATATTACACTGCTCCTATACGAAATGCAACTTTCAAAGCAAATCACATTCACAGAAGCTTGATATGCTCCCGACATTCACAAATCCTTCTGACTCCCACATTTTTACACCCCTCAAAATGTCAATCCCAATAAAAAAACTCCTGCGGTAAAAAAATTTTCACCATAACCACTAACTAGATCAGACAACACAGCCAATTTCGCATTCAATCCTATTAGCTCCTTTACTCAATTGCGCATGCGTTATACAAGACAAATACAAAAAACCCCAAACTTAACAACCCTTCGCCATTCATATCTTAAATACTGTAAATTAAAAGACAAAAACATAGGAAGGTAACATTCAGAAGACTTATATGCACATGCGTCTTATATAAGACTGTACCGCTCTTGAGTACCCGTACCACAAGCTTTACAGCACTTTCTTCGTATGTTAAGGCAACTTGCTTTCAGGAAAAACCGTGCCCATTTTATAAACCGGCGGTCGCCATCGTGGCGACGGCCGGTTAATAAAGTCAGAGAAACTCAGCTAAAAACTAAGCGACGTGGAATTCTTGGTTCTTGATCTGACGTCACAACTACGGCTCGCCCCAGGTTCCTCTTACTCGGACTTGAACCAAATTTTTCTTGAAGTTAAGGTGGCTCCCTAGAGTTTCTACAAAAGTGACTATACGAACTGGCAAGACTTGCAAAAGAAGCCCTAGTTCTGTTGTCTTGCAATCTTTGTTCCTGAATTTTACCAGTAAGGTTACCAACATAATTACCCTTATTTTCCAGGTTTTGCTTCTTAGGCATAGGCTGTTGTCATGGCAACAAAGCAACTAAAAGATGACAGATGTTTGCCATTAATTCGTCTTTTTTCTTAAATATTTTGATTTTCCCTCGGTGAAATTTTTTTAAACTTTCCTATTTTGTGAAAATGATTCTGACTAACATTTTGCAGGGGAAAAAATATGGGGTCGTTCAGACGGATTCACCGATATCACGTGATTTCTTATTTTTAACCATTGCTCTGACAGAATTTTTCCAAAAAATAATATGTGAAAGGTAGCGTTAGTAACTCAAAATGTGCAAAATTTTAAAAAAATTTACCGAAGGAAAGGCGAGAAAATTTACTGTTAACTTGCTTTTTTTGGCTATGCTGACGTCATAAAAATCAGGAAAAACCTACGATTTTATGTGAGCGCACGCAGATTACTACAGCTTGCATCATCAGCGCACTATAGGGAGCCACCTTAACAGGGCACAGAAAATCGAGAATTTAGCCAAATCAAAAAATTTTTGCAAAGAAATGTTCCAGTTGATAACAGAATTTATTTAGCCGAAAAAAATTTTAGGGGTTAGGTGCACTTTAAATAGAGTCAGTCAGTCATTATCGTACAAGGTAATTATGAATGATTTATGTAACTTTGCCCAACAGAGATGCAAAATACTTACTGCAGTATTCAATCACATTGTCAATATGCATGCACACCCGACTAAATCAGGTTTTAGCTGTTAAAATGTGAACGATGTCAGTCAGAAAGATATAATTAGATGTCAGGAATAGTTTGTTGTAGTTGACAAAATAATATGAAAGCATGGAAGATGTTGAGCTGTGCTTCCAGTTACTGTAGTTTGTTGATGTGAAGTTCTGTCATTAATAAATCTTCAATACTAAAAGGCTGCCTGTGCTACAAATGATTGGATGTTTGTTGGGACATTTGAATAATTGTTAGTGTCTGAAAATTGAATATCAGTAAGTTGTTGAAGTTAGAATGCCTGGCTTGTTACTTTGTGTCTGTTTTGGTGGTAGCGTATTGCAGCCATCACAAGCACCCTTCAAAAGAAGCTGGAGGCAGCATTTCAAGAAGGACTCCAAACAGGCGAACTGAATCTCCTGTCACGTGTCTTACGGACCTATGCCATCATTGATAAGACAAGAGATGCTGAAATGCTGTTTAGAGAAGTTACTGTCAAGCCCTACATGAGTGATGTAAGCAAGACTGCCTTTGTTTTCAATTAGTGTAACACTTGCTGGCACATACACAGTACCATTGAGGTACAGTTATTTTATACATGTGAGTTTGTAATTATTATGACAACAATTTATGGATTGTGGGGAACAGGGATTTTACTTGGTATTGAGGCCTCATATTTTGCCAGTAAAAGTACACATACTGAGCCTGACAGCAACTGAACAACCGCTGACTGGCAACACTGGATAACCACATGCTTGTTGTTGGTTAACTTGGTTAAATTATGTTTAACCTCATTAAACGTTTTAAAAATGCCAGCGGGTAGGAGACTGATCTAGGGTGGCCCGGGAGCCATAAAGAAAATAAAGAAAATTTAATTAAAAGAAGTTAAAATAAAAAATTAAAATTAGATAGCAAAATTAATCAAAAATTGAAAATTAAAATAAATTTGGTAGTTTAATTTTTTAATAATTAAATTTTAACCATACAAAAACAATTTCAAACTACAAGTTTACCAGCTGTGTCTGTAAATTTTTTCCTAGGTTATTAATGAGAAGATGTTGAATGCTGACCCATCCCAAGGCCTGTACAATATGTACAGTAAAGTTCTTGAGTTTGTTCCTAAACACTGTGCACAGATGATGAACATAACTTCTGGCAGGTTTGTAGCCAGTGATGTGGAGATGTTTGGTGAGCAGAGAGCAGGGATCAGAGGATTTGACTTCTTGGTAAATGCTGTGTGGCCAGAAGTTGCCAGTCTTGTGGAGACACGCTGTGAATCTATCTTTGCGCCTGGAAATCCAGATTCTTTTCATCAGGTTTGTAATTTACCGCACTGAAGGTTGTTCATTAGACTACTAACCAAAAGAAGTTCCATGTATTTCTTGACAGCCCTTGCTGACACCTTTTTAGTAAATATGGTTTAATAGTACAGACATGAACTCTTTGTACAGTAGACCCCACTATTTCAAACCCCGCTCATGTTGAATCCCCTGCTATCCTGCACTGAAACTTGTTTCCCTTAGTTGATGTTGCTCATTTATTTACTGTTAGCTGTCTGGCACAGTTCAATACACCAGCACTTTAATACTGTTCAACAATCCTGGCTTCTCTCATCCCACTGCAAGCCTGTTTTGAACAGGTCATGTGGTATGCTTATTTTTTTGCAGTGTAATCACAGTAAAGTTCTTCTTCTTACAAAATTTATGTACAGTGCATGTCACAGTCTACAAGTCACAAGGATCTTGACCATCTTGACCTTGTTGAGATGGTTTGTTTCATGTATTACCACCTTCTCATGCAACAAATTTTCATGTTGCAAAAAGAAGACATTGCTTTTACTTTTTGCAAAATGAAAATTTATTGCACGGGGGAGGTGGTAATACGTCCAACAAACAGTGTCAACTTGCAACACAACATTGTTGTGCGACAAGTTGCAGGAAAATGTTGCCCGTATTACTGGGCCTTTATAAGGCACTGACATAATTTTACTTTGAAATGTTACTATTCTTGTAGGTTTCCAAACTTTATGGCTAATTGAGCTTGTTGGAAATAATGTTAGTTACTTTATTAGATTGTCCTTATAATTGTTCCAGATCATTACACTTTTCTAACATGGCACTGTGTGTTAATTTTCTGAGTTTGAATGCAAATTATACCTTTTATTCTTTCAGAAATACATGACAACAGTTTGGTTCATTAATAAGTTTGAAGGTCTTTGTGGTTCAAAAGCAAGTGTGCAGCGTCTGAGGTCTCATCCCAGCTTCACTTCTTTTATGGCGAGATGGAGTCTACCTGTCTATTTTCAAATCAGGTTTGCAGCTTACATTCAGGGAGTGTTTTTAGTTAAATTTATTGGTTGGATATTTCAGATATGATTCTTGTTGGAGGGATGATTTACCAAATATGGCTTTGATCATTGGTTGCTAAGATGGTGTTTAAAGGAGTTAGCATTTTCTGGGTGATTTCGTATGTAACTGGTTCATGGGGAGGAGGGATCCACCCTCATGGAGTTCAAATGTTGATAGGTTTCCAAGAAAACCACAGTTTGGAACTTGTTCTTAAATTTATTTTATTTTAGTATTTTAAGTATTTTTTATTCTGTTACAGGTTTCAGGAAATGGCTAGTAAGTTTGAAAATTCCCTGCTGTTACCTCAAGGCTGCTGTGACAAGCAAGGTATGGTCTTCTGAGAAAGAGTTAACGGAATCATGCTATGGCTTTGGTGTCCATAATTGGTCTTACCAACAATTTCCCAACAGATCATCAACAGGCAAATGACAAGTCACCAACAGTTTACTGAATGTCGGCTAATAGTCAACCAACACTTTGTCACAAGATTTGCTGAAACTTATGGCCGGCAAATAGTCAACAGTTGTCAGACTATCAGCCATCAGCCTGCATATGTACCTCCTCAGTCTGGTGCAAATCCACGACTGAATATGTCTATTATTCTGATTGCTTTTGACACGTTGCTATTGATGATCATTTCAGTTTTAAATATTTTGACTGGGAGAATGAGTGTTCACCAAAATGTAAAATTGAAGAAGTTCTCATTAGGTCATTTTTTTAACAGGAAGTTTTGGTATAAAAGAAGCCTGCAGCAGGCTGGGCCATTCTCACCTTCACTTGTAAACATGCATGTCTCAATAATAAAATTTGTTTTGTCTTTTTGGGCTAGACTCCTGTTAAAAGAATTAGAAATTTGTATTTGATTTTACTATAATAATTTTGGTTTTAATCAGATTTTGAAGGGCATTTATCTCACAGGATGTTAAAGTCAACAACTTGCTGTAACTGAAAATCTCTGTTCCTGTAGTGGTACCTCTCATTCAAAATACTCAGTGGTATAAAACTTGTAAACTGTTGTGAGTGGACCTGTTGATGATCCCTATATCATTTTTGTTCAGATTCTGAGCTGTTCCTGACATCAGCTGTGAGTGTGTTGTGGTGGTGTATTCAGAGATGTTGGCAAGATTCTGTCTACATTCAGGCACTCTGTCACCGGTTCTGGAAGTTAACTTTACAGGTATTAAAACATTTTCTAGCTGTAATGAAACATAAAACTTCTGTTAGATTTGCCACTTGGTAGAGCAACATCCTTCAGCATAAAGTATATTATGATGCTGTGGATAAAGTTATAAGGAGATGTTAATTCAAATTTATTATAATAATTATAGATTAGAGGACGTTCATTATAGTGAATCTAATACGTGAATCTGATTTTCTTTATATTAATCAGAGTAAAATGTCTTTTGATCGCTATGTAATACGACCGAAACATTTTTTCCATCGTTGGTTACTAAGACAGTTAGACTGCTTGTCTGTATTTTTTATGAGTGATAGTCGATGAGGCTGTGCTCATTAATTGTTACAAGTAGATAATTAAATGTCACAGTTTCTGCAGATTATGTTTACTTTGCTATACACATATATTCAAGAGCATTTAAAGGGGCATAGTCACGCTGTTTTAGTTCACTTTAAAAATCAAAAATATGTCATCACATCAATGAACACCCACAAATAATGGTCTAGTTTTGTTAATAAAGACTATATTACTTCACTGAAACTATTTTTTTTTTCGTCTGTTACTATGGATGGCACGGATGGAAGTGGATTGCAACTTGAAAAAATTAGACTAAACTTTTCAAAATCTTTAAGTGTGTTGACATTAAATCGATATTAAATGGTCATGATTTGTTTTCTCTTAATGAAATTAAGTTAATATGTTCCTTTAAATGTTCAAACACAATGTTGGGCATGGATAAAGGTAGCTACCGATAATTTAGCACAGTTTCGTGACTGTGCCCCTTTAAAGAGACTGTATAACAAAACCTCCTTTATCAAGAAACAACCAAGTAAGGGACTAACACTTTAAACCACAGCACTGCCTTTAATGTCCTCCAAATTTGTATTCTTTTGTAATTTTTTACTCTTTATATCCTCTGTATATCCTATAAACCAAGGCACCCCTAACAGTAATGTTAAATTGCAGACTAATTAAGCAAATTGAAATAAAGTTGGATTAAATCATGTCTTATTCATTCTGTAGCTACTGTCACGATTGTTTGTGTGGATTAAAGATGATGTGTCTTCTACAAGGCCAATCACTGTAAGTCGCATATGAATGATTGTACAGCTTTATAAGTCGAGGAAGTATGATCGTCCGAGAATGTAGACCTGACAAAATTTGCAGAGCACGAACCACCTGTTAATTGTAACTTGTATGATTGATTGCTGCAGGTGAGTGAAGGAGAAAACAGCACAAACCAAGGAAATGAAGAGGCGCAGACATGTTACTTGGTTAACTTACTTAGTGACTTAAATGTTCTTCTCACAAAGGTGAGCTCTGCTCGATATAAGTAACAAGGACGTGGTTAAAGAGGAGCAAAACTGGTGATTTTAGCCCAAAGAACGTATCCAATTTTTAAATACGGGCACTGGGCACTTTGAGCTTTTGTGCAACTCGTTATTCTTTAGTTACACCCTCATCTTAAAATGAGAGGATCCCGCCACTACCGAAATTTCCCTCACCTAATTTCCACGTAATATTGCTTAATGCCCCCAAATAGACAACTAAATTGTTACAAAGATGCTACAGAGCAAAACTTTCATTTATGTTTTTTTAATAACACATTTACAACCCTTTACTATAAAGAAGCGTATAAGAAAATCACAATCTAAGGAAATATGTGCACAGAGGCCAAAGGAGCGACAGCTTTCGAGCTGGCCATTGTCATGTTAGCTGTAGAATTAGAGCCCAAGATTTCTAAATATGGTAAACTAAATGGGCATTTAAGCTAAGTTACACGCTAAGTTTACATTATGTAGATATAAGTACACAATTATTAGGACTAGCACATGTAAAGAAAAGAAACACAAGCACACACACACACACATAACATAACATATCAACATAACATAACAGAACAAGTTAGTTTGGGGACTGGCTGATTGATGACTTGATTGATTGGTTTTAGGTTCCTGAGTTTTTCAGACAAGATATCTTGCCTAAGCTGCGTCAGACAAACATTCAGGACACAGAGCTGCTTTCTGGTAGGTTATTTGGTTGCTAAACGTTTTCCAGTACTGTTGAGCCAACGTTTTTACTAAACACTCTGTTTTAGAGGCCATCCTGGAGTCTTGTGGGGCCCTTCAACACCTGGTGCCAGGATTAGAGGGTCAGATTGTGAGCCAAGTTGTAAATAGAGCTTCTCAGGGCCTCGAGGCTGCTAAGAACATTCCCCGGTTGTACCGCAGGACTAACAAAGAGGTATGGGACACAGCCCAGTGTATATTGTTAGTTTCAGTGAGGAAACTTCTCAATTGACAATTCACGTTTCATTTTTATTAGATTGTCACGTCAATTCACAATTTATTAGCAACGTACGTTTCTTCATTGTAAGCAGGTCACTGATGTTAAGACAAACGTAGCCACTTCAAAACAACGCACCTTTGCACGTGTGTAAAGTATTCATACACCTTGTGAATACTGAATCCCGTTTGGAAGAAAATATGTACACATAAACTCATAGGTATTAATATTTTTACACAGAGAGAGTTTTTCACATTCCCATAAGTACATTTCGCGAAATAGTTTACAGTTCTAACACAATTTCATAATTCAACACAATAAGAAAGGAAATGTGATGAGAAGTATTGAAATCAAAGTAGTGTGGCTAACTAATGCAAAGCCGAGGCTGAAAGCCTACCAGAGCCCTGGCAGCCACTTAAACCATGGGCTATAGGAAAAGTGCATTTCGACTAAATTAGGTTTAATTTCTATAAAACAAAGGTAAATTACTCCTGACTCCGTTATCTCGAACCTCCTGGGGACCAGGGAAGAGATTGGAGATAACAGGGTTCGAGATAATGAAGTTGGTGTCCAATTTCTAATTTGTCAATCTTTCTATATCCAGAATAATACTAAAATGCATTTATGGGCAGCAAACAATTTCATCGGCTGTTGTAAAAGTAATGGAAATTAAAATGTTACACTAAAACAGTTCATGAGTTGTCTGACAGTTCGAAAACAACGCATCTCTTGATTTGCTGTACGAAGTTTATTGACGAGAACGACTGAAAAAACGAAGAAATTAATTTATGCATCTCATTTCATATCAGGATATGTTCTTGAATCGAGATATCTAGAGTATTAATATTGGAAAAGTTTCTCGGAGGGACGCATATTTGGTTTGAGCAGAAACTCATAAGGACTTGAAACGTGTAACTCGCATATCTAGGTTTTGAACGACGCTCGTAATTATTCATTTTCGCAAGTACCATATTTGGAACGTGAAGAGAGAGAGAGAACTGACCAATCAATCTTCGCGAACGACGTGACGTAATTTTACACGAAGTTCGCGCACTTGTTCATAGATTAATGGCCGACAAACTGGGGAAAATGAAGCCGAAAAACTTTCAAACGTAGGAACGACAAAGCGAAAAGAAATACAATACCGGTTTCGAAGACCGAGAAGGAAATTTTTGAGGCAAAAAAATTAGTAATTGAAACAACATGGAGCAAAGTGCTGGGGTAAGAACTAAATCAGACTGTGAAACCAAACCAAAATAGTCTAGCGTTGTTTTTATGATTTCAGTCCGGCTTCTTTCACCGTCGCACTATCAACAAATGTTCACAAAAGGAAGATTTTATACGGAAAACTTTTGACACCGAAATATCAAGACATGATACAAAAATAAAACAGTAAAATTGAAGAGAACCGTTTAATGATATTGAAGTGTCATACGTTTTCAGTGATTCGCTACCAAAATCAAGCTAAATAAGCTGAATAAGAAAGGACGACTTTTTCTTCGGCTATATACTACAAAAATAACATCGTTTTACCTGCAGTCGATGTAGCTCTGAGTTCAAGCAGCTCCAAATGTTCAAATAAAGAGAACGTAATGCAAAATAAGTTGAATGATCGCTTTCCCAGTTGTTTGATTCATTGTTAACATGTTTTTTTTTGCCACATCCCGTCCGCGGCCTCTGAACCTGGAACCACTACGTTTTGTGTTCGTTTCAACTCTCCATCTACAATGTTAAAATCATACAGCTTCAATCCGCTTTGGGCGATGAATACAACAATTTTTTCAGGAAACATCCACCCTGTACCACATTTTATAGCCAATAATTGTACGACTTTTGCGAAAAAACTCATTCCCGGACGTTCACTTCGGAGCAGTTTCATTGATCCATTCAGATTTGCAAAGAAACGCTGCAACACTTCGCAAGGTTTTGGCGCCTTGAACTCGTGCGTGGACTGGAGCGAGGGGTTTCCAAATATGGTACTTGGAAAAAATGAATATTTAGGAGCATCGAACGCGAGTTACACGTTTCAACTCCTTATGAGTTTCTGGTTTGAGTTAACAAGGTTTTACGGCTGATAATATTCAGTGCACTGTGACACGTGTTTAGCTTATACTCTGAGGCGACTGAGGCCCGTCGTGTAGAAGTGAAGAATCAATGCCGCTTAGAAGCTCACTCTTTCTGCATTTAAAAGAAAATTAACGTCAGGCACTCAGGTCAAGGTAGCAGTTGACTTAGGTCGCAAAAAGCAGTGTAATTTTGATTTGTCCTTTAAATCTGAATATATTCATGACTCAGGATATCTCAATGAATGTAAGGTATAGTCGCACGAGTCACATGAGGGGCTGGAGCCGGCAACTGACAGTATTGCTCCTCCCCCTGGATGTCGGTACTCGTACGTACAAATCCCATTTGTACACCTGGTTTTGTGTCTAAGGAAAGAACAGGATGGCAGGGACAAGGCCTCAAACCACTGGCCTTCACATACACAACACCGTGCCCCCCCCCCCCCATACACAACACCGTGCCCCCACATACACGACACCGTGCCCCCCCACATACACAACATACACACCGTGCCCCCACATACACAACACCGTGCCCCCACATACACGACACCGTGCCCCCACATACACGACACCGTGCCCCCACATACACGACACCGTGCCCCCACATACACGACACCGTGCCCCCACATACACGACACCGTGCCCCCACATACACGACACCGTGCCCCCCCACATACACGACACGGTGCCCCCACATACACAACACCGTGCCCCCACATACACAACACCGTGCCCCCACATACACGACACCGTGCCCCCACATACACAACACCGTGCCCCCCCACATACACAACACCGTGCCCCCCCATACACAACACCGTGCCCCCACATACACAACACCGTGCCCCCACATACACAACACCGTGCCCCCACATACACAACACCGTGCCCCCACATACACGACACCGTGCCCCCACATACACAACACCGTGCCCCCACATACACGACACCGTGCCCCCACATACACGACACCGTGCCCCCACATACACAACACCGTGCCCCCACATACAATACTTGTAAGAAATCAAAACAACTAATTAAATACCTCTGGATTGGTATTACAGGCTCCAAACAAAGCTTCTCCTTTCGTGAGCGGGGTGCTAAAGCCCGTCCGGGAATTTCTGGAGCAAAATCAACCCCTTGTCAGTCAACAACAACGCCAAGCTTGGGCAGCAGCCATTCTGCAGACACTACTTTCAAAGTAAGTGAAAAACCTGTGTAATTTTGAGAATACAGTTTATTTCCTAGCTTAAAATATACCATTTTAAAAAGCAGCTGTTCCCGTCAAATGTTGAGGGAAAAGTCAGTCCTTCTTCTTGTTCTTCTAGGGATTACTTTTCGAGGGTCATATTCCTGATCAAACTTTCAAATACTCATATTGTTGCCTGGGAAGATAAATTAATTAGTGAGCGGAAAACGGGGAGAGAGTACGGGGTATTTTTTCTTCATTGCCTACTTTCCTTTCCTCCTTCTAAGCGCTGGTAACAGGCAAGTGTTGTTTACTATATGCAGTATAGAACCGGTTGGTAAAGTAATCAGCACAATTACTGTAAGAGCAAGTACCATTTCAAATGCCGCGGGATGTTCCTGGGGTAAATAACAAATGGTGTGAAATTTTCCAACGTTCCGAACCAACTGGACAGAACCTGAAGGTAGTCCTGAATTTTAGAACATTTTCACGGACGTTTTGCGATTAACTGAAACACAAAACATCCGGGAAAATGTTCCGAAATTCAGGAACTTCCACGCAAATGGTAAACACCCAATGTGTCGCTTTTTATATTGTTTTCTGAACGCGAATTATTTCGTGTAAATCAAACCTACAACTTTAACTAAGATGGCATCCAAATCGTGTGACAGTCTAGTCACGTCTTACGCACGTCTAATACAATCTACATGCATGTCTTACGCATGCCGTGGTCAGTCTCAGTCTTCGTGCGTTTTTAATGGTATTATTTGTACGTTTGTCAGGTATCACGCCATTACAGGCGATGTATTAACGTCCATTAAACGGACTGAAGACAGCTTAATGCGTCTTAAAAGATCGAGAAAACAGCCAGCAACTGGGAAGGAAAGCCAGTCTGCTGCCATGAGTGATGACGACAAGATTCGACTCCAGTTCACACTCGACACCGAAGAGTTTGGACGAGCGGTAAGACACCAACAACTTAGTCAGACCGCTAATTATAAATACACTGAGGTCATGGTAAAATGTTTCCTTTCTTCCACAGATTAAAGAGCTGGGCGTAGAAGAAATCCGAACCCCTGCTTACACGGAGTTACTCAACACAGTGAAAGCTGCTCGTGCTTCTAATCTCGGCGTCAACTGAACAACACCAGGCTTAAATAACTTGTAAAAACGGAGCTGTGCTTCTGGCATGACGAAGGACACATGTAGTCAGTCTGTGGTTAGGTGCTGGCCAAAAAGCAAAAACTATTTATTTTCAAGTCTTGTTTTCAAAAATGAACACGGCTTTGCCATTGGTGTAATTGATTAGAGGTGTATATAATATACAGTATTTTATCACTGGAATTAGTTCCCTGTTAGAAAAAATAAATTATCGTACTTTTAGTTTATAAAAATACATGTAGCTTGAGAGAGTATTATTATTTCAAAAATAGAGCAAGCAAATTTGTGTACTCTATTGTTATAAAACCGAGTATTTAAAGACAAGAGAGATCTATGTACAAGGCGCGAGTTAAAACAGTTACATAGGCACCCTCTTCTTGCATTTGCATTTGTTCTCCTAGGGCCAATGCCAAACGTCAAACTTTACATGGGATGAACCTAATACAAATAAGCAAAAATAGTGTTTGCTTATTTGCATTAGATTCGTCCCATGTAAAGTTCGACGGTTGGCCTTACCCTTAGAGTTCACTGCATCGTATTGAAAATTTTTGCGGGTTTTGCATTGTTACTAGGTGTTTGAGGTAGTAGAAAAATACTCTCTGTTATCTCTGTTTAGTCAAAGACGTGTCTTTTCTCTCCCTGCTATGCAAATAGATTATCATGCATCGAAAAATTGTCGACACCTCATCTGCAGGCGCGATTCTGTTTATCTGCTAATTTAAAGATAAAACCTGCAATTGCAGTCGAATAAACCGGCGTCTTCCCTTCCTTCCTTCTGGACTTTCTGTTCGAGAAAAAGGCTACAAATGAAGTAGACGATCAACTGTTTTTAGCCAAATCGCAAAAAATACATACACCTTATTCGGTGTTTGGTAGAAAATACGCGCGGATATTTTACGAGTTGCGTAGTATTTAGGACGAGGAAAAATGCGAGCAATGAGTAAAATATCGGCGCGTATTATCGACCAAAACACCGAATAAGAGGTTTATTATTCCACTGCATTTGTTTTTGCTTCGTCCTCCTTCAGCGAAAAAATGGTCAAACCGGGATTGTACAGTGTAATACGCTGGCATATTTTGCGCGTTCTCTTGCCCTTATACGGCAAAATGACACAGCAAAGGAATAATAAAATACAAAAGATTTATTGGTTTCCCCGATTAGCTACGGCAAAACGTTTTCCCTAGAATGGGCACGAGCTTTGGCGCTCACTTAGTATTACATTGCTTGTAGTCTAACTATTCTAATTACAACGTGCGCGCGGCCTCAGCACTCGAATTTACTTATCAAAGCTCTGTGACGTCTGATTGCCTTCTCAAACGTGCTTCCTTCTGCATTTTCCAGTCAAAGAAAGTATGGCCGAAGAAGGGGAAAAGGATATGTCCATTGTTGAACACGAAGTATTAGAAGTGTATGAGGTCCAGGACGGGGCCCTGCAGGAGTGCATGATGTTTGTTAAAAAGCTAAGCGAAACAAGTTTGCGTGATCTAGAGACTGAAAGAAACAATTTAAACGATCTGCTTAAGGAAGCCGAAAAAGAAGTGACCAATCTGAAAACCTCGCTGAAGACAGCTAATAGCAACGTGGAGGGGCTTACGGCAACTATAAAAGTAGAAAAAGAACAACGCCTAAAACTTGAAGGTTCTCTTAGGACGGTTGAAGCCATGGCAGATGAGTTAAAAACCGAGCTAAGGCAAAGCAGGGAGTCGGCTTCGGCACTACAGAAGCTGAATCAGGAGAAAAGTGACGCTTTGACGAAGGCTGAAGAGGTTTTTGCCAAACTAACAGCAGAGAAAGATTCTCTTGAAGAGGAGCTCGAAAATTTGCAGCGCTTGAGATCACAAGATGAAGAAGAAACGAACGCAATACACCAGCGCCTTCTCAAGGAACAAGAGAAGACTTTTCGGATTGAGGAGAGACGGGAAGAAGAAGTGGCGAAACTGAGTAAAGAGTTGATTGAAGCAAAGAAAAACTTCTCCTTGCAGAAAGAGCAAGCTGACGCTGAAGTAGCTCAACTCAGGCAAAAACTTGATCTTGAGCTAAGAATGAACGAAAGATTAAGTAATGAAGCTGATAGCTGTGTCAGTGATATTAAGAAACAGCTGGTCAAAGTTACACGGGAGAACTCGGAAATGCAAGCGAGCAAAGAAACCTTCCAGGATCGGCTCAACAGTGCGGAAGACGAGATTTTAACACTGCGAAGAAAACTTAGTGAGGAGAAACAGAGAAGAGAGAAGTTATACCAGGACAACAAGGTAGATGCTGACGAATCAAAGAGCCAGCTGGAAAAGTTAACGTCACAGAATGCTGTTTTGACGACTGAAAAGGAAGCCATTGAGACAAGACTCCATTCTTTGGAAGACGAAAATAAAAAACTGATTTGTCGCTCTACAGAATTACAGGAAAGCTTGGAGACAGCTCAGAACAAAGTTATTTCACTTCAGGAGGAGCTGCAAGCCTTTCAATTTTCTCACAAAATACAGGGCGAAGATACCACAACTGAGTCCTGGGCTAACAGGATGGATGACGCAGAAGATTGGCAGCAAAAGTACAGAGAGCTTGAGGCTGAGAAAGAAGCATTGTACAGGCAGTTTACTCAAGTCAGGAAGCACCGAAACCGTGTGTTACGTGAAAACGGCGGGCTCCGGCGTCAAATGTCTATGGCAGGCGCTCAGCTGGCGGTCACCAATCAGAAGTTCCATAAACAACTTCAGCACTTCCGTACACAACTTAACATGGCGGAGCACTTGTATCGTGAAAAGATACTTGAATGCAGCATTCTTGAGGTGCAACTGAAGCATCTCTTGAAATCATCTCCTTCAACTCAACAAACCTACGACTACAACTCTGAAGACCAGACGCGAGATTACATCACCCGAGCCGTTGATTTTGGTCGCCGTCATGAGTACTCCGTCTCCAGACCAGTGCAGAAGTCACGTG
This sequence comes from Siderastrea siderea, assembly GCA_964030785.1. NCBI lineage: Eukaryota > Metazoa > Cnidaria > Anthozoa > Scleractinia > Rhizangiidae > Siderastrea > Siderastrea siderea. The sequence continues at coordinate 19,532,868 of OZ034970.1, read as the reverse complement.
ATGACAGTACCAGGCACGTGCAGCAAGCACGTGTGCAGTATGCATCCAAGCAGCATACGCAGCCCATGCAACAGGTGGAACAAAATAGCTGCCCTGAATCCTCTCCAGATGACTCATCATAGCACGCAACTTGTCAAAACACAAGCAAATAAATTGTTTTGATATTCCCTATTGTTTTCAATAAAAGTGTACCAGCAACTTCAATTTTTTTAAATCTTTTTTCATTTCTCTCTTTCCTGATTATTCGAATACAGGTTTACAGGCAGGCACCATGCAGAACACATGCTGCTTGCTTAGACTGGCCAAAGCCAAACAGGTACCACTGTACCCCAGGTACCCCGATATATTGAACCCCTAAATAACGAAGAGACCGGTATAAAGAACGATATTTGGCCCAGTATGGAAAAGAACCCCGATAAAACGAACACATTTTCCCAGTCCCTTGCTTTTTGGTTTTATCGGGGTTCCACTGTAACATATTCTTGACTTACGTCCGACTAGATTTCGTGGATAGCGAGTCGTTCATAGTCAGCGAGGAGCATGGTGCTGTGTTCAACTCCTGTACAACTCAATTTCGTGAAATAACTGTTTTGTTAATGTAGACAGCCCTTGCTCCCCTTGATTTTGGAAATCTTTTGAGCGGCTGTTAAAAGAAGCATATATACCGAATGGTTTTCAATGATACTTGGGCTGTTATTTGCTGGAATTGAGAACAGTTGTAGGGTCATGAAAAATCTAACGGCAGAAGAGCGTGTAAAAAAATCAAAACTGAGATTTGCAGCACCTGGAGCATGCCGGGAGAAAGTGTTTCTTTTCCTAATTCCAACCATTTTTGGAATGAAGGTGCTTATTCCTTTCAGCACACGTGTTGTTAGATAGATAGATAAACTTTATTTTAACACGATAATAATAAAAGCTAAAAGCTTGTGGGGTCGTGTATTTAAATTTAAAATTAAAATTACAATTAAAATATCTAAAGTTACAATTCTTATGTTTACAGTAAAATTAATTATTTAATTAATTACTAACTAGAACTGTTACTATACTAGATGATTAAATAAACTAACTAAAGCTAATTATATATAAAATCACTATGTCTGTGGCGGGTTGTTGAAGCCGACAGGGCGTTAAAATTAAAATCTTTAAAATATGCTCTATTTACAACATGCTTTCTTAGCTCTAAAAAACTTGAAAAAACTCTTCTGTTGATTGTGGTATTTAACAATGTTCCAAAGTACAGATCCCTTGTATCTGAGTGAATCCTTCATGAATCGCGAGTTGAATCTTGGTATCGAAGATAGTTGTTTTCCTCGGAGCGAATAGCCGTGACTGGAGTTGTCTAGTATCGATTTCATCAGAGGCTCGGGCAGGCTGTCGTTGTTTGCCTTATAAAATAGCCTAAGGATGTCGAGCTTATAATACAGGGAAAGGTAGACCACTGATCATATTTGAGCACTTCATTTGACGGCATGTCCTTGGGCAAGTTGAAAATGATTCTTGCCGCCCTACAATGCAGTCTTTCTATTCTATTATTCATATATTAATATATTTACTAGCTGGTACCAGTGAACAATTCACTACTTAACAACACTATTAGACTTTCCTAAGTCCTAAATTTTTTTCATGTTAGTAGGCCTCTCGCGACTTCATCGCTCGTTCAGTCGCTTCGTGACCTCATTGAAGTTTACTTCGCTCGCTTTACTCGCGAAACTACGGAGCCCTATAAGTGCCATCCAAATGTACACTTTTATTTTCAATTTTTGCAACTGTCTCAGTCGCGTCTTTTTTCGTGACTTTTTTCGCGACTTTTTGGCGATCTTGTTTGCGGGGTCAAAGAGATTGTGCAAATGAGCAAAGATGTTGTTACCCTGCGAGCAGAGGCCCTTCGATCTTCCTAGATAAGTCGGGAAGAGGAAGGGACCTCTGCCAGCCGCCGCGACTTTCTTTGATTTGCCGCTCATCCACCGAAACGGATGAGTCAGTCCGGTTTGAAACCTGTTTTTCCCGTTTTTGCTCAGTGCGCATGTGCCTTGTTAGAAATTGCTGACTAAATACGCGCCCACGGTACGTTCGGTGCGCTCGTGAAGTTCACAGTAGCGGACGTTTCTCTTTCGAAAGATGTCTTCGATAAAGCCGTGAAAAGTGCACTGGGAAGAGTGAATACTCATGGAATAAGCAATCTCACACAACACCAGTCGAAGGCCTTGCTTTATTTTCTGTGGTAAAGATTCTTCTGTCTGTTTGCCAACCGGCCATGGCAAATCGCTAATTTACTAACTGGAACAAAAGAATCTGGGTTGCGGTTGCTTTCGGACCAAAAAATTTTACTTTTGGATTGAGCGGGAATCGATGCGAAGGGCTACGCGAATGAGCACTTTAACGCTTATTTTTATGGCGAAATGACATTTATCTTGGTCAACGGCGAGACAAGCAAACGGCAAGAGAAACAATTATTTGCCGACTGGCGGCTAGCCTCCCACGCAGTCGTTTTTAGGGGAGTCGACTCGGGCAATTTTGTGAAAACTTTGAAAATACAAGTGAAAATTTATCTTAATTCTACTCGGCCTCATGCGATTCCATATACTTATAATAACATAGAGGGCAAAATTACTGAATGCTGATTGGTTGAGACAGAGGGCATTTCTTCTTAATTTTCTTTCGGACGAGGGAAAAACTACTAATTCCTGATTGGCCAAGCGCCAAAATTACTCGCATTCGATTGGCTGAGTGTGAGAGCGCGCCATTTGCATTTTGTAGGCGTCTTGAAACGAGAAACGGATTTTGAGTTGTTCAACACAAGGATCGCTTCAAAGTTTGACTGTTAACCGGGTTGGTTGGTAAAAATGGTATGGAAATTGCGTGTTTGCTTGAAGAGAAATTCCAAAAGGTGAACCTATATGTGTTACGGGAAACAGCAAATGGTTATTTGTTTTAAAACTACTGAAAACTTTGGAGCGACGTGGTCCATAATTTTTTCCAGCGAGAGGAAGCTTTGCAACTCAGGTGAATAAAATTTACTTAGTTACTGAGTTTTAGTGTGATTTGTCAATGAACTAGAATTGTATTTATCTCTTAAGATGTACACAATGGTCAGTCTTTCTTGTTTTGTGCGCTGAGCAACAGTTACACTGCTTGTTTCGTGAATTGTTTACGAGCGGGTACTTTTATTCTACTTAAAGTGCCTATGAACTAAAAATTTTTTCTCCTAAATATGATAGTTTATGACTCCTTCAGTCTAAATATGTAAGTTTTGCTGAGTAGAACCCTTTGCATGGGATATTTTTCCAGCCGCAAAGTTCGAATTTGGCGCCCGAAAAGTGTCTCCATTTTGTGCTTGGCCAAAACGATCGCATTACAAGGCTGTGACGTCACAAATCGCGCAGAAGACAAGAGTGTTATGGCTGACAAGAGGGTTTCCAGAAGAGAAATTATTTTGGAGTGACTCGTGGGCCCAGGATTGTAAGCTACAAGGGCAGGATTCGCACAATGAGAGCATGCGTGTGTCGTTTCTCGAAAGGAAACGAATTAAGGAGAGAAGCGGACTCATTTGAACCGTGTTCGACTCGGGAAGAATTCGATTCGACCCGCATTACAGAGCTGCTTCTCGGAAAAGCCGCAGCATTTGAATGTCGCGTTAATATATGTAATTTCTGCCACTGTTGGATTAGTTCTACTAGTAGCAATTATCGCAATTCAAGATTAAAGATCGAGATAAAGAAGGTTTTCAATATTTGGTCCACAAAACTATTGCTATATGCATCTGTCCACTATTACCTAAACGCATCCAAGATCTACAACGCATAACTGTGCTACAAAGTTTTGTTTACATTTCCGTTTTTTGGAAACCACATGCAATACGTTTCTCAAACTTGATGTTCACCATAGAGTTTGAAGGGATAACAATGAACGGAACTGTCTTGACCGACGACGAGACAAGACGTTTTAGTTAATCAGAGATAGCTTTTGGAGTATTTATAAATCCCTCGTGTACATGTTTCGTCAAATAAAAGGAAGCAGTTCAGCTCAGCATTGACAATTTTTATTGCAAGTCACTCTGCTTCCACTGCATTTGATTTATGTGGTCCTCTTTAAACACCACACATTTCAAGCAGATTTGTGCCTCTCTTCTTGTTGACCGTCTTCCTGTTATCTCAAGAGGACCATATAATATGAAATTTCACATACCACACGTAACACTGTCTAATTGACTCTTCTTGGTGATGTAGGTTTAATTTGAATTTATGGCATAAGTTATTTAATCAGTTTTATTACTGAAGGGCAATGAAAATATGTGACCTTCATTTCCCATTATTTAATTTTGTGGCAGGCTTTGTATTGGAAATTCCTCACACACTGAATTCTCTCAGTCTCTTCTTGACTCATTCCCTGTACCCAAGAAAGCTACCACACAAGCCACCTAATTAGCTAACAGAAAATCAATAATGAGGTTTCAAAATGGGCCTTTTTGTTCTCCACCTTTAATTTGTTGCCCCAATAATAATAATGATAATAATAATAATAATAATAATAATAATAGTAACAATAATAATAATAATAATAATAAAATTAGCTTCATAGGCTATGTTCCCACCTTATGCATGCTATTTAGGGACATAGCATATAAACATCTTGTACTGCTTTAATAATAATAATGATATATAAACAGGATAGCCCCATCAAGATAAAAACACTGGTAACAAAGGGGGGTTCTGTTACTAAATAAGTGCCCAAGATAGTAAAATACATATCTTCAAACATTAATAGTGGCATGCATGGTAACATAGCGGAAGCCCGATGCAAATGCAAAGTCAGACTCAAAAGTCAGACTCGTAGACATATGTTACTGAAGAGCATATCTCTTAACAACAAAAAAAGCTAATACATACATAATGTGTACAGTGTACTGACGGGTACTGTAATTTAAAGGGTTTATGGATCAAAGGGAGCTGCCTTAACCTCCACCCATCCCCCCCCCCCTTAAATAAAAAAAAAAACAAAAACATTTCTGCCATACTTCATCAGAATGGGTGTATGTTTCAATGAAGATGGCACTTCAAAATGTACTTCTGGAGCAAATTGCATGTGCATCTCAGTGTTGAGAGTGACCCAAGGGAGTTAATGTCATATGAGACCAGTATACAAAGGGAGCTCAGACCAGGCCCCAGTTGTTCAAAAGTTGGATAGTGCTATCCACCGGATAAATCACTATCCAGTGGATAAGTGTTAGGGAAACCAATTGCGTTATCCACTGGATAGAGATTTATCCGGTGGTAGCGCTATCCAACTTTTGAACAACTAGTGCCAGTATAACTGGACAGGTGTGGTTAAGTTTATTTACATGAGACCAGCATCATGGAAATATAAGTGATCACATAAAGCCAGTAAGAACTCACACTAGCTCTCTCACCTGCCATAGCATGTTTCCACAAAATTGGTATGAACCAAAATCCTCAAGCAAATTGCTGAACAGAAGAACAAAAATCTCAGCTGGTCTAATATTGTGTAGGCAATTACTCAGACCAGTTCATGTAGTCAGAAGCGATGGATTATTACAAAGACAAAGCTGAGGTCACACTAGTCTGAGTTTGCACGCATATCCACCTTTATTTATCAGAGTCATCCTCATAGCACCTCCAGGTGAAGTAAAAGACCACAAATGAGCACCATACTCAAAGATTCTTATTTATTTGCTTTGAGACGCTCCCACATAAATGGCTTGAAATTTACAACAATAAAAGCACTGCACTTCCATTTGAAAATCATTTGCAGCTGCTGATTTTGACAAATAAAACACGCTCTTTAGAAATTACTACTGATGACTCAGCCATTAGGCATGTTGTAATATTTCAAGCAAATTTTGGGTATGCTTATCTTCAATGTATAAAATACTTCCTGCTAACTAACAAGTTTATATCAGTGTTCTCTCTGCAAAAGTCCTCATTCGAAAGAGCCGAACAACTGAGTCTCTCTTTCTCTTGGCGCGAAAACCTATGAAAAGATGAACAAATTAAGTTACAAAGAAGTACACCGTAAACTTGAGCTTGTCTGGTATCGGTTTGAGTAAAATAATTGAAGTACATACAATGACGCTCTGAACAAAAGAAGTAAAGTCAAGGCTGAGTCAATCTCTCGTTATTAACACATAAAAGTACTGACCATTCAATTCTGGAAGCTTTCAAGCCAGTCAAGCCAGAAGAGCTGAAAGTTAGTCAATCCCAACAATCCAATTCGCCATCTTGCTTCGCGCAAGATTGTTGTTGTCGTTGTTTAGGCTTTATCCACGAACGACAAACCCAAAAACTGCACATCTTCGAAACAGCTTCAAGCTGAATCTTAGCGTTTTCCTCAGTCGTCGGTAGCTTTCATTGTATATCAATATTAGCAAGGAAAATGTAAGTTTCATCGCTCAAACACTTGACAAAGACCAAAGAGACAAAGTAACATTCTGCGCGATTTGTGACGTCATACGCCCCGCTTCCTCGGCCAACTAGTTCCCAGTCTTCGGAGACACGATTTTGGTCATTTTGGGTACTTTCAAAGGCAAAAAAACGGATTTTTGTTTCTTGCCATCCAGTTTCTCTTGCCATTTCGGAATTAACACATAATGAACTACCAAAATGTGCAAAAACATTTTTTAGTTCATAGGCACTTTGAGCTTATTCTGAGGGCCGGCTTATTGTGTTTCAACGTGCATGGAAAAGTTTCCAAAAATTTTGCCCTCTGTGTTATAAACAAGTAATCGTATTTTCAAAGTTTTCACAAAATTGCCCGATTCGTTACTTAATACGTAACCATAGGATAATTTAAATTCACTTGAGTAGACAAAATTAATTTTATGCGATACTCGCGAGTCAGTGGGTTAAGTAATTGTTGCGTTTCTGTACGTTTTAAAAATACACTTTCAGCTAGCTGTGCGTGTTCTTTATTATATTATTTGTATTTGTATTTCTTAAACTGAAGGGAAGTGAACGAGCAATGGATACACTAAATACAAAGCGTGAAACGCAAAAAGTCAAGTCCAGTGTAGTTGACATTCCCTGGGCAAACTCCTTCAACAAACTTTAATCTATGCCTTGTTGCGTTTTTATAAGCATTTTAAACTCCGTTTCAGTTGTGCAAGTCTTGACAGCAATATGACAAGATATTGGCTTATTGACTTCGCTCATACGGAGAAGCTCCCATGTAGCTACCGCAAGAAAGTTTTAGAGTTTCGTTTTTTGTTTACAATTCAATTATATTTCGTTATAACCAAATATCGCCTTTTGCGCTTGTTTTTATCTTAGAGAAATCGCTTTACTTAAGTAATGTTTTAACCTTAAGGTTTCTCTCTTCTAGAGGTAGCTAGTACTTTCTAGAAACGCGTATAAAATAGAAGCCGTTCTAGATTTTTCCATCCATATTTGTAAGTGCTAATTTCTAGAAAGTTCTTACCGCTCACGACAAAGTACACGACATCGCAAAACAAACAAAAAGCAAATCACTTAATTTAGTTTTTCAGTTTTTTTAGTTTTTAGTTTTTTTTTTTCGTCTTTTTAGTTTTTAGTTTTTCAGTTTTTTTATATTTTTTAAATTCTTTTTTTAGTTTTTTTAGTTCTTTTTTTTTAGTTTTCAGTTGTTTAGTTTTTCAGTGGTTTTTCAGTTGTGGCAAGCAAGTCAAGTTTTTCAAGTATCAGTTTTCAAAAAGTTGTTAAAGTTTTTTTTTCTTGGTCCGGTGATTCAAAGGCAGCACCAAGTTCTCACGGTGTTAAAAGCATTATTACAAGAATAAAGGCTTAAAACATCAGTTGGAGGATTCTGTCTTTTTTTTAATCGCTGGAGCAATATCCCAAATCCTTGTATGCAGGTCCAGAAAGTCAGACCTTGCCAAAAGCTGGTCACCGTCGCAAGCAAAGTCACGATTGATAGCCACTGGCCTGATTTTACCAGCCTCGTTCTCGGTCGTCCTCGTCGCTTATCAAATGTGACGTCACCTTTCAAGCATTAGACTTATTATAATTGAAGGAATAGTGGTCATAATCTTGTTCAACCCTCCTATCACAATTGTTACTGCCATCGTTCACAATCGTTCACTTATAAAATGTCGCATTTGTGGAATCAGCTACCTTCGGACATTAAAACATTGTCTAAGTTGAGAGACTTTTGCACGAAGCGGAGAACATTTGACTTTAAATACCTAAAGGCCAGCTGCAAGTGTTATTACTGCTTATCCTAAGGATTTATTTATTTATTTATTTATTTATTTATTTCTTCTTATTATTATTACTTTATTTTAATTTTTAAAGTTAACATTCCTAAAAGTATTGTTTTAATCATTGTAAGCTTTTGTATTTCATGTTTTTTTGCCCTTCATTCGTTTTATACATGAGCCTCTGGCTCGGATATGCGGGGCAACCCCATACCACGTATGACGTTAATAAATGGATTGACATTGTTGTTGTTGTTGTTGTTGTTTCGAGGTCATACACCACAATCATTCGGCCCCAAGCTTCCCACTGTCACTCACGACGTGTGTAATGGCTTGGGCATGAGGCTAAGAGGAGGCAGGGATTTTTCATCAAACAGACAAGCTAGGGCATGGCTTTTTTAAGTGGCAATATGGTCCAGGCATAACTAATCGATGATCAATGACATCAATTGGTAATCAATGAGTAATCGAGTCATTGATTATTGGCGATGATCAATGAGTAATCGATGACTAATCGAAGCCCAAAACTTTTGTGGCCTATCGATTACTCATCGATGACATCGATTACTCATTGATGTAATTGATTACCTATTGATGTTATTGATTACTCATCGATGACTCATCGATTACTCATCGACTATTCCAAGGAATAAGATGCCGAAGCTCGAAGAATTCCTTGTGAAGCATGGAGGAACTCTCACTTCTGACATCAGTTCAGTTCAAGCACAAAACACTGTTAAGAAACCCTCAATACTCAATGTTGAACTATTGCGAATCTCAGTGAATCCAGGAAAATGAATTTATGCATGCATATTTCAGTGCAAACGCTATGTATTCATTCTTCTACTTTCTTACAGATTCCCCAAACGGCGGGCAGAGCAATTTAAGCGCATCGCCTGGCCCTGCTTTAGACACAGCAGAACTGAGCCAAGAAGCACTGCGCCTTTTGCGAGTAAACAAAATTCCTATCGCGCAGTTTGCTGTCCACGTGTTGGAAAGATCCCAGGGTAGAGGATCGGAAATTCTCAACAAACCTAAGACGTTTGAACAATTGCGCATGCCGGAGGAGGGAAGAGAGCCCTACCGAAGGCAATCTCGTCCCCAGAGCCCACGATCCTTTTGGTCTGCGCCAAGGATCGAGAGCTCTGGCCAATCGGATTTCCTGTCCAACTCCTATTGGCTGTTGAAACACAATAGATTTACAACCGGAAGTCAAATGGAACTCAAGGTTTTCCCTGGAGTAAACAAAAAATGGCAGGACCTGAGAAAACGCCAACAACAGTAGCGACTCGGGTTTGTCGAACATGTAACGAAAACATTGTAGTACGGAATCATCCTTTAGATTTGTTTGGCGCAAAGGCATCAAAAGAAAATATCATTTCGGTTCTGGAGAGGTTTTTCGAATTAAAAATTGTTAAAGGCGATGTCCCTTCGTAAATCTGTCGAAGCTGCCACCACAAATCAAAGTAATTAAGTTTGAGGAGCTTTTTAGGAAAATTGCTTTTTCCAAACACCACCAGGAATCAGTGCTACGGGTCAAAAGAGGAAAAAAACCGGCAGATAGTCCATCGGCAAAAAGTTCCCCGCAAACAAGACGGGATCTCAAGAAAAAAAGGGTTTGTGAAGACGCATCGCGAAAAGGCTCGATGGCTAGCAGATCGCTGTTTCAGATGCACATGGACAAAGCTTCAAAAACTAGACCACGGCCAATCCTTCCTGCACCTTCAGCAGAAAGCGAAGGGAATAAACGGAAGCTTCCAACAGCAATTGTTTCCTCAGAAGAGCCCCCAAAGCCATCAAAACAAGAAGAAGTTCTTTTGGAGTCTGGTTTGCGGAACCCACTGGTATTTTGACAAATTTAATATGAATTGAATTGACCAGAAATCAACCCTTAATTCCTTGGGAGAACAAACTATGAAGTTTTTTTTTTAAGTAGTTGCTGGTTGCTAGCCCCTTCAAGCCCTAATTGTAGCATACATGTATATTATCCTTATTGTCTCATGGTGCAAATTAGTACTATTGGTCAGTGTATTGGTTTGGGCTTTGGTGTACATTTCCTTTATTTTCATGGTATGAACAATTTGAAAAAGAAGTGATAGATATTGTAAGGGAAGTTACATCCTCGTCACTCTAAGGAAATGGTACCCTAATGTCATGCATGGTAACTTAGCTATGAAAGGAATTCTGTAAATCTTTAAAGGGGCAAAATATTTATAGCAAAAAAAAACATTGTTTGAAAATCATGTTCACTTTTAATATGCATATATTTGATAGATTTATTTATTAACATAAAGCTAATCAAGAGATGATAGTCTTGAGCCAGAAAATGACCAGTTTAGTTGTGCTGTATTTCCATGGTCATATCCTCATAGATAATTATCTCAGATATATTGTCTTAACACAAAAGGAAGTAAAATCAACTTTGTTACTAATGTATTAATTAAGCTCAAAGATGAGCCACTTTTGGAGGAGACAACTAAGACTGTTGACAAGTTGGCCACACTGATGTTGACTGGCAGCACAACCCACCAGATTGCTGAGATTATCATGTAATGCCAACCTTTAAGAAATGTAGTAAAGTGTTTATTCTTAAAGGATGTGAATGAACAGTGTCAGAGCCTCTGCAATAGGAGTGCTGAAAAGTCATCTGTTTTGGGTACTCCACCCACCAAGCACAAGGTATTGAGAAAGTCAGGTTTTAATTGCCTTATCATTAATAGTTCTAAAAAGTAAACTGCATTCAAAAAATGTAATAGCATAGAGTGAAATTTGTTATTTTTTGTTAAAATAATTCTTTTCAGAATCTCGCAAGTACGATAGTGCTATTGAACATTATTATAATGGAAATGTGTTGTTTGATCTTCTTGTAAAAACTGTTATCTATTTAAAAATGTGTTTCTTTAAGGACTTAGAGAATTTCTCCTGGGAAAGGGTTATCACAGAGATGAAGGAGCGTGTGCCTGATGTGTTAGATGTCCTAGCTGCCATAGCAGTTCCAAATGTAAAAGTCAACAGTGAACAGCAGAGTGCTCCACTTTGTACAGCATATGGCATACTAATGTTTACCAGGTGGAAAGAACCCAGCTTGATACAGAAGATAAACACCATATTGCTCAGTGTTGGACATGCCACTGAAAGGGTACAGTGTATTATCATATTGTTTTTCCGCGTCTGTTGCTTTTAATTTAAGTAATTTGGTTGCAGTCCTGGTTTCTTCTCTTCCCTCTTGTGGTGCATGCTGAAATATTTATAGCCTTACCTGGGTTAAGTGGGTGGGGCTCTGGCAGGAGCTAAGACCACTTAACAATCCCACAGTTGTTCTGTTAGGTTACAAACACTGAGGCTTAAGGACAGCATGATAGGTTTTGACCATGACTGACCAGAAAACAAGATACTAGAGGTAATTCTTCTTGAAATTTATCAAAATTATTCATGGATCAGCCACAGTCACTCCAAAATGATTTATTACAATAACAACAATAATATAATAATTACTTCTTTCAGGCAATTGCATTTTCAGAATTGTTAATCTTATTTTGACTCTATAAATATTCTGAATGCTACCAAAATCTTATGCAGTGGTAATTAATAGTCTATTTCATTGCAGACAACGAAGAGACTTAACAGAGAAGGTGTGACAGTGACAAGGGAAACATAAAGGGGCATCATGGATGATATTGGGTCTGACCTAACTGGTAGTTGCACATATGCACATTAGCCAACTATAATAATCAAGTAGATTAACCTACCCCCCCACACCTTTAGTTGCTCTATGACTAAAGGACTCTGGTACCATCACAATGCTCTGGGGACTAGAACAACAACTGATACATATTAATTAGAAAACTGTATAGTAGTGTCCATATACAAATTAGCAATAATAATTTATAACTAATCATGTTCAGTAGCAGCCATTGTTTGATTACTTGATGCCCTAGGGTTTTGATTGGAAGTGACGCTGGAGTTGGCACTGAGGTTTGAATATAAATAAAAATCAAAGGTCAGGCTAGTGAGAGGAAATGACCATGGGCAAGAAATTTTTAGAACTGTCAACAATTCATATATTATTGGTTATTACTAAGAAACATTCTAGTTCAGTTTGTTCTTTATTTCCTAAATTAACAGTCACCATAAGAGAGCATGTTTCAACTGGATGTGTGCCAAGGTTGTTCTTTGATAATCTGGACTTCAAGATCTTGGTTAACATCATACTTCAGAACCACTGCCCTTCAGACATGCATTGGATCATCCATTATGTAACATTTGACAGAGTACCATGTTATCACCTTGATGACTCCAAACCTCTATCAGATGGCACACAGTTTGATAATATTGAGTACCTCCTGTCTCAAGGTGAACTTGACAAGTTGCAGAGTGATTTCATTGTTCTAGTGGCCCGCATTCTAGCAGACTTCTTTGTATGTATGGAGCCTCTCCAATCTGCTATACCAAAGCATATTCAACACAGGCAATGATATGCCACAACTTCAATTAGCCAGACAAGCCCACAGGTAATTGCACATCCATTAATTTTGTTTCAGTCTGCTATTATACCAATGTTCGTAGACATCTTAGACATCTCAAATTGGTGGAGGTACAACTGAAAATTGTACAACTGAAAAGAAACTGAAGTTCATCTAGTTTCATGTACTGAACTTGTAAAAGCTTTTGACTGAGGGAGATTCATAGGCAGCCTTACATTATTTTTCATAATGAACATGCCTGGTCAAATTAAAAAACAAATTAAGTTGATTATTTTTGGGGAATGATAAATTATTGATATAATGTAGTTTTGGCATATTGTGTCTTATTTTTCAGGTACTCAGAATTCATGAAGAAAAAGTCTGTCATTGTTGGACTGCCAATAGTACCTTACAATCAAAATTTAAGAAAAATGGATATTATTTATAGAGTTCAGTAAAGATACAGAAAGTTAAACTTGCAGTTTAAATTCTCATTGTGGTTGGTTCCTTGTTATCCTATCACACACATGTAATGGATATGCACTAATACACTGCATGTAGTTTCTTATTTGCACACACTTTTGCACAATATCAGTCATCATTATGATAGTCAGATGAGCTTCAGCCGCTAATGATAGCTGCAGTTTTCTTATGAATGTTGAAGTCTTCAACACAGTGGCAACTTTTTAAATGTCCACTAAAACTTCTGGACTGTGCAAAGACAAGCTCATAATGAGTGTTGTTAAAAACTTCCTTGTGAAAATAATCTGCCACTTCCTCACAATCTGCATGGATGTGTTCTGCTTTCAAAACAGTAAATCTACACTAGGTCTAGTTTCTCTTAACTTATGAATTTCATCTCTTCATTATTGGCTACCACAGTCCACATGGTCAAAAACAGAAGAGAGAAATTGATAAATGAGTGATTTTCCATAACCTGCATTTAGGTAAACCCAATAAACTGGCTAATTAATGTTTACAAGAATACTTAAAGAAAAATGCCCTTTCAAAAAGCTGCTTATGAGAGAAGTCGCAAGAGTGCTTGTATTTTTTACGTTCCAACTAATATGTGTTTTTAGTTCCAACTTTTTCTTCAACCCAGTGAAACTTGACAGAAGCATGAAAATTTAGCGACCACTTATGATATACCATATGCTTGCCCAGTCCCCAGTAATAATTATTATTGTTGAATGTAGCTCTTGCCTAAGGAAAAGAATTTCACAAGACGTGCAACAAGATTGCATTACATTCAGTTTTAAGACAAGTTCATCATTTGGAATCTGCAAGATAGTACTGTGATTTAATTGCTTAATGAAGGTAGCCATTGTCCTGGAATATCCTGATTCCTCTTCTCTTTGCACTCAGTGATTATGAGATGTATGATTTATTTCCCAGTAATAATGATACAGTTCCCTCTCCTGCAACACAAAATAGTAACCCTAATAAACATATGTCTTGATTAAGGGAATAAAGGGGTTAGTTTCAGAAGGAACTGTGGTAGTAAATTGACTTTATCAACTCAGTTAACAAAACCAATTTTATATGTCATGATCAGTAGATGTTATTTAAAAACGTTTGCCTGTAAGACCCCTCTCCTCCTTGGAATTTCCAACGACCCTTCATGGGGCCATGGGGTGGGTATGGATATTTTCTGGAACCACTTGCAGTTACTAAAAAATTGTTATAATAGTATTCATGGTTGCAAAACTTTCTGAGGCCTTGGGGCATTCAACAAAATTGACAAACAACAAGAAAAAAGAGTAAGATTGCATTAAAAGGAGTATGATATGACAACAGCCAGCACCAAAAGAGTGAGGTTTCCAGATTTAACCATTTTTTTGCAATGGTCTAAGTAAACATTTCAAAATAATAGTAAGCATTATCGTTATAAATCAACACAATTTTTTCTATCTCAGTGTTCACAGATAATAGCACTATAGAAATTAGCACTATAGATAGCACTATAGAAATTCCATATAATTATTATTATCATTTCTGTTCAAAAGTATGTTCTACTCATACATGCACAAATTCATAGGTGTACTGCAATCAATCGATCAATCAATCAATCAACTTGATACTGGAGCAGGTATATTACAGTTGTATATATACATACCAGTCAACAACAAGATGTGCTTCATCATCAACGATAGCCTTCACACGATTTTGGAACTCTGCAGTTTTCAGAAGCTTGATGATACCTGTGTTACCCACAAGGACTTCCGGGTGAGCAAAGATTAACTAACACTCGCTTGGGTTTTCTAGTGACGAACAAGGAGACAATTGTTCTCCATCGCAGTCATCATCGAACGCCAAACGGTCGCCTTCCAGAATACAAGCTTTTAAACCGCTCTGTTTCAAGTTGGTTACCTGATCCATTATTTAGAGAGACACCACCAAAACAATAGAGTTTTTGTTGGTCGATAGCCCATATTATCGATCCACTAAAGTGATGGTGGAATTACTTGATAGACCAAGGACTTGTTGGGAAAACGGCCAAGACATCCTTTCTGTCTAAAGCAATTATCCTAAGGATCTGTTCTTGCTTCTGCTTAAGTGTAACATCTTCTTTTCCAATTACTTTCAATCCATAATAGAGAAAGATCGGACCAGCCTGATGGCAGATTACACTTTTCTTCGCCATCTTGTTTCTACTTCTGAGTCTGCGCAGTGTAACCGGAAGTCCGCGATTTGCGGACTGAAAAATCCGATTGGCCAGAGCTCTCGATCCTTGGCGCAGACCAAAAGGATCATGGGCTCTGGGGACGAGATTGTACCGAAGGATAAAGAACTGGCTAAAGCAAGAAGATCCCATAGCAGATCTGAGAGGAAGGATCAAAGGTACATGAATCACTTATGAATACGTGTAATTTAATCAATTCGCAAGAACTATTTCCGTTGCACAATCCATATGCCCGACCGTCATTATTCAATTACGTCGTTCCTGGAAATTTTTTTTATGAGATGTTTATTCATCAGTCCTCTTCGCTTCGCATCGCATATAAATAAATAAATACATGTTCAACTAAACTTATCTAGTTTAATTTTGTTTTTGCTTACAGGGAACAGGAAACGAGCGGCTTCATCAACTACAAATACAAGAACCAAATTTTCCCATCTGCAAAAAATGGCCCTTGAGGCCCTGTTTAAAGAAAGCAGATACCTGTCTCAAGGAGTAATAGAAGAATTTGCCAAGTTGAACAACCTTGACGGGGCAACCGTCAAGGTTTGGTTCAATAATAAAAGACAACGCGATACGGGGGAACAAAATACAAATGAAAATAGGCCTTCTGACGCTTAACACATTGTAAGCTTAATTGTAAGCTTAATTGTAAGCTGGATAAAATAAAGCTGGAAACATCTGTTTACATTTAATAAGTTGTTTTTATTTTGTTCTTATTCGCCAAATACGCTTTTCAGCCACGAAATGATATCGATGAGTACTGAATGAAATCAATGACTAATCAATGTAATCAATGACTAATCGATCCAATCGATGACTAATCGATGACCAAAATTTTTGTGGCCTATCGATTAGTCATCGATTACTCATTGATCATCGGCAATAATCAATGACTAATCAACTGATTACCAATCGATTACCTATTGATTAGTCATCGATTTCATTGATGTCATTGATGTCATCGATTAGTTATGCCTGGTATGGTGTAGCCTATACTGATCTAACACCAATTGATTGTTGGCAGTTCAAAAGCCCAACGGTCGAGACGCAAACGGTCGAGACGCGCTGATTGGTAGATTCGAATGGACTCGCGTTCTTCAAATTCCTTTGGTCTGGAATCTTGCACCGATCATGTTGACAAAGCTACTTTTGAGACTTCAGGATCGCTTTTCTCGGAAATATTGGAAGGATGAAGCTCTAATTCGGCACAGGGACGAAGAAATATCCAGTCGATCGGATGCCGGTGTTTTCGAGGTGAGAATTTTGATGGTTTGGCGTCAGTTCTAGCTTGAATTGTACAAGGTCTCATCTGCCGGCTGTTTTGCTACATGCCTTGCTCTCTCTCCTCTCTCTCTTTCCATCGGTCGATAAATGACCTCGCAAAATAACGCCTTAAACGGCTCGGGACGGCAAAAAAATATGGCACAAGACTCAGTCAACATTTCATCTTAATTTTTATTAAATCATTTAGAGTAAATTTTATATTTTGTAGTAAATCGAAGCCGACGTAATGTTTCTCTACATTTCTTCTATACGCGCCATTGATTTCAACGTCGTCTTATGTCAACAATTATTAACCACGAACACATAGGGTGGTCTGCCAGTGGAGACGATAGTAACTTAACAAACTTATGTGAAGCCGTTTTATGTGAGCCGGAACAATGGAGCAATAGATATTAGTTTTGACAAGATGGCCTGTTACATGACGTCATAACGTGGAAGAGGGAAATCTACAGCTGACGTAATTAGTTGAACACAAACATACAGAATTTTTTTATTCTTGTATTTTTTTTTTGCCATGCGCCACAGTTTAAGATGTTGGTATTAGCTTTTCAAAGTGAAATCTGGATCGCGCGAGGATACCGAGTTTTGTGATGGGGTCTTTTCCCATTTCTTGGGTTGATATTGAAACATGCCCCCAGACCTCTGAGCTGTGTAACAGCATGGCAAGAAAAAGGGCATCAAAAAGTTTGCTGCAAGTTTTTAAAGTCGAGATATTCCTTGCACGCAAATATTGACCTTCTAGCTTTTCCTGTACATCTTTATTTCGAAATTGAGAAATTACCATTTGAAGAAAAGGTTGTGTCAAGGTAAGTATATACCTGGGCATTGTCAATTTCTTTCCCATTTAGAAAGAAACAATATTTTTCCCATGTGGGTTCACGATTGTGTTTTTGGAAACAAAGGGGTTTTGTGTTCCTCAGATTAATTGTTATCAGCCATTTCTCGCAATATTTATGAAGAATATTTGTTTCTGAAAGCCACCGGCACTGTCAGATATTGACATCAAGCCGTCCGTGTATAACAAACAATAAATGATAGCCCATTCGGTAATATTATTGGGTGCATGTCTGCGGGAGTTCATTTAGATATAAGTTGAATAAAAGGGCGAAAGGGATGTATTCTTCTTGTCTAACACCCCTATTACATTCAACTAAATTGGGTCTTTGACCACCATTATGGCGTATTTTGATTTATTGTACATGTCTGAGACGAGGTGATAAAAACGACCGCCTTTTTTGTCGTAATTTAAATTCAGAAAGAAACCTTCGTGCCAAATAGAATCGATTGTTTCTGGAAGTCAACAAAGCAACAAAAGAATTTACCTTCGTTTGCATTACACATAAGGGGACAATACATTTGAGGCGATTGATACTCGTAAATCTTTGTTTCAATTTGTTTTGTTTAATTAAACCAACACGCAAAACGCTGAAAGTGAAATATACATTTTTATACAAAATTCGACATCTTCAACAGATCAGAAATACTCTGCCAATCGTGGGTCATTCCTCAGTTTTTGCTCCAGTTGAACATACTTCTGTGGCGCCAGCTCTTTGTGTCTAAAGGGAGAAGAAAACAACAAATGTTTTTCCACTTCATCTGTAGCATGCTATAGCGCGCGTTTTTTTTCGTCAGTGAGAATAGCTGATTATTAGCCAGCTTAAATGGAAGATCAATGACCGATTCTATTCTGCAAAGTAAAACACTTCATTCACTTCCAGTAACCCTCACTACGTAACAGACAATAAATAATTTATGGTACAATACAGTATGTGTATTTCAGTTTAGGCTGCAACACGGTATGTGCCGACATGGCATGTCGCGGGACGGAGTGATATAGCATGGTATGGCACAATACACGAGATAAGTTCATGTATTAGCCCCTGCAAACTTTTTTGTGAAAGGGAGCCTGCTTTTTGTCATCTTTTTCGCGCGAATATTCTTCTGGTAGGATATTTAGTAAATCAACCCTTCACGTGGCTGAGAAGTATCGGAAATTAATGCCCGGGTCTGGAAAATGAACAGAAGCTAAGCGCATTATCAATCGATAAACCACGCGCGCGCTGTACCGTGGTAAAGAAAAAACAGCCAGTAATGGTTACAGCATGAGCGCCAGCATGGCTAGTTAACTCGATTTTATAACATGATTTGATCTAATGAGTTAAGAACCGAATCTGACCTCCTTTCGTGTTTTGATATTTTCGATAGAATCGGACAAAAGATACCAAATCAGACGGTGAGTGCGCGCGAAAATTCATCAGTGGTTTATTTAAGCTAATAGCCTGACAGTAGATATCAGACAGGTGCTTACCCTGGGGTAAGGGTAGTCTATGTAATAATATGGTACGGTATTAAACCTGTTAAGGCGCTGCTCAAGGATATGGATTCTAAACATGGCCTCGCTGCAGAAGTTAAGGTATTCCTCTTCGTCTTCTTTTGTCATGGACACTTGGTTCTGCTGATACCAACTCTGTTTACGCTGTAATTCTTGTGTTTCCTGTGATAAAAAGTACAAAAGTCATATACCAAAGAATTTATTACTGTAGCTTACGAGACATACGGCTGTTATGTCAACTTTTCACCAGGGAAGCTCGAGAAG
Source organism: Siderastrea siderea (assembly GCA_964030785.1). NCBI lineage: Eukaryota > Metazoa > Cnidaria > Anthozoa > Scleractinia > Rhizangiidae > Siderastrea > Siderastrea siderea. The sequence goes on along the minus strand of OZ034970.1, from coordinate 19,513,657 downwards.
CATTCATTCTAATCGAGTTTCCTCGGGAATTTAACAAATCAGTGCAGGATTTCAAAATGACGCGCTGTTGGTCACTGGTGTCACAAACCTTCTCAAATCTGGCTTGTATAAGGTTAGCCTTGTCTATTAGGCGGTGTTTAAGGTCTTGAAGACATTCCTCTTTGAGTTTGTAAGCTTCCTGTCGGCTGATATGGGGTGGATCACCAATCTGCGCCAGAAACGGTGCAAGGTAATCAAGCTCTAATTCATGCTTCTTCATTGCTTCCTCTGCCGCTTTACGTTCCTGTTGTATACAAAGGACATTTTAGCAACCTATTGAAAAAAATCACTAGAAAAAAAAATTAATCAAAAACTCGCTTTATTTAACATGTGTTCACAAAACGAGAGAAATTGAAAATTGCTTCATTAAATAGCTATAATTCCTGTTTAGAAAAATCACTCAATTCGAGTTAGCAGCGATAAGGTAAATTTGCTACCGACAAGTTAAAAAATAACAAACGATGTACGGTCGACGTCCTTCAAGGTGGATCAGCAACAGTGCTCACTTTGAGAGGACAACTAATTTTACATTTAAAAGAGAAATCCCTGACTTTACACCTAGTATTCTGATGATGTTCGCGATTTTATCTTTAGGCATGAGTTGTCAAATCTGATAAGTATTGAAATGTTTACTTTCAAGTTTGCATCGTGAACAGCTTAGCCTGTTGTCATACCAGTTGCTGACGATGCAGTTTAGCTTTCTCGTTTCTTTCAGTGTCGTACACAGAGACGTTCAGTTGTGATGCTGCTTCTTCTTTGATTCGCAGCTGTAGGATGTCCTTCACCTGCCAAATAAAAAATCATTTAACACTTGCAGTCAAAGCTTCCTGGTGACGTTCGGCCTAAATATGCATCAGTGCTTTCAGCTCATCCTATTGATCCAGAGTGATTCATTATATGATTGCTAAGTTGGGCTCCTATGACGCACAGTACACGTGATAAAGGCAATTTTTGCACTTGTTAATTTTAAAGGTGCAGTTGTTAAGGCGAGTTTCTTGAATTGCCCTGCGCATCCTTACTGTGAACAACTTCTCGCCACATCAGCGCGCGCACATTCCAAACATGGCTAGCTACACATTAATCAAATAAATGGTCGCCTTCTCCCGGAAGAACATGGCGACCTATCTTCTTTTAACGCTAAATTATGGCCTTGCAGTCCACATCTTTGAGTAGAAAAATACCTTTAGAAAGGGAAACTTGCCCATTAGCCATGGCGTCAAATTTGTGACTTGGAGAACATGCAAGCGAGGAAAGTTTTCAGACAATACCATTTAATGCTGTTTCTCTGTCACAAAACTTACAATTTGTCATTCCATCTACTCGAATCTACTCGATTCACGTCAGTTTAGCTTTATCTCTGTTCTCACAGAATGCCTCCTCCTTCACTCGTACTATCGCGCCCTCCACACAAACACGGAAGGCAGCGTCTGTTTCTTCAGCAGAACCAAGGAAAACAGAGCAGAAAAATTGATCAGCCAGATAAACCAATTTACAAACACAACTCAACTTTTGACATCTTAGAGACTCCATCCAAGAGTCCACTTCTCGCAAGCGGCCACCTTTGCATGTGTGGAATTCAAACCTTCGTTTCATAACAAAATTTAATTCAAGCGGACATGAGATATTGAGAGTGACACTGAAGCTTGGATTGACAGGTTACCTCTTCTTCTGATGCTCGTATTTGATTCGTGCTTTGTTCCTCAGCATCTACAAGTTCCACAAGCACCTCATAAACATGCAAGTTTTTGTGAGGCTTGATCAGTGGGTCAACCTGTAAAACAAACAGTGATGCTGGCAACACGAGCAGCTTGGAAGAAAACCTGAAAACAATCAGGGTTTCACTACAACTGCTGATACTGTTACAATCACTATAAGAATCTCTTTCGGTCTATCGTTTATCCTCAATTGACAGAAATAACCATTTCGCTCGTTCACTTTCAAAGAGGACCGTGCTGCAAGAAAAGCATTACTTCCATCATCAGGGGCAAATTTTCAGCTAAAAACGCCAAACATTAACATGTATTAACTTACACAAATATCCCTTTAAAAAGCTCTGAAACAATCTAAGAAAGCAAAAAATGATATTTTAAGTATTTTGCTAAACGTTTCTTGTTGGGTGCCCCTGCATCATGTCCAATATTTAATGAAAAGCTGATAACTTTGCAGTTTTAAAAAAAGGTCTTTAGGACGGTGCCTCCTAATAGAGACGGATTTTTGCAAAGATTATGACTATGGGGAAAAAGTACATCTTCGCAAGGGTTATTGGTTTCTAAAAAGAAACATAGGCACGCATTGCGTGCTTGACCTATGTTGAAATGACAAGTCTTAGCCTCGCTTATTTGCGATTTTTAAGACATACTCTGAGGACAAAACAACACGCAATTATTCTTGCAAATACTTCCCCCCTCCACTATAGCACCTGAGTGTATAAAGCCCAGTTCAGACGCCGCACCTCCCATGTGTCGTACCAAGTAGTACGTAGTTTTTTGGCAGTTGTACGGTGTCCAAATGAGTTTTTTCGACAGATTTCAATTAGGCAAGCCAAAATCTCAGGGTACGGCAAAGTTTGCCATGTATTTGGTATGGCCCATGAGAGGTACGGCGTCTGAACTGGGCCTAAAACAGCTTTTTCGTTTACTCAGCAATACCCTTGGAATGCAAAACAACATCCCGCTAAACACCCAGTTGGACCAACCATCGGGCTAGTAGGCTACAGGCTAAAAAGTCAAACTGACACTAGAACAAAACGACTGCATAAAAAATTCAAATTAAATTTAAAACTGAAACCTCAGTTAAGGTCAACTAATGATTGTCTGCATATTACTGAAGAATATAAATCGAGCTCACAACAAGATGTGAAAGAAACAAGTGTAGTAGATAATAATTTGAGGAGAGGACAGTCATTGCGGTCATGTTAAAACGTAGCCTGCAGACTGTGCACACTGCAGACCATGCAGACTACGCAGACTGGTATTTTGTTTTCTTTAAGTAAACTGTGATTTGTTGTACTTTTTAGGACTTTCACTTTTTGTCGTGTTAAGATGACATGGCCAGCAGCTTGCCAAGTTCTCCCAAAAATGCCCCGCTGTAAGGAATTCTCGAACAATTTCGACAGAAAGATTCGCACCTTCTGGGAGTATTTCATATTCCTTTGCCAGACGATTCAAAAGTACATTTTGGTTGTGCAGTTAACGAAGTTTCCGAGCTTGAGCGTACCGTGAACTCGCTATGTTACCGTAGACATTACAGGTTTAAAAACCTACAGACACGCTTGAACAAGCTAATCTATGCAAATTGCTATCCACGTCGCTAAAAAATTTCAAAAACCATATGTTCCCGTATATGATAAAACCAAGAAAGAAATCATTTCTATGTCGGCTGGAAAATCTGTGGATATGACTGATATAAATCATGGACACAACATTGTAAACTAAAACTAAACCGCATTTTGGGAAGAGCAAACAGGTTTAAAAACCTACTGACACGCTTGAATAAACAAGCTAATTTATGTAAATTACAATCTTATAAACACGTCGCTATAAATTTCAAATTACCAAACAAAGCTGTTTCAAACACCTTGCAAAGTACAGTCAAAATTATCCGTATCAAGCACAGATACAATCTTTTCAACCAACATCTTGCTAAAAGATACATAACCAAAACAGCTGTTTCATAACACAAATCATAAAAGAACAAATTAAATTACAGTTTCTCGTCAACAACTCTATTTTTGGAACGATGTTAATTGTTTTTGTCAAGTACTCACGTTCCACCGTTGGCCACGACAAAGTTCAATTTTACCTGCCCTTACAATAGCTTTAGGAAATTACCATCAATTCCACCACACCAAGCCTTTACTGAAAATATAATATTCGAGAGGAAAAAGTAGAAAAGCACATTTGCGCTGATCGTTTCCGTCCCCATATGTACATTCGACATGGCCGGTAAGCTTAACCTTGTCTGACCTTCAACTTCAGTATGCGGATTCTAACCAGCTCTTTCATTGGTAGAATGTACTCTTAGCTTAGTAGCCTCAAGCTGATTGGTGCCACATAGTGTCACATAAATTCCCCCGGGGGGTGTACTCCCATGTGAAAGGTGCCTGGATGCACGTCGTCTCGCGTTCTCCGTCTGTTTTAGCAAAGCTTTAATTTAAATTTTCCGACGAGCATTCCCGCCCGTCTCACATGAGATTTCCACCCCGGATCAAAAATAAATACATACATACATACAAACAAACAAACATAGAAAGGGAAAAACTTCACGCTGGCTAGGACCCTATGTTTTCAACATAGGTCAAAAATGTGGGTAACCACGCATTTTTCAGAGATAACTAAGCAATCATAACTCTAAAAACCGCGTTAAAGTACAAATGTATTGCAATTTCTTTCCAAATTTAAGCTCGATTAACTCTGCAAAATGCGTGGTTACCCCCAATTTTCTTTTTGGATGCTGATAGCCCTTGCTAAGACCTGCTTTTTCCACATGGTCATAAACCGCACAAAAATGTTGTTGTATTAGCGGGCAAATTTCTGAAGAAACCCGAATATCCCGAGATGCGCAGAACGTATGCGCAGTAACAAAAGGAGGCACCGTCCTTAAAATATTGAGTACTGTTGGCCTTAGAGTGTTTGTTCGCGTGTACCCAGTAGGAGCAAGGCCAAAGTGCGATTAACAAATCATCTCCTGAAAACAAAGGATGTGGCAGACATTACATGATTACGTATCCCTTGAGCAAAATGAGAATATTAAATACTGCAGCACCTGGAAAGTTGTGGTCATATCCGGCGTCATTGTAAGCGTTCCTCCTTTTTCTGTGGTGTGAGGGGGGCGAATAAACTCTCTGGTGGAAGCTGTAACTCTGTTGTCCTCCAAGTGAAACGTTAAGTTAATTCGCTCATCAGAGACGAGGAACACTCTTTCAGCCACATCTTCGTTTGCTTCTTTTGACTTGTTGCGGTAAAATCTCTCGACAATTTTCTGTTGGCGAATACAATCTTAACATAATTTCTGCACGTGTTTATGATCAATTCTTCTTGTGTACATTTACATTTACGACATCACACCGACTGGAAGGAATACAGGTCCTGTTTTACGTCAGATTGTTGCTTTTCTGCACCTCCGCTGGAGGTCAACCCGTGAAAACGACCACTCCGGCAGCCACTGAGGGGACTGAGTCCGCTAAACTCCAAGACTGACCGTTTACTACAGTTTTCCAAAAATTAAGTTACTCTCTCCTACTAAAACATAAAACAGTGCTTTGCCTTATTTTGCTAAGAACCATAAGGGCCCTGCCCACTTTGAACTGCGTTTTACATTCCTTCCAAATTTTGGCACCCACTTAAAGCCCTGGATAACGGAGTTGCGTTTTAACTTGTGATGACTTGCAACTCCGATTGGCGTGTACTTGCGATGGGTTGCGATGACTTGCGCTCACTTTGATCGAGCTCAAGCTTGCGCGCAAGTAAACGCAAGTTTTAAACCTTTTCACCACCCAACGCAAGTCGGCGCAAGTTGGTTTCAGTATTGTTTTCCTTTTTGTACGGGCACGCGGGCAAGGCTGCACTGAAATGGCTTTTTAGAACTCGCGTCTTGCTAGCGTCGACTTGGCAGCCCGGGCTTGCCAGTCCGTCTGGCCAAGTCTGTCTCCCGGCGCAAGTTCGCATTTCCAAACTTGCGTTGACTTGAGTCTTCGTTTGGCCAGAGCTTAAAACCTGCCTCGGAGCACGATAAATTTTTGACAAACGTCCTAATCGGTAGAAACAAAAAGGAAAAACAAAACAAAAAAATGTTTGATTTTTGTTTTTGTAAATACGTATGACCTTGTCGATATTTGCTATTTTTAGAAGCGGATTCATTTACCAAAACAAAAAATTGTTTAAGACTAACTAATCATGTCACGATTTTTGCTAGACACAAATAGTTTTTGTCAGTCTATTGCTAATTGAACTTTACCATCTCATACTACAGAAGCAGATATAAAAAGTCGCCTGGGCTTCTACAATGAGTGCCTTATTTACAACGTACCACTATTGGCCTTGCATTGGCGTCTTGAGGTCCAAACTTTTTAACTCGCTTGCCAAATGTCACTTGTCGATGGTACATAAAGTCATCTCTATCAACGTAAGTTTCCGTCATCTCTTCAGGTGATTCTTCACGCTTCACTAATCCGTCAATGCGGGCACTGAAAATATCACATGAAGGTTACTTAATAGCAGTGATGGCCTCACTCAACAGGGCAACAGCTGTGTCCAAGAAAATCATTGTTGTGGTTTAATTTTGGTTTTTGTTCAGTTGTTTAACTTCCATTGCCTTTCTTATGTTTCAGATTATGATAACATTACGACAACGGGTATGAGAGAAGGGAAAGTAAAAATTGAACTGACAACAAATTGAACCACAACATTATTATACATACTGTTGACGCATAACTGTTGGAGGCATAACTTCAGAGGGAAGGGATAAGGAGGCTTTCAGATGGGTTTTGTTGGGCGTGTGCCCCGTTTTTCGTCATTTGTTTGCCTTAGCATAACTCGTGTAAGCCCGCTCTGGCAGCTAGGGTTACTCTAACCTGCGATCAGGCTCTATTTTCGTTTCGCTCGGTGAAACATTCAGGCGCGACGGGCGAAACGAAAGAAAGAGCCTGATACAATTCTTCTACGGAACGGCTACCACCCACTTTTTTGATTGATTGACATTCAACAAAACAGCCAATCAAAATTTCTTCTGCTTGCACGATCCTCGGTATGCAAATTTCCCATAACGGCAATTCGCAAAAAGTCACGCAAATGTAGGCACTAGCACTCAAATTTACACGATTGCTAACTTGAAGGTTCCGGTATTGTACATGGTTGCTCTGTCTGAGCTGAAACTGAATGAAAATTCAAAACACGACGAGGTTGTCATGTACCAAAATATGCTGCGTCCTTGAATCCTTTCCCATTTCAGGTGGAATCCGGAATTCTCTTCTCTTCGCATTTGTCACCTATTTTCTGCGTAAAAAACCTTGGGCAATTAAGAGAAATACCTTCAGTTTCATTCTTTAGAATAAAGATATAAATAAAACCGTTTATAAAAAAAACGAGTATTTTGTAATTTAATTTAGTTCCAGAAGTGATAAATATTTAAGATTAGCAGCGAATTTTATCTCTAAACAGCAGCGAATTTTAAAACGAAGAACATTTACTACAAAACTAGTCAGATCCGTTGATGTCAATGTCCGAGATCAATAACCCGCGTGCGGTGTTTGTTTCGCAACTTGTCAATCGGAAAGCCTGGAAATGGATTTGCTGGCAGAATATGCAAGTGATAGCGAGTCAAGCTCAAGTACATCTGATGGGAACGAGTGTAAAACGGTAAATGCTGATAAAGACTTAAATGCGGGAGCTATGAGACAGGTGTATCTTGTAACGTACAGAAAGAAATTCCACTTATTATAAACGTGCAAATCCCGGAGGAAAAACAAAAGGAGATTGCTTCATGTCCAAAGTGTTTCGCCACCTTTATTCTACACTGAAAGAACTGTTGCTAAAACTGGCTTCGAACGAACTGAATAAATGTAATTTACTACTCACGTGATAGGCCGACAGTCTACGGTCAACAGCCTGCTAACTGAGAAGATATCTAATAATTCCATTAGTGGACATGGAATTCTTGTAGACCGTGGTAAAATTTTATTTTTAATACACAGTGTTGTTTTAAGTAGCCGAAATGATTTGATGTAATGATGCTTATCCGTTGAAATCTATAAATAAGATAGAAAACAGAAAAAAAAAAACTGTTTTCTCCGCGTTTTATTGTACACGTTCTACAGTTTTGTGACACGAGCGTGACATAATAGGACACTTCTGCACGTGCAATCTACTGATTGTGTTACTGTTATGTTAATCGATAATCCTTTTCTTGATCGATAACGTAACAGGGAATAAAAGTCGACCAGGAAATCATATTAATATTTTACCCGCTTGCCTTTGTGCTTAATACTAAGATATAAGCGCTTGTGCAAGGATTTGATGATATTGTCTATAACAGAAGAGCTCATTCCGTACAGAGTTGACCTCACACGCTTAGAAAAAACTGTTTCAGTGTAACTCTCGTAGACAAATTTCCTTCGTAGTGCTTGAAGTCTTAACTCTCTTTTAACTAAATTGAACACATTCTCAATCACCAAAAGGTCACAACTTCTCGGGGGAAATGCAAATAACTTAGCCCCTACAGCTTTCAAAGCTAGCCGGGCCTTTGCACAATTCTGTATGGGACAATTGTCTTGAACAAATAGTCTCGAGTGCATCTTTCCACTAGCCCAAACAGTTTTCTAAAATTTCTACGAATAAAATTGGCGAAATAGTCCCCGTCGCATTTTTCATATTGTTCACAAAAGATGACTCCTTTTCCCTAACAAATCGCTACAAACATCGTGACAACTTTCCCTCCAGAGCCGGTATGACACCCCTTTGCAGTACACAAAGGCTTCAGTCCCTCTTTCCGCTTTCGCCATATTTTTCCACGTGGTGTCTTAGCCTCCGCAACAGGATTGGTCTTATACCAGAAACTCACACCATCCAGGTAAAAACAAATTTCATCCGTCCATAGTTGTGGAGAATGTTTGTTTAAAACATCACGTGCAAACTTCACCCGCCTAAGTTGGTCTCTTTTCGTTAAAACTCCCTTTCTCCTTGCCTCACAAAATCTGTAGCTCATTCTTTTCAAAGTTCTATTCATGGTACACAGAGGCACCGTGTAAAATCCATATTCGTCTCTTAATCTATTCACCGTAAAAGTGCCTTCTGTGTTGCGTAGTTGTTGCACATTTCTGCGAATGATTCGCTCTTCCCTTGGACTTATTTTTCTTGGCCTTCCAGGGGATTTCTTTTTGCTGGTCATTTTTCCTCCCTTTAAACATCGATACACCGATGCACGCGAAATTCTGCATCTCTTTGAAATTTCTTTCACAGTGACATGGTCGTTCTCTCGAAGAAGCTTCATAAAAGCCTTCGTCTGGGGATCTATTTCGCCAGTGAAAACCATATTTGTTGGGAAATTGGTCTGCAAGAACTGCGTCACAAACCAAGTGTGAAAATTAGCATATTTCAGGACCTTTTAATTTCTAATTTAAAACCACTTATGACTTCCTTCCTGTACCTCATCAATAAACAATCTATTCTTGTTTTATAAACGTGCTGGGAGTATACATAGAGTCATAATTATCTCCACCATTAATTATAACAGCAACAAACCGGTCAGACAAGCAATCGCAAAAAGACTTGAGACACTCAATATATTTTAGCTCATATTTCACCCTCCCCGGCTACAACACCTTTCGCCCCCCCCCCCCCCTCCTCCAAGCAGGCTCAAGTATTGACTTATAAGCGCAAGTAATTTGACGGTGGAGCCGTGATTCGCGACCCAACGAGAAGAATCGGGCAAATCTGCGCTAAACCTGCTTGGGGTTTCCTATCTGCTGGCACATTGATGCGGTGTCGTTGCGCTAAACATAAACGCAGCATGATGGGTTCCATGCCACATTCGGCTGCTATCTCCCCTCCGCCCTCATGAAATTCGTCCCAAACCATGGGTTCGTTTCTTTCTTCCGTCATTACACTGTTACCACTAACCCACTTCCTTTGTTACTTGTATGAGGTTGTCGTTCTCTCCTCGGAGCATATTGGATAAGGCAATTGTGTTGAACAAGACATGTTTTGGGACGCAAAGAGCAATAATGCAATCAAACTGCTTGATAGACACTGAACTAACATTGAGTGCGACCACAGCCATACAATAAGTCGAGCAATAAATGGAAGAGGTAATACAACACGCTCGGGCGCATTCTTTCGCATCAGTAATGAAGGAACTTTCAGTATCGAAATTGCAAAATATTACCTTTTCACGTCATCTACATGAATTTCCATTACTTCTGTATTATAAACCGTCAAATTAAGAAAAACGCGTAAAGGCAGGAACGCCCCTGTCTTACAAGCTGATTGCTGTCGGATTTTCTTGGTTTAAAACTACTGAAGAAACATCAACAAATTCCTTTTTGCGCAACAGAGATGACAAAAAAAATCACCTATAAACGGCCAAACTAACATGGCAATTTCAGAGGGGCAGTAAAAATGCGTTGATTTGCAACTGACTTCAACATTTTGTTTGTCTGCATTTCGGGAACTAGAATCTAACTAGTAGCAACACAGTTAACATTTCAGGAATAATTCCACGTCAACTGCTCTATTAGCTACAAAACATGCTGCCTCACCTGGAGTAGAATATCATACTTCTGTCAGATTCCGGACCAGGCGAACTGGCCTTGTACGTGTGCTCTATAAAACGAGGACGAAAAAAATCGACATTTGAAGGGCGCCAGATCAAGCAAAATTATCAGCTTTAACAACGCCGTATGTACAAAGAAAATCAGCAACTATCAATTAACGTCTCCTACGCTATCTAGTGCCATTAATTACTTGATAGTACGATGCTGCATATCATTATATGAGAACAATGATAGGCACTTCTTCACCCACTAGGGGACCGTTCATTTATTGACTAGCACTAAAGGTAATTTTCTGGTAGGGGTGTCAGGGCTATCTTCCCCTGGAAAATTTTGAAAATCTAGAGATGCTCTAATGCCATTTGGTGCATTCTGAAGTACATAAACAGGCAATTAACGCCGGTTTAAAGTATTATTTTGGACACTGTTATCAGTTGTTCAGGTGTTTAAGAATATACCAGCAGACCTGGCTGTATTTTGTAATGAAACAGTTGGTGGGGGAGAGTTGCGCTCGGTGTATAACAAAGTAGAGGTTTCCAGGGGCATGCTCCCCGGGGAAAATTTGAATTTCCAGAACCTTAGAAACGCTATTTTTTGGCACTGATGTTTGCATTATTACAGCTGTTGTCACTACTAAACTTAAAAGCAATTTTTTGGTGCCCTCCCCTTTACACACCAAAATTTTCGGCACCCCCTCCCCCTTTGAAGCCAGTTTTTGGCATGACTCCCCCCCCCTCAAATCCCACCAGCGCCCCTACCTCATAAAAAATGAACGGTCCCTTAGTGTAATGAAATAAATGATCCTATTAAACGATAAGCAGAGGCTCATTAAAAAAAAAAAAAACGAAAAACAAAAACAAAGAAAGTAAGCTATTCCGTATGCAAAGTGCACAAACACTGGATACCAACCTTTGAGGCAGTCCAGTCTGCCAGGTGCAAAGAATTCTGTAATGAGTCCGGTTGTCATGTTATGTACTTTACTCTCCAACATGTCAATCCTGTGCTTGTACATTTCTCTTTTTTCAACCAGGTCTTTCACTAATACCACAAAATTGAGGCAAACAGTTAGTTGAATGTAGTTTGTTGTCTGCTCGGGAGGCAAATTATCACCAGGGTTTAGGGTGGTGCCGGGGAGCACTCTCACCCTTTTGCCGAGCACCTTCACATTCAAGCAACCTAGCAATAAGAACTTACAAATTCCAGAACAATAGCCATCCCAGAAGACGCAACGAAAAAAACAAAAACGTTATCGATAGTGGAAGAACTTTAACCATTTTACGGAATCCGTGCATACAGCGGGAAATCAGGCATTCATTGTCACCCTTCCATACCTGACTGCGCCATCTACAACCTTCATGACATTATTACATTCCAGTTCCTCCTTTGCAGACTGAAGCCATAGCAAATGTTTTGGCTCGTAAATGTAAATTCTTTCTTCCTCCCCCGTCATTTACCAGTCAGTTGTACTTCTGATCAATATTTTCACTCTCCAATCGGAAGTGAAAGTCTTTTGGCTGAGTAATTAAGAGTATGTAAATGATGTGTAAATCCTCTCTAATTAGATTGGATTCCCAGAGGAATCAAGTCAGTTCATGGCTGTATTCTGACCACTGGTAGCCTAAATACTGTACCTAGGAACCATACTCACATTCATAGTCACTGTAACTGGACAAACAGGACACAAGACCATCTTTAAGCAGATATTCTGCAAATTTCTCTATCTTTGCTTTCTTGTACAGTTTTGTCTTCTTTCCATAAGGGCACCTTGTTTGGAATTCTTTTATCAGGACAAAAAATAACGTAGACAACTTTTAGACAGAGTAGTCATCGACATCGAGTTAGAGTGGATTTATTTAACCCGTGAAACAGTGTCTAACAATTGGTGTTAAATTAACTAGAAGCTGACAAAGGAAATTGTTTGTAATTGTGCCTGATAGTTATGTTTCTATATCACGGGTTAAGGATAACATACTACAGTCCAAACTCTATCAAACAAGCTTTGTTCGATGAAAATCAATGAAATGTTATCAAATTTTTAGAACATATGTCTTAACCCTATTCTGCCTGGGGGGGCACATTGTGCCCGCGCTGACTTCAACGAATTATAACATTTAAACGGCTTGACGAATAATCACCAAATCTCGTGACTTTTCCTAAAACTTATCAGAGAACATTTTCCCGTGTCAATGACGTGTCTATGATGATTGACGTTTCCATAGCAACCGTCTACTCAGAAGTGTATTTTGACTATTTTCTGTCTTTTTTCAGTCTTTTTTCAGGTTTTCCCCCTTCGTTTGTAAGCGGCCGTTTACATGATACCGGAATGACTTTCCTTCCAGAACGAGTTCATTCCATCCCCATATATTTCTCTGTATCTGTTTACATGATACCGAGACGAAATTTCGTCCCCGCACAAGTCCTTCCGGAATGAGTTCATTCCGGTTTTCAATCCGAATGAAATTCTCGTTCTGGTATGATATTTCGTTCTGGTATCATGTAAACTGAAAACGAACTCCATTCCGAGATGAAAACGCAAACCGTGTTTACAAACCGTGTAGTCTGGGGTGAGTGGTGCATGCGTATCGTTTTCAAAATGGAGGACAAAACGGTCGTTTTCAAGATGGCTGAGCCGATCGATTTTGTCATGTGAATGCGAAACGAACTTCATTCCGGAACGAAATTCATTCTGGAATGAAACTCATTCTGGTATCATGTGAACAGCCCCTAAGAAGAAGATATTTTTTCACTTTTGTGTGCTTGTTTTGACTAAGTATGTTTCTTAGAACAAAATCATATATTTTTTGGTGACGTCATTGTCAGCTGTATGACTGTAGGCTTGGGATTCACGATGGCGGCCTCAAATTCAAAATGGCGGGTTGTGACGTTATTGTGACGTCATGATACGTCATAACTGACACGTCATAAGTCCAATCTGTTAAGCTAATGACGTGCTACAAACGTGCCAAGTTTCATCTCAAGAGCTTTAACACTTTTTGAGATCTATAGGGGGGGGCACTTTGTGCCCCCCCACCCCAGGCTCAGAAACTCAAAAAAAGCCCAGGCAGAATAGGGTTAAGGTCATTCCCGTGTATTGCATTACGCATCCTTACTGCGCACGATTTGTTGCGTCATTAGCACGCGCTCACAGCGCGCGCACGTCCCAGGGAGTAATAGGTTTCCTATGAAGCTAAGCTCACCAGAGAAAAGAATAGTTATTTACTATTAAACAAGCATGGGTACCTATTTTTTTCCCCAAATATTTTTGACCTACCATTCATTCTCTTTTTGTTCCAAGAGTTGGAAAAAAAAAATGTTCGAAACAAATTTATATCTAGAAACGCGTTACTCACGGAGATGAAATCACGTCCTCGAGAACACGCACGTAAGGAAGGTTTTAAGCCAATTTCGTCGGATGCTTTGAGCATCTGCCAGAAAACTTCTTACCAGTAAATTGTTCCCTGTTATCGATATATTACATCTAGTACATTGTTTCATGATTTGCTTTAATTATGTGCTTCCTGTTCCTTCGGAAAGTAGTGTGAACTGATCAAATAAACATGTGTTCGTTAGGCGAAATTGCAAGGAATTATGGGGTAACTTGAGACGATGATATCTCGTAAACGGACATAGGGACCTATTCTTTTTATTTTATATTTCAAAACACTGCACGATAGATAACAACTTGTGAAAGTTTGACAAGAATCGTATGTTAAATTTTATTTCGGGGGAATGACCTTAATTTGCCCAGATAATTCTATTATTATATTTGTGTATGACTGCTTTTTCCATTTCCACAAGGAGGGAATAGTCTAGCGGATAGGTAAGAATTTTCTGTACTTTATGATAAAAGCATGAAACTTGTCACACTAATACTAGGTATCGTAGGGAACGTTTTTAAGATTAGAGGTAATCTGGATAGGATCTGTGGCAGCTGGACGGGTGGCGAATGGTAAATGCGAGGCTTTGCGAGACGGTCATTTTTTTTGTGTGAGCCCGAGACTTTTTCAATATTTAAAATGCGAGACCGAGCTTTTTGAGTTTTCAAAATTCGAGCCCGAGATTTTCAGAACCGATTTTCCTTTATAGGCAAGCTCGTGTACGGAAAAAGCGTCAAATCTCTTAAGAATGTATGCGTCTAGTCTGTTTTCCAGGCCTTGACCCCAGGGCCGAGACCTAATTTCCGGTCTTTGTGCCTGGCAAGCTCGTGGTACTTATTAGTTGATTGCATTTGATTGATAGTTTAATTTATAACTTGCACTGCCTTATGATTGGTTACATGGGTGTGATGTTGTTAAAAATAAAACGTCCATGAGTATATACTCCGGTTTCCCAAATTTGACTCGACTCGTCAGTTTTGTGGCAGCGTTTGAACAAACAGCACAGAAAGATATCATAGATGGACCAAACCAGTGACACCAATGAAACAGATTTTCCTAAAAAGTCTCGCAACGGAAAGCATGAATCACGTAACTACCTGGAATCTCTTTATGTATTTAGCTTATAAATCCTGTCATTGGAGCTTGTGTAACAACAGCTAACAATTTGAGCTCTGTATAGCCCACGCGGCCTAATCATCCTGGGGGGAGGAACACGAGTAACATGGTTAAGCCCCGGCTAAACGATCAAACATATTTAGCTAATTTTTTGTCCAACGTGTTGAACAAACATGTTTTACTGTTTCGCCCCCTTTCCCAACTTTTACATTTGTATCACAAAAATGTTTGCTTTATTTTAGTGTTTTTGTTGCTTTACTCAAAAAAGACAAACAGGATATTTAGAAAACCGCGGAAATTAGTATCTAAAACGCGAGTAGCAAATTACAAGTGTCTAAAATAAGACTAGCGCTGTGTGCAATGAATAAGACTATTCAGCTGATACACGTAGCAACCAATGTAAGGAAATTAGTGGTCAGGCGCAGATCAATGTCGGCCGCGTAGAATAATAGGGAGTTTTTTCCCGGATAGTTCAGCCACATTAGACAAGTTAAACGGGTTTCACTACCGAATGTCTAGAATGCGTTTCGCAAAAACAGGTTTGTCCAGGTTTGTCCAAACGGGTTTGTCCACTGGTCGCCAGCGTTGAGAAGGTGCGAGGACAACCCAGGCACCCTTCCAATCAGTGCTTATGGTCGTCGAAACCTTTCTGTGAACCCATCTTCGGCTTTGTCAGAAATTCGGAGCAACGTAGCTATAGTCACTTCGGCCAATGAAGAGGAAGATGATGTCGTGTTAGATTATGTATTAGTAACGGAGGATGCTATTCCCACCATTTCCTATATGAAAGCAAAGGTTCTATCCTCTTAATATCGCATGATGAAAGAGTTCCGGGTCCATTTCTGCTTAGAAGCCTTGGAAACCCCGGCTATTGACAGACACTGCAAGAACGCACATTTTAATGCACCTGATCCTGAGGACTGCTTGCTCCTTCACTATGAATTCACTGGTCTTGTGAAGTTGGATCAGGTTATTTGTCAACTACCAGCGAACGCAAATGTGACTTTTCTCAAAGATGATTTGAAGAGGTGTATCATCACTGTGTGATGCAGGCTAGCCAAGTGTCAAGAACGGAATCAGCTCCCGAAAATGCAGTACCAACATCAAATGGCCAGACATCTAGAGCGGAACGTACTCTTCGGCTGCCACACATTTCAATGACATCGCATCGAAAACTTGCTTGTATTGGTTGGCTTCACGATATGCGTTTCATGGACAATGTCAGTATCACTATCAAATCTGCCAGTTTGAGTGCGTGCGGAGAACAAAACACTATGCAAAAATGTTGTCTAATACCCTAAAATTCAGTGTTTGCGCGCCCCTTTACTGAGTTCTTTAGATGGCTGTGGATAAACCAGTTGATGCTTGTAGGCATGGTATCACGTCCAAAGAAAAAAAAACAGAAAGCAACAACAACAACAACAACAAAAATAATCGGAAAAAAAACAGGTTACAAAAAGAGTACATGCTTTACTTTAAGCAATTTTATGGTTGCAAGGTGGGGTAAAAAGAGGAAATGGTGAATTGACCATAGATGAACAATCGACGTAGCTGTGTGACTCAAAAATTCCACTCAGCAATCTCTCAGAATGAGCAAGCTTTGGATTATTTGGATGAGCCGAGTTAAGAAGCTTCAGAAGGAGCTAGAAAGCAGCAAAAACAACAACAAAAACTCAATTAAAAAACCAAACAAACAGGTCAAAACAAACAAAAAACAAAAACAGCATTTCACATTTTAAGCAACTTTACGCGGGTTATAAGGTGACGAGGAAACGATAGAAGAACACTTAACATAGCTGCGTGATTGAAGATTTCACTGTGCCATCTCTCAGAGTACGCCGGTTTATGATGACTCACAAGCTAGTAAACGGGATCTGATGGACATCGAAAAATGTTTATGATCATTGAACTGTAACACCCAATTATTCGACGGTACATCTACGAGACTCTGGTATGGTAGGTGAAGATTACTTTGTAAAGGCTCGGGAAATTATAAGAATTTTGATAAAACGCGCGTAAAATTATTTCCTAATTTCTCTCGTCACCATTTGATTACACATACTTACTTTACTACGTAAGGTCTTAAGTTTTGACAAATCCCACAAACACATTCGGGCAACTTAAGATTAACATATTTCTCGAATATTACAAATTGTGTTGTTGACATTTATAATATCAAGTGATGTTACCGATCGCGAGGTACACCAGAACTAGTCTAGAACTTCGAGATTCATTTTATGACCTTTTAAAAATTAAATACTCTGAGACGGCTTCCAAAAAAGATTTATAGACCGACACTGCCTGGGCGAAAATTCGAGGCTCCGAGACTGCTTTTTCGAAAATTCGAGACTCCGAGACTGTTGTGCCGAAAAATTGAGACTCCGAGACGTAGAGAATCGCTCTAAAAATGAGACTGCGAAGCGTTTAAAAATAAGCGAAAATTTTGCGAGACCCTTATTTTTTGAAAGACCATTCGCCACCCCTAGCTGGGAAGGGGGGAGGGATTTTTCAATATGGCCGCCATTCAGACTATAAAGACTGTTATTGGAAAAATGAAGCAAAATTAACTTGATACAGTGTTGAATTGTCATTTTAGTTATGTCTGCTTGTTTAATTTCTCATCAAACAAAACATTGACATTATTCGGAGTGATTTAACTGAATTCAGGGGATCGTTTTACTTTAGGTCAAAATTATGCAAATTAGCTATCTAATTAATTCAACTACACTGGTCGAATCATTTAACCACAATTTCGTTTTCTCCTCAATAATTTCGGTGGCCACTTTCAAGCTTACCTGTTTAACTGTTTCAAGGCAGAACTATGATGCAGTTAAAGACCGTAGAAACACATTATTACTCACGCTATTTATTCAGTTATTTGTCCTTTTATTTAGCAGTTTCATCAGCAAACAGTAACGACACAAGCACAGTAACTTCCAAAACAGATTTTCATCGGCAAATTTACTCCTTCGTCTATAACCTTTACAGCTCTCGATTTACTGATTCGTTCTGTTAATTACATCGGCATTTTGTTAGACTGAACAGTTTGGCGCAAAAAGAGCACCAGGCCCACAAATAGCCAGCTGGGTATCCTGTCAGTGTCTAAATGAGGAAGGGACTTCTGTGCAGATGAAGTAGTAATATGTGTTCTAACATCTCTGAAAAACGTCTTTCGTGCATTAATCACCTTGTTATCAGATATTGGAGGTAGCGATGAGCTCTAATTCTTTAAGTCTGCGTGTGCTGCTGTAAAGTGCGCGCATTGTCTGTGGCAATGCGGGCATACAAGTAGCATCAATGAGGATACTCTACAGCGATCTAGCTATGCATCTTCCTCTTTCCGTATAATATGGCATGGTGCCGCATCTAGTACATGGCGAACGCATTGCGCCTGTTATTGTTTGACGCACTGAACTACGCGAGTTACATAAAGTAAGCGAGTATACATCCCGTCCGCATTCCAGTTTGTTAGCCGATATCGACTTCAAAAATAGTCTGGAACCAGTCACTATCTGCGGTATGAAGTAGCACAATCCAAGAGTACAACTTGCTCGATAGTTTGTCAACTTTAAGCAATATTATCTCTTCTAGGTGCAAAGCAAGGACACCTGCCTCGTTGCAATTTTAGGATATAAAATATCATTTTTTGCTTCTTAAGTCTTCCAACAGAAGTATCCTTTAACGATGGATTGATCTAGCTATCCCAGGCGAGGACGTCAAACTCCTTCCGTTTGTCAGAAATGTTATTGCAATCGTTATGGTGCGCCCTTATAGTACTCGCACAACTCAGCGCAGCTCGGTCTCGCGCTGAGAGAATTTTTTGCCTTAGATGCGATGCGAAGAACTATTACATAGAATACATGTGCTAACCTGGTAGGCATGGAAGGTTTTCTTGGCATTTAATGCTTTTCAGGAATGAATCTGAATATCCAGACCAGTTGTAGCATGTTTTCTCATACAAGTACCGGAATCGAATCAGTGGATACAAAATGTATATATTTGCACATGCTTTCAGCAATACAAGTGAGTTGTACATGCAGGTAACACTCACGATGGCCACCCGAGTATCAACCATATCCTCTTCAAACAGTGGAATTATTTGCAATAGGTATCTATGGCTCTTCCAAAAATACGACAATCAGTAGCACTTCCATTTTTCAGCTGCATATTAGTCAAGACCTAATTCAAGACGACGGTTTTTTTTTCATTTTTGGCCATTTATCATCCCCCAGGAAAAATATCTCCATAAGTCAAGACCTAATTCAAGACGATTCTTTTTTCATTTCTGGCCACTTATCAGCCCCCAGGAAAAATAATGCAGTGTCGCGCATTCTTTTACCAGTTAGAAAACACAATTTGTGGTCGTCTCGTGTAAATTTTGAGACGGTAGTAGTGAAAAAATAAGCTACAACTATGCAATCATCAAATGTGAATTAATTACAATTTCTAATTTGCATAATTATGATCTCAGAATTATCTTTTCAATTTCCTTTCTCAGAAACCTTCTATGCCACTTTTGATAGCATTATTTCAATCTTTTAACGTATTTCAGTAGATCGTTACGATCAGACTTTGTTTTAAACAATTATGTTGTATGTTTCCACACCAAAGAAGTATCGCTGGCGGCGGCCATTTTGAATAATTACCCCCACTACTTTTACCACTCTCTCCTGGCTGACACGGAGCATATCCGGATTGCCTCTATCTTGAAAATGTTCTCCATGATGTGTAGTATTAACCTGCCCAGTTTGATGCTTTTATCATAAAGTGCAGTACTCACCCCTGATTTGACACTTATCTGCCGGACTAGAAAGGAGATGTTCAAGTGAGATCGTTTATCCCTTTCACATTTTTGTACTTTTTGTGGAAATCGATTGATAGATTTCCAAGGTAGCGTCTGACAAGTAGCATGAGATCAAGCCAATTTTCAAATTTTAATAAAATACGTGCTCTGCAGATTTTTTAGTTTAAAAATCTATATCGAAGAGTTAACAAAAAGCAGTCAGTCGGCAATTGCTATCATATTAACGAAAAACGGACAACTCCTGCATTTTTCCGTCATATCGGCTATAACCATATTATAAAGCGTAATTCGTAAAGAAGACCGCAGTTAACTTATTGCAGGCAAAGGTTTTCATGATAGTGTGCGGATGACGTCACGAACTTACCGGCGGCCATGTTGGAGGACTCGCGTGATCAAAATGGTGACCAAAACAAAGAAAACAAGAAATTCTGAAGAATTTACAGGCGGCCGACCCCTTTTCCTAAGGAAAACAAAAACTTTAGTAGTTCGTGGTTTCCGGTGACCTGTTATGGTCAATTTGCACTTCCGGTATGTAAGGAATTAAATGTATGTAAGCGTATTGCCGGTGACAGATGACTGTTCACGATGCGTGCTTATGGACGTCCGATCGAACGGCCGATGTGGCGTATAGTGTTCTTCAGTAAAGGTCATGTTATTCGTTATCACCAGAATGTCCACTATTTGAGAGAGTGGTTTTCAAAACTGATAACATCGATTAAAAAATTTAACTGTTTACGCCATTATAACAGCAAGGCCATTGTTCACAGGCTGGTTGGCCTGGGATAACATTGTTCTAGTTCTTTTGAATTTTTACCCATTAACAGTCAAGGGTTCCATTTGGATCTTAAGGGCACGAGTGCTTACTTGCAGCCTCTTCTTATAACAGCAATACCATTCTCGTTTAGTAAGCCTTATGTGCAGTTGTCTCTGTTGGCCGCGCGACACCAAGAGGACTGAGTCCAAGTGACGGACGACGACGAACGACTAAAGGAATGCAAAAGGAATGCAACTTCCATTTTTTGAGTCGGTGACGTGCGCTCGCGCACGACGGCCGCCTAATCAGGACCAATATGAATTTGAAACTTGCTCAAGCGAGCACAAGAGAATTCTCTGGTTGTATGAGGAGCAGAGAAGGAAAATGTTTTCCTTAGAATCTCATACGAAAGCAGTCCAGTGTAAATCTGACCTTGTCATCCGCATTACAAAAATAATTCTCATCATACAGATTTACCTCCTGGTTGCCCGGTAGATTCGTCGGTATTGACGGCAACATCTCGTATCCTTTTTAACTCTCCCACAGCAACTGTAACATCGTCAATGTCATCAAACTCTTTCAAGAATAACTTTAGGTGGCTCACTAACCTCTTGTAGTTTCATAGCTTTCACTTTTCTTTTTTCTGTTCTTCTCGTTTAGCTTCACGTCTTATCTACGCTCTTTGATTCTGGCACCACGCTCCAGATCAGCTTGGATTTTCGTTGGTTGGATTGCGTTTTTCTTATGATCAAGGGGTAAACTTGGGATCTAATCCGGATTGAAACTATCTCAAAGCTCAGGGCTGCTCTGCCACCGACAAAATGTTTACCACAAACCCTGTCGTTTTCTAAAATATTTTCCGTAAAATCACCTCTGCTTATCGCTGCTAGCCACAGAGTACGTCTTTCTGATGACAATCTAGCGTTTCTTTTCCTTGGTTTAAAGAAATTGTTTAACTAGAACATACCTTTATAAGTCTGGCCGATTTTCTACTCTGGTAGAAAATAAGAAGGGAAACAAAGGGAAACATAGTAGTCCTTCAACATGGCCGTTGGCGGACTGTAATTCAAGGGTCAAGTAGCCGTGCACACTCTATATAGTAACAAAAAAACAACAAACAAACAAACAAATGAGGGGGGCTCCATTCAACATCCCTCCTTGGCACCACGGTGGAGGCATGAGTTTGTTTGTATGTCCGAGGGTTTACCCCTAACGAAACATTACGGACGCGTTTAACTTCCGATAACCTTGTTAACCGGCCGTCGCCATATGGCGACAGCCGGTTTATAAAATGGACACGGTTTTTTCTTGATGGTCAGTTGGCTTGACATACGAGCAAAGTGCTGTAAAGCTTGTGGTACGGGCACTCAAGAGCGGTACTGTCTTATATAAGAGGCATGCGCATATTAGTCTGCTGAATGTTACCTTCGTGTGTTCTTGTCTTTTAATTTACAGTATTTAAGATATGAACGGCGAAGGGTTGTTAAGTATGGGGTTTTAGTGTTTATCTTGTATAACGCATGCACAACTGAGTACAGCAGCTAATAGGACTGAATGCCAAATTGGCTGTGTTGTCTGATCTGGTTAGTGGTTATGGTGAAAATAAATTTGTTTTTAGCGCAGGAGTTTTGTTATGAGGATTGACATTTTGAGGGATGTAAAATGTGGGAGTGGAAGGATTTGTGAATGTGAGGAGCATATCACGCTTCTGTGAATGTGATTTGCTTTGAAAGTTGCGTTTTGTATAGCAGCGGTGTAATATTGTGTTGCGTGAGAGGAAGTTTTCTTTGGCGTTTTATGGGGGGACGGTTTCCGCAGTGGATTGTAAGTTTTCTCATTGGGTAACCAGTATTTTGCAGAGGAGAGAAACGACAGCTGAGTTTGCAGCTTATTAGCGCGGTAAGGAACGGTGGCATAGGAAGAGAAGGGATTGGCACCAGTATGATGATGCAATTAGTGGATTGAGAAGGGAGAGAGATGAGTGTTTATTTGAGGGGAGAAGTTGATTTGAATTGCATAAAGACGAAGGAACCGGCCATTAACAAGGAGATCAATTAAGCTAAGTGGTCATCATAAGTGTACTCGATGAGGACCCACCTTGTGTAGGGGTAGGGGGCTATGCAAGATACCACCTGTCTGATTAGCCAAATGAAAAAAATTGTTGGCCTCAAAATTTGAGTTGAGACTTTCATATTAGCTGTGCGTGAAGCTTGCATTGCTGGAGAAATGGCACAAGGAGGCTTGAATCTTTTGCTTAGTTTCTACTCCTGATAGAGTGGGGGCTATACAAACAAGACACCATCTTTTTAAGGTGGGGGAAGGGGGGTACATGAAGAGACCACCTGTCTTTTTGCAGAGTGGTGGGTCCTGTCTGAGTACAATAGTATTAACCATTTCCCTAATAAGGTAGCTGTTACGAGTCTTTAAGATAGAAAATAACTGAATATTATCGAGCGATGCGTGTGGTTTGCGTGTGGTGTTCGCTGTTGCCTTGGCTGGGTTTGAGGTAATTCGTTTACGTTACGAATTCCGAGTCAACTTGTTTACTTTTGCAAGGGGATTCCCGGGTTCGCAAACCGGATTTAAACATCACGTCATGAGATATGCCTTAACGTGCCCATACTCTGATGATCTGCTCGAGCTCGTGTTTATCAAGCGTTATATTTTGATTCTACTGGAATGTTCAACAATACAACAGTAAATTCTTCGTCGTCCCTGTGTAAGCATTCTCAGTTGTGGACGAATCTATACCGACATTCAACGTTTGAGTGAATTTGCGTTTTTCAGCAGAAATAAAAGCGATAAGAAAGATAAGCTGAGTCATCAGAGTTTAAACATTACGTCATCCACTAACGCTATAGTCAAAATATTGTGTCACACAATCACACTTTTCGTCAAGCCGGTTCGTATAAATAAAGGATCGCACTAACATTTGTGAAACCTAGGGGTGGGGAGGGTCAGAACGGCCGGTTAAAATGCCCATTAGGCTTTCTTGTTCGAAAATGAGCCTGACCGAGATTTGTAATGGCCCGCAATATTTAACGTCTAAAAAATTTACAGAGATCAATAAAGAGAGAAGTTCATTCTTGGGACGCGTGTTCTTACTCTTCATTCCTTTGCTATCACCTGCGATGTCAGTTTACCTATTCATCTGTTTAATTAAGCGTTTGCTATCTTCGACATGTACGACGTAACTATTCACACGAGACGAGAACAAATGTGTAAGACTGAATTCTCCATGAAGCAGGAAATTTTTTTACAAGTATCTCGAAGGAAGTTTTCGTCGGTTTGAGGAGATTTCAATTGGATACGGAGTCCTGCGTTGAACTGTTTGATTTTTGGCTAAAATCGAGAATTTCGAGCGAGTAAAGGTTTTCACCTAAAAGTACCATATAATCTCGTAAACTCATTGAAGCATTGTGAGCATCGATGCAATATAATTCTTGTGTTTGTTTCTCGGACATAATAATTTCATTCGCTACATAGTAGAATCCTGACCCCTTCAACAATCAGGGAAAACACTAGTATAACTGTTCGAGATGTCGATTTACTGAAGATCAAGAGTTTTGCCGAGTTACAGAGAAGTTCGAGTTCCTGGCACTCTCCTTAGGTCACGACCACAAGTTTACGAACATGTCGCGTAACGTGTCGAAAAGTTTTAACAGTAATGGACAGTGGAAACCACGCAAACACTCGTGTTTCCTAACTTTTAATACTTCGCCACTTTCAGCAGCCACATAATTTTGCATCCGTAACAGCAGCCAATAATGCCGCGGACAACACTGTTACCCACCTTTGAGTGAAATTTCCAGTGGAGCAACCCACGAGGGAGGCAAATCAAAATCCGATCCATCTTCATCATGCTGAAAAACAAAACGATAGCCAGCTGATCACTGATAACTGGTAGCAACTCTGTGCAACACGCTGTCAATATTTATCAAATCAACAACTTTTTTGATCTGTAGGCAGCAATAAGGCCTACAGGTTAGAAAACTACCACAATCCGATAAAAACATAAGACTAGATTTTCATAATGACGATGGGAGATGGTGCCAGGAATATCCATCCATCCAATCCCAACCATTCTTCTGCCTACACCCCTTCCCCTTAACAGTGGTAATGGGAGGGATATCCATCCATCCCATGGCTCTCTGCCATCTCTCTGCCTGCATCCCTTGACAATAGCGATGGGGAGAGTATCCACCCCATGGATCCTTGCTATCCCTCTGGCTGCATCCTTTAACAATGGCGATGGGAGGAGTATCCATCCAATGGCTCCCTGCCATCCTTCTGCCTACACCCCTTGACAATGGTATTGGGAGGGGTATTCACGCAGCAGCTCCCTGCCCCATTATTTCCTCTGCCTGCTTCCCTTTATAATGCCGACTGGAGGGGTATCCATCCCTGTAGCAAGGCGGGAGAAGGAGTGGTATACAGTACCTCATCATCATCGATATCAAGAGGATCAGCTTCATCAACAGACGGGATCATCAGCAACGGTTTATCTGTGGTGGAGAACATGAACTCCCATTTGGCTGCATCACCCAGGTCATACACCATGTCCTGTTAGGATTACGCATTAATATTATTATAGACCTCATTAACACAACATTTATTTTAAATCTGCTACTAACAACTCTCGGAAGGTTGGGGTATTAATGCCAGCGAGATCCTGAATCTGCCAAATGAAGGAATTTGTGATCAGCAATGCGATCTTACCATCAAGAAATTACAACAGCAAAGGGACGCCATTCACGATGTGAAAGGTGTTATCCCCTGGGGAGCTAGCAGAAATGGAAGCCTACGTCACACAAATACATGTGTTTGTTTTTGACTATACGACTGCAAAACTGGAAAAGTTTGTTAATCTTGCTCGGAACGCAAAAATTCCTTGACCACTGTAATAGCAGAGCTCCTGCACGCAAAGCGTGCGTAGCGGAGCACCGTGGGTAAGAAAATCTGGTAACCTATCAAAGCGAGGAATTTTGTTTCTGACGTCAGCGTACGCCCGCCCGTCTGTCCGCACGTACGTACAGTCTTCGGTGTAGGGGGGGTGGAGTTCCAAAGCAAACCGACGGGGGAAGGAGAATGCCATCTTTTCTTGGCGGGAAATCGCACGGTGCTTTTGGGCAATTAGCGTTTCTTTTTTTGTTTTTTTTTTGGGGGGGGGGCGGGAAATCGCAGGATCATCGTCGTTTTGAAAAAGAGGTTTCTGTAAAAGCTTAAGCGGTTTTTAGCAAAGTGATTGTTCGACAGTACTGAAGTTTGAAACTTGAGAAAACATATCTAATATCTATAAATGGAAAGAAAGAGTTCAAAAGAATACTCAGTTGCCTTTTTGGTGGAAGGCGAAAAGTTCAAGTTACGAAATTTGCCTTCAAGGACTTCATCTTTGTTGTGTTCTGCTGCGAAGCAGAAACAATAAATTTTTGTAAACCGAAAAATTGTGAACCATAAAAAGAAAAAAATTGGAAACCAATGAATGCGAAGAGCTGACATCATCGGAACTGAGTACGGAACCTAGAGCTTATCGCCTCCAGCGAACTTGGTCGGCACATCGCTTGAGTTCGAAGCACTTGGCAGCGGTCCCGACGCCAAATAATTATAGCAGAACTAGTGCACGCCTTCTGGTTTCTTCTTTCCACAACCATGATTTTGGCGGTGGTCCGAACACATTTTCCAAGCCGGAAAAACACCCGACGTGTTTATCTCGATTGAGCCACGATCGATAAACTTGTCACGTGAAAAGAGATAAGTACTAAAATTACTGATTTCGCATTCAAGATCAGTGTGGCGTAACGGACATCGCGCTTAACGGCAAAGCAGATGGTCCTGGTTCGATTCTCAGAGGGGAAAATAATTTTTTTTACGTCTTTCACGACCATAACGCCATATTTAACGACTTCACGTACGCCACATTTAACGACTTCAATGAGAGTATTTTCAGAAATAATTATTAATAAGGACCAGCGAAAAAGAAAAATGTGGAGATCCGCTTTTAGGATTGCCTAAATCTATATATTAACAATGGCTGCACAGTAGCTAAATCATGGTGGGTTCTGGTATCTCAAAAGATGTTCTTAAGGATAGTGAATGGAGTCTCGGAAAAGCGTTTGAATTTTACAGTATCTCCAAATTAAAGCTGCTCCAAATTATAAACACATGTCCACCGTTTTCAGAAGACAGGGGATCAACACCAACCACAAACCGACCTTCAACACCATACTCTCGCAGTTGGTCAGGTAATAATAATGATGATAATAAAAATAATAATAATAATAATAATAATAATAATAATAATAATAATAATAATAATAATGTTTAATACTTCTATAGCGCTTTTTACATTCACATATGATCAAAAGCGCTCTACAAACTTCAAAAATCCTCTCTAATAACAGGGCTCGAGACTAACGGTAGCCAACTAGTCACAGACTAGTAGAAATTCCGTTTTTGCTAGTAAGTTTTGCGCTTTCACTAGCCACTTTGGCTAGTGAAAATTTCAAAGCACTAAAGCACCGGATGGAAACCAAACTGAATATTGCTTCTGATCATCCGATCCCAAAAGCAAATTGAGTGAGCAGAAACTAAACTTATTCCGTAAAAGGATATCATAATGTTCGTATGATACTTGTTTTGTCCTCTACACGTTTTTCCCTACTAATTCTTGTCTCACATGCCAACCCTTTTTCCGTCATTTCTACGTTCGAACGAAATTGGCCGTCTTCAGAACGTTTACCATACGTTTCCTTGAAAGGTCCATTAGTGCGTTCAAATGATATTTGTCTACACGTTAGAAGGTTCACACAATTCTTTAGCCTTGTGTTATCGACTTTTTTCCATTTATTGCTACGTTCATGCAATAGTTTCTCTTCCCAGCGTAACGTCTTCACAACGTTTCTCCGTACGTAAGCAGGTTCGTCGATTTATTAGTGTAGCCTTCCCAACGTTTCTTTGTACATTAGCACGTTCGCACGACATTGCTCTGCTCTTCCTAAGGTTTTCAGTGTGTTAGTACTTTCGTACGATAAGTCTGTGTACGTTAGTATGTTCATACGGTATTTAGTCTTGTCTTCTCAACGTTTATCCGTACGTTAGTGCGATTTTAGTTTCTCCGTAATTTATAGTCCCACTGTAGTAGTCCAGTTTGTCCGTTCGGCGTTCTTCCGTCTGTCACACACGTGCCTACATACGGAATTAGTTTTTTTGTTAATTTTGAAATAGGACCCGGTATTTTATTTGAAAATATGTACATAAATTACAGAAATGTTTGAAAACAAATTAAGCAATATCTAACCTAACTACTATAGCATGAATCATAAAAATTGGCAATGACCTATAACAATTTCCCAAGGCCATAGCCAACTAAATCAAATACTGTCTACTAAAACTACTCTAAGAAAACATACTAAAAACTAATTAAGAAATGTCCGCGTTCCTTGCATTAACACTAAAATCATCTAAAAAGTCAGCATTCTTGTGAAAAGGAGTTCTAGACCCACGAACACATGTGTGGACGGAATTAGTTTTGTCTAGTAACGTTTCTCCGTAAGTGAGTAGCTGCGTATTTTATTAGTCTTTGTATCTTGGTATGTTGGCAGCGTTTCTCCCTACTGTAGTGCATTAGCAACCAACGTGTTTGATATGACTTCTCAACGTTTCTCCGTACCTTAGTAAGTTTGAACCTAATCAGTTTTTTTCTGCGCAATGTTTCTCCGCACTCAAATACGCTTATTATTTACTAGTCTTCTCTTGTAGATGTTTTTCGGTACGTGAGTTGAGTGCTGTATCAGTCTTGTCTTTTTGACCTTTCTCCGTACCTTACAACGTTCGTACAATGTTAGTCTTCTCTTCCCAACGTTTCTCCGTAGGATGACATGCTCATATAAGGTTAACTGTTCGAGTTATTCGTCATGATCTGACCAAAATGGAAAAGAGAGGCGTGAACTACATCGCGCCTGGGAATTTGCCTTGAAGGCACATAGTACTTTGTATTCCGCGTGTGAGAATCTTTAACCGTTGGAAAAAATAGTCAACATTCAAGTTCTTTACTCTTGAGATTACAGAGAGGCATGTCTAGCATGTTTACAGTACTTAACTCGGCTAAAAATTAGACAAATTGAACACAGTATGAGTTTATGCAAAAATGTCTGGCTAGTGAAAATTTATTTTGGCTAGTGAAATCAAACCTCTCACTAGCCACTTGGCTACTAAGCTAAAAACTTAGTTTCGAGCCCTGTAATAATAAATTACATGATTTAAACAAATTATCTAAAAACTAAATGACTAACTAAACTATTTACATTATATTGCATAGGACAGTTAAAGAGGTACACCTCAAGGACCCACCGGAGAAGACGGGTGGAGTCATTTGTAAGATCCACTTTAATAAATGAATACTGACATACATTGGGGAAACAGCTGAACCGTTGCTACAAAGGTTTAAAAATATGCTGGCACTGTTAAGTCCTCAATTGACCACAGAAGATGTACACCTATCAGAAACGGATCACACTTTCAGTTTGGTCAGTGTCAAGACCTATCCAAAAAAGCTGGCACTCTTGGAAGAAAATCAGAGGCCATCAAAAACCAGTGCCATTCGAGACTGCAGTTAGGATTTTTCCCACACTGTATCGTGGCATTTTGTCATCATGCGACATTTAAATCACCGCACCTGAGAAAGACGTAGCAATTGTGTCGAAAGCTTGTGAAAGCTACAAGTTTTTCTTTGATCCTGGAAAGTATCTTTTGTCATTTTATCTCTTATGGTTTGATGACATGGATTAAGTGCAAGAGAGTGCGGCATTTTAAATGATAACTTTAAAAATTACTTTTATTACCAAAAACTTCTGTTTTGACATTAATTGCTGAAGCTTTGTAAATTGATTAATCACCTGGACACCATGTGAGCAGTCTTGCATATTGACCCAGTAGTTCTTGTGGTTCCATACACTCTCAATACCAAGATAAGCACTTTGTGTCAGAGGGTGACAGGCACCTGTCAGGGTTTCTATAAAGAAACTTTCAGGAACTTCCCTTTTTCCAGACAGGACAAGCACCCAACAGTGCACCCTTAAACCATGAAGCTTGTCTGGCTTTGGTTTTTCCAATTCCTTAAATGTACAAAAATATCACATGAATATCAACAAAACAGTACTACAAATATATTCCGTGCATCCAAACAGTGTCATTTCATATTTACCCATCTACTCCTGACTTATGGTATTGTTGTCTTCCAAAAAGTGTGACCTAATTGATCTGCAGGGTGTATGTTGAACTCCTTGAAAAAAATCACTAGTTTACTGGATTATCCCGCGTGAAAAGAGCAGGAATAGGCAATATTTTGAAGTGGAGCACAACACACACTTTTAATTGATTGGTTAGAATTGATAAATGCATCATATCATGTGAACTAAAAGTTCTGCAAAAAAAGAAAAAACCGTTATAACCTGGATGATCACGTGAATAATCACATTCCTTCAAGTTATACTGAGAGGTGAAATGCAAACTTTGAAATAAAGGCAAATAGAATACAGAAAATAATCTGTCCGCCTTTATTTGCAAAACCTCAAACCATGAAGATCAAGGATTCACACTCCATTCAAGCCAGAGGTTCATTCTGATCTTGATTCACAACAGTACTGCTAAGTGGTAAGGGCGCAGTGGTGTAGTGGTTAGTGTGTTGGTCTTCAGATCTGAAGGTGGTTCGAGACCCAGTCCCTGCCATTGTGCTGTTTCCTTTGACAAGAAAATTTACCCCACAGTGTCTCTTGACTCCACCCACGTGTACAAAACTGCCAGGGGTAACCTTCGATGGACTAGCATCCCATCCAGGGGGGAGTAGCAATACTCTCAGTTGCTTCATGCTACAGAAACTGGGTTAAGCTCCAGCTGCGTGGGCCTCCTTGGCTCGTGTCTGACTTTACCTTTTACTAGTAAGTGCTTTTAGTTCCAGCACGAGTCCAATCGAAATGACTTTTCATTCAATTTTTCATCAAGAATTCTTTGATATATTACAATGTAAAACTTACTGCAATTCTTGCACTCTCCTCTTCACGTCGTTTTCTTTCCTTTTCCTCTTCTTCTGCTTTCTTCTTAGCTTCAACTTTAGCTTCAAATTTGCTTCTTAGATCTTTAGGGGGCTTTACTGTGTACTTTTTGACTTCTTTTTTCACCTCCTCTTTCGTCAGCTACAAAAATACATGTAATGCAATTTTTCCCAACGATCTAGCTCCTTAACTGTAAGTATATGGTGCTCTAAGCTTACTCCATACCTTCACAGCTGTGAAAATAAAGCTAATCAAATGAAGAATTTGACCAGACACAAAACCACAGGATCTTCTTTGTTGCAGTTGGATTATGACCATGCAAGCTTATTACAAACATCAACAAGGAAGGATATCAGTATGGGGTATCATCATCATTTTTCATGTGTCCCCAAGTAACATATATACATATATTTAAATAGAGAAGACCACTCAAAACATTTTAGAAGAAAATCTCCAACAAAATCAATCATGTCATGAAAATGGCTATCAAATTGTGTCTGGGGATACACTGAAGTCTTAAATCCATAAATCGTTCATGACATTCACTGACAGACATCTTTTAAACTGGGGGTCGCTTCAACTCAGAATTTTTTCTAACTCCTAAGCAGTCAATGTATTGTCAATAAATTGTGCATACATGTCCCTTCCGGACAAAATAAATATGTTCATGTTTGTATGTCTCCATGATCAACTAACCTCATCTTTTTTCCTCAGCAGAGGACATATTTCCCGTGTTTCATCCATCAGTGTTGTTTCTCTTGTTGCATACCCACAAACACAGTAAGCATCATAACCAGCTCCAATTAGTAATGAACACAGCAAGACACTGAAGTCAAAACAGTTTCCCTTTTGGCTTTTCAACACACTGGTAGGAGACACCAGGGTGCTTGGCTGCAGACATAACATTCAAAACAGAACTGTCAGTCATAGTTATAGCTAAAATGTCTATTTTACATTGCTTTAAAATTGGGTTGGGCTCGACCTTGGGCCACACATTGCAGAGTTGAGTGGCCATAAGCCATGGACAGGGCCATAATCCACGGACAGGACTGTGGGATTGTGGAAGCAGGTAGAGGATTAAATGGACTGCGTCATAGACTGCTGATCCAACTGCCAATAAGCCATACATGGGATTATGGAATTGTGGAATTCAGTTGTGGGTCAACTAGGAAAGGCTATGGATACCAGAATTGAGCAGCCATGAACCAAATACACGACTGTGGGATTGTGGAAGTAGGTTGTGGGTCAACTGGCCATGAACTAGTAGGTTGACTAGCAATGAGCCTGGTAGGGACTAATGAATTGTGAAGTTGGTAATGGTTCAACTGGAGTGGGCTATGGACTGCCTATTCAGTTGACTGGCCATGGAGCCACAGACAGGAATGTGGGAAATAGCTTGTAGGACAAATGGACTGGGCCATGGACCGCAGAGCCAATTGGCCATGAGCCATGCACTAACTGTGGAATTGTGGAAGTCATGGGTCAGTTGGACTGGGCCAGTCAGACCACACAGACGACTGGCCATGAGCCATAGACAGGACTGTGGAATTGTGGAAATAGCTTGTGGGTGAGATGGACTGGACCATGGACTGCAGAGTCGACTAACCACGAGCCACATACAAGACTGTGAGGTTGAGGAAGTAGCTTGTGGGTCAGATGGACTGGACCATGGACTGCAGAGTCGACTAACCACGAGCCACATACAAGACTGTGAGGTTGAGGAAGTAGCTTGTGGGTCAGATGGACTGGGCACTGGCCTACTAAGTCGACTGGCCATGAGCCATAGACTGAGGATTCTAGAACTGTGGAAGTGGCTCCTACATCAGTTGGACTGGGCCATGGACTGCAGAGCTGACTGGCTATGAGCCATAGAAAAGATGTGGGATTATGGAAGTACAACATGAGTCAATTTGACTGGGCCATACAGAGTTGGCTTGCCATGAGCCATGAACAACCCTTTGGGATTGTGGAATTAAGTCCTTAGTCGACTGGACTGGGCCATGGAGTGGTGAGTAAAGTGACCATGAGCCTTGGACAGAACTCTGGGATTGAGACTGCAGACTTGACTAGCCATAAGCCATGCAAAGGACTGTGGGATTGTTGAAGTAGCTTGTGGGTCAGTTGGACTGGATCATGAACTCCAGAGTCAACTAACCATGAGCCATGGACAGGACTGTGGGACTGTGGAAGTAGGTCATGGGTCAATTGAACTGGGCCATGGAGTGCTACGTCAACTGGCTGCGAGCCATGGACAGTTGGACTGGGTGCTGGATTGCAGAGTCAACTGGCCATGAGCCATGGAAAGGATATGAGATTGTGGAAGAAGCTCATGGGTAAATTGGACGAGCGGACCATGTACTACTGAGCCTTCTGGCCATGAGCCATGGACAGGACTGTGGGACTGTGGAGGTGGTTGACCATTACAGCGACTTTCTCCCTGCTGGTCTCAGATGAATGGCCAAGCTGAGGCAGCTGCCAAACCCGCTACACATAATTATCCCACATGCAGCAGATTATGTGCATTTGGCACTTGTCTGTCTACAACACCCCACCTGCTGGACACACCAACTCTCTCCAGTTGGACTGGGCCATAAACTGCACAGCGTACTGAGCCATAGACAGGACTGTGGAATTGTGGAAATAGCTTGTGGATGAGATGGACTGGGCTATGGACTGCAGAGTCGACTAACCACGAGCCACAGACAGGACTGTGAGATTGAGTAAGTAGCTTGTGGGTCAGTTGGACTGGGCAACGGACTACTGGCCATGAGCCACAAACAGGGTTTTAGAACTGTGGAAATAGCTCCTGCTTCAATTGGATTGGGCCATGGACTGCAGAGTGAACTGGCTATAAGCTGTGGAAAAGATGTGGGGTTATGGAAGTACAACATGAATCAATTGGACTGGGCCATGCAGAGTTGGCTTGCCATGAACCATGAACAACCCTTTGGGATTATGGAATTAGGTCGTTTGGCTGAACACTCAGCCTGCCACCACCAGTGTTCTCCCTAGTTTTCAGGGTAACAGGTAAGTCAGTTTTTCAGACCGGTAAAGCAGCTCTCGGTTGAAAATCTTTTTCTACCCTGGAGTGGAATTGTCGTCATCAGACCCGTAATGTTGCTGGCATGACACTAGGCTAACACACGTCTCGAAAACCCTTCAAAACGGTTGACGTTTGTAATTCCTGTCACCTGGAACGTATTAACGTACAGATAAACGTCGAGAAGAAAAGCAACCCAAAAAACGTACTGAGAAACGCCTAGAAGATGAGACATACTCCTTACAAAGGCACAAACGAAGAACTTCGAGGAGCAGACAATACTAAGAGTACCTTACGAACAAACCTGAGCAAACCAACCTACGGATATAGACGTCAAGAAGATAACACTAGTATCTTACGACAATGCTAACGTAAGGAGAAATGTTAAGGAGATACAACTAACAACATCTAAATTACGAATATACTAGCATACGGACAAACGTTGAGAAGATAACAATCTTTTTCAAATGTTTTAACGTACAGAGAAATGTCGACAGTCGAGGAGATAAGACCTTACACGACTGACGAACACACTATCCCATGGAAAATGTCGAGAAGACTAATACCTTAGGAATGTACTAGCATACGGAGAAACATTAAAAAGATACGACTAACATCTTACTAAGGTAGAAACGTGCGGAGAAACGTAGAGAAGATGAGACTATTATCTAACGAACTTAGAAATGTCGAGATGATAAGACTACGTCTAATATTGTGCAAACGCATGGACAATGAGAAAAGTTACTAATTAAACTAGACTTATGTGGTACGCAGTAGCCAGCGCCGCAGACGTAATCTAACAGTCATTCCGTCTGCGCCGCAGGGTAGGTACGCAGTACGACGGAAATAAATCTTTTCATAATTCAATCCGATAACAAATCTTTCACGATCCCAAACTGTTGGATGTTTCTAAGCCAGGCCTTTATCTGGTTCCGGCTAACCGGTAACAAGCGGTGCTACAAGCGGTAAATTTTACCGGTTACCGCCTGATAAGGAGAACACTGACCACCCTGGAGCCTTTCACTCCCTCATACGACACTGTGGTGGCTGTTCATGCCTATAGTAAACTGCAGCAAAAAACAGTGCATGACAAACATGTAGGGGCATTGTTGCTGGATCTTCCCCCTGGAAGTTATGTCTATGCAAAGCCATCTCCTATCTCATCAACTAAACCCGGATTCACGGAAAAGTGGTTGAGCCTGCTTGCAACAGACAAATCAGACGAAATTGCGACCCAGTCCAACTTGCCCACCCCCCCCCCCCCCCAACAAACTACACTGTATAACCTAATTTGTAAACCACAGAACATCACCACCCCAGGCCCCAATAACATCTACAGCAAGTTTTTCATCAACTTTTTTCGTCACCTGTAGTCCCTGTGTCACCCCCTGTGGATGAAACCCACCAACTGTGCTCCTTTCTCCATCCAACCCTGTTATGCAGCCACCTACACCTTCTCCTCCTCAGATGTCGCCTGCCATTTCACCACCCAGCTCACCTAAACCTCAAACTGTGACTCAGAGTGGTTGAGTCATTCGCCATCCTACCCAATACACTATGATCTAGGTCACATTTTTATGACAGGTGCAGACTGTCCTTTGCTGTAGACAAGTGCACTTCACAGTGACTACTAGCAGTACTAGAAATGGAAATACTCCAAGGATGGGGCCACTGACATCACAAGTTCATGTTCATGTTTTACTTGTTGTGTATTTAGCTTTTTTCCATTTATTTCTGAGTTCAACGTGTTACCCATCATGCATTTGTGTAAAGCATTTACCCATGATTCCTTGGTGAACAAAGTTGTTCTTCCATGTAAGTCAGCCATGTTTTGTTGGCCATCTAAAAGGCTATCACAATAATTACAGTTCATGTACAGCTAATGGGATGAAGACATGAATGAGACACTTGGCACAATTATCCACTGAATAAGTAATTATCTATTAAATAACTCACTATTCAATCTGATGATGGAGGGTTTTGATAATAAAGCACATGTTCTTTTACTTCTGAATTTGATAACAAAGATATGAAGTCATTAATTGAAAATAATATTTGACTTTTTTAGAACACTACCACTGATTTTTATTTTCAAGTGAAATAAATAATTTATTATTTATTTCACCCAGGCAACATTAATAGACCATATCTCAACACCTATTAAAAACACTTACCAAGTCAATTGGTGGATCCAAAGGCACAAATGTTAGATACTCTGAGACAAACTGGGCACAGCCATCATAATCATAAACTTCTAGGTAAGGCAGAAGTGTTGGACGAATAGTTGTGCATACAAATTTCTACACAAGGATACAAAGGGAATAAAGACCTGTACACAGTGATCTGGCATGCAAGCTGGCAAAACAGTATCTCAATCACAAGCAACTACAAATATTGAATTAAAAGCTCTCCATGCAACTACTCTCATAAGCGACCAGCTCTAGTTATGACCAACATTGTGAAACCCAATTTGAACTGTCACTTAAACTCTGTAATTAAAAGCTCTTGTAAGCGACTGTTCCTGCAAGCGAAGTTCCTGTTAGTGACTGCTCAGTCAACACTTTAATAAAACTACTCACTTCTTGAGCAAATTCAGAGTAATACATACATGTAACATAAGCACTAATGGTTCGTTGACTTGCATATATTTGCTGTAGTTCAATTTTATCCTTGGTTCAATTTTTATTTTCTTTTGTTTTATATTCATTATCATATATTTACATAAAAAAGAACAAAGGAAAATAAAAATTGAACCAAGGATAAAATTGAACTACAACATATATGCAATCCTCATCTATAAAAATTATTAATATTTTTGCTACAGTACTATTAGTGACCATTAACATACATGCCTGGCTTTAATCTAAAAGCTCTCATAAGTGACCACCCTCTGTTATTTTACCACATGGTCGCTTACTAACCAGCCCCTTCTCATAAGCGCCCACTGCTCTAGTTGCAACCACTTTTCTGAATTCCTGAGGTGGTCGCTTACTAGAGCTTCAACTGTACTTGGGGATTGTTTCAGACAGCAAGTACTTAATTCTTTGGAAAATAATGTTCTAGATATACTTCATGACACACATAGAGGATGAGGGTTCTGGGCCACCTTATGTTTTCCCGAATCTCATCTCCCGGGGGGAGACTCGATTCGGGAAAATAAGGTGGCCCAGAACTTCCTCATCTTCTATGTGTGTTTTTTGAGATCAAATAACGCAAACATGGAAGTAAACAAAGCGCGTGACCCCAAGCCGATTGAGCAAGCGGATGTGACACAGAAAAAAACATTCCCTGTTGAAGAAATGCTGGCACTTGTTCCGATTGAGTTAATACCTTTCTTAGAAAAATTAAACTTGTATGGTCCCACGATCAACTACAAACCTTTCTAAAAATATGCTCCTGCGATGGATACGACTGGCACGAGTGGAACAATTTCTATATGAACGAAGTTTTGTTGTAATTTCAGGCAGTTTTTACTGCTCGAGGTGAAATTCTTTGAAGCGGAAACGTTGCATGACACTTTTCTCATAAATAGACAGGAAGTCTATATTTCTATTTCCCAGTCCCTGGAAGAGCAGTACAAAACATGGCTGGTGACTCGCGATTTTAGTGTTTGGGCCGAGAAAAACGAACCAGAACATAATTTACCAAAAAAATACGCTCAGTTAATGTGCTGTAAGAGTTTTTGCCACCACAGAAGATGGCGAAGAATAAAAAACGAGAAATAACAAGATTTGTACACAGCGATCGTTCGATCAAATCTTTTGAAATTCCTTGAACAAGGGACTCAATCGAGCCTGCTTAATTTTCCTCTGCTTCTCGCATGGCTTCAACTACTTGATATGATATCCGTCTGGCCTCGTTGTGCCAAACTGGTGTAGAAAGTTCAGTGAAAATAAAGCAAATCGCGTGGAAAAGCATGAGCATTTTGGCCTTCAGAAGCTGTTGGCTATAATTTTTTTCCCAAGTCTCTAATTATGCTGACATCATCCCGCTGCCCAAAAGCGCATGCGTAAACATCCAATTATTGCAACATTTAGGTGAAGGACAGAAAAAGGGTACCATAAGAAATAGAAGAAGAAAGGTGTGTGTAATATATAATGAAAGTGATAAATATATAGTAGTTCACTCAGTGGTGAAGCCTTAGGGGGGTGATGGTTGGCCACCATCTGAACCCTGTTTGAGGGCTTGCATGTGCACACGGTGAATTATGAGGTATAGGGGAACTCCTTCCAGTGGGAGAGTACCCTACGGGTGAGCCCTACTGGGAAAAGGGGGGGTGCTCAGAAATCCCTCGGGATTTCAAACCTCGCTCCCAGAGGTAAAATGTGGAATTGACAACCGCCTTGTCAGCGGTGAAATCCTCACTTCGGTGCGGTGAAAGTCCTAGCCGAGGCTAGGCAAGAACAGCCAACGAGCACCCCCCGACAAGGGTTTTGCCCTTTTGTGTGACCTGTCACGCAACGTCACGCGCGACAGTAACGTAACCCAGTCACGCAACGTCACACGTGAAGGTAACGCAGTGTAACACATTCATCTGTTTTTAATAAGACTTACAGATAATTTTGTGTTTTTCGCTCAAAATTTAGTTCAAATTTGTGCTGAACTGGGCAAGTTTTTTGAAAAAGTCTTCCTGGATTCCTTTTTTTATTTTTTCGATATCTGGCTGGCGTGAATTTTGTTTGTTTTTTTGTGCGAAGTTTGAGCGTAAAGTCTCTTTAAGTTGGCGATATTTCTGCATTTCACGTGTGATTAGTTTAAACTCTGTGTTGGAAACAAGATTATTATCAAGAGCTTGTGAGACAGAGCTGTTTATTGAGTCATGTTTTGAAACAGCCAGAGCATGGATTCTTGAGTTCTTATTAACCTTACGTTCAAGCTTCTTGTTAATAACTGACAGGCCAGTGGAAGCACCACCTGATAAAGCTGCTACTGCGGCAACAGGCACGCCGATGACAATTCCGACACCAGTAAGTGATGTTGCAAAAGCGCCAGAAGACAGAACTGCCGTCAAGGTGCCAAGAGAGACCATGGAATAGTGAATCACTTTCCGGACCTTTTTTATATTTTTTCAACACAATCCTGTAATGCTCAACCTCATCAGATATTTCTTTTTCAATTTTACTTATTTCAGTTAGCCGGAAATTCTCGGCATTTGTTGTTGCGGGGAGGTTTGGATAGAGTTGTGTTTCGATCTTGGCAGGTGCACTTGGTAATACGTTTGCTGAAGACATTGTATATGAAAGACATATTTATTTTTTTTCAATTGATCTATTAATTTAATTCTATCTCCTATGTAAGATTTGTGCCGTTGAAATTGAATAGATTACCCATCTCATCTCTAATCGAAAGAGTCATAGATTTCACATGTTTTTCAGCTGAAACGTCACGCAAGACATTTAGTTGAGAACTTTTGTAATTGATTTTTTCGTGAGTTTTTCCTCTGATGTTGTAACAAGCTAAAACAGAACAAGATGGTTTTCCATTAAAAAGATTCTGTTGTTTGTCAACTAAATCCCAATGTATGAAATAAGTTGTTGGAGAGTTTAATGTTTTTATTAATGTTAAAAAATTAATTTCCTGACTGAGTCCAAGAAGGTCTGCAAGATAGCTGTTAATTTTTATTTTTTTATTAGATGGATTTGAGATTACCATTTGCGCGAAAGTTGTATATGTCCGTATTTTCATTTCAAAATTGTATTTTTTAAAAGAGTTTTCTAATTCTTTTGCAAGTCTCTCAACACTATAGTGTCCTTTAGGAATTATTAAATTGACGTCTTTTTTTATATCATCATCAAAAAAAAAACAATTTCACCATCTTTCTTCAAGTTGTACCAACTGTTATATAATGAGCAGGACAGTAGCCTGATATAGTTTGGTCGTGGAATTGGTTGGCCAAAATTTACAGTGTGGGGGTTTGAGGATCTAACAACAGTGAGAATGACCATTGTTATTCGTATTGAAAATATACTTCTCTTCAAAAAGAAAAAAAAATGCAGGCTTACCAGGCTCTCATTAAATGGGCACAAACACCGCAAGCTGAAAAATTGCTAAAGCAGCAAAAGAAAAGGCATGGGCACCTTTTCTGATTAAATACCCTAACGCCGACAAGAGCAAATTCGTTGCACAGGTTGATTTCGCATACAACCATACAGCGACAGCCGAAATTTACTATAAGGTAGGCTCTGACAATTTGTTAAGTGTTTTTGGCTCGGACAGCAAATATTGGAGTGAAGATATGAAAAAAGCGCTCGGGTTGAATCAATCTTCAGGCAGTTTTGTACCACAGCTGACACCAAGCGGAAGAAAAGGCTCGTCTTTGCCTGTTCCCGCGGTTGGCTTTCACGACCCAGTACCAAGTTTGAAAAAAATTTTCAACGGAGAAATTAAAATATACGCTACACCCGACGAATACTTTACAGCAAAATTCAGAGAGATATTTCAAAAAACTAAACTTAAACACACCACAGGAAAAGAGTCAAGGAAATGGCTTGCTGGCCCTAATATGAGATACTGGCTGCAGCAGCTGAACTTTGCTGTCTGGTGTGCGACAACGGGCTGTGGTATTAGTCAAGAGATTTTCAACGAACTTCAAGATAACTCATATCTGAGTTTGTCGCCAAATATGCGTAATTTTTATTTGTTTCACGTTTATTTTACAGTCAGGAGGATACTGTTTCAAATGGGTGGAATTCAGAGCATCAGCACTTTGCCAGGCGACCCAACTTTTAACCAGTTTGACAACGAGTATGATGTAACTTCATACAAACGAATATGCGCTGAGTTTGGTGTCGACCCGTCAAGCGATTTTCGTTTCACAAGAGGAGCAAACAACGGATTGGGCGACGTTTATATCTATGTAACCAACATAGGTCCAACTAATTCTGGAGCTGATTATCCTGGTTACGATTTATTCAGTGACGAAGGTGGAACAGCGAGCAAAGGTAACGTGATTTACTACATTGAGCCGGATGATACTGCGTATGCACAGGCAGACTGGTTTTGTCCCAAAGGCGCAGAAGGGTTGACACAGGCAGGTTTGTCGCGAATAAACCAATCAATCGAGTCTTTTGTTTATTGTGTTTTAGGTTCTCAGGTCAACGTTAGGAGCAGCATACTTGGCTCAGGTGGACGTGCAAAGGAAGCGCAAAGTGAGTTCCTCGTCTTGGTAGAGGATGCAATAAGGCAGCCAGATCTTGCGAAGTCGGTACGTTACCAACTTGCCATTGACGAGGCAAAGGTGAGGCTAAACCTTGCCGTGTGTCCGGGAGCCTGGCTGATGCCCGCAAGAATGTTGATAAACACAGAAAGCACGGTTGGATACAACAACCAGCTTAAACAAGCCGTGCAAGGCATGAAGCTTGGAATAAACAACGGAGTTAATACGAGCACAAAAAAAGCGGCTCTTCAACTCATGGCTGGTGGGAAATCGAAAAGAAACCCACCAAACAGCCACCCTTCTAACCCAATTCACAAAGCGGCAACAGCTGAATCAAAAAAAGATCCAAAGCCTGCTGCCCAAACAAAAAATCAGACTCATACAGATCAAACACAAAATCAGACTCATACAGCCCAAACAAAAAATCAGACTCATACAGATCAAACAAAAGAGACAACGGAGCAAACAGAAGAAAAACCAACGCCAACGGCTGGCTCCGGCAGTGAGTCTCACGATGTAAACAAAATAGCTGTCGCAGTTGGTGCGGTTGCAGTTGCGGGTTTGATGTTCTTGTCATTTCGTTAACGCCACTTTTTGATATAGGTCTCCATCAGAAAGGCCACAACAGCTAAAATCAATAGCCAGGTGTGCTCTGCCAGAAAACCTATTACCTGACCAGCAGCTTTAAAGAGGAAACTAACAATCGATCCGAGCAGTCCAGGCAGAAGTGAAGCTGTTTTTTTGCCGATCTCTTTCAACCCGTTTCCCAACTGTTTACCAGTGGATTTCAAAGCGTTTGTAATAGCACCAATTACTGCTCCAATCATGACACCAGCAGCAATAAAGATTGCTGTAACTGTAACACCGTATTTTTTGAAAATCTCTTTTATTCTCTCCCGAAGCGGCATGGCTCTTTCTCTTTCCTCAATCTGTGTTTCCAACCTGGCAAGCTCCTCTTGTCTTTCTGCCACTCTTTCCTCGGCAGCTTCTCTTTCAGAAGGAGAAGTGTTCTCGTCGTTAATAATCACTCTGTCTTCTTCATTTTTGCGTTGAAGCTCGGCCACCTTGCGGCTCTCTTTGGCCGCAAGGCTTGCCCTGAGTTGGTCGACCCGTGTTTGTTCTTTTGCCTTTTGCCTCGCTTGTTTTTCAAGAGCAGCGACCTCTTTTTTCGCATTTTCAAAATCGGTTTTATAGTTTTTTATCCGTTGCCGCAGCTCGCGCAATTCTGATTCATTTTCAATGGTTGACCCAAGTTGTTCAATCTTGGCTTGAGTTCTCTCGATTCTGATTCTCAGATCTTGCACTTCTTGGGCAGCTTTTTCTTTTTGCGTGTCAATTATTTCTGCCTTTCGTAGTTGACTTTCAGCTTCTCTTAATCTTTGTCGGGTTTCTCTTATACTAACATTATCTTGAGCAATCAAAGATTCAACTTCAGGCCCAAGCGAGGTTTTATTATTATTTGTGAAATTTTTGAGAAGTCCACTTCCATCTTTCTTAAAGATTTCACTCTCACCACCCCTGGGGCCAAAGGAAACAATTGTAGTCTCATTGCCAGGTTTTTTGCTAAAACCAATTGGACCTAATTTTTTAAAGTTGACTCTTGGGAACTTTCTTTTGATGAATTCTTTGGCTCTTTCAACCATTGCTGGCTTGTCATGTTGATGAATAAAGCCCTGGAACGAAGGGAGTTCCACATAGGACTCTTCTTCTTCTGGTTGCCTGCTCTTTTCGTGCTGCATCGTTTGCATTGGAATTTCTTCACCATGAGGCCCTGGTGTGGATGCGGAGCCCAGCCAAAAAGGAGTTGTTTCATTGGAGTCTTGGTCACCAACGTCATTGTTGTCTTCATTATCGCGATCATCCGAACTAGGATCATAAGGATCAAAAGCAGGGTTTTCGTAACCACCTTCTGCCATTGCGTAATTATATTTTCGATTTTAATTTTCAATTCAACATTTAATTATGCTCGTATTATAAACATGGCTGTGCAAGCAAACATTCGGCCAACGCACAACGAGAAAAGTCTCGGCGCACTGAAAGCCGAGCGCGCTGTCAAGCATATAACTTTCGACCGCACAGAGTTAAATCCGGAGGAAACGCTGTATGTCTCGGTGCCCAAGCTGAACGAAAATGAAGTCATCGTGCCTGGCTCACTGGCGCTGCGCTTCAACATCGATTTGAATGGAGGCCATGCCAACAACTTTCTTGTTGATAACGTCAGCCGAGCTCTCGTTGACAAACTGACCGTGAAGTATGCAGGCGAGGTCCCGCAGGACACGGTAGGGTTTGACATTTACAAGATATACGAGGATCTTTTAATATCTAAGGAGGAGCGCGACAACATGCTGCTTGATGGCATTCAGAGTGAGGACCTCAACAAAATTCGCTCAAATGCTGGTGATAAGAAAACATCCGGCATCACAGCAGAAAACAAACTGAGCCAGATTTACGGAACCAAATACAGGATCCGGCTTGACCACCAGATTCTAACCGACCACGACCAATGATCTTGTGTTTGAACTGAAACTTGCGCCGACCTCAGAGGTTGTTAGAGGCTCCGATCCATCAAAACTGAAATACAAGCTGACAAACATTCAGCTGGAGTACGAGATGATACGTAGCAATACACTGGCAGATGAAGCGCGCAGCGTGTATTCAAGTGGCAAAGAATTTGCATATGATCACATCCAGCGGGCCGAAGTGGTGACATTCGCAAAAGGCACTGACACAAGGCTGAATATTAATCTCAGAGTCAACTCACAGAGAAGGTCTCTGAAAGGCATCTTGCTCCTATTTGTCGAGCCCTATACTGCTGGCACAAGGCACTCAGAAATGTACTTAAACCCAGACCTGACAAAAGTCAGCGTCACAGTAAACGGCTCGCCGAACATGCTGTACAACAACAGACTTGAAGGAATTGATATTTGGGAGGAGGTCAAACGTTTCTTTGCCAAAGAAAAAAATAAAACACAGCACATGAATGCAACAAAATTTTACACCGACAATAAGTTCGGACTGCTAATTGATTTGCGCTCCATGGCAGATCATGCAATGCACGGAAGCGGCACACGGCTTGTCAACACAAAAGATGGAGTCCAGCTGGAACTCGAGAGGAATGCAAGCGGCTCAGGTAATGTTAACTGCCACATTTACGTCATCAGCGACGCTCAGATGAACATAATTAACAGGCAGTTAGAATGTGTTGTACTAAATAAAAACATGGACTCAAGCAAGATACCCTTCAACACTCTCATTGTGGGCCCGACGAATTCAGGGAAATCAAGGTTTGTGGTGGACCAGATCTACGGCCCTTTCCACGGCAAGTTCGACTACATAGTACTCATCTGCCCAACATTCGCGCACAACAAGACCTACCACCGAATTGGTGAAAATGATCCAAGAATGTTTGTGATAATATGCATGCAGCACGAGGTGGAAAATTGGTTGAATCTCGTGAGCTGGCTTTTTGAGGGCACCAACACGTTCATAATCCTCGATGACTGCGCAGCCTCCAAAGATGT
Source organism: Siderastrea siderea (assembly GCA_964030785.1). Taxonomy (NCBI): domain Eukaryota; kingdom Metazoa; phylum Cnidaria; class Anthozoa; order Scleractinia; family Rhizangiidae; genus Siderastrea; species Siderastrea siderea. The sequence continues at coordinate 19,469,537 of OZ034970.1, read as the reverse complement.
GAAAGGGCGCACAGGCCAGCTGGTGACTCTTGGTTTTTCTGCTCGACATATCGGCATCAGCATTTGGGTGCTGACCCAGAAGATAACCAGCATCACACCTTCCTCCCGGGAGAACGACTGGCGGCTATCGTTCTATTTTACACTCCCTCGGCCAAAACCACTAACTAAAGGCAATCTTTGATGATTACGCCGGCGAACTCTCCCACGATGAGTACAAAGGTCTGATTTCAAAGCTGAAAGAGCGAAAGTTCTCTTATCTTGTGTTCTCGCTTCGCCACCCCTTCGGGGTTGACATTTTGAATAAAAAAAAATGAAAGTTGTATATATTGTTGCTAAGTACACAATGGCTGAACAAGAGGCGTACGCAGAAGTTATGAACCTACTGGAAGCCGAGCCATAGAGCGGGCCAGCTGGTAGTATTATGCCAGACTTAACCAGCTTAACCGCCCCCGGACCTGACATTCCTGCTCTTCGTGAGCAGCTCGCCGTGCTTGTATCTACAGGCAAAGCCAAAGAGGCCATCGGAGTGCAGTTAACACATGAGCAGGTAAAGCGCCTGAGCGACAAAGATGTTGAGAAATACACCAAAAGGTACAAGACATACGTGGGCTCAAAGACAACAGAAAGTTAATTTGATCGACAGCTGCATTTTTCTTGTAACCAAAGTGGTCAGAACGGCCGTTAACATCAAAGACATCGAGGCTTATCAAAAAGAACTCAGAAACGACTACATCATAAACAAAGAGCTCTCCAATCTGGCCGGCAGCCTTGCTTTGAAGTGCGGCCGGTTTCTTGCTGCGGCCAACGCGGCGCAGATCACCACAAAACACATTGATTTTAACTCGCATTTGGAGATAAAGGACAAAGCAAAATTGGAAGAAATTCCTCAGCAATCCTCACCAACTGCTGAATAATTGCTAACAAATTTGAGTAATTGCTAAGCATTATTATATTTGCTTAACATACCCTTTGTTGCAAAATAATGTCTACCGAACAATCCGAGAGCGCACATTCTCAGGAGGAGACCCAGACAGCACATTCGCAGGTCGAGATCACACAGCAAGCGACAACTCCAACTACAACTACAACCACGCAGCACGCAAAAAATCCCAAGCGTGTGGCTGCTGGCAAATTGGTTGCTGAAAGAATGCGGATGGCCCGGGAACAACAGAAAAAAGCTGCAGCTGAGGCTGCTATCATTATCGCAAACAACAAGGCGAAAGCCACCACCGCAGCCCCTGAGCCAGCCCCGACTACAGAAGATGAAAGCCCAAAGTGTAGCGGAGAAAAAAATAGCAGTCTCAGCACCACCCAATGGCTTGCTGCTGGCAGCTTAATCATTTCATTGGTCGGGCTTTATTACAAACGTGAAGAGCTCAAGACTGTATTCAGCAAAAAAACGCGTGAACCCGCGCGTGTTGAGCCACAACCTGCTCGCACGACACAGCCCAAAGAGAATTTTACCTCTGATCCCAGCATCAGTACGATGAACTACGCGAAGTTCACTGCCGTCATGGCGGGCAGCATTGCGCTCAAACAGTATCCAAGGACCAAAAAATACTCCCTTCCAGCGTCTGAAATTAATAATTTGAAAAAAGACTGATATATAATACCATGGCAAGTATCGCTATTATGGTTGGTGGGGCTGTGTTGAATGCCGCAGCTTTTATCGGTGGTAACTATCTTGCGAGGGCGACAAAGCTTCACTTGATGAAAAAGTGTGCCATGATAAAGCTCTCGAGGCGTATCAAGCGGCTTATGCCAAATACACACGCGACTGCACTCAACTTCTCGACTGGATTGCGACTAACTCGAAAATAAAGGAGGAAGCCAATCAAAACTTCACCAACACTGACTATGCCTTCAAACTCTAAAACCAGGCACACCCTGACGAATGAGTTATACTCCCCAAAGAGCCCAAGTTCTCAGATATCTATCAACCAAGTGAGCAGCAGAAAAATGGTGAACTCATTTTTGTGGGTGCCGGGGCTATTGCTCTGGGCTACGCAGCCTTCCGGTTCCTTTGAACTTTTTTTAACACCATCATAATGATTATAGTTACGCGATGGACGCTGAACTCGCAAAGATATACTACAGCCCCAGGGGCTACTGGAAAGGTATTGCTGCGATAAAAAATTATCCGAAGCCGCCAAGGTACAAGAAGAAACCGCAAAAAAGTGGCTGATCAAGCAAGCGCTATGGCAGATACTCCTCCCCGCGCCTAAGCGCATTCCTCGGCCGAAATTCGACATTCCCACACCAAACGTGGTCCACCAGGCAGACCTTCTCTTTCTGCTGCACGACAAACTCCCCCGCGGGCGCAAAGTTTTCAAATACGCCCTCACCGTTGTCGACGTGGCCAGCCGCTACAAAGAGGCTGAACCCTTGACCTCAAAAAATTCTGATGAGGTTGCCCTGGCCTTTAAGAAGATTTACAAGTGCGCACCTCTCAAATGGCCTCAACTGCTGCAGGTTGACCCTGGGTGGGAATTCATGGGCGATATCACAAAAGAAATGGAAAATCACAAAACATATATTCGGCGCGGGCGCGTTGACATTCACCGTGACCAGGCCATTGTTGAACGGTTCAACCGCATCCTGGCTGAGCGCTTGTTCGGGCACCAGTACGCCGTTGAAATGCGACTCCCTGAGGGCCAGCGGTCTACTGCGTGGGTGAAAAGGCTTCCTGAAGTTGTTGCCGCTCTGAACAACGAGGTAACAAGCCTTACCGGCAAGAAACCCACCGTTGCCATCAAAGAAAAAGATGTTTCTGCAAAGCCATCGGCATCTTATTCGAGGCCTGTTGGGCAAAGGGAAAAAAAGCTCCCCTCTCTCGTTAATGTGCGCTATCTCTACCAACCTGGCGAGTTTGAAGGTGGTGTAAAAAGAGCCACAGATCCAATCTGGTCTTTGAAAGTTTACAACATTGAAAGATCTTTTACCAAACCGAATCAACCCGTTCTCTACTATTTGCACGACGGTCCCTGAAGCACGGCTTCGTGCGTGAAGAACTGCTGGTTGTCCCTCCAAACACACATTTACCCCCCGAACAACTTTAAAACTTCAGCATCTAACTCTCTAAGTTCATCATCTGTTAACGTAGGCCATAAAGGCATGTTGGTGTACCCGTAAGCTTTTGTATGGATACCATCATCACCTATCCATCGCTTTGAATCAAATGGCGAAAGCGAAATTTTCTTTAGATGCATGCCATAGATCTCATGTCCCTCGCTTTCAAGAATGTTCATTCCATGCCATAGCTGCTCCGTACCAAAAAGCGTTTCCTTGTACTGTTCATGCATTATTCGTTTCTTGACAACACTCTTTTTTACACCCTTTGCTTTTTTGATATTTTTTTCGTCTGCCTTCAAAATAGAGTACATTTTCGGTCTCAGACACACACACTCTGCTATGGGGGTTCCGGCACATTCGTCTTTCATTTTGCCCAAGACCTTTTTGTTGGCATTTGAGTAAAGTGGATGCTCCTTCGGGGAGTCGCTCGTATCATATAGATTTTTGTTTGTTTCGATGTCTTTGTAGACGTCATCCGTTTCAATCTCAAGCAGAAGGCTGTTGGTGTCTGTGTACAAGAGCTTGCACTTTGGGCCGTATTGCTTTTTTAGTTTGTTGTAGAAAAAGTCGTACATCAAGATCTTGCTGTTGTCAAGGATAGTCATCCCCGTGTAGACAGGCTTGTTGAGCAGCAGCCGGCTTTTGCGCATGTCCATTCCGACCAGGTCGTTTGAAAACATAACATGCCTTGAGTACAAAGGGCTGGCAACCAATTTCCTTATTTTTCTGTCTCATTGCTTCTCACTATTTTTATGTCAACAAGGTTACGTAGGTTTTCCACGGTTTTGCCGAAAACTGAGTTATTCATGAGCTTGTAAAAGTTCTTTCAAAGTCGCTCTTTGCGTTTTTCCTGAATTCTGTATTCATCCGAATGTACGGCTCCATCCAGCATTCTTGTTCGAACTCCAACACCCTGTGCACGCGCTTCAGTTTCATGCCCTGCTTCAGATAAAACTGCAAGTTTCTGTAATGCACGACATAGTTGCTTTTGTCCTCAAGTGTCAGCAGCAGCTTCCTGCTGTCCGGCGGTTTCAGCTCCAGGTCTTTCATCAACCTCTTTTGGTAGTCCATCATACATTCTCTTTTTACTACCTTTTTCTCTGGTGCCAGGGGATAGCTGTTGTGTTGCTCATGCAGTTCTACTGGATATTCAAGATCCACCTCAAGAATCCATCCATTCTTTGCATTTTCTTTTTTCTTAATGATGTCTTCCTCAGTGGGAAGGAAGAATCCATCCATTCTTTGCGTTTTCTTTTTTCTTAATGATGTCTTCCTCAGTAGGTACCGCGGCTCCGCGGTACCTACCCATTATGTGGCAATGGTCTTTTACTGCGTCTATGAAGTTTTTCTGAAGTAAAGGGTTTCCACAGAACTTACAATTTTCCTGTAATTGTGCTTCCAACTGGTCTTTTTTGTCCGTTAATCTTTTTAGCCTAAGAATCCCCCATTGTTGTTCTTTCTGTGCTCTGTAAAAACATTTTTTGTGCCATTGAAAAACCAAATAACTGCATTTTTCACTGCCTTCTTCACTGGCTTCTTCAATGTTCCAAACAGGTAAAGAGTCTAAGAATTCATCTTTAATCAAACTTTTGTTACAAATATGGCAATCAGTTGCATTTTTGAATATTTCCCAGTCTTCAGCTGTCATCACAATCGGCTTTGGTTCGGCCAAACTCTCTCTTATTTTCACCTCTTCCTGCAGAATGTCACTTAAAAACGATCCCACTGCGTTTTCGCCCCTGTAAACTTTTGACCCTGAAACTTCACCATCGCTTCTCACAACCATGTAAGAATACCCGCATGCCTCATGCCATTCGGTCTTCTCTGTGTAGCTTTTTTGCTTGCTCTCTGGCCCACTCTCACAGCCTGGAATCTTTCTGACCAAAGCCTCAAAGTCCGCACATATCACGTAGGGCATCTTCATCTGTTTGTGATGATTTTGGAAAGAAAGGGTGTTTTTCCCCTCTTCCGGCATCTCGATCCTTGTTGGCCTGCCGTTCACACCATTGCAATATTTTTTGTGGTTCTTGAGCAAGTCCGCTCTTGAGAAACCTGTTAAGCACATCATGCAATAGTGTTTTGTGTTGCTGTTTTTGGTCTGATCGAAGAGCAAAGCGCTCACCCGTTTTACATAACAATAGTGTTGTATTATCCCCGACTCAATTAACATCAGGTTTATCCACGGCACATTCGCTTCTTTTTTGCTTATCCTGTGCACAATCACACAATTGTTTTCCCAGCCAAATACGTTTATTGCGAGGTTTTTGTTTTGAGCCTCAAGCTTGTCTATCTGATTGGGTTATTCCAGAAAAAATCCACACCCCCCCGACGGATGGCAAGAGTTTTTTACCCCCCCTTCCTCCCGGATTTCCTGTACCTCTAGACCCCTCCCCCCACCCGGATTTCCAAGGCCAAAGACCCCCCCTCCCACGTGGATTTCCCTGATTTATTATGGGCCCTAAATTCAACATTCAGTCCGTTGAAAATACATAGAATCACATCCAGAATATAATGACTGTGGAGCTCAATTTTAATTTTAATTTGTTCTTGTGATATGAACGGAAATTACAAACGGGTTTTGTACTGGTAACAACCTGATTAAAAGTTATTTTCTTCCCTTTTTATACCACTGAACTACAACTGTAGCCCATTCCTGTGGAAATGCTCAATGAAGCTGATAGCGGCGAATAAAATAAATAAATAAAATTATATAAATCGTCCATGTAAAACTCGAGAACGGAGTATTGAATTACGTGTACCCCGAGGTCAAAACAACCTTTCAAATCGAAACTTTTCCCGGACGTATTCTTGCCATAATTGAAATAAATGTTAAATAAAACTTAAAGTTAGAATTAAACTTAACGACAGCAGTGGTCATTTAGCCCGCTGAAATTTATTTCGTGCTGCTTCTGTTGCAGACGCCATTTGCATACATCAAAAGTAATTTGAAACCTATGCGTAACGCAACCATTTTGATTTCATAAAACGTCGTGCCATCGGTGATACGAAAAGTATCGGATTTATATTCCTTTATACCTGCAACACAAGAAAGAAACTCAATGACAGACTGAGATTTATGGTTATTTTCGCCCAAAAAACATCTACGGAAGTTCCTTCCGTAAAGTCAAAGATCTGAAAACTGAGGTTACATTTTTAATGACCCCCGAAGAAGAGGTTTGTCTAGATCCCCCCCCTCTCACCTGGATTTCCAGAGCCCTCGACCCCCCCTCCCGCGAGAATTTCCAGCGTGCCATCCGTCGGGGAGGTGTGGATTTTTTCTGGAATAACCCATTTACCAATGTTGGGAAATCGATTCCTTCATAGTTAATGCCATTGTTAACCCGGATATATTTGCTTGTTCTTTCCGTGTGCTTTCCATCTTTTGGAGGGAATAAAGCAGCTCTGAGCGCCCACTTCAAACATTCGTTGTCTCTGTTTTTCACCTTAATTATTGCCTTCTTTTTTGCCAGATTGGCTGGAAGAGGTAAATAGGTTCCTCCGCGAAGTGGCTGATACCAAGCGAGTCATTCACGTACGCAGTCTCTATCATTTCAACTTCCCATCCTGATCCCTTTTCAGACCAGTTTTCTATTTCTCCTTTTGTTCTTTCAATGAATTCATCAAATGTTTGCTTTATCAGTTCTTCATCATGCCTTTTAAAAACGTGCGGTTCTTTTTCTCAAAAATAATGCTCCATGTGTTGCGTTTCACCGTTTCTTTCTATTGAAAACTTTACTTGTAACCCAAAACTTACTTTTACGCTTTTTAACTTTTGGATTTCTTGTTCGACCAAATCAGTGAACTTTGCTTTATTTTCCCTTGCAAACAATAAAAGATCTTTATTTTTAGGATTTTCTTCAGAAACAGTCATTCTCCAAACACGAATCCATTCCTGGAAATTATTTTGGGATAATAGAAACCTGTCATACTGTATAATACAACCTGCTGTGTTTGTAATGGTTGACGTAGGTTTCTGTTTCGCTCCCTCGTTATTGGGCCGTAAAACATTTGCAGAACATCGGACGAATATCTTGCGGCTGCCATTTTGGTGTATACACTTGTGATGATACTTGTTCAATAGAAAATAATGCTAGGCCACTTTGTATAAACAAGTGCATGTATTTCTTCAACAGGGAATATTTTTTTCTGTGTCACATCCGCTCGCTCGATCGGCTTGGGGTAACACGCTTTGTTTACTTCCATGTTTACGTTATTTGATCTCAAAAAACACACATAGAAGATGAGGAAGTTCTGGGCCAACTTATTTTCCCGAATCGAGTCTCCCCCCGGGAGATGAGATTCGGGAAAACAAAAGGTTGCCCAGAACCCTCATCTTCTATGTGTGTTCATGGATAAGTTAACTTTACAAACTAAGTAAACAGTTTGTTCTATTGTACCTACAACAACTATAATTATATTTTAGTATATAAACTACTCAACAATTTGTTGCAAAACTTAACCATATACTTTGTGCATTACCTTCACATACACTGTTGTTTTCATCTACGCATGGCCGGATGATTTAAAACATGACCTAAATGGTATCAAATGTTACAAATTGTAAAACAAACATTGAAGTTTGACAGGCCAGTACATGAACTTTGCCCTCAAACTATAAAGTTGTTTGTAATGAAGATTGAGTAAAAAGGTGCTTAACTTACTGGTTAATAAAGTTAAACATTGTTGGTGCTAAAATAAATTTAACCGATTAGAAAACATATCTCTAACACAAACTTCTTTCTGGTTGATAGTTACAGGTACAAATGGCAATTCAAACTTCAATGTTTGGTGATGAAACATGCTAGACTTGATACCAAATCAATGTTTTTTTGTGATGTGACCATGCTTAGATGAAAACAATGGTATCACACCATGAGAAAAATTACCTCTATTCCAGCCTCATTTAGAGGATTTAAAAATAATGGCTTGCGATCACGGTAGAGGTGAACAAACTGCCTTCTGAAATTTTCACAAAATGACAACACAAGTTTTTCCTTGGGAGTGTTAGATTTGTAAGATACAGGCAGGGAAGAAAGGTCCACATCCTTGACTCTGAAAAATATACAAGAATATACGCTCAATGTCAGTTGACAACAAAGTGGCCAGGTCAGATATACCTCTTGGCCTTGAAAAGCCAAAAATCATTACCGGGTAATGTTAGAAGAGAATGTACTCTTACTAGTTTTAAACGTCTTTTGAAAACTGTCTCTTTTCAAGAATGATTTCTTGAAATCTTCAGATTACAATCTGCATTAATAAACAATGTAGTATTTTAGGTGATTATTTTAGATATTTGTAATGTAAATAAGTTTCTTTTTTTCTTTTTTCTCTGTTTGTACTTCTTATGTTACACTGAGATATTAGCCTTTCTGGCTACTCTAAAATTCACATTAAAATAAAGTTCGTGTAGGTATGTGTGTAGGTACGTCTAATGTACGTACGTAGGTGGGTAGGTTGGTAGGTATGTATGTGTGTAGGAGGGACCACTTGACATTTACAGGCCTGGGAAGGGGGCTCCTTACAGAGATTTTTATCTTTCAATATATTTTTACCTCCCCTGCCACCTCCATAAATAATGACCAGTCCATAATGACCTCCTGTATATTTTATTTTTTGACAAACAAGATTTAATTAATAACTCTACAATATTACAGTGAAACACCCTTGGGACCCTCGCCAGTATCCGCTTAATACAGGTTTTGATAAAATGGCAACACAAAAGTTACTTATTGGCCTGTTATATCTTCACCTTTGTTTACCCACATACTTGACACAGGGTTAAAACTTGGTAGTCGCACAGTCGCCAGTGGTGATTAAAAAGTGTCCAGGGCCACTAAAAGTGGCCTACGATTTGAGAAGTACGAAAAGAATAACAACAATAAAATTAAATGTTTTTCGTTGGAATACCTTTCTTTTCTTTTCTTTTCTTTCTTTCCTCAACATTAAGTTCATCAATTGTGGTAAAAGTTTCATTCTAAAGTGCAAAATTCAAATCGTTTGTGATCGAGTTTTTAGATTGCTCGGATATGTAGACGCCATTTTGATTTTATTGACACGAGATGCGGTACGTTTTCAAACATGAATATCGGCAGAATCACTCAACACTGCTCAATATAATAGACTTAGTTTTCACCTGAATTCAAAAGCATTTGATAGAAACTGAGAATCATGATACTGTAGTTTACAGACATTGAGAAGATCGTTTTGTCCGTATTAGGAAAAAATGGTCCAGTTTTTCTTTGGGAGTTTATGGACCAAGTCAGAACCTATAGGTGAAAAAAAGCGCAAGGAAGAATGAGACGAATGATTCCCAGGGAACAGGGATGGCGCAGTGGTGAGAGCGCTCGCCTCCCACCAATGTGGCCCGGGTTCAACTCCCGGTCCCGGTGTCATACAGTGTATGTGGGTTGAGTATGTTGTTGGTTCTTCTCCTTGCCCTGAGAGGTTTTTCTCCAGGTACTCCGGTTTTCCCCTCTCCTCAAAAACCAACACTTCCAAATTCCAATTAAACCTGGAGCGCACAAACACGTTTGAACGAGCTTCAGAGCTCCTAAGTGTTTCGTGGGTGAACAAAATTTGAATTTGAATTTGAAATTCAGGTAGAATTACTAAATTGCCTGGAAAAGATTCTCTTCGAAGCAGATACCAATGCCATAATGCCATACAGTGTAGAAATACCTTCTGGAAACACTGGAAGTATCTGCTTAATGCAGGTTTCTCATAACAAAATGGTTTTTGTGCCCACTTAATAAAGGTGTCTGCTTAATATAGGGTCTGCTTAAGGATGGTGCCTCCTTTCGTTACTATGCATACATTCTGCTCACCTCGGGTTTCTTAAGGAATTTACCTACTAAATTAGTAGGTAAATTCCTTAAGAAACAAAGGTACTTTTGCATGGTTTATTACTATGTGAAATAGCAGCTCTTAGTAAGGGCTATCAGAATCCAGGAAAGCTGGGGACTAACCATGCATTTTTCAGAGATAATTGAGCTTAAATTTAGAAAGACAAGAAAAGCCCCAGGGGCATTAACCCCGCCATTTTCCTCTCTGCCATTGGGGTCCAAAATATATTACGGCCATATAAGATACAAGCCGAAGTGGTGTGAATTTTAAAAGTTGGTGATTCATCGTATCTTTTACGTGTTTGCAATGATAATATAAGTCAAGACATGAGCTGCCTAATCACCCTGTTCTAGCGTACGTGACGAAGAGCGTGATGAAATATTTTGATCATAGCGTGACTCATCCTGGCCTCGTAGCGCAGTTGGTAAAGCGACGGTGTTCTAATCTGGAGGTCATGGGTTCAAATCCCGCTGGGGTCTAAGATTTCCTTTTATCTTGGTTCTAATTTCTAATTTCTTATTTTAAGGCCTGTGGCCAGGCGGGCGGGGGGGGAATTATGGAGGGCAGTGTTGCTCACTTCTTGGCACTCATACATACACTTTACATCATAATATTACTAAGTTCATAGCGATCGCGAGTTCATGCCAGCTTTCAAATTAAGGCTCGCTAGTACATTCGTCCTTGCTCTCGTCGAAGAAAAGTTAACAACTCCATTGAATTCCTTGTACTTTTCTACACAACTTTCCCTAAAGATTTTGGCAAAGCAAAGCAAAACTGCCCAAAAAATGCTTCCATTTCATTGTTGAATTATTCAACTTGGCAAAAGCAAGGGACTTCCCCGAATGGGCTTCTGTGTTTCAGTTATGTAATGTTTACGTGCCAGGGCAAGTTAGGCAAATTCACGCCAGCTTCAAAGCTCGCTAGCAACTTCAGTCTTGGTTTCATCGAAGGGGTTTTCATGCCATTAAATTGCCAGTAATTTTCTACACCAACTTTCATGAAAATTCTGGCGACTAAACGCTAAACGAACTACTTGTAAGATTACCGGCAAGTATTGTTTTGACCGAGCGGAGGTCTGGGGCAAGTGACCACCAAAAAAAAGATGGGTATTACTAGACCCCATCCTGACGGCGGGGTAAAAATGCCATACATTCTTTGTATTTTAAACCTTTTAGAATTATGGTTGCTTAATTATCTCGGAAATAAGCGTGGCTACCCACATTTTTCTTTTTAGATTCCAATAACCCTTGCTTTTCCCCACAGTCATAACCTTTGCAAAAATACCTATGCATTAGGTACCAGTCAAATCGAAGCTTCAACACCTACCCCCCGGGCAACCCCCCGGGGCATTTGAACTTTTGAAGACTGGCTTGTTCAAATTCCCTCCCCTCGGGGCAAAAAAGCCTTTCAAATGCCCCACCAATAAGTTCTGAAATACCTCTCCTCAAAGACAAATTTCGTCTTCAATCAAACACCGTTCACACTTTTCAGGGAGAGATGTGCCGTGATGACACCTTCAGACTTCTTTTGAAGACCCTTTTGAAAGAGTTATTCACTAACAAAGGCGAAATTCTACCTTGTAAATTCGTCAAACCTTGCAAAAACCGAAAAACACTCACAGGAGTATTATGCCAGAACAAGAGATAAATCCGGTTCAAATTCCCCACCCTTCCAAGGCTATGTTCAAATTCCCCCCTCCCGGGCACAATGCACAGTCAAATGCCCGGGGTTTGCCCGGGGGGTGGATGTTTAAGCTTCAATTTGACCAGTACATTAGGAGGCACAGGTTTCACTGTAGTTCTAAAATTTCCTTAAAACTTCTTTTTCAATAGAATCACAGCCTCTGAACAGACTCCTTAGTGGGTGACAGAACGGAGCTGGAGGTGCGATGCTTGCTAAGGGGGCTGTTTCCCTCCTTATAGTCACTAAGGCTCGGAGCCTTCTCACTGGCTAAAGTAAGTTCAACTTACGGTAGCGAATTGACATCGGGAGCTGTAACTTGAATTTTGGCTAACTCTTTCTGCAGAGTTTCCATAGCAAATATTCGTGATGGAGCAAGCTAGTGCATTTAGTTAAGCCCAGTTCTAGCACAATATTTTTAACTCACTGTCGAGCTGTCTTTTAGCTCTTTGTTTGAATCTTCTTGGCAACAACAGCTTGGTAACCGCATTCTTTTATTATCCGAGAGAGACTGTGTTCAGGCCTATTCCTCCTCACCAGTCCGTCGTCCGTCATCGTACTCATCCATCGCACTCCTTTCTGAAACCCGTTCTCTTGACGTCGAACGAATGTTCAGGTCAAGAAAATTGGAAATGGTTTCATACAACGCTCAGCTTATCTGTGTTGAACTATGCACAAGAGGGCTTGTTTCTGAAGCACACCAGCGATAAAAATGTCAATTAACACCGTTTCCGCTAATCGAAAGGGTTCCCATACGTACCTTTCGAGCTTTCCTCAATATCAGAACTTGGCAGAAACATATGGATGTCCTGTTGTACACAAGAGTTACTTGTCAGATCACTTTGGTCGCTGCCCTGGTCTCTATCACCATGATTTACTAGGTCACTTTGGCTGTGTTAATGCCGTAGAGTTCTCCAATGATGGTGGTGAATTCATTGTTTCAGGTAGGTACTATCTTCAGTCAATCTGAGTATTAAATTAAAGACAGGAAAACCTGTGGCGTATTACAAGCTGGAGTTATTCGGTTGTGGGCACCTAGATTCACGTATTTTTTCTATTGGGTATCAAAGATAAATAAATTTTGTGTGATCTGTTTTGCAAGTTAACCAAAAAACAATATCGCAGAAATGAAAACCCCCAGCAAAAATGTCATAATTGTTTAATTCTAGCATCTACCTTAGGTAGATGCTAGAATTACAATCTATCTATTACAACACAGTAATAGATGGCATTTGTTTTAAGGTGGCCATTGTGCATGCAGGTGCATGTCGCTGACTTAAATGGATGTTTTTGTTTTTCATTTTCATTGGCGTCATCCCAAGTCACTCGACTTAGTCCTCTTGGTCTCGCGCAGCCAACAGACACAACTGCACACCATAGCTTGTTTTGCTAGCTCTGAATCTTCAAGACAATTTTCTCTTTTAATGATAGTGTCCATTTTCTCGATTTCGGAAAAGAAGTCACTGGATTCCCGTGAATATTTGAGTTTTCGCTGCCTCTAGTGATAAAGCTAATTAAATATTCAAAATGAAAATGGACCTTCGAATGACAATGGCATTGATGTTATAACAAGAGGTTATCTCACTCAGGGTCATTTCATCACCATGCTATGAAAGGTCAAGTATCGTGGATTCAAAAAGTCTCTTTTCTTGTGCACAATAGTGATATGAAAAAAATTAAAATAATAAGAAAAACGGCTGGTATTCCTTGACTCGTTGCCGTATAAACAGCACGAGTATTGAGATAAACAGTTACAGCGTACATTTTACTTAACTCACTTCAGTTTTCAAAACCAATAGGGCAAATACCTGACATTTTCCTCGTGAATTGTCACCATCAGCATCCTATCACCTGTCACGATTTTGATCATGCAGCACACAACTCTCTATCTGTCACCATCATTGTACTCATTTTGTATGTAAAAATGGTGGGTTTTTTGTCAAAGAGTAGCCTGCAGAGCAGGCGTTTTTAACGAAATGAACGCTTGTTTAATGATCGCTTAGGCCGCCATTTTGAAAGCAAGTAGAAAATGGACTAGGGGAGGAGGGAAGGGGAAGGCGGGGGAGGGGAGGGGAAGAGAAAGGGAAAAAACCCTCCCCTCCCCTTCCCCCTCCTCCATTTTAAACCCATCATCCTCTTCCTTGGAATCATTTTTTGCCTCGTCCCAACCCTCTGTCAGTTTCATTATCCAAGATGGTGGCATATCGGATTATTCATCACTCACCCAGGATATTCATCGCTCACCCAGGAAAATACACCTGCTCTGCAGGCTAGTCAAAGAGCACCCCTTAAAAACATGAAGTGATAGCTTGTCCAGAATGTCTGTGCAAGGGTCCAACTATACTGATCACTGCTGGCCAATTCACTGCCAAGTTGAGTGAATCTTGGCTTTCTATAGGCTTCCACCAATCTGTTGACACGATCTTCAGATTCCATCTTCTCAGTGCTTGAGATCCGTTCCTTATCGCTTTGACTCTGATACATAAGTTACAAGACATATTTACCTTTGTCCCAGCAAGTGCGATTCTTTGTTGCTTTAATCCTTTTCATAGTAATTATGGCTAAATGCGTGTACATAATATTCTAATAACTATTTTAATCACCGTTTGTTATAAAGGGTGCATGGAGCCGATTTATCTGAATCTTGGTCCCTGAAATCTTTGAGGTTCCAGCACCTGTTCAGAGTAATATGAAGGAAAAACGTCTTTTCATTTTCCCAATAATACGCATTTTCTTTGAAAACCACATTCAAGAAAATTGCCGAAAATTTTCGTATATTCGTATCGATCTCAATAAAAACATGCTTTTGATAAACTTCAAGCATTCCTTTTTCAGCGTCTAAAATATCTCAGCAATCGAATGCTCTTGAACAGCTAAAAATTTGATTTCAAAACAGTTGCCCCTCACGCAAATAAATGGTATCGGGCCACCTTAATAGACAGGCCTGCGGGGCTTGCAGTAGCGCAAGGGCACTTAAGGTCACAATATTCTATAAGAGAGGGATCTGAAGTGGTCTTTTGCTTTGACCTTGGTTTTCTTGGGGGCATGGCTGTGTTTTAAGGTTAAGGTTCAGTCTTTCTGTCTCTTAGGCTTAGTGGTAAGATTAAAGCAACTGGTAATTCTTAGTAGTAACAAAGACTTATTCATTTTGTTTGATTTGTGTGGTTTTTGGAGAAGTACATGTAGGTGCTGATTAGTAAATTATGTGATTGGATGCAATTTGAGGCTTATTATGTAAAATTACATCATCACATAATATCAGAAGCCTATTGCAAGAATATCCATTTCACATGAAGGTTTTCGTAACAACCACCCTTAACAGAGGTAGCACTTCACTTTCATTTCCTGTTTAGTACCGCTAGTACATTACGTGTTGCCTCTTTTTCTGTATGATCCTAGGTGGAGATGATCGCCGTGTTGTTGTTTGGAATGTGGAAAAATGCATATACAGAAGTGGGTCACCAGTGATGATGAAAGGAGAGCACAGGTCCAACATATTCTGCAATGTCTTTGATAATGAAAACAGACATATTTTTTCTGCAGGTAGGAATGTGAAGTATAGGTAATATACACAGTACCGTTCAGAAATAACCGAACCATTAAACGTGTTGTCAACGCCCAAGTTTTTAACAGTAGTGAAAAGACTGGAGTAAAAGACTGGAGTAAAACAGTATAAAATACTTCGGGGTTATCTCTAGCTAACAGCAAATTTAAAATTTGCAGTGTCATTTTTTTGTGCATAAACAAGAAACCATTTCAAAGTAAAATTGGAATTTGCGGGGGCTTGTTCCTACACTGTAGCTATTCCTAAAACTGAAAAATGTGAATGAAACTAATATTTAAAATCCAAGTTACAATCTTATGGTGATCAAGGTATTAGAGTAAAATCTTCAAGATACCAAACTTTACTTCGGAGTAATTCATAGTTCAAAGTGTAGTTGAACAAATTTGCATAGTTGACAGCTGCTTGTAATTTGAACCTTTGGAATGTAATGCAACGGTCAAAACATCTCGAACCAAACGCAAGATTAACAACAACAGATATGTGGCATTCTAATAGAGACCTATTGAATTTTGCAAGTTTTTTCATGCCTGTCAGGACTTGAATAGATCAAAAATGCAAGAAACAGGATATCTTGTCTTTGAAGACAAGGGAAAAGATTAGCTTTATTTACTTCCCACGTAGTTTTAATGTCACGCGACAATTAACTATCACACAGTCACTCTGCTCGTTACCCTGTTTTATGATATCTGAATATGTTGATTCCTTGCTCTGGTGAAGAGGTTACATTAACTGCAAGTTGTCAGGGAGGAGTGGGGGGGGACAGCACAGTCTGCACTGCAGTAGTAGTAGTAGCAGTGGCAGGGCTGGAAATAATTTTTGGACATTCACCAGTCAATATGACCGGCCAAAATACCTTCTAGCTCGGTCATACCTCGTTTCTGACCGGACAAATATTATATATATATATATATATATATATATATATATATATATATATATATATATATATATATATATATATATATATATATATATATATATATATATATATATATATATATATATATATATATATATATAACACTTGTCGAAGGCATTGTATACTTGTCAATCTCAATATGCACTAAAAATTGTTACCCGGTAAGGGTAAAAGTTACCCAGTGTTAACCAATCAGAGCGCGGCATTTCTAAAGCCGTCTCCGGCGAGTAAACTTTACCCTCACGGAGTAAACTTTACCGCCGTCAAAATACCAGATGTTTGTGAAATAGCGTTCATCTAGCGTCCAAACGCATAAAATAACGTGGATAACCTTTTAATTCCGTTTTTCTAAAGCGCATTGGAGTGTTCTTGTGGAAATAAACTCTCAAATCTAAAGTTTCTATAGAGAGTATGGCGGGCTCTTCGCTGTAGTGAATGCCAGCGCCAGTAACAATTACCCCATAAAGTAAACATTTCTCCCGCAAAAACAAGCCAGAGACGTTATGTTTTAGAAATAGCAGTTTCTTCACGGTTAAACGGATAAAACATTAGATGTTCTTGAAATTTCATCTCTCTTAGCGCAATCCACCTATTTTTCTTCCTAAATTAAACGTTTAAATCCATACATTCAAACAGAGCATGGCGGGCTTAGTACATCCTGTGAAGGTCACAGAAGTATATCAGCCAAATAACCTACTGTGCACGGTAAACATTACCGCAATCAAAAACACGTCAAAGATCATTCAAATAATTTTTTTTCTAGCTGGCATTTTAAATGATCTATTAGTTTGCAACAGATGTGTACTAAATAATGTTGACATGCTTTGCACTTCATTTGTAGGAGACAATCAGAAGTATTTTATCTATAGAAAATTATCTACTGAGAGCACGGCGTGATTCGTGACCTGTCTGGTTACAACTCCGTATCCCCAAGGGACTTACACATGTAAGAATTCGAGGAAATATTTTTGAGCAACATTTTGCGTCTGACAAAAGGAGGGGATAAAATCCATGAAATCTCTCAAGGCGTTCAACCCATATTTCATAGAACACTTGTCGAAGACATTGTATACTTGTCAATCTCAATATGCACTAAAAATTGTTACCCGGTAAGGGTAAAAGTTACCCAGTGTTAACCAATCAGAGCACGGCATTTCTAAAGCCGTCTCCGGCGAGTAAACTTTACCTTCATGGAGTAAACTTTACCACCGTCAAAATACCAGATGTTTGTGAAATAGCGTTCATCTAGCATCCAAACGCATAAATAACGTGGATAACCTTTTAATTCCGTTTTTCTAAAGCGCATTGGAGTGTTCTTGTGGAAATAAACTCTCAAATATAAATTTTCTATAGAGAGTATGGCGGGCTCTTCGCTGTAGTGAATGCCAGCGCCAGTAACAATTACCCCGTAAAGTAAACCCATTTCTCCCGCAAAAACAAGCCAGAGACGTAATGTTTTAGAAATAGCAGTTTCTTCACGGTTAAACGGATAAAACATTAGATGTTCTTGAAATTTCATCTCTCTTAGCGCAATCCACCTATTTTTCTTGCTAAATTAAACGTTTAAATCCATACATTCAAACAGAGCATGGTGGGCTTAGTACATCCGGTGAAGGTCACAGA
The DNA here is from genome assembly GCA_964030785.1 of Siderastrea siderea. NCBI lineage: Eukaryota > Metazoa > Cnidaria > Anthozoa > Scleractinia > Rhizangiidae > Siderastrea > Siderastrea siderea. The sequence continues at coordinate 19,451,835 of OZ034970.1, read as the reverse complement.
AGTATATCAGTCAAACAACCTACTGTGCACGGTAAACATTACCGCAACCAAAAACACGTCAAAGATCATTCAAGTAATTTTTTTAGCTGGCATTTTTAATGATCTATTAGTTTGCAACAAGTGTGTACTAAATAATGTTGACATGCTTTGCAATTCATTCTGTAGGAGACAATCAGGAGCATTTTATTAGAAAATTCTCTAATGAGAGCGCGGCGCGATTCGTGACCTGTGTGTTTACAACTCCGTATCCCCAAGGGACTTGCACATGTAAGCCGATTCGAGGAAATATTTTTGAGCAAGATTTTGCGTCCGACAAAAGGAGGGGATAAAATCCATGAAATCTCTCAAGGCGTTCAACCCATATTTCATAGACAGTATGCATATTTCATAAACTACTATTTAACAATTAGATTATTCACTCTCGATTTCTAGTTGATAGCTGATGAGGCCGAAATATAATTTTAGTCGAACTGCACGGTCCCACGCTGATCGACAATTGTGACAGATTCAATGTTTACATTTAACCAACCGCAGCAACGATCAGGGTGAATAAACTGCTTCTACACCTTTGTATGTTTTTATGAGAATTGGGTATCTCGTTCGTTATCCTTTCTGGGTAAGCTTTACCTCGCGTTTTACATTAAATTTCTTAACTTCTGCTCCTTCGCCAGGCAAACAGACGGATACAATGTACTTGAGACTGTTTTCTTACAGGTTGCTTTCGTATCCTCATCGATTCACTGCGTGCAGCTTTGCAAAGAGAGTCACACACACACACACAAAATTATCCTTCGTTTAACCGACATATGTGACGGTTATCAGATGTTCGTGTTTGCCATTTTCTTTTAAGTCATTTCTTACGGTCATCGTTCGCCGAATTTGTTTAGGATTCCAGCCACAAGTGTGTAGAACATTCGCGGGAAAAACATGCAATAGGATCTGCCACTTCTTCAATACGATTGCGACTGTTCTACTCACGAACCGTAGAAATAAGTCGACAAATGAAGTCGAGGAAAACGGTTTGAGTTTTAGAACGTTCAAGAATGTTAGGAAGCTACGATCATACGAAATCGCTGGTGTTGGCGAATGTTCAACGCAAGGAGCAAGTAATTATTTGCCGGACATCTTGGTGAGTTCATACATTTTTAATCACATTTATGAAATGGTTTCGAGTTTTACTAACATGCGAGCCAGCGAGCCACGCGAGTCATAGTGCGAGCCATGCGAGTCAAAGTGCGAGCCATGCGAGCCATGCGAGTCATAGTGCGAGCCATGCGAGCCATGCGAGTCAAGCAAAAAATTTAAAAAATAAAAAATAAAAAAAGAACGAAAAGAAAGAAATAAAATAAGTATGCACAAGTATCTACAGGTCTATAACGAAGTCCTGGATTAAAAGAACATTTTTGTTTTGTCCGCGTTATGCGTGCATGGAAAAATTGCCTAGAAATTCTTTTATTTGCCCGTACAAAATTGGAATGACGTTGTTGATCGAAACGCCTTTGACTGAACAACAGAAAAAAGACATAGGTTTGTAAGCTTCATTACGGATTCATCTTTCATTAGTTCAGATGCTTAAGAATTTCTTTTCTTTTAGAGGTTGTGATTTATAATTGAAACGCAATATTTGTGCACCCCTCTAATAAAGACGCTTAGCCCCGCCAGCTTCCCCCCCCCACACACACACCCACACAGAAGACAAAATACAAAAAATAGAAAATATAAGTAAACAGACAATAAAATGGAACAGTATTGGCAAAATGCCACGAACTGTCGCAGCCATGTTCTGAAAAGACTAATAGAGAATGCGTTACTTCTGGTAGTCTATGTAATCTGTAATCTTATTAAATATCTTTTTCATATGTTGATGTTTACGTGTATATCCAAAACTCGATTAATCGTTTTGCAATCAACACATATACTCGTCTTTGACGCTATTTTTCGTCGAAATGTGCGCTCGTTTGATGTTCCAAGTAGCAAAACACAATGTATACATTGAGCCTAACACGCAATGAGTATATTTACGGCATGCAGTACTATTTTACACGTTTTCAGAATCATGAAAGCGTCGCTATTTTTTATTTTATTTTATTTTATTTTATTTATATTGTTCAAAAACATGTTTTAAAAACATTTTCTAGCGTTAACATCATGACTCGCATCCTGGCTTGCCTGACTCGCATGGCTCGCACTGTGACTCGCATGACTCGCATGGCTCGCTGGCTCGCACATTAGGCAGACCCAATGGTTTCTTAGCATAATGAAACTTCAAATGTGTTTGTAAATATTGTTATTGCTAGTGTCGTTGTAATGTTAGTTTTCGAGCTCTTCCTGTTTTCGCACTCAATGCACAACAGAATATAGTGCAGGGAAGTGTGTGACTAAATATTCAGAACTGATTTTTCCTACTCTAGCAACTTCGAATCACACATTTCTTGCCGAGATTGTTTAATTTCACTGCTAAGGCTTTTCAGCCGCTGGCAGTCAACACTGAAATGGCTAAAGTAATTTAAGGATTAGTCAATTAAGAAGTAAAAAACTCACAAGCGCGATTGGAAAATGAAATAATTTTGTGTGTACACGTGTGTATTCACTCTCTTTGCAAAGCCGCATGCAGTGAATCAAATGAAGATACGAGAGCAACGTGAAAACAGTCTCAAGTAAATTGTATCCGTCTGTTTGCCTGGCGAAGGAGCAGAAGTTAAGAAATTTAATATATTACGGGAGGTAAAGTTTACCTAGAAAGGTTAACGAACGAGATAACCAATTGTCATGAAAACATACAAAGGTGTAGAAGCAGTTTATTCACCTTGATCGTTGCTGCGGTAGTTAATGTGAACATTGAATCTGTCACAATTGTCGATCATCGCGGGACCGTTATAATGTGCATACTGTCTATGAAATATGGGTTGAATGCCTTGAGAGATTTCATGGATTTTATCCCCTCCTTTTGTCGGACGCAAAATGTTGCCCAAAAATATTTCCTCGAATTCTTACATGTGTAAGTCCCTTGGGGATACGGAGTTGTAACCGGACAGGTCACGAATCGCGCCGTGAGATGTAGAGAATTTTCTAATAAAATACTCCTGATTGTCTCCTACAAATGAATTGCAAAGCATGTCAACATTATTTAGTACACATTTGTTGCAAACTAATAGATCATTAAAAATGCCAGCTAAAAAAAATTACTTGAATGATCTTTGACGTGTTTTTGGTTGCGGTAATGTTTACCGTGCACAGTAGGTTGTTTGACTGATATACTTCTGTGACCTTCACCGGATGTACTAAGCCCGCCATGCTCTGTTTGAATGCATGGATTTAAACGTTTAATTTAGCAAGAAAAATAGGTGGATTGTGCTAAGAGAGATGAAATTTCAAGAACATCTAATGTTTTATCCGTTTAACCGTGAAGAAACTGCTATTTCTAAAACATAACGTCTCTGGCTTGTTTTTGCGGGAGAAATGTTTACTTTACGGGTAATTGTTACTGGCGCTGGCATTCACTACAGCAAAGAGCCAGCCATACTCTCTATACAAAATTTAGATTTGAGAGTTTATTTCCACAAGAACACTCCAATGCGCTTTAGAAAAACGGAATTAAAAGGTTATCTGGTATTTTGACGGCGGTAAAGTTTACTCCATGAAGGTAAAGTTTACTCGCCGGAGACGGCTTTAGAAATGCCGTGCTCTGATTGGTTAACACTGGGTAACTTTTACCCTTACCGGGTAACAATTTTTAGTGCATATTGAGATTGACAAGTATACAATGTCTTCGACAAGTGTTATAGACAGTATGCATATTTCATAAACTACTATTGACAGATATAATTTTACGAACTGCACGGTCCCGCGCTGATCGACAATTGTGACAGATTCAATGTTTACATTAACTACCGCAGCAACTATCAAGGTGAATAAACTGCTTCTACACCTTTGTATGTTTTCATGACATTTGGTTAACTCGTTCGTTATCCTTTCTGGGTAAACTTTACCTCCCGTAGTATCTTAAATTTCTTAACTTCTGCTTCTTCGCCAGGCAAACAGACGGATACAATTTACTTGAGACTGTTTACACGTTGCTCTCATATCCTGCGACTTTGCAGAGAGTCAATACACACACACAAAATTGTTTCATTTTCCAATCGCGCTTGTGAGTTTTACTTCTTAATTGACTAATCCTAAAATTACTTTAGCCATTTCAGTGTTTACTGCTAGCGGCTGAAAAGCCTTAGCAGTGAAAATAAACAATCTTGGCAAGAAATGTGTGATTCGAAGTTGCTAGAGCAGGAAAAATCAGTTCTGAATATTTAGTCACACACTTCCCCTGCGCTATATTCTATTGTGCATTGAGTGTGAAAACAGGAAGAGCTCGAAAACTAATATTACAACGACATGAGCAATCACAATATTTACAAACACATTTGAAGTTTCATTATGCTAAGAAACCATTTCATAAATGTGATTAAAAATGTATGAACTCACCAAGATGTCCGGCAAATAATTACTTGCTCCTTGCGTGAAACTCTCGCCAACACCAGCATTTTCGTATGGTCGTAGCTTCCTAACATTCTGGAACGTTCTAAAACTCAAACCGTTTTCCTCGACTTCATTTGTCGACTTATATTCTACGGTTCATGAGTAGAACAGTCGCAATCGTATTGAAGAAGTGGCAGATCCTATTGCATGTTTTTCCCGCGAATGTTCTACACACTCGTGGCTGGAATCCTAAACAAATTTGGTGAACGATGACCGTAAGAAATGACTTAAAAGAAAATGGCAAACACGAACATCTGATTACCGTCACATATCTTGGTTAAACGAAGAATAATTTTGTGTGTGTGTGTGTGTGTGTGTGTATTGACTCTCTTTGCAAAGCCGCACGCAGTGAATCGATGAGGATACGAAAGCAACGTGTAAGAAAACAGACTCAAGTAAATTGTATCCGTCTGTTTGCCCGACGAAGGGGCAGAAGTTAAGAAATTTAAGATATTAAGGGAGGTTAAGTTTACCCAGAAAGGATAACGAACGAGATAACCAATTGTCGTAAAAACATACAAAGGTGTAGAAGCAGTTTATTCACCTTGATCGTTGCTGCGGTAGGTAATGTAAACATTGAATCTCTCACAATTGTCGATCAGCGCGGGACCGTGCAGTTCGTAAAATTATATTTGTTAATAGTAGTTTATGAAATATGCATACTGTCTATGAAATATGGGTTGAACGCCTTGAGAGATTTCATGGATTTTATCCCCTCCCTTTGTCAGACGCAAAATGTTGCTCAAAAATATTTCCTCGAATTCTTACATGTGTAAGCCCCTTGGGGATACGGAGTTGTAACCGGACAGGTCATGAATCGCCCTGTGCTCTCAGTAGATAATTTTCTAATAAAATACTCCTGATTGTCTCCTACAAATGAAGTGCAAAGCATGTCAACATTATTTAGTACACAATTGTTGCAAACTAATAGATCATTAAAAATGCCAGCTAAAAAAATTACTTGAATGATCTCTGACGTGTTTTTGATTGCGGTAATGTTTACCGTGCACAGCAGGTTATTTGTCTGATATACTTCTGTGACCTTCAAAGGATGTACGAAGCCCGCCATGCTCTGTTTGAATGTATGGATTTAAACGTTTAATTTAGCAAGAAAAATAGGTGGATTGCGCTAAGAGAGATGAAATTTCAAGAACATCTAATGTTTTATTCGTTTAACCGTGAAGAAACTGCTATTTCTAAAACATTACGTCTCTGGCTTGTTTTTGCGGGAGAAATGGGTTTTAATACTATACGGGGTAATTGTTACTGGCGCTGGCATTCACTACAGCGAAGAGCCCGCCATACTCTCTATAGAAAATTTAGATTTCAGAGTTTATTTCCACAAGAACACTCCAATGCGCTTTAGAAAAACGGAATTAAAAGGTCATCCACGTTATTTATGCGTTTGGACGCTAGATGAACGCTATTTCACAAACATCTGGTATTTTGACGGCGGTAAAGTTTACTCCGTGCGGGTAAAGTTTACTCACCGGAGACGGCTTTAGAAATGCCGTGCTCTGATTGGTTAACATTGGGTAACTTTTACCCTTACCGGGTAACAATTTTTAGTGCATATTGAGATTGACAAGTATACAATGTCTTCGACAAGTGTTATATATATATTTAACAATTATCCTGCGAAATCGCGCGGAATATCACCTGATACTTAGCTGACGAGGCCGTAGGCCGAGTTGGCTAAAATCAGGGGATATTCCGCAAGATTGAGCAGGATAATTGTTTTATTATTCAACAAATTCCCATCGCCTACCATTTTCAGAACGAGAAAACTATGGCTCTATGATAAAAAACGCTAAAAGCTAGCAACACATCAGCTTAATAAAAATCAAAACAGAACTTCAAGAAATCGAAGTTTACTACCGTTCACTTAAAAAGACTTATTTACAAACTCATGTTTGGAAATGACAAGAGAAAGGAAAAACAATATTGCTACCTTACTGAGAATAAGTCCTCTTTCTGTGAATTAAAATCTTTTCAACTTTAGTCTTTACAACTTTCTGTGAGCAAGTGTGCTGCTTCGTTCGCAATAGCATTTTCTTGGTTGAGTTCTCACTATGAAAATTCCAAGTGAGCTGAAGCAAATACTTGTTGACTTTTTGAGAGCATTTAATCGTGGAAAGTTTCTTCCAGAGAGTTAAAATTCACGGAGAACACTGCTAAAACTGCCTCGCTTTTCAAAATGGCCGCCAAACAAGCAATGAAAGAAAATCTGCAGTGCACTTCCAAATATGGTCATTTACGTATATCGCAGGATATCTGTCATGTAGGATGACAGATATTGAGGGCTTCCTTACCATATATGGGCATAGTGACAATTTGTTGAATAATAAATATATATATACCATCTTTTTCTTTTATAAGGTGCACTCGGCCATTAGACGCATCCCAAACTGTATAACTCAAGTTTTCAAACTAAAAAATATCTCTAAAGTACGTGGTCACAGGACACATCCTGAACTGAAGAAAAACTTTTCTCAAGTTTATTTCAATCACAACTGAATTCGCTTACAATCAAGGCAGCCGAAAGTGAGATCATAAACAACGGCGTAAAAGTCATTTGCACAAATATTCGGCAATTAATAAAAGTGAAATTGTCACACTCGTAAACAAAAGCTAAAATGTCACACTGCAATGACTTACATCTTCAGTTAATGCTGTTTTGATTCGTGTTGCCCTAGTACAGCAAGACACCTAGAATAAATACAAGCAGAAAAGTGCCGAGAACAACTTGCTGTGCCAATAAGATTCACCGTTGCAGTGAGTAGTAAACCCGAAAACTGACTCGCCCCGAATGTCACCTTCAAAAGAATTAGACATCTAAAAATCCAGGCGCTACCTTGGATGAAAGTGTCACTGGGTGGATGAAGAAGGTAGGTTTTCTTTCTCGACTACATGTAACAATCCAACAATGTTGTCAAAAAGAAAGATGATGTGTTCGAGGTTTAGTGCGTGACAGTATCACATTACTGAGCACATGCTTTCAAGCACACACTATATGCAACTACGGCTTTGTTATGTTGTTTCTCAAACCGTTCTGTTGCTAAAGTTTCTTTTTAAATGTTCTTGCATTTAAGCGGAATGTTGACGTTGCAGAAACGTCAACGACCAACGATGTTTCTCTTTTGTTATTGGCCTAATTTTAGTGAAAAATCGAGATCTTTAGAATTTGTTTCCGGAAAATATTCATCTATAAGGTGCACCCTGAATTAGCGATAATTTTTGACAGAAATACTGGCTTTTGTGAAAAAAAAAAAAGGAAATGGTGTGGCTTGTAACCGAAAAAAATACGTACATGTACAGCATAGAAACTTTAGTTCATTTCAACATGATCGAATGATCAACATAACTGGCAAGGTGAACATTTGACCGGTCAAACCCCCAATCGGGCCGGACATTGTCCATTGACCGGCCATTATTTCCAGCCCTGAGTGGTGTGAAATCCATAAATTTCACCTTATTGCAGAACAAAATGTCATTGGCTCTGCACACACTGCGTGCCTATGTTCAACACTAAAAGGAGGAAAATTACTTGTTGAACTGATAGGGTAGAAAGTATGATCTTAGAATAACTAAATCCACTCGATTGAATTGTTTTTCCTTTTGTTAACAGGTAATGACAATCAAGCTCTACGGCATGATTTTACAACGTAAGTCAGTTACATGTGATTTAACTTTAATTTTTGTGGGAGATGAAGAGAATTGTAATAATGCAGATACACTCTTTGAAAGTGCTACTATGATAAAAAATGTGAATGTTTTGTTCCCTTCATATTTCGACAATATAAGTGCATATTACTTACCGTGCAAAGCTTCAAGTCAAAATTCATGTGGGAAGTCCGACTATTTCAACTGTAATTTTTGAATTCGGCTTGCTGCCATCACGAAATTAAAAAATGTCTGGGACACTTCAATTTTAGCAATAGTATGCCTGATCAGCACTTTGTTGTTCAAGACTGCAACAACAAAAGCTACTGAACAATGATTTGGGAATTTCCAGTCACAGATCACCCACGAGTGGTAGCATTTATTTTAATTGGAAAAGCTTTGTTGCATGCAACAAGAAGAACTTCAATCTTCATGGACAAATTGCTGTTTGCTCTGTGCATTTTACGGCTGATTGTTTTTATGCATGCAAGCATGTCAACTGAAAGGTACAAAGAGGTCTATTTTAAAACAGGCTCAGTTGCAACCATTTGAAAGAAAACAGCAGCAACCTTAATCTGAGTGGGATCCTTGAATGGTTAGTGAATAATATCCACTTTGTCATTTATGCTTACATCACCTTTAGCTTACGTATTACTGTATAGTACGCATTTCCTCAATTGTTTGTCAGGCCCAGGCCTTTATATTCGTTAAAAAATTTGTGTTGTGTGGGCTCTGGTATGCGGTACAGGGAATGTTAGGAACCTGCTATGCGGTATGCAGAAAACAATTAATTCAAGTTTGAAAGGCATCTTAGGAGCTGGTTATGCAGTACGCGGCATGCCAAAATAAAATAAGTTAGTTTAAAAAAGATGTTAGAGCTCGGTTGTGTATTCTACATTGAAGTGAGATTAAAATACATATTGTTAAGAAAGAGATACACACTAATGGTGTGTTATTGTCACTTAACATGTGGATCAATTCTAGCTGTTACCTTCCCCACCCCCTTTGGCACACTCCCAGTAAAATCCTGCCCCTCTGGCTCTGGGGGTGGGGGATGTAGTCAAGAAGTCTTGTCCTTGTGGTAGGGGGCAGGGTAAATCTGTTCATACAAGGAATTATGAGGTGACACAGTGGTGTCTAACTAAGTGATTGTCTTTTATATGAAAGAGTAAAAAGATTCCTTAATGGAATTTATCTTCTTGTTTTAAAGAGGTTAAATATCAATGTCATAAATATACTGTCTGTTAAACATTTTGATCTTTGTGTAGGCAAGCAATTCAACTTCACCGAAAGATACAAAAGACACCATTCGACATTGTTTCCAGTAATTAGGTAATTTGAGAGTTGTCAATAGAATTAAACCACGCATAAGCTCTACTGTTCTTTTGACATGTTATGTCTGAGTATTTGAAAGGAGTGAACTTCAAAATAATGTTCTTTTAGTGGGGCACATTTAGAGCATGAGAAACGTTTTAATGTTTTATTATGATCGAGTAATTAGAAGGAACTTGTCTGAAATAATAATTATTCTTTTAGCAGGGTTCGTTCAAACAGCAAGGAATACTCATTACTGTTTCGTTATTTTTTGCATGCACCGTCAAACAGTCTGACCGTTTAGCTGGCTACACAGAAAATTGTTCATGTGACAGGGTATTCTTGTTGTAAACTGTCATTGTATGGTGCAAATTCTGCAAGTTTGCCAACTTCTCCAAAAAAAAAAACTCTTTGCTGAAGACTTGGAGGACAAATTCGATGGAGGAGACATTATATAAAACTATGTTTGGCTATCTATGTTCAACTGCGCGTTCTACTGTTCTCTTCTTTGTTGTGGCAGTGGTTGACTCTTCAACCTATGTGACAGGCAAAAACCGCATGGTCAGAGATTGCATTTTGCAAACTGAGTCATGGCAGATTGGTTAAACATGGTTTCTAGTATATATCAATCTAATTTATCGCAATTCATACAGTATAATGGACCTATTGCACAGTTTGAAGTTTAAATAATTGAAACCAAAACAAACAATTTTCATCTTAGTAGCACTTTAAACTATTCATTAGCTGTTCAATGTAATTATTAAGTAGGCAATAAATTGCATTTCGTAAAATAAAGAATTATTTATTACTTTAGGAATTTTTAAAAATATTTCCAACTTGCAATAACTTTTCTGACCATTTCTAGGGTATTCAGTTGCCTTACTTAGCATAATGAGATAGCTGTTAGCTGCTTTATCAGTTACCTTAAACCATTTAATAATTAATTTACACCACCTCATAACTTTTTTACCATCACCTCTTTTAATTTGTGAACTATGAGCCAAAATAATTAGAAAATCGTATGCCCATACATTAGCCAATAACTTTGCGTGAGTTAGTGTACTGATGCTAACAGGGATGGGAGGCTAGTTTGTAGTTTCTAACAGAAACTGCCCAGCATCCACATTTGGTGGCAATGTAATGGAAATTTAGAAAAGTCAGCTGTGCAAAGATTTGTTGTCTTATCATTTCAGTGGTGAAACAACAGGCATGTATTATCACGATGATCCAGTGTATGGACTTAATGTGCATCCAGAGGATAGCAATGTCTTCCTGACAGCTTCTGATGATGGCAAAGTGTTGCTCTGGGATATAAGGAGCTCTCCATTTAGTGGTAATTATTGCACCTATTACATTAAACTCTTCACATTACTGGTAGTAGCTTACCTGATAACAGATGAGTACTTTAAAGTACATTTTGAGTAGTATTAGGGTGGTCACATTACAATCTACCAATCACTGGCAGTGCTTGATTTTTGAAATTGACTACGTCATGTATGGCTTTAGTGAGGAAGAAAGAGAAAAGTAAACTAAATTTGAGTTGAGATGACTTTATGGTCGCTTCATAATAATTACTGCTAGTTGGGGGAAAATATATTCTGTATTGGACAGAGTCACGAAGTGACAGAACCCAACATGGAATAAATTTTCTCGGAATACAGTTGTTATGAAGGTGTAATGTCATCTCAAAATCGAATTTAGTTTTGTGGTGAGCCATGCCTCTTTTTTCAGCAAGAGAACTGCTAGATCAAAATAGTGATGACGACTCAAAGTCAGTTGTGGTTTTTCAGCAAAATGTTTGAACTTGCTGCTTTTTCAACCAGAAATTTCTCACAGAAACAAAAAGAATTTCATCATTGCATGAACATAATTTCTTTCAAAGAATAGGGAACAACAAAGCAGTATAATAGTGGGTAAATGCAAAACGGTGTGTTTTGGCTTACGCACTTAAATTTGTTGCTTGTTTGTTTGTTTTTTTGCGTAAATTGTCTTTGCTCTCATTTAAATTCTGCATGCTTTTATTTGTAGCATTTATTCGATTTCCAGCGTTTTGTAGTCATTTTTAAGTGATGTCAAGTTGTACACACTTTCAGCATAGGCATTTGTTAGATATGCAAATCCAAGTAAAATACAATGCTGATCTCAAGTTTATTTCTCTGTGTTGGTCGCTCTCGCCCTCGCTCTTTACATCGTAAATACTGTGTCGGTCACCTTGGTGCCTTCACATCATAAATACCAGTAGAAACTACAACGAGTTTTAAGATCCCGAAAGAAGATGGCTAACTCTCTAGATGATGGAGTTTTACAGGAAGCATTACACGCCATACGAATATTCACGCAGAGGATAGGTCTCTCTCGACAATTTCGCAAGGCTAATGAAAGTTACTGCTATCTTCAAACAACTCTGACACAGCTTGGAAGAACTTTCAAGAAAGTACTACTCGTTACAGAAGTCTTCTGAACGAAAATAGCGAGGAAATTCTTGGAGTCAATACTCAGTACACTACCCAAGAAACAAGAAAACGGATTTATGACCATAAAATTGAGCAGTACTCAATTGATGCTGGTACGTATTTTAACCAACAAGTTTCTCAAGACCTCGAGGATTTCAAGATTTCTTCGCTAACAAGATCCAACAGAACTGCTGTCAGTCGCGTTTCTTCAAAGCTAAACAAGGCTACTGCAAAACTTGTCGATGCGAAGCTAGCTGACAGCAGCAAGGGCTGCATTAGTGGAGGAGCAAACTGAGCAGAAACAGAAAATATCTATTGAAATAGAAGTCAAGCATTTAGAGTTGGAAATGAAGCAGAAGCAGTTTGAATTGGAACATTAACTGGAGCTCGCGAAGTTGGAAGCAGAGAAAGAGGTCACTGAAGCTAGAGAAAGAACTGAAATGGCCGAACTAGAAGCAAACCTAGCCGAAACCGAGTACTCAGAGCTACTGCTAAACAAAAGATCAGCAACCTGGGATCACCCCTTTCAGCACTTCTTCAATTGCAACAACTCAATTTACGAAAGTTTACAAGACTCCAGCCGCGTGCATGTTTTCCGCTGAGACATGCCATGTCCACGCAAGTTTCGTCGTTTTTTGTTTTCAGGCAAACATTCACATTGCCATTGACGTCCACGCTTGTGTGGTCGTTTCCGCCTATGTTAACGCAAATGTCCGTGTCTCCAGTGACCTCCACGCAATTTTCCACATTTATGTCCTCATCCTCACAAGTTATGAAGTTTCCAGTTATGTCTTTGCTGGTGTCTTTATTTCCAAACAGCGCCCTGTTGTATCCTGTGCTGTTAGACCTGGTTTAAGTGCCTCTGCCCACAATGACATCGCAGTGCAGCTTCAACTTTCTCAGCCGCTTTACAGCATAACTTACCCTCTCCACAGCCTGTGGGCGAAAACCTTCTCGCGGTAATTGCTGCTACTATGGAGAAAATGAGTGCTGATCATGGTTTACCCGCATTGCAAGTTGTTAAACTCAATGGTTCCCCTGAAAAGTACCTGGAGTTTCCAGGTACTTGGAGTCGAAGGCCTTAGACGAACCAACAAAAATGGCTCTCCTGTTGCAGTTCCTCGAAGAGCCATGCAGAGATACGAGTCCGTTCTGGGAGGCTTAACAAACGCACTTAATGTCCTCCAAGGTCGTTTTAGTCAACCCTTCAAGATAGTGCGAGCAAGTGTTGATGCCCTGACCAAAGGACCTGTTATAGCTACGTAGGATAAAAGGAGGCCTACAACGTCACGGAGATATGGCACAGGTCATGTACGACAACTTGGAAGCTATGAACTGTCTGGCGAAGATAAACAAGGAAAACCTCGAAAAAGCGATTCTGAGACTGCCTAGGTGGGCAGAAGCCAAGTTCCAAGAGCATCTAAAGAGACATGAGCGTCAGGGTCAAATCATGTCCGCATTTAAAGACATAGTTCTTAAAGTGAGTTCTTGAATGAACGAGCCGATGTAGCCAATCACCCATTCTTTACAAATCCCTCAACTGAAGCTAAAGCCAACAGGAAGTCCGATGCTGTTGATGACAAGTCCTACAAGGTCACCACCCTAGCAACCAGTGGTACAAAGGACAGAGGCAGTACCAAGAACAAGAAAGACGACAGAGTTGCCACCTGTCCTATTTGCGTCCAGTGCCATCCACTTTGTCGCTGAGTCCAAACCAGTTGAAGAAAGAAGTGAACTCGTCAGGATGCAGCGGATCTGCTTTAACTGCATTAATTCAACTGAACATTTGTCTAAGATAAAGTCATGCAAGACGTAGTGCTAGAATTAGCGGAGGCCCTGGATGTATCGGTTGAACCAAAGGATATCGAAATATGTCACATGCTGAATAGGAAGGGTAACAAACCAATTATTGTAAAATTCATAAGCCACAAGGTCAAAACAAATCTGTATTGGGCTAGGGCTAAGCTGAAAAATGTGAGAGTTTCTAACATCTTCCCTCATTGTTCGTCGTCAACTCTCGTGCAAGCCGACAGGATCTTCTTAAACGAGAACCTTACCTCGTATAGGAAAAAAATCATGAGTCGGGCAAACAAGATGCGGAGAAATGACGAATTATTGAGTGCCTGGTCAATGGATGGATCAATATATGTCAAGACCTCTCCGCAGGGTAAGCCGGTCAGAATTAATGAGCTGGAAGACTTAGATTATCTTTAAAAAGTCGAACTGTCTGGGCAAGGAGGACAAAAACTGAAACTTACATTTGGGACAGGAACAAAAAACGCAAAGCTCGAAGAAGAAGAAGGGAAACGCTCATAACTTGTTTTAATTTACGTTTTGTATAATTTTAGGTGTTTTGTTTGTTTTGTTTTGTTTTTAATTTGCACATTTTGTTTGATTCTGTAATGCAGGAGAAAGCTAAATACGATATACTCTCTCTAAACGTAAGGGGAATAAGAGATCAAGCCAAACGGAGGAGCATTTTTCTATATCTCAAGGATCATGACTCAAAAATTTATTTCTTACAAGAAACTTACTCTCAACCAGAAGATGAAATTATTTGGAAAAACGAATGGGGAGGTGAAATATTTTTCTCTCACGGAACCAAGCATAGTAAGGGTGTTTGCATTCTTTTACACCCTACGGTACAAAATAAGATCGATTACTCATTCAGTGACAAGGCTGGAAGAATTGTGCCAATTACTTGTGTTCTGAATTCCCTAAAATTATCACTGGTGAATATTTATGCACCAAATAACCAAAGTGAACAATTAGAATTTTTACAAAACTTAAACAATTGCCTTATTGACAAGTCAGAAATTTCCACGTTTATTGTAGGAGGCGACTGGAATTGCACCCTATCAAAGATAGATAAAATTGGTGGCACAATCTGGAAACCAACGAATTATCGAAACCTGATATTGACAACTATGGACGCTTTTGATCTTGTAGATATTCAAAGACTACGCCATCCGAGGCTACGAAAATACTCATATGAATCAAAATCGTTAAAACTGAAATCCAGAATAGACTTTTTCCTGGTTGCCAAAAATCTGACACAATATGTCAAGAAAAGTGAAATTTATCCTTCTGTAGCACCGGATCATCAAGCAATTTACATTTCTTTGTCTTGGACAAACGGAAAGTCAAGAGGACCCGGACTCTGGAAATTCAACAACACTTTACTGAAGGATGAACATTATGTGACCAAAATCCGAGAAACGTACTCCCGCACACGCGCTTTTTACTCCGATTTGGAAGACGCACGCCTTCTCTGGGAAATGTTAAAAATGGAAATCAGAGCGGCAACCATCGCTTATAGTAAAAAGAAAGCTAAAGCGACCACTAATAGAGAATTGGAAATTACGAGACAGCTTGAAATTTTGGACCGCAATATTTGCAACAACTTTAACTCTCCCGACATCGCGCGTATCCTAAAGCAATATGAAGATCTCAAAACGGAACTTCAATCTATTTACGAGGAGAAAGGAAGGGCGGCTATTTTTAGATCGAAATGTCGCTGGGTCGAAAAAGGCGAACGTCCAACAAAGTACTTTTTCAATCTTGAGAAAAGAAACTACAACAGGAAGACCATCAGTGAACTTCGAATAGAGGGTGAAACAACAACAAACAACGAGAGTCAGATCTTAGAAGCTATCGAAAAGTATTATAACGAATTGTACACATCAGTAAATAATCCGCAGGAAAATGATGTTGATGAATTCACCGAATATTTAAAAATTCCAAAGCTGGCAGAGGCAGACAGAGATAGAATGGAAGGTCCATTATCTTATGAAGAATGCAAAAAAGCTTTAGACACTTTTCAAAACAACAAAGCTCCAGGAGAAGATGGGTTCATGGTTGAATTTTATACATTTTTTTTCGATCTGCTAGGCCACGACCTTGTTGCTAGTTTCAATGCAGCCTACGATGCAAATGAACTCGCCATTTCACAACGAAGAGGAGTTATTACTCTAATTCCCAAAGAAGACGGCTCGCTACTGGAACTATCAAACTGGAGACCGGTAACACTGCTTAATGTTGATTGCAAGATAGCAACTAAGGCAATAGCAAAGAGAATAGAACCATTATTACCAAATCTAGTGCACACTGATCAAACCGGTTTTATTAAAGGAAGATATATTGGGGAAAATATTAGGTTAATAATTGACATAATCTAGATTTTCGGAAAGCCTTTGATCCTCTAGAGTGGTCGTTCATGATGAAAGCACTGGATATATTCAATTTCGGAACAAGTATTAAACGATGGATCAGCACATTCTACACAAACATTGAGAGCGTGGCGATAAACAATGGTTTCATGACCAACTGGTTTAGACCGTCGAGAGGAGTGCGACAGGGGTGTCCCCTTTCTCCATACTTATTTGTGCTCTCGACGGTGGTATTGTCCAGCAAAATCAGACAAGAACCAAGTATAACAGGAATCAAAATATTCGGGCATGAAATCAAATTGAGCCAATTTGCGGACGACACGAACCTTTTTTGTGCAGATCTGATCTCTGTTGAAAATGCTTTGAAAACGGTGGAGGATTTTGGGAGGCTAGCGGGTCTCAAGTTAAACAAAGAAATCGAAAGCGATTTGGTTGGGAAAATGGGAAAAAAACAAAAGCTATCCTTTACAACTAAAATGGTTGCATAGTGTGGTACGCCTCTTAGGAATCCATCTCTCTTATGATGAGAAGGGGAACAATGAACTGAATTTCAACCTGAAAATACGAAAACTTCAAAGAAATCTTGATATGTGGAGATCAAGAGACCTCACACTATTTGGGAAGGTACTGATTATTAAATCCTTGGGATTGTCACAGCTAATTTATTCGGCCTCAATTCTTAATGTTCCCGAAGAAGTCGCACGCACAGTGAAAGCAAAGCTTTTTAGTTTCTTATGGAAAAACAAAAGGGATAAAATTAAACGAACCGGGCTTTACCAGGATCTTGAAAGAGGCGGAATACGTATGGTAGACATCGACATAATGTTTAAGGCTCTAAAATTAGCCTGGATTCCAAGATTACTGATCCCAGGAAACCAAAGTTGGAAAACGGTTCCTGATTATTACCTAAGAAAATTCGGAGGTTTGAACTTCTTACTGAGGTGTAACTACGATGCGAAATATATAAAATCAATTCCATTGTTTTACCGAAATATTCTAGTATATTTCAACGAATTAAAAACTCTCTATGACTTTGATCAAGCACAGGATATAATTTTATTCAACAACAAAGAAATACTTGTTGACAGTAAAACCGTTTTTATCAGGGAATGGTTCAAAAAAGGTATCCTGTCAATGCAAGAACTCTTGGACAATACCGGTCAACCAATGTCCTACCAAGAATTTACGAATAAGTACTTCTGCAAAACCAATTTTCTCCAATATTATCAAGTTATTAGCGCTATTCCGAAGCATTTATTAGCCAAAGCAAAATCAACGAAGCCAATTAATAAAGAGTTATATTCTGATAGTAACTTTAGCCTACAACTGAATGAATCGATAAATCTATATTTGAATAAAATCAAAACTAGCGACTTCTATAGGTTATTATGTACAAAGACCCACACAACAGTTCATTCTGGGCCAAGGAGGTGGAGCAAGGATCTTTCCTTGGATGAAAATCCATCTGTAGAGAGACCAAACTAAAGGAATTTCAATATAAATTAATTCACCGAATTGTAGTCACCAAAAAGGAACTTTACCGATATCGAATTAAGGAAGATGATGAATGCATATATTGTGGTGAAAAGGACTCTATTGACCATACTTTTAGAGATTGTCATTTCGTCAAGATTTTCATTCAACAGGTTATCAACTGGTTTCATATAGAAAATAAGATCAAATTCAATCCATCTAGTGAAGAAAGACTGTTCGGTATCATTTCGGACTTACATGAAAAGGTACTAGTAAAGAAATTCAATTATACCATGTTATCTATGAGGTACTACATTTACACCAACAAACTACACAACAAAGCAATTCTCCTCCAAGACTTCGTTGATAAAATGATAATTAAATACAGAATCGAAAATGCCATAAAGTAGACATGAAAAATGACTCCTCTGACTCTAGTTAAGTTGATCAATTGAACTTATCCCCTCTTACGTAATTTCTTTATCTCGTTTTTTTTTCTCTGTTTGTTTGTTTGTTTTGTTGTGTGAGGGGAGGGAGACCGGGGGGAGGAGGGAGGTAAGAAGGTTGAGTAGGGTTGGGTGGGGAGGTTGTAATGTAAGTATGTAATATCAGTGAATGAATAAATAAAGAATTAAGGGGAAAAAATAAAAAAAATAAATAAAAATAAAGTCATGCAAGTCGTCGGTATGCCGTAAGATCCCAGAATGTGGAAATCCCGTTCAGTTCCTTCAACTGATCCCATGGTCCTCCCAGAAGGTTAAAATGCTCCCTCGTGCACGTGTGTTACAGCAAGTTTGGCTGAATCCTCTGAGATTCTTCTACAAATTATTCCATTCAAGATCTCTGGCAACAATAGAAGGAGTGTTACTTCTTATGGTCTGATCGACTCTAGCTCCGTCGTAACAATGATTGACCCATCCCTTGTCAACCAGCTCGAAATTCAAGGTTGTAATGGTGATGCAGCAAAGAGTCAAAACAAAAACAAAACATACTTTCACTTTTTTAGCTGAATACGTGTGTCTTCAAATTAAGTCCTGATGTTAGCCTATATAATGTGAGTGATGTCTTGCATTAGCGCTGGCGGATAGTCTCACTGTGGTTTTTTAACCTATGATTGCCTTTTCAAACGTTTGAAGTAAAACCATTTGAGTCAAGCAGATGAAAAAATTTATTGACTTGCCATTGATTAATCTCGGGTCTAACCTTCAGATGAGCACAACGTTTACAAATTATTGTGAGATTGTTAGCAAACATCTTCAAGTCTCTCTCACATCATTGACAGACTCACATCATTACAAATGTTTTAAGACACCTTTTTTGTTTCAGGTTCATCAAGCTGCATTGCTCAACATGAATCAGCCTTCCATGCAGCTGTTTTCAATCCAGTTGATCACAGCTTGATTGCTACAGCCAACTCCAGGAAGGGAGTTCAACTCTGGGACATCAGGGTTCCAATAACGTGAGTATTCACGCTTTACACTCCTTGCATGTATTGCACTGAGTGTTATCTTGATTACACTTTAATCATAGTTAATAAACTTGTTGAGATAAGAACTTTTTTGTTTTGCCTTTTAAGAAAGATAAGTTGGATCACCCTGTATTGACTATGAAAGCAGTGAAGTGCAAAACTAGCTCACCGGTTAAACTTTATAATATAATTATAAGTCTGACTATGAACGCTATGCTCGTCTTCTTCGGTGGATCTGGAGGAAAAAAGTGTCTATGAATGCTGTAATAACCTTCGCAGTTATAAAAGATTTGTCCTTATTTTGCCATATAAATACAGATTGCCGTGCCTTAAACTATGGGTCTGCATGCCAAAAGGTAGGAGTACCATACAAAAATGAATGTCATAAAAATGCGATCTTGATTCATTGATTCAGTGATGGGGAGGAAACATCAAATACCGTAGTTTCATTATTTACTGCAGAAGGGTAATATTTTGGTCATTTTTGTCCACAGCTGCTTAAGACAGTTTAGTTATGGAATGGCTCAAATGTGTGCAATGGGTCTGAAGTGGAACACGACCGGTGACATGATAACAGCTCTTCGCCGCCGCCTTCCTCCTGTCCTGTATCATGTAAAACATTCCTCTGCAATAGCTGAGTTTCACCACCCTGGCTATAGCAATGCGTGTACTATGAAGAGTAACTGTTTTGCAGGAAGCAAAGATCAGGTGTGTGAATGGTTCTTTTAAGGATTAATTTATTCCAAACGTTGTTCAGTAAATAGGCAAGTAAGAAAGGAAATACACCTAAACATTTGAAATGTGCAAGACAGTCAAACCTCCGTACAGTTCCATCTCCTTACAGTCAAACCTTCCCACATTTAAACCTCCGTACAGTCCCACCTACCTGCAGTCAGACCCTCCTACTGTCAAACCTGCGTACATTTAAACCTCCGTACTGTCAGTCAGACCTTCCTACTTTCAAACCTCCGTACAGTCCTACCTCCCTGTGTCCAGACCTTCCTGCTGTCAAACCTCCATACAGTCCTACCTCCCTGTGTCCAGACCTTCCTACTTTCAAACCTCCGTACAGTCCTACCTCCCTGTGTCCAGACCTTCCTGCTGTCAAACCTCCGTACAGTCCTACCTCCGTGTCCAGACCTTCCTGCTGTCAAACCTCCGTACAGTCCTACCTCCCTGTGTCCAGACCTTCCTACTTTCAAACCTCCGTACAGTCCTACCTCCCTGTGTCCAGACCTTCCTGCTGTCAAACCTCCGTACTGTCAGTCAGACCTTTCTACTGTCAATCCTCCATACCATCAGTCAGACCTTCTTACTGTCAAACCTCCATACCATCACTCAAACCTTCCTGCTCTCAAACCTCCATACTTTCAGTCACACCTTCCTACTGTCAAACCTCCGTACTTTCAGTCAGACCTTCCTACTGTCAAACCTCCGTACTGTCAGTCAGACCTTCCTACTGTCAAACCTCCATACCATAAGTCAGACCTTCCTGCTCTCAAACCTCCATACTGTCAGTCAGACCTTCCTACTGTCAAACCTCCGTACTTTCAGTCAGACCTTCCTACTGTCAAACCTCCGTACAGTCAGTCAGACCTTCCTACTGTCAAACCTCCATACTGTCAGTCAGACCTTCCTACTGTCAAACCTCCATACTGTCAGTCAGACCTTCCTGCTCTCAAACCTCCGTACTGTCAGTCAGACCTTCCTTCTGTCAAACCTCCATACTGTCAGTCAGACCTTCCTACTGTCAAACCTCCGTACTGTCAGTCAGACCTTCCTACTGTCAAACCTCCATACTGTCAGTCAGACCTTCCTACTGTCAAACCTCCATACTGTCAGTCAGACCTTCCTACTGTCAAACCTCCGTACTGTCAGTCAGACCTTCCTACTGTCAAACCTCCGTACTGTCAGTCAGACCTTCCTTCTGTCAAACCTCCATACTGTCAGTCAGACCTTCCTACTGTCAAACCTCCGTACTGTCAGTCAGACCTTCCTTCTGTCAAACCTCCGTACTGTCAGTCAGACCTTCCTACTGTCAAACCTCCGTACTGTCAGTCAGACCTTCCTACTGTCAAACCTCCATACTGTCAGTCAGACCTTCCTGCTCTCAAACCTCCGTACTTTCAGTCAGACCTTTCTACTGTCAAACCTCCGTACTGTCAGTCAGACCTTCCTACTGTCAAACCTCCATACTGTCAGTCAGACCTTCCTACTGTCAAACCTCCGTACTGTCAGTCACACCTTCCTACTGTCAAACCTCCATACTGTCAGTCAGACCTTCCTACTGTCAAACCTCCACACTGTCAGTCAGACCTTCCTGCTCTCAAACCTCCATACTGTCAGTCAGACCTTTCTACTGTCAAACCTCCGTACTTTCAGTCAGACCTTTCTACTGTCAAACCTCCGTACTGTCAGTCAGACCTTCCTACTGTCAAACCTCCATACTGTCAGTCAGACCTTCCTGCTGTCAAACCTCCATACTTTCAGTCAGACCTTTCTACTGTCAAACCTCCGTACTGTCAGTCAGACCTTCCTGGTGTCAAACCTCCGTACTGTCAGTCAGATCTTCCTGCTCTCAAACCTCCGTACTGTCAGTCAGACCTTCCTACTGTCAAACCTCCATACTGTCAGTCAGACCTTCCTACTGTCAAACCTCCATACGGTCAGGCAGACCTTCCTACTGTCAAACCTCCATGCCATCAGTCAGACCTTCCTACTGTCAAACCTCCATACTGTCAGTCAGATCTTCCTACTGTCAAACCTCCGTACTGTCAGTCAGATCTTCCTGCTCTCAAACCTCCATACTGTCAGTCAGACCTTCCTACTGTCAAACCTCCATACTGTCAGTCAGACCTTCCTACTGTCAAACCTCCGTACTGTCAGTCAGACCTTCCTACTGTCAAACCTCCATACTGTCAGTCAGACCTTCCTACTGTCAAACCTCCATACTGTCAGTCAGACCTTCCTACTGTCAAACCTCCATACGGTCAGGCAGACCTTCCTACTGTCAAACCTCCATGCCATCAGTCAGACCTTCCTACTGTCAAACCTCCATACTGTCAGTCAGACCTTCCTACTGTCAAACCTCCATACGGTCAGGCAGACCTTCCTACTGTCAAACCTCCATGCCATCAGTCAGACCTTCCTACTGTCAAACCTCCATACTGTCAGTCAGACCTTCCTACTGTCAAACCTCCATACTGTCAGTCAGACCTTCCTACTGTCAAACCTCCGTACTGTCAGTCAGACCTTCCTACTGTCAAACCTCCGTACTGTCAGTCAGACCTTCCTACTGTCAAACCTCCATACTGTCAGTCAGACCTCCTGCTCTCAAACCTCCATACCATCAGTCAGACCTTCCTACTGTCAAACCTCCATGCCATCAGTCAGACCTTCCTTCTGTCAAACCTCCATACTGTCAGTCAGACCTTCCTACTGTCAAACCTCCATACTGTCAGTCAGACCTTCCTACTGTCAAACCTCCGTACTGTCAGTCAGACCTTCCTACTGTCAAACCTCCGTACTGTCAGTCAGACCTTCCTACTGTCAAACCTCCATACTGTCAGTCAGACCTCCTGCTCTCAAACCTCCGCACTTTCAGTCTGACCTTCCTGCTCTCAAACCTCCGTACTGTCAGTCAGACCTTCCTACTGTCAAACCTCCATACTTTCAGTCAGACCTTCCTACTGTCAAACCTCTGTACTGTCAGTCAGACCTTCCTACTGTCAAACCTCCATACTGTCAGTCAGACCTTCCTGCTCTCAAACCTCCGTACTTTCAGTCAGACCTTCCTACTGTCAAACCTCCGTACTGTCAGTCAGACCTTCCTACTGTCAAACCTCCATACTGTCAGTCAGACCTTCCTACTGTCAAACCTCCGTACTGTCAGTCAGACCTTCCTACTGTCAAACCTCCATACTGTCAGTCAGACCTTCCTTCTGTCAAACCTCCATACTGTCAGTCAGACCTTCCTACTGTCAAACCTCCATACTGTCAGTCAGACCTTCCTACTGTCAAACCTCCATGCCATCAGTCAGACCTTCCTACTGTCAAACCTCCATACTTTCAGTCAGACCTTCCTACTGTCAAACCTCTGTACTGTCAGTCAGACCTTCCTACTGTCAAACCTCCATACTGTCAGTCAGACCTTCCTGCTCTCAAACCTCCGTACTTTCAGTCAGACCTTCCTACTGTCAAACCTCCGTACTGTCAGTCAGACCTTCCTACTGTCAAACCTCCATACTGTCAGTCAGACCTTCCTACTGTCAAACCTCCGTACTGTCAGTCAGACCTTCCTACTGTCAAACCTCCATACTGTCAGTCAGACCTTCCTTCTGTCAAACCTCCATACTGTCAGTCAGACCTTCCTACTGTCAAACCTCCATACTGTCAGTCAGACCTTCCTACTGTCAAACCTCCATGCCATCAGTCAGACCTTCCTACTGTCAAACCTCCATACTGTCAGTCAGACCTTCCTTCTGTCAAACCTCCGTACTTTCAGTCAGACCTTCCTACTGTCAAACCTCCGTACAGTCAGTCAGACCTTCCTACTGTCAAACCTCCATACTGTCAGTCAGACCTTCCTACTGTCAAACCTCCGTACTGTTAGTCAGACCTTCCTACTGTCAAACCTCCGTACTGTCAGTCAGACCTTCCTACTGTCAAACCTCCATACTGTCAGTCAGACCTTCCTACTGTCAAACCTCCACACTGTCAGTCAGATCTTCCTGCTCTCAAACCTCCATACTGTCAGTCAGACCTTCCAAGTAACAACAAACAAGTAAAAATCTAGTATAATCAGAGTTAATAAAGAGAAAAGAAATATCAATTTAAGTTACATAGTTCTTAAAAGGTACGAAGCAGTTTTGGCAATTGTCCGCTCACGTTATGAGCACATAACAGTAATATGCTTGGACAGCATTAAGCCTTGTTGCTGTCAAGGTAGATCTTGGTATGTGCGAAATGTCTTTTGCGTCGATTTTGATTTATTCAGCTATCCACTATTGTATTCGCTCTGCCAAAGAAACAAGCCTGAGCTTGCTCTATGGCTTTTTATCGAATCTGAGCGCAAGAAAAGCAAAGCAAGGTATAGTTTTTTGTAGGAGAGGGAAAGTATAAGGTATTAGATATACAAGCGGCCTCAAAATCATCGACGTTTGTAATGAAAACTATGGTGATAAGACCTAGAAAGATTCGACAAACGAACTCGGAGGAAATATTTCTAGCTAAGCGAATTGCAGTTGACTAAGAATGATAGGTATAACTAAATCTGTGCACGTTACATGTATATTCAAAACGAATTACAAGATTGTTGACTATTCAATCAGTGTTAATTGTCGGGACAAAACAAAAGAGCATGCTCAGGCTCAGTCTTAATTTTACTGTTTATCAATCAAAAGATTCCAGTAAATTCGTCGGTCTTTCATGATCATTTGGGCTTCTACAAAATGTTATTTAAAATGGCCAACAAAATGCCTTAAATGTTAACCATGTAAGAGAATGAAGGAAGGTGCTAATAAAGTCGCGTGGAGGCTAGGGTGATCAAGTGAAAGGCATGAGTCATCGATTGGTCATCGATGAATGATTTACCTTCTGTCAGTAAACGTACTGATGGTTTCTTGAGTTAATACGTTTAATTGTCGTTTAATAGTCCATGAGCCAAGTCCCAAAAAATGGATTTTCGTAGCACCCCCCTTAATACCTAGTGAAACAGGTATCAAATTAAAGCTAAAGGACTGAATTTTCTAAAACTACTTGTTACCAGGATGGTAACTGGTGCATAAGGGAGATAGGGCAAGGTTTTTTCGAGGGGGTGGTAGGGATGCTTTTTACCTTGTAAACACAAGTGATGAAAAAACGTTGATACAACTCACAAAATACTAGCCCAAAAATGATTAAATCTTTTACAAATATGCTTTAAATAAGTATTTTGTCATATCTCACACTTTTCATGATTTTAAAACCAGCCTTTTGTAGCCGTTGCCATGGAAACCATGTATATTTCTTATTGTTCTGTATCTCGTTAATTACAAATGCTGTTTATCATGATTACAACCCAGTTATCATGAAAAAATATTCTTTTGTTTTCTCCTTGTAATTTCATTTGTTTATTTGTACAACAACGAATGTCAAAAATCTTTGTTTCATCATGTACTAAGTAAGCAAAAACAATAGAATGCATGTAATAACAAATAAGGCTACACTCAAGCTAGAGAAATCAAAATACGTTAAGCTGAGTCTCTAGATAACTGCGTGTTGCTCTGTTATTTAGCAATACATTTTCTCGATAACAATTCAGCACGACATCACTTAATGTTGAAGAAATAAAGAATATTACAACAAACAGATTGCAAATGTCAGTATTTTACAACAACAAGAAAACGACAACACCGATATTCGTCTGGAAACGGATCTAACTTCATGCAAAAGTCTGTTTTAGCCATAGCCCGAGTCCAGTGCTTAACTAATCATTTTCATCCTCGTCGTTGTCAACAACATCGTCATCTCCATCTTTAAGGTCTGTTGCACTGTTTGTGCAGTCTTCAGAGCACGTACAAGCTTCTGTGCAAGGCAAGCCATTACCGACACATGAGCACCGCCTCGTTTGGCAATTGCCGCGGCACCCACAGCAAACTAATTCCATCACAGCCTGTGGAGCTGGGGCCAGGTCTGTCCAAACGATCTCAAGGCGTCCTTCGTTCAGTTGCCATCCATGGTTTACCGGTTCTTGTTCAATTCTTGGCTGTAATACTTTCTTCCACAGAAAAGCTTGGTAGTTAGCTCGCTTTAGGTGGTAGTGGAGAGCAGCGCTTGTTGGCGGGAGTTGATGAGATTGCACATTTTTTCCTTTGCAGAACATTTTGTAGCGTAGGACATTGACCTGCTTGCATAGATTATCATTGTATAACCTGCAAACCACCTCTTCTAACCTGGTTATGCTGTGCGCGCTCAGGGGAAGGCTCTCTCCAAGGACTCCAACACTGTCTCTGATGACTTGGTTATCTCTTACCATTTCAAACGCCTTTTTCTTGCCCCTGCCGGCAAATGAACTCACAGCGTCACAACCTGTTAACGCATGCAAACTAGGGAGGACTCGGCATACCCCAGGACCCAGCTTCTCACACAGTCGGGGAACGCTTATTAAGCGTGATCTGTTTCTTGTTCCACTTATCAAAGTCAGTTCGGCAGGAATGGCTGATTGGTGGTGGCATGCCAACACTTCAACATCTGTATCCGAGGAGACTATGGCGACCCTTTGATGTCCATGTGAAGATGCGTGGGACGCATGGAGGAACATTCGTGTATCTGCTTCCTCTTGGTCCGTGTACAGTTCGGTTTCGTCAGTTGCTGTCATACGTCCATGTTTGACTACAAGCTTTTTGCAATGGTTGCCATGGGTAACATACATAACACGGCTGTCGATCCTTTCTACATATTCTTGCTTCGACCACTCCTGAGACAGGAACTCTAGAAGACGCACTTTGTTGCTACCACATGACAAGTACCTCTTCCACTGGCGTGGACAGAACTGCTGGGAGCTAGTAATGGAGACGGCTAGTTGACCGGTATTGCTCCTTCTTTCCCTCTCTGTGTTCTTGATGGAGATGACTGGTTACTGATCTCCCACAAAGTCAACTCTTCTTGCTTGCCCTGCCTGCATCAGCATTCTCTTGAAAATCATAACTGCCAAGTCGGAGAATCTCTCTGGTATCTTCTTCATCGTTTGAAGCATTGCCATTGCATCGATGATGACTGCAGTTGTTTGAGCTGGCATGCGATGAAGACACTCTACGCCATCCTCTAGAAGTTTAGGTAGAGCTGCTTTGTCGGTTTTCACCAGCGCGCCATCAAACAGCGCCAGCGACCATGGAAGTGGGCCCAGCTCGTGGACTAGCAACTGTCGTAGATCCATTTGCCTGCTTTGGCCAATAACGAGTAATCGTGCAAAAAGATTTCTGTCTGTTCTTAGAATGACAGTCTTTCCTTCCTTTGACACAGTTGTCTTCTTTTGAAGGTCACGGAACGTTCCAAGCTTTAACTTGGAGAGTGGGTCAAAGAAACCCACAGAATCACTCAGCAGTCTGTCCTCAACAAACGCGGTGAGAGCTACTGTTCCTTTGTCTTTGGCGGCCAGCAAATCTAACTTGATGGTTTCTGTCACTACACAACCAGAACTAAGACTGGCAAGTTCCTCTGATGGTTCAAATGGATCCGTCCAATTGCTGACAACCTCCATTACTTTACTTACATCTTCTTCATCGCGTTTCATTCGAGACTTCCCAGCGTCCTTGTGAGGTCGATTATCTTCTTTCTTGCTTGTCATCATACGACACTTGTCAACAAAACGGGCACGAGAATGCGCAGTCAGGAGCCATCGCTGTACCGCATTCTTTTTGAGACTGAAGCCAACGATGCCACCGTTTGTTTTTGTACTTCTGTTTAACGTCTGCTCTATGGTCTGGTCAACGGGCAGTTGAGAAAATCCATGTTCACTGTTCCTCTGTACGCCAAAATCTCCATTTTCTAACATCATTTGAGCTTCAGGGTGGGTTTCTGGGAGCTGAATCATGTGCATCAGGTAAACAGGAAGGTAACGAGCATAATTCACATGGTCGTAGGCGAAATACCATGGCAGCATTTCCCTGATGCACTCAAGATGGAGGGGCCAATTGCCTTCTCTGGTTGCTCTAATAAATGTCAGCAGCAACGAGATCATTTCAAAGTACGATCTCCAGAACATTTTTAGGGGACCATTGTCTTCCTCGTCATATAACTTGAAAAGATCTAGAATCTTGATGAAGTCTGCCATCGCAAGAAGCCTATTAAATTTCTCAGCGGAAAAGTCCTTTCTGATATCTACTATAGCATTTGTGAGTTCTAAGTAGATGGTTGGGTGACCGTTGTCCTGAAGCCACGACTTGAATCCTTTCCACTGTAGCCGCTGCAGTTCTTCAAATACAATCTAAAATGATAAACAGACAATATCAAATTTACTTGAGTGCCCTATTACATGCTGCAAAATATTTTTAAAATGTCTCACAAACACCAGGATACAGCGAACAAAATTTGCTCTCTTATTTTTTCGTCTGATGTTCCGCAGCTACCGAACGCCATACAACTCGTGAGTTGATTAGTCATTAACTATTTGTTACAATGAAGCCCCGATATTAAGAAATATTTATGGTCGATGTTTTGTGACAAACGTGAAATTGTCGGTAAAACGTAAAAATATATATATAAAAGCTGCAATGTTGCGAGTGGCCGTTTTTTAGTGGCGGAACAACAAGCTTTTGTCGGTTATGGGGCCATATCTCTTTCGAGTCTTGTGCTAGAAAAAGTGAAATAAGATTTGCTAAGTAGCGCACGTCACCTTTTGAATAATATTGAACTTCTTAACAACTTACCTTATGCGTACGTATTGCGCGATTGTGGTGGCGGCCCTCTAGCACCGCCGAGACAGATCCTGATCCAACAATTCCACTTTCCGTCAGGATGTCTCCAAGACCTGCATCTCCAAATCGCTTGCCGATCGCCGCCAAGAAAGAGCAAATTGTGTGAAAAGAGCCCATCCTAACAACGATGCGCTGAAATGTTTCTTGGTTTTGCCAGATGACTTCAAGAGCTTTAGCGTAAATAGCCTGATCAAGGACAATGATAACATTTTGCTGGCCAAGCTGATCAGCAATTTGCAATGATCTCTGAAGAAGATTGTACACTGTTGGCATCTCAGTAGGGCTTGCATCAATAACTTGGCAGTAGCCTATAGAACTTTCACGAGGAACATCTTTCTGCTTGAGTTTAATGTTGAAAGCTGTCCATGCTGGGATCACTTGGCTTCGATCATTTGCCAATGTGAAGATACTATTATCAATGGGTTGTCGGCACAGCATCCATCCAAAGTCGATTGATCTTGCATATGCACGAGTATCGGGATTAGTCATGATCACATCTTGCACACCAATGTGAAATTGACTGGGGCCTTGTCGGGGACCGGAGTGGAAGGGCAGTACTTCTGTAGGGATGTATGTCAAGGTGCGGTTCCGTTTAGGACGAGACTCTTTGGCAGCCATTTCAGTGGGTGGCGCGCAAGTAAGGGACTTTCTCTGGATCACTATTCCATTCGTGCAATGGGTAGTCCTCTTCCCTAAAGAAAGAGTCCATGATTTAATAACAAACAAAGACACAGATAGTATAGTTATGTGTACTGTAGAAAGGTATCTGTAAGATAGAGGTATGCTAGCAAAATAAGTTAACTGTACGTTGAGAGAAACAATTTCCTCTGAAAATAAAACAAGTGCAGAACGTTAAAGCGTACCCGACAATGTCTCTTCTAGCAGGTCATTGTTATCCCAACAAAACACCGCTGGCACTCCCATACTGCACGAACCAGGTACTACGATCCCATCCTGTTCCTTTTCTATCTCCTTTTCAGCCAGTGCAGTCTCAAGTTCCTCGATTTGAGAGTAGGAAAGGGCATGGCCAAACCTGTTCAGTATTGTTACAAGTTCAGCATTACCCGTTAGGCTTTTGACAGTTAAAGGTAAAGTAACATGCTTAGGCGTCTTGATACGACCACGACTTACACAATGAATCAGATCTTGTGCAAGCGAAAGGACTATTCGGTGAACGTCGGGTGAGACTCTCATAGTAAATAATGAATAGTGTAACACTCTCTTGTTACAATATTCAACATCGGAAGAGGAAATCCAGGCTAACATATTGTACAACATGTCTGGTACTATACTATCACTGCAGTCTAGATCATCTTCAGTGGGTGGCCATGACATAACTGGTTTCATTTCCGTCAGCAAACTCCGAATCATCTTAGCTGCATGATAGACGTGAAAATACTTTTCATTTGCTTTGGCTTCTGGAGGAACTTCCTCTGTCCCGTCCTCATCTTTCCATTGCTCGCCACTAGTACTTGCAATGGTTTCTACGACTTCTCCGGTTGTCACGCGGGAACTGTAAATTATCTCTGATTGGGATCGATCCTGAGGCTGGTGGTACGAGAGTCTGTTCTCGAAAGACTTGATTAAACGATTTTTCAACTTTGAGGACCTGTAACTGGGTGCAGACACTCCTTCTTCGGATAACTTACTAACGAAACGTTCTAGCAACTCTGAAATCTTCACAGCCTTTTCCCCCTTGAGGACTGCATCTTTAACAAATTCTCTAATGCTGCTGAACGCTCTGTTATAGCTTTCGCTAGCTATGTCCTCGTCTTCGCAATTTTTCTCTTCCAATTTTGCAAGGGCTCCTGGTCGCACATATTGAACGTAACAGGATTTGTGATACTTTATTCCAATTGCTATTGTGTCTTTGCCTTGTAATTGTAATAAAAGGCGTCTGTCATCCCGAATCTCAGCGGCCTTAAGTAGTGATGCACTGCCAGTGGCTGTCTTGTTTAAACTTAACGGCTCTCTTGATCTTGCTCCTTTGTTCTTTGTAAGCTTTGTTTTGTGTTGTTGACAAATAGCACATTTGTTTATGTCAAACGCATCAACCTGGGACCTTAACATGCGTTTTGCTGGCGGAGGCTCGGTAATAGAATCATCATTATCTTCCACAGGGTCTTGGATGAGAATATTGCGTTGCTTCTCAACGGCCCTTGCGACTTTGACCTTATCAGTGTATACTTGATAACATCGTCTGTGGTATTTGCCCTTTGGCCCTTCCTCCCAGAAACCGTTCATTTTGGACCATATATCATCTCTCCGTCTCTTTGCGCACGTTTGAAATGTAAGCCAACTTTTTCCAGAAAAGTTAGTTAACGTTCCTGACTCATCTTCTACGTGACACAAACATTTATCCCAGTTTGGAGATTGACCTAGCTGACGTTTTCTTGGATGCGATGGTTGAACTGAGGAAGAAGGTTGTTTCTCTGCCATTGCCTGACCGTTACATCATCCATGGGAATAAAAAAACCTAAATGTATAAATCACACGAGGTAATTTTCTACTTTTGAAACAATTGCATTTAAATCTCTTAAACAAATACAAGTTCCATGCTCCTGTAACATTATTCGATTTTTCTATTTCAAATCTCATTATTAATTCAGATGGTACTGGTTCGTGATAGGTTCTTAAAATGTGGTTAAAATAACATGTTTATGTCAAATGGTCTATAAAATTCTTTAATCTACACTAAAAAACCGATTAAAAGATAATAGGAGACTTCTTTTGCGAAAAAAAAAAAACAATTTCCTACCTTCTGCTGATTCAGCAAATTTCCAAGATGGCGGACCCAGCCATGTGGTTCCTAAGTGCATGATGGGACAAGGGCTCGAAATGCATTGTGGTAGCAACAAGCTAACGCGGTTTCAATGGGACTACCCATAACAATGGATTTTTTCATGACAATTGGGTTATTAACGTAAGAATACGACATTTGTAATTAAAGAAATATCCGAAATGGTGTTTATTTACCGTTTCCATGGCAACGGGAAAAAGGCTCATCCGAAAATCACGAAAAGTTTGAAATGTGACAAAATACTAATTTTAAGAATATTTCTAAAAAAAATTAGCAACTTAGGGCGTGTATTTCGCTCTTTTTAATATAGATTTGTCATGACTTGTTTTTACAAAGCAAAACCTCTCTCCATACTCCCCCCGTAAAAATATGCCATTTCTCTCTTATGCACCACTTATCGTCCTGGTAACAAGTGGATTGAGATAATTTAGACCTTTAGCTTTAATTTGATACCAATTTCACTAGGTATCAAGGGGGGTGCTACGAAAACCTATTTTTAGGCCCCTTTTGAAATTTGGCTCATGGACTATAAAGGCTGAAAAGTCAGTATTGTTGAGTGTCATTCAAGTTGTATTTTTAAAATACATCCAGTTTTTGTACTTCGTACTTTTTCAGCGTGTCAACTTTGACTAGCTTTATATTCAACTAAAAACGTTTTTGGTTAAGACGATTCACCACAAGGCAAACGAGAAATACATACTAAACAATAAAGAAAAAATATACCGAAAAACGCGAAATGAAACCCTTAAAATAAAATAAATTAAGAAACTAACAAGATCTGTACGGCAACTCCGGATGACATAGACTCATTTACATAAGTAAAAAGGAAACTTTACCGAGATGTACATGATATTACATAATTTAAGACTAATTACGTAACATGACGCTAGAATATATTTAACAAAAAAACAGCTTGCACGTGAAAACTAAAGAACTCGTGGCTACAGTGTGTGTTTGTGAATTGAGTGGCCTAAAACGGAAGCTGGAATGTCCGCCTTTTCAGACCTAGGTTTGCCATCTTTGTGGTCTCTCATACCTCATATTTTCCTCCAAGGTAGTCTTCACTCTTCCTAGGATGACTCTACAAAGGATATTTCTTGTCACCAAATGGAGCGTAATATCCCCTGCACTTTCTACTGAGTCGTGCTTATGGCCAAGTAATCCAGTTTCCAATCAGTCGGGGCAACATTCTTCCAATGATACTTGCCAAAAATTATCTTTTTATTTATTTATTTATTTATTTATTTATTTTGCCACACATACATACACATAGAAATGAAAGAAGGACGCTTAAAAGAAACCATGGGACTTATGAAGTCTATGAATATTCAGTGTCCTCGATCGTAGAATACAGACTGAAGTTGTTAGATTAATTGAATTAATATTATCAAAGGGACGCCAACATAATCTAGTAGTTTCTAAAAATGAAAAGAAGTAATAGAAAGTCAGAGTCCAGAGAATGGTAAAACTTAGGGCCTTGATAGAACACAGAAAATTGCTTGGTACTAGTTTTGCAGAGAGGAACATGGAAAACACTTTGGTTTCGAGTATTGTAGCTATGGAATTGCATATTTAAGGGAAAAGTGTCATCAAACTTTGCCGGAAAAACAAAGTCATGGTAGCTGTACATAGATATTCAGAATTGAAGAAGACTTATGTCATGAAATTTTAGGATGCCAAGTGCTTTTAAGATTGGACCTGTGTGGGTATCAAAGTTGCAGAAAAACGGTCAGGCGTTTTGGGCGTAACCCCTTCATCAGTGTTGGTGTTGCCAGCGACAAAAACGCCCCCGTTTCAATTCAAATTTCATTTAGTTAGCCGTGTAAGAGCCACAGTGTTAGACAGATTGGAGTATGACTTGCATATCTGATGACCAGTATCTGATGACCAATTTGGGAGAATGGACAAGATCCTTAATCAGGTCTTGAGAATAGCTAGTGGTGAAACATCTAAGACATCAGGTGAAGCCATTCAGTATTATTTCGGCTTCCAAAGTATAAGGGAAGTGTGTAAGTTAAAGGCAGCCAAGGAACTTGAGCGGGCCCTAACAACCGAAAGTCACCCTCGAAATTCATTCGTGAGAGAGAGCACAGATGCATCGGTGAGATTGAAAATTGTCAGACCATGGAGTCTATCTGTAAGGAATGAAGTTGAAGCCATCACACCATTGAATAACACCGCACAAGACTTGTGGGTGCCTTATAATACTAAGAAACATGAAGTTGATATCATTGGTGGCTAGAAGTGGCGCGAAGTAAATGCAGCTGTTAATCAAGCTGAAGTGGAAGCATACATTGAATCAACAGGCGCTAATATTATCATAGCAACAGACGGATTGATCCAAGACAATTTAACTACATGGGGAGGAGCAGTGTGGAAAGACAGACATCTCTACACAACATGTGTACACTGACGCACTAGCTCTTTCCGGGCGGAATCAGAAACATTTGAAGATGCACTCACCTGGATGGCTGCTAAAACAGGCCAGGATGCTTACGTCGTAGTTCTCGCGGATGTTCAGAACCTAGTGACACGACTACAGCTAGGAAGTGTCAAGGACACTTGATAAGATTTAAGGTGCATTTAGTATTGCTTACATCCCTGGTCATGCAGGCATAAGCTATAACGAAGTAGCTGATCACCTGGCTGGTATTGTAACGTCGAAAGGGGTAATGAAGTTTCACCCACGAGCAAATGTAACACTCAACCCAACAAGACCTGGTGGTCCTTGCAAAGGCTGCGAGACAGAGGCATCAAGTTTGATGTCGGCGCTTTCCAGTCTACTCGCAGTTTTGGCACTAAATTAACAACACAGCAGATTATGGGGGGCGCGTGCTCTCGAGCACGGCTCATTCCATTGCTATCACCTGTGTTCGGAGTTTATATGTAAATTTTATTTGTCCGGATACGGTTTTGCCACATTTTTGAAATAACATTTACACTGACATTCACGATACTTTAACGTACAAACCTGAAGCATCACTGATGCCTATATGTTAAAGGATTTATACTAAGAACTATCAAATAATTAAGTAAATGAATAACTTTTTTATATATCTCAGTACGCGCCCTGCGACTGGTCAATTTTGCGGGCTGTATCTTACCGTACTGCTTTCTAAATTTTATGGCCTGGATCGCACTTGCGAACAACTTTTGAATAGTCATTTGGACAGAAATTGTCGTCGAAAGTTGTCCGAGACAACAGTGGTTAGCGTGTTAGAATGCACCGAGCCGAAAAATAATGTATGAAAGCACTGTGCAATAGCACCCCTGCCTTTCCCTACGAATTGAAGGCAGTAAAATATAAGGTGGTTAGCATTACAGCCATTGAGGTAGTGGTCGTTGCTGATTACTGCACATTAATCCAGAAAAAAAGATGTGGCCAGTACAAATTTGTTGAATTCCCTCCTCAATTGAAATGCCATGTACATTGAAACTTTCAAGTCATGACGTTAAAATAGGCGTTTAGAACCACAGGGGGCACTCACATCAAATATGTGGACTTGAATAAAAGATTGAAGTTTACTTACCTTTGTCGTTCGTGTCTTGGATCGGGGACGGCGACCATTTTGAATAATACCGGCGCGATCATCGTTTGGAGGTCTGGGACCGACAAACCTTTGGCAACCGTTCGTAGACTCTAAGAAAGAGACAAGGGATGAAACTGTAAGGGGAGCGTTGGAATATCGTGGAATTACATAGATAAATCTCCTTCGTAATTTCACGAAAACAGTAAATTTTGTCAGAATATTTACAACTGTTACTTGTTTTAATGTCGTTTTCCAGATGCTTCATTTCGTAGCATGTCTGCCACCATCAGGGGCCGCGCAAGTGAGAAATGCGAATACTTGGTTGACAGATTTAAGGCGGAAGTAGAAAGTTGGTACGTTTTGATTGGTGCATTTGAAATCTGCAACGTTTTTCGGCGCAAGGCACGCTCAATTCCATTTGAGGTGAGACCGCTTTCATTTTTTTCGAAGAACGATGAAACCTTCCGGTTTTTGAATGTACACTAGCAGTTCGTCGTACGAGTGAGGAACAAACTATCAATGTCTTGTTCCAGCGGTCAGGTAACAAATTGGCCGTTGCAATCAGTTCTGCATCTACAGTTTGTACATTCTCTTCCGATGGAGGAATTGTTTTGAGTTGTCTGCAGGGTTTACTTTCGTTTCGCTTTGTGGAACATTTCTTGTTTATACGTCTCATCTAGAGTGCTAACTAGACCTTTTGCTGGTCATTACCAAGAAATATGCATACATTTGCGCCAAAAATTTAATCAACAACTCGCTGATACATTCATTTTGATCAACAAGCATTCATTTACGAGAATGTGATATTCATTATGGGAAATTTACTTAACCACAAACATTCATTAGCGCTAAGTGAAAAACATTTGCTTTTTTTGGCCAACCATAAGCAGAAAACATTTACTTCATTTACGTGCAAAATAATATCGTTAGCCTCAATCGTATTAGCAATTGCGCGAATTGGCAATCATCTCAAAAGTATATCATATTCTATAAGATTTTTATTACAAAGAATTATTCAATAACGTTGCCATACAATGATTAAGGCGAATTAAACAACAAATAGTGCGATTTTACAAACATTTGCGCCCTTATCACATGCATTTAGGAAACTCTATTTTCAAAACAAAGTGTGTTCTGGCTTGTGGCTTTTCAGCCCTCAATTTCTTCACCATTAATGCAGCGCGGTAAATAAGTCTGCATAAATCTAAAGTCTGCATAAATCCGTGATACTGCCGATACAGCGTTGCAACGCTTGCAGAAGTAACTGTGTGCGGAAGTTGCCCAGCGCAAGCCCACGGTCTCTTCCTTCATCCCTGTCGTCCATCCTCGCTTGTAAGTCAATAATATCGAAATATCTGCTTTGATGGCCGCCTTCAGACAACTGATTGCTTGCTCAACGATGTTCAGCTCCGTCTTAGGCCCAGGGTTCTCCGGGTTCCGATGAGCTGGCGCCCAGTCATAATTGAAAATCACTTGATCGTCTGGATTGACGTTGAGTCCTGCATCTCGAAGGAAGTCGTTGAACCGTTCAACGTTCATTCCCCCTATAATGGCAGTGTGGTGCATGAGGCCATGGTTGGGGGAAATCGCCATGCACACCGTGACGTTTCTCCCACGCTGCCCACAGACTTGACGGTAAGCCCTCTCTCCTATCCTGGCTCTCCCGTGACTTCGTACTGTCCATATATTGTAACCACATTCGTCTACAAACACGCAATGGCGAACTATCACATGGTGCGTGAACCAGTTTCCGTATTGCACTGTCTTCTGTATCACGTCCGGTCGGTTTCTATCAGCGGGCACGGGTCTGGCGAGTTTGACACTACTGTTCTATCGTGGATTTGCGGTTTTGCGGTTTTGCGGGGAGTCGCCTTCTCTACTCACAATTTTTCTGAGCCAATGTAAGAACGCAATTCTCGTTGATTATGTCTTCAAGGCATTCTCGCATCTCGTCGTCTACACGGACATTGTTTTGCCCACCTCGAGGTAGTTCTTCGATCCGCCCTTCTCTCAGATATCTGGCAACAATTCTTCTTGCCGTTGAACGGCTGACTCCAAGGGTGTCCGCGACAAGTAGGTAATCCTCTTCTTCATATTCAAACGCTCTAAAGATCCTTTCGCGATGTTCATAGGAAATCCTGTTTATTCAGGGCGTGTCTTCCGTGCAGTACAACTTTCCGAACAGTAGCTAACACAACAATCTGACCAAACTGCAGAAAACTGATTTTTTTTCTTCTGCACTTATAGCTTGTATGTGTCAAAAGAGTTACATAACCTTTCTGTCAAACGTGCATACTTGTACAAAAACAACAATGGAGCATGTACGTGTGTTCATATTTTTGTACTTAAAACTATGCGTTTACGTGTACTGTACTGTACATACTCTAAAGAGCGTGTAACTGACTGCATAATCGCACAATCCATGAACTGTCCACTACAAAAAGTGTTACATAACATCTCTAGAAAGAAATTGAACTTAAACAATCAATCGATCAATTTTTCGAAGCAAAACAAGGTTTCTTTGTGTAAAGTGACTACTTTTTTTGGAAATAGATTTTCCTAAATGCATGTGATAAGCGCGCAATTGTTTGTAAAATCGCAACATTCGTTGATTAATTCGCCTTAATCGTTGTATGGGAACGTTATTGAATATTATTCTTTGTAATAAAAATCTTATAGAATATGATGTACTTTTCACATGATTGTCAATTCGCACACTTGCTAATACGATTGCTGCTAATGATGTGATTTCGCACGTAAATGAAGTAAATGTTTTCTGCATATTGATTGGCCGAAAAAGCAAATGTTTGTCGCTTAGCGCTAATGAATGTTTGTGGTTATGTTAATTTCGCATAATGAAAATGAATGTATCTGCGTGTTATTGATTAAATTTTTGGCGCAAATGTATGCGTATTTCTTGGTCATGAACAGCAAAAGGTGTAGTAACCATGAGCTTAAACAGCGCTGTAAACGTGTTAATTGTTGTGCCTTTTCCGTAATGAGATCAGAATAATCGCTAGTATAGTTCCCGTTAGCAGATTAATAACGAGCCTTTCGTCAAGAGCCCAGGTGTAGTATGTGGCAGACATACGACGAAAGGCAGCGAGGAGTTTCATCCCTTGTCTTTTTATTATTCTCGGTGCGCGATCGGAAAATCCGAAAAACCTCCAAACTTTCTTACTTGCCCCAGACCTCAGAAAGAAGACGGCGCCGGAATTATTCAAAGTGGCCGCCGTGCCCGACAAAACACGCGAACGACAACGGTAAGCAAACTTCAATCTTTTATTCATGTCTTCGTATTTGATATGAGGGAGCCCTGTGTCAGTACTCGCGCTGTTCTCATTAGTATACATTTTTTTCACAACACAGAGCTTTCTTGATCGAATATATAGTATTTGCATATCGTGGTTTGGAATGAGCACCATTTTTGTCAGATGGTAAGTTATAAGAATGTGAAAGAAAAACAGCCCGAGCTTCAATGCTAGTTCAGTATTTTCGAAGAACAACACAATGGTTAATCATAAGGGCATTGTTATCTGGAGTCAACCGTGCGCTGGAATGCAGTGAACAAGCGCGTTCGAGAGACCAATATATCTCTTAATTGTGCCTCCCATGACAGCATTAATCCAGAGCCCTGGGTGTGTGGGGTGTTCACCTCCTCCTTGTTAGCTTTTCTAGCGATACTGCATCCATCTGGTTGCACACAAACCCAGCTTGATGATGTTGTAATTCCTCAGCTCCAAAGCCACCAAAGTTGGTTATCGCTTCGTACATTGTCTTGATGTTCAAAGTTAATTTTTGAGATTTCACCAGGAGATAGAAGGAGCTGCAGCGTCTTTGCGGTTGTTCTTGGGTTGTATCATACTCCTCCCCTTACTGAGTCCTTCCTCACCCAGATTTGGTTACACTGGAGTTTTTGTTTTTCGTGTTTAAGTAGTCGATTAAGTTTTCCAAGCCTCCTTCCCTAGCACCAGCTAGCTGCCTCCGCAGGAAGTTGCTAGGTCGAGTTGCATGAACTCATTTATTTCTTTCCCAGTGACTTTTTTAATGCTGTCTTTTTCTCTTTAGTATATTGTATCTGGCTCTGATGATTTCAACGTGTATATATGGGAGATCCCAGGTGACTGGGCTGATCAAACTAACTTGGTAACTGTGGATAGAGCATTTATGGTGCTTCAAGGCCATCGTTCCATTGTAAATCAAGTCCGCTTTAACAGTGCTAACCACATGCTTATATCAGCTGGAGTAGAGAAAATCTTAAAGGTTGGTGGCTTTATTGAATGTGATTTTTTCTTCAAGAACATTTTGTTGCATAAATATTGGTTTAAACAATTAAAGGGTTTGGTGCACAAACGACTTTCAGAGACGTCTAAAATGGTTAGTAAATTAAGAGAGTTTCCTAAAAAAAAAAGTTAATATAGGTTTTAGAAATAAATTAAGGTTTGTTTGATGAGCACTGGCTTACCTCGACCTATAGTCGACGAGAGTCGACTGGAAGTGAATTGAAAAGTACCACTTGGATTGTTTTTGTAGATGGTGTAGTTCAATTTTATCGTGGTTCAATTTTTATTTTCTTTTGTTTCATATTCATTATCATATATTAACACAAAAAAGAACAAAGGAAAATAAAAATTGAACTACTACATAGACATAGTGGTTCCCACTTTGTTACTCCATTTTCTCTTACAGGTGTGGAGTCCTTTTCCAATTCCAGGAGGTTACAGTAACAAGGATGTGTGTCCAGGAAACGGTCGTCAGCTGTATTCCCATGGTGACTATCTTGGTTTCATCCGCTATGGTGGTCTCCCACTCTCCCACGATGAATACGATAACAGGTCAACAGAAGAGGACCCCCGGATGTTGGCTTTCTTTGATTCTCTCATTCAGCGTGAGAAAGACAGTTTCCACTCCGACTCAGACGACAGCGTCTGGGATGATTTACATCTCAGTATCATCCTCCAAGCTGGTAGCAGTGAAGGAAGTGACAGTGAAACCATGGGAACCAGTGTGAACCGCCTCCTTGCCAGGGAGATTCTTCATCGACCAGGCGAAGGATCCCCAGATAGCTCAAGCCAAGGAGTGCTTCGACGGCTGAGACACCTAAGAAATGCTGCAGTGATTCGAGATCTGCTCAATGGAGATAGCAGCAGCAGTGATGAGGAGACAAGGAATCATATCCAGATTGCCGACACTGAACCACCCAGAGATCTAGACAATGGTCAGAGTAGTACAAACGCGCCAGTTACATTTAATAAGACTCGACGTCACGCAAATAGACGCTATCGTTTTCACAACCGTTTAAAGGGCGAACGTGACAGAAGCAGCTTAAGTCATGTGGTGAGTGATTCTTCGTCAACTGACAGTGAAAGTGAAAGCAAAACAAATACGGGTGAAAACAGCCCTTATGCTGCTGATGACAGCAGCAGTAGTGGCACAGAGGAAACTAAAGAAAACATAGACAGCGTTAGCGATGACGCTCAACATGGAAATATGCTTCAGGAAGCAACACAAAGGACTTTGCAAGTGGAAAATGGACAGAGTTCTGTAAATAACTTTGGAACATGTGAAATTGAATGCAAAGGCAAAGAGCAAAACATAGTAGTAAACAACGAT
The DNA here is from genome assembly GCA_964030785.1 of Siderastrea siderea. Classification (NCBI taxonomy): domain Eukaryota; kingdom Metazoa; phylum Cnidaria; class Anthozoa; order Scleractinia; family Rhizangiidae; genus Siderastrea; species Siderastrea siderea. Next base: position 19,411,364 of record OZ034970.1, on the reverse strand, counting down.
GGACTTGCAAGTAATGACAGAGCAAATGGAAACACTCACAGAACAATTAACCACAATAATGAAAGGAGTAGCTCTCTCAAGACAGATTCTTCCAGCTCTTGTGGTAATAACTACCATACAGATGCCGAGCGCTCAAAACGGCTCTCCTCTGCCAGCAAGAAACACGCGTCATTTACAGAGGAAAACCAGCCTGATGATGAGTGTTAACAAGTATACGAGAAGGTTTTAATTATAGTGAAAACGACAATACACTATTAGATGTTTCGTGGTCGTAATTTTTATTGACTGCGATGCCTCACATCTGTCAAATAATAACGTACAACGTAAAATTTCTACTCTAACTGAATCGTAATCACTGTGGCGATGGCAACAGTCAGAAGACTTGGTCTGTGTTATAGACAGTACTAAAGAACCAGCGTATATTGATATTCAGGATGTTTGGTTCTCATAAAAGGTTTCTAACTCTTTTGCCTTGGAGCCAAATTTCTACGGTGGCTTATGGCGAATAGGTGGCTGATATTTTAGACCACTGAAATTCATTCTTCTTCGATTCTCCTACGCGGCTTTACCTTATATTTGTAGCTCTAGTACGTAGGTAGTCGTGAGTGTGTTTTGGGATACAGGAGTAGTTGACAAAGTCCGCAGTTTAAGGTCGTGTTCTACTGGGATCAACCGTTTCAACCGAAACCGGTTTTGGTTGAAACGGTTGAGGTTTCCAATAGAACACTTTTTCAACCGTTCTTGGTTGACACACGGTTGTGAGCTGGTTGAAAAAGTTGATCAACCAAACCAACCAAAAACGGTTGATCCCAATAGGACACGACCTTAGGGTCTTCAAGTTCCACAAAGCCTACGTGCAGACATCTCCGATTTCCTTGCTCCCCCTGGGAGCAAGGAAATAGGCCGGGAAATAGGAGACGTCTGCACGCAGGCTAGTTCCACATTACGATGTGGAACATTACAAGCGTGGGTATGCTGAAGCCAATACACCTTTTGCCCTTCATTAGCAGACAATAAATTTTCATTTTAATTCATAAAAGTTTAATAACATTTATGGAATTTTTATTTTTGCAAACACATTTTCATTTCAGTTATCCGTTGCTTCATTACTGAGGAAAACATGTGAAGTGAAATTCAATAACATTTTGAGATTTTCACTTTCATGTTATATATCGTCTATATCGTCTTTAGAAAATCAATAACACAAATTGAAACATCGTTGACATTCAGAGAACTTCTTTTAAAATTCTAGTTGTTATAAATTCGAATAACAGTGTATTTCGAACGAACCAAAACACTAAACGTGCATATGTACACTATAGGTGTACAAACAACGGCGCTCTTTATCTTTAAACATTTAAAATAGTAGACACCCTAAACAAACACAAGACTAGGTGGCTGACTTCAGCCACGAAGTCTTCTGTACTACAGTACAGAAGACTTCGTGGCTGAAGTTAAGCGTAAACAGGAGTTCAGTTCGCCAGCGGCACTGTTTCGAATTACATATCTTGCGAACATTATCACGATGTTAAAAACAGAGAAATAGACCAGGAGTTTTGCGATGATAATAAACGAAATTCCCAACACAAACGAGTGTGGGAGATCACGGCGCAATCACCATTGGAATAGCAGATGGTGAAGAGGAAATGGAAGTAGATAGGCCACACTAAGAAGTCCAGCAAATAGCATCACCCAGCAAGCTGCTGTGTGTGTGTGTGAGCAAATCATCAAAAGTAATGGATATACTTGGCAGGAGCTGGCGCGTTTGGCCACACCGTGTAAAGTGCAAGGAATTGGTCCGTGGCTATGTTACTACCCGGAGTGAATACACAAAGGTAATTTAAAGGAATGCAAAAACTCGCCTGCCGTTACGTTGCTATCGGTTGTGAACAAAGTGATGGGAACGATAGTGTTTGACAGAATTCAAAGAGTAGACAAAAAAACTAAGGAAAGAACAAGCGAGGTTTAGATGGGGCACAAGAACCACGGAGCAGATCTTTCATAACGCACATGTATAAGGGGGGGTTCTGTGACACCCCATGTAAGGGCCAATGGCAGCTTTTTATCCCCCCTCCCCCCACTTCACTTTGTTCGGTGGGGGGGAAGTTAAATGCTAATATCGTTGCCCTTATATGGGATGCACCCAGAACCCCCCTTGTGTGTAACGCAAAGTCCCACACATAATCATGCAGTTCGCGGCTTTTGCAGTGTATCCCCGCACCAGTGGTGACATGCGCCCCAGAATTATTTTATATTGAAGAAATATCCGCGCCATTCTATAGCGAGATGGTCGCGGCGCGTTTCATATCGGATGTTCTGCAAATGTTTTAGGGTCCAATTACAGAGGAAGAAAACAGAAACCTGCCTCAAGCTGCCTGAGAATGGTGTAAGACCTCCTTAAACATTCATAATAATTTTAACGCATGGCTTCGCGTGTGGAGAATGGATATACCGCCAAATTATAGGTTTAACGCAGACCTATTAGTTTTTGCAAATGAAACAAAATCAAGGTTCGTTAATTTGGTTGAAAATGAAATAGAGCAACTAAACGGCGTGAAAATTAGTTTTGGTTTGAACATAGAGTTTTAAATGCAAAGAAACAGTGAGAATATATGGAGCACTATTTCAAAGAAACTGACCCACACGTCTTTTCTAACATACGAAATGAAGACAATAAAAAGCGAGTTTAACAGATCTGTTGTAAGATCGAAGGGTGAAATTGAGGCCTGGTCGGAGCAAGGCTCGGGCTGGGTTCTTGATAGAATAGTTGCAGCCTATGTCGAGGGTCCACAATAGGGTTCTCAGATCCCGCCATCCCGCCTATTTTTTCCTGTTAATCCCGCCGTCCCACCCTTCTTTAAGTCGAAATCCCGATCCCGCCCAAATTTTTAAATAGTTTTCTATGTTCATGGTGAAAACATCACAAACCTTTTATACAACGGATATATAGCAGACAAGTTTTTCTGGATAGTTTTTATACAAGGGATAGCAGACAAACACGTTTTTATGGTCGACGTTTTTGTGGTCTCAATATAGCCACTAATGACCCTAACGTGTGTTTTGTTTGTGTTACTCTGTTTTACCTTGCCTTGTCCAGGTATTAGTGAAAAGATTGTTTGTTACGATATTCTCGGTCCAGCTTTTTTTTCGAAGACAACCAACTGAATAATTAAAAGAAGGAGTGGCTGTGCTGTGGGTAGTGTGCCGGGGTTTTGACCTTAAGGTCGGTGCGTTCCTTAGACACAAACATTTTCTCCACAGTTTCTCTGCACCCAGCTAGATATAAATGGGTGTATCCTTAGACAAGGCTAGGGGCACAAATGTCATACAAGATCGGTCCAGTTATGAGGTCTGCAAAACTGAAATATAATGCAGAAAAGATTTCTAAAAGTCGACTTACCTAACAGTTTAATTCAAAGTTTTCAGCGTCATTACTTGACTTCAGAAAATCTCTGCTCGGAAGGGCTGTGGCTAAAACTGGGACGGGGACGCGAGGACGCGTGTTTGGGGACGTGGGACGCGGGGCCGCGTGGGGACGTGAGATAGGGGACGCGTGGAAATGCGAGGTCGGGGATGTGGGGACGTGAGTTTAAGGACGTGGAGACGTGAAAACGCGGACGCGGGGACGTGAGATCGGCAAACTAGGCGATGTTTCGGCCGTTTGGTTGCCTAATATGTAGTGGAAACAATAAACTTTACATGGACCACCGAAAAAACCGTAAAAAGTACCGGATCTAATCAGCAAAAAATAAAGAAACAAATACGATAAAAAGGCAATGCTGATTCAATGGTAGGGAAACAGTATGAATATTTTAACCAATATTTCAAAAGGCACACCCTTTCTTCTTCAGGGTCTCACAGGGTCTTTCTCTGTAAAACCCTGAAGAAGAATTATTTATAATTTTGATTCTTGGAACTAAAGAGGGCAAAAAGAAACTAAATAGGTCGAAAATGCCACTATATTGCAACCAAATGGCTGAAACATCGCTTAGTTTCCCACAGTATCCGCTTTTCCGTTCTCACATCCCCATGTCTCCGACATCCTCGACATCACGTCCCCGCGTCCCCGATTTCGCGTCCCCACGCGTCCCCTATCTCACGTCCCCACGCGTCCACGTGTCCCATGTCCCCAAACACGCGTCCCTGCGTCCCCGTCCCCACTTCCCCGTCCTACTTTTAGCCACAGCCGCTCGGAAGTGTTCTTTTCGAAGAAAGGTATTCCACTCTTTTCATAATATATTGCAACAAAATTTATGATGTCGAATACCTCGTTTTCGGCGACCGTCGTTACATTACCGCCCGCCGGTGTTGCCATACCTGCTAGACTAACCATAGCTGTTCCAACCAACGTTCAATGGAAAGGGTCGGAAAAGTCAAAAACTCAGACGAGGCCAAGAAATGGATTTCTTGTGATGAAAGTGACGAGAATAGAAATGTCCGAAATTAACACAAAACATCACAAGAACTCATACTAGTTTGACATTCAGGCTACTCTGCCTTGGCCGATTCATTATTTAAAAGCCGACACACTTCATACACAAAGGATCTATTTGTATCAGCCTGCGCTGGTAAAATCATGCAGTCTCGTAAAAATTCAAATACCGTATCCCGCTACTTTCCCCTTGCGATTCTCGCATCCCGACTTCTCAAAAACACAAAATCCCGCTCCCACTCGCTTCCCGCTCCTGTTTTCAGTTCCCATCCCGAATATCGCCACAAAAATTAGCCAAATCCCGCATCCCGCCAAACCTATTGTGGACCCTCTATGTCTTCGTTTCCCGCTATCAGCCATTACGTGGTGGAACATATATACCTCTCCCTAAACAAGCTGTAAGAAGCTAAAAAGAAGAAAGCACTATTTAACGTTCAAAATAGAAAATTTGCCATCACATTTATACCAGGGACAATCGATGTTTGAAGTGGGCACTTCGGGCTGCTCTATTTCCTGCACCGGTAGGCAAGAGGCCAAATAGCCCAACCAGCTACCCGGTGGAGGATGGCATTGACTACACAGGCATTAACTTTCCAACACCTCTTAAGATGATTCCATCGAAAAAGAAGTTGTAATGAGAATTTGTTGAACAGTTATTTATTACAACTAGTACATTGAAGTACATTGAAAAAATTGAATAAAAAGAGGGGGTCACCGTGTCTGATTTCAGGCTACTGGGCTGTAGTATATAGCTACTTTGCTAGCTATCGACAGCAATATTAAAAAACCTATCCTTGTACCAGAGACACCCACAACTTTACCAAAGTTATTACTAGCAATAAAATATAAGTATTTTTCTTGTGATAGCAAAGCAATGTTACAGTAAAACGCCTTAAATTTGCCTTAAAAATGAAAGTAATGAAATAATAGGTAAATCGAGCCTCTGCAGGCTTCCAGTTAAGTGCCTAAAATCAGATTATAATAGTGATTTAATCGGAATATTTGAAAATTGAATAACAAAAAAATTCTTAGAATTTGAATATATCTTGCAGAATTGTGTCTTCTTCAAATAAATGGAATAAAAAAGTGGGGTCACCGAGTTCGTTTTGGAGAAAACGACAATTCATTTCTCTGAACAGCTCAGTTTTCATAGAAAACCTACTAAGTTCCGAACGTGATCACGGGAAAAAATGATGCGTAGAAAGGATGTGCGGCTCGAAGAGCAAAATATAAGGAACTCGCTGTGAATGTTTTTGGCTGGAAAGATAATTGCGTAATAGTGCACAGGATCAGTAAGAAAGGGGGGGACGTGCCGCGGATAAATCTGATGCTAATTGAGTCGGGAAAGACAGCACTACACTTATGTTAAAAGGTTAAGTGCTTTGCTTTTCGATCAGAGCAGGCACAAGCACTTTTGCATCGTGCTTAACTGGTTATTTTAGAGGGGATCTGCTTAAATATCACAAACAATACTGCAGGGAGTAAATGGCAGGCCAACAAGGACAGAGATGCCGAGAGAGGGTCAGAGCAAGGTTTCCTTTAATAACTACCACAAGCAGATGAAAGCCCATACATAATTTACGCCGACTTTGAGGCTTTGGTTTAAGGAAAATGCAAGGCTGTGAAATTGCACACGGGTGAAAATGCAGTTAAAATGTTTTTAGCGGCCCTTTCGCAAGAGGAGGCAAAGATAAGAGCACGTTTGGCATCCCCAAAGCCACTTGTGATGACTCGAGAGGACTGGAAAAGAAATAGAAGCGCCACCCAATGTCATATTTGCAGCAAGGCGCTGGTGCAAGAAACATTTTGACACCAAGCCTGCGTACAACCATTACACAGGGCGTTACTGTGGTCAATCACCTAAAAATGTTATTGTCAGTTTTGATGAAGAACGAATTTATAGGGCCAAAAAATAAAATGATGGAGACAGACAAGGTGGACACGTGGATCGCTAAAACCCAGGTGAACTGCTTGTTCTGTGCTGAGCCATTTCTTCGAAGCAACTACAAAGACTCCGTTAAGGACCATTGTCACATAACAGGCAAGTACCGTGGAGCAGCGTACAATGCTTGTAATTTAAAACTGCGAATAAACCCCAAGACGGTTCCCATACCTGTCGTATTCCACAACCTGAGGGGCTACGACGCACATCATTTGATGCAGGCGATGGCCCGGCAGGTAGGCCAGGTAAACTGTATCGCCAGCAACATGGAAAAGTACATCTCATTTTCTCTTGGAGGTTTACGCTTTTTGACAGCTTAAACTTTTTCCAATCGTCTTGATTCACTTGTAAAATGCAGCTCCCCTGAGATATTGAAAACCATAGCTATGCTGGAATAAGACAGCGAAAAGAGAGAGCTACTGTACAAGAAGGGAATTTACCCCTACAAGTACATGGATGGGTGGAAGAGATTCAGCGAGACAAGACTGCCAGACAAAGAGAAGTTTTACAGCAAGGTCAATGACGAGCCTTTACAGATGAGGAGTGTAAGCACGTGCAGAGGGTCTGGGAGGCGCTCCGGTGCAAAATCTCGGCGTCTATCACGATTTATATCCAACCACAGATGTAGCGTTATTGGGTGGTGTTTTTGAAAACTTCAGAGAAATATGTATGAGAGAGCACGGACTCGACCCAGCACACTATTACACTTCTCCAGGCGTGAGCTGGGACGCGCTGCTGAAGAAAACAGGAATGGAACTGGAGCTTCTGACAGACATGAACATGCACAACTTTATCGAAAGTGGAATGCGTGGCGGAATATCAATGGTGAGCAAGCGCTACGCGAAAGCAAATAACCCGCTGGTTGAAGGGTATGACCCTAGCAAGCCACGCACCCACATTACGTATTACTACGCTACCAATCCTTGTGGCTGGGCAATGAGCAAGCCGCTCCCTATAAGGGATTTTAAGTGGAAGCGCATTATGCCAACGGAGGAGCAGATCCTGAAGAAAAAGAAAGGGCCAAGAGGGGTTAGATACTCGATGTGGACCTCGAGTTCCCCGCAGAGCTGCACGCAGAGCGCAACAGTTAACCTCTGGCCCCGGAGAAAAAGGCCGTGGAAAAGGGGTGGATGTCGCACTACCAGAAGGGTCTGATGGATGCCATGAAGTTACAGGATCAGAAAAGCGAGAAGCTGGTGCTAACATTGCAGGACAAAATGAAACCTGCAGTTTTATCTCAAGCAGGGAATGCGACTGAAGAAGGTGCACCGGGTGCTGGAGTTCAAACAAGAGAGCTGGATGGAGCCATACATCCAGATGAACAATGAGTTCAGAAAACGGGCCAAGAGTGATTTTAAAAAGAACGTTCTACAAAGGTGCGGCGCTTGGTGGCAAGTCCTTTAAAGGCATGTGTTATTTTCAAACGACCTAGGCAGAATCAGATGCACAAAAGCAAGTTGGTGCTGAAAACCACACGAGAATGATGATCCTTGACAACAGCAAGATCCTGATGTACGACTTTTACTACAACGTCTTGAAGAAGCAGTGCGGCCCCAGGTGTAATCTAATTTACACGGACACAGACAGCCTGCTGCTGGAAGTCCAAACGGAGGACATATACAAGGACATGGAACAAGAAAGAGCTGTACGACACCGACACGAGTGATTAGGCGCAAGAGCACCCACTTTATAGCAGCGTTAACAAAAAGGTTTTGGGCAAAATGAAGGATGAGTGCGCGGGAGTTCCAACCGCAGAGTGTGTTTGCCTTCGGCCAAAAATGTACTCAATCTTGACAAAAGACGAAAAAGGTGAAGGGGGTGAAAAGGACGTCGTGAAAAAAATAAGCAAATAAGGCACGACCAAGAAAAGGACCTTCTGGCATGGAATGAACCTTCTTCGCAGCGAAGGCTATGAAATCTATGGAATGCATGTAAACAAGATATCGCTATCCCCATCTGGCTCAAACGATGGTTCGTGGAAGGTAGTCCACACCATGGCATACGGCCACAAAGATCTCAAAGCGCAACATTGGCTGTTTGGAAGAACAACAAGGAGATCCTCGCGGACAAAGCCCTCTGTGCCCGTCGTAAAGGTAGTATAGAACTTGCTCGTTAGGTTTAGTAATAGATCTTTCAATGTTGAGGACCTTCAAAGATCAAACAGGGTGTGTGGGGCGTCTGCGACCGCCGTCCACCTCGCCTCGTTGGTATAAATATCGAACGTTCACGAGGGAGGGGAGCTTTTTTTTTTTCGTTTAGCCAACGGGCCTCCTATAAGGGGTTGAGGGTTTGGAAGACATGGCCTTCTCTTTGATTGCCACAGCAGGTTTCTTGTCGATCAGACTAGTTACTTCGTTGCTCAGAGCAGAAAAAACTTCGGGCAGCCGAGCCACCCACTAAGTCGGTCTTTTCTCGTCGGGCAGCCACCTTTCAACGGCATACTGGTGTCCGAACAGGCGCTCAGCCAGGGTGCTGTTGAATCTTTCAACGATGGCTTGGTCTCGGTGGATGTCAATGCGCCCACGCCAACTATGAACTTTGTGGTTTTCCATTTCTTTGGAAACAGTGCCAATGAATTCTTTCCCAGGATCTACTTACAACAGTTGAGGCCATCTTAGGCGCCCCCGCTTTAAATCTTCTGAAAGGCTTTCGCAACCTCGACAGACTCTTTCGATGTCAGGGACTCAGCTTCTTTGTAGCGGCTGGGGACGTCAACAACGGTAAGGGCGTATTTGAATTGAAGACTTTGCGCCCGCGGGGCAGTTTGTTGTGAGGCAAAAAAAGAAGGTCTGCTTGGTGCACTGCGTTGGGCGAGCAGACGTCAAACTTTGGCAGAGGAATGTAGCGCCGCGCAGGAAGGACCGACCATAGTGTCTGCCATAGTGCCACTGCCTCGCAGCATCTTCGGAGACCTTGGCCGCCGCGGCGAGCCTCTTCACAGCAGCAATACCTTTCCAGTACCCTTGTGGGCTGTAGTAGACCTTTGCGAGTTTTGGGTCCATAGTATAGCGTAAATATTTTTTTCATAGTACAGAAAAAAAGTTTAAAGGAAACGAAGGGCGGTGTACCAAAGCGCACGCGAGCCTGGGCCGACATACAGGAGAAAGATTCAACCGCACCCTGGCTGAGCGCCTGTTCGGACACCAGTATGCCATCGAAATCTGGCTGCCCGAGGGGCCGCCTATTGGTGGTTGCTAGCGTTGCCCTGATCACAACAAAACACTTTGTAATTAAAGCAAAAGAACCTACCGAGGAACTAGACGAAGAACCTGTCTAAGAACCTGATTAACAACCTTGCAAGAACCTGTCCAAGAACTTTGTAATTTTGTGATATTTTATCTATATACGCCGCCACCGAAGAGCCAAAAGCTGAGTAAACAAATAATAACAAACACATCACCACTGATGTCCCAGCAACAAAGCCCGCAAAAAATGCTGTTCGGGTTGCTGCTGGCAAGAACTTAACAGAATACAACTAACGGGGACGAAAAGCAAAACAAAACAAAACAAAGAAAACCTACCGTCCCACGACTTCGTTGACTGCAGCTTGCTGGTCTGCGTTTGCCATGGTTAAATAAGTTAAATAAATCTAACTTACATCGTTGACCTTTTCAATGATTCTCTTGACATCAGGTAGAAGCCTTTCAAGCTCCTGCACAAGCGCGGCCATGTTTTCGGGCATTTCGGTCAGTTTCAAAGGGTAGCGGTTGAGAAGAATGAGGCGAAGATCGTCTTCGCTCGCGGCTTTGATAATTTTGACTTCCATTGCCCCCGCTTTGGCCTGTAGGTTAGTCAACGTTTGGGAAAAAGCTGTAATCTTGTGGAGTCTGGTCGGCGCATCCATATATAAAAAGTGGAAAAATTTAGTAAGGGTGGAAATCAAATCCGCAAGGGTGGCGCAAAGAACATACAAGATAAAAAACTTTGTTGTTGGAGTTGTGCAATAAGCTCTCCGTACTCTTCGGAGGAAAGCTCGCCGGCTTAGTCTTCAAAGATGGCATTTCTTGTCTTCCTTGAGGGGGGTGTAAAAAGGAACGATCGTCGCCACGTTCTGCCGAAAGGTGATCTGCTGTGTTAGCACCCACATGCTGATGCCAGTGTGGTGCGCGCTAAAGCCAAGGGAGACCAACTGGCTCGTGCGACCTTTCACGTCCTTCGACGAGGCGCAGTCGTCCAAGATGATGAGCGTGTTCGTGCCCTCAAAATAGAAATTGCTCAGTTTCAGCCAATAGTCAACATCTTGCTGTGGGCAAGCAATAACAAAAATGAGTGGCTCGTTGTCCTTAAAGCCGTCAGAGGTTTTATTATGTGCAAAGGTCGGACATAGGAGCACGATGTAGTCAACTTGACGGGCTTTGAGCCGCCCAAAACCTATTATGCAAGTTAGCTGAGGGCAAATTGAATGTGCCCTCAACTAATTTGAAGGAGTAACTTTATGCCATGGTTTGACACCTTGTAGCTTTAAGAAGATGGGATGAGGTGTTATTTTGATTAGTTGTGTGCTGTAAAAGATGACAATGCTGAGTGATCTTATTACAATTCATTGCGGATAAAAATAATTTGGCTTCTCGGTTACTTTGTTTAGTAGCCTGCGTAGCTGGCGGTATTTTTCGCGCGAAGGCAAAAACGAGTGCGAACATGAGAATACGCAAAAACGAGCGCGAATATTATCGCAACCTACGCTTACTAATTTGGTAAGCTAAGCTGGTAATAATTACGTCAGTGCCATGATGTCCAAAAACATTTATTTTAATTTTTCAGTGCATTATCTGCCTTTCTCCAGCACCAAACACTACAAGCTAAGGCTTAGGCGAGATGACACGATAAACATCGTGTATTTAAGCCAGTTATTATCGCTCGATCGCTTTTGATAGCTGCAACGACAGAATAAGCCAAAGGGCGATGTTATACATTCCGCTTCCAGGTATCTGCTACCCAAGGAAGACAGAATAAGCTAAAGTGCGATGTTGGGCATTCCGCTTCCAGGTATCTGCTACCCAGGGAAGACAGCATAAGCTAAAAAGCGATGTTAGACATTCCGATTCCAGGCATCTGCTACCCAGGGCAGGAAGAATAATAAGCTATAAAGGGATGTTAGACATTCCGCTTCCAGGTATCTGCCACCCAAGGAAGTCAGAATAAGCTAAAGCGCGATGTTAGGCATTCCACTTCCAGGTATCTGCTACCCAGGGAAGGCAGAATAAGCTATAAAGCGATGTTAGACATTCCGATTCCAGGCATCTGCTACCCAGGGAAGGAAGAATAATAAGCTATAAAGGGATGTTAGACATTCCGCTTCCAGGTATCTGCTACCCAAGGAAGTCAGAATAAGCTAAAGCGCGATGTTAGGCATTCCACTTCCAGGTATCTGCTACCCAGGGAAGGCAGAATAAGCTATAAAGCGATGTTAGACATTCCGCTTCCAGGTATCTGCTACCCAAGGAAGAGAGAATATTAGCTAAAGTGCGATATTAGGCACTCCTCTTCCAGGTATATGCTACCCGAGGAAGACAGAATAAGATAAGTGCGATGTTAAACTTAACGCTTCCAGGTATATTCTACCCAAGGAAAACAGAATAAGCTAAAGCGCAATGATAGCAATCAAGTTTCCAGGTACAGCATATTATCTAAGGAAATCAGCATAAAGCTAGAGCGCGATGTTAATATTTCGCCCCAAGGTGTGTACAAAATCGTAATTATGATTGCTTCTTACCAAATGTTTCTTGTCTCTTTTCGTCTCGATTCCATGGCATCGTGGATCGGCGTCGTTAAGACGCGCGCGATTTTCAAAACCTTATATTTCCCGACATCATTGTGTTACACGCAAAACACGAATGCAATATAATGTTTTGAAGAAAACCTGGCATTACCCAAGATGTCGCTACAGTATTTAGGTTGGAAACCTTCTATACTTGAAATACAATAAGTAAGATATCAAAAGGAAAACGCACTGAAGCTGGGGAATGTTAATACATGTTACCAGTGTCGTTCGAACATATTATAATCGGAGTCGTGAAAACGCCACGTCCCATGCGTCCTCTAACATACATTTCCTCACATAAAAATCGGTAGCCTTAGTCTAAACATTGATCGATGTCGGGTTCTTGCTCGACCTATAAACAAATCAATGCAACTTAGTCAAGACAATTATGCGCAGTTTCTAAGAGGCATCGAGGAGAATTTGCAGGTTTACGTAATGTTCGTACGACGAACATCATTACAAACGGCGTGACAAGACTGAATAATTCTCTGGTCCTGTTTAGGCTGTTACAGGTTTCGTTTCCTAGCGTATGGTGACAAATCGCACGACCTAAGCCCTTTGTGTTGCTGGCATTCGACAGCGCCAAAAGGAGGTTACCCGAAAATCAGACATGCCTCCCGTAAAATTCCCGCACTTGCGCTGACTGCGATCGTTCTTTCCTGTAGTATTTTTTGCTCCACGACGTGATCGCTTTTCTCATAATCTTAATGTATGTCATGCTGTTAAATAACCGCACGGACACAAACCGACCGCACGTGTTGATATAATTCTTTTCATTGCTGACAGAAATGATTGGCGTAAAATAACGCTTTGAAGGAGTACATGCTGCGATTTTTTTTCATGGCCTAAGTTCCTCATGTTACTCCTGAAGGGGCCACGCAGCTGGTTAAGAAGATATTGCGTTTTCCCTGAATTAGTCGGTCCAACAATTAGAGCGTTGAACGGTAGCTTGCTTGGGTCCAGGGTTGGCTACATTTTGTACTTATGGATTAACAACAGCCTCAATACTACACTGACTGCAGCTGCCTGTCCATTATGTTCATCTGCCAGTCGCTGATTATGAATATGTTACATTTCACTGTGCCAGAGCTCGAGACAGCATTCGTTTCAATCTCAAAGTGTAGGCCGTTATTGGTGTTGACGAGGCGGGTGCCGCTGCCGTCCACGGTGGTGTCAGCCATGGAGCGCAGGTCGACGAGGACGCCGAACTTGTTGTCTGTGAGAAACTGGGCAGGTTCATGTTTCGCTTCCCTCCTTATGTGTTTCTGCTGAAATAGTGGCTGACCTCCTCCCACATGTCCTTGCCCATGATGCCATTGTTGTAAATCCTGTTGGGCGAGCCGATAACTGTAACGCTCACTTAGGTGATGCCTGTACTTTGGTGAAGTACTTTTCTGACTCCCTGGCGTCTCCTTTGTAGGGCTCGATAAAGAGCAAAAGGGTCGCCTTGAGTGATCTGCGCTGAGGATTGACCCGAATATCTAATCTTCTGTCAGTGTTTTTTGCAAAGCTGACCACCTCTTCCCACATTATATGGTCGTAGGCGAACTCCTTGCCTCTTCCAAGAACTCTGTCCGCCTCGTCGGCCAGGACTTTGCTACGTATCATCTCGTACTCCAGCTGGAGTAACTTCGATGCATCCGAACCCCTCGCTACCGGCGAGGCCGGTGCGAGTATAAGCTCGAAGACAAGGTTATTGTAGAGGGCGTGGGGATAGAAAACACTGTGGTCCGTCAGGATTTGGTGGTCCAGCCGGATGCGGTACTTGTTGCCGTAGATGCTGTTCAACGTGTTCTCCGCGTCGACGCCAGCGGTGTACTTGTCCCCCGCTTTTGGCAGATCTTGCACAAATCCTCGCTCTGGATTCCCTCCAGCAGCATGTTCTCGCGCTCGTCTTCCGAAAGGAAAAGATCCTCGAAGATTTTGTAAATATTGCCGTCTACCGTTTCCTGGACAACGGTGCTTGCAAACTTCACAACGAGCTTTCTGATCAGCACCCGAGAGACGTTCTTGACGAGGTAGTTATTGGCGTGGCCGCCGACCTCGAGGTCAAAAAGCAGGGCCAGCGAGCCCAGCACGATTACTTCGCCTTCGTTCAGCTTGGGCACCGAGACGTACAGGGTCTCGTCGCAGGAGGTCTAAGTCATGGAAACAACTGCACTTTTTCAGCTTCTGACGCTGTTGTAGTGTCGACAATTTTTCCTTCCTTTGAAGGATGAAACTGAAACAACAACAACAATACATGGACTTTTTTACCAGCTGACGCTGTTGTAGTGTTGATAATTTTTCCTTACTTTGAAAGATGAAACTGGTACACCGTTGAAACGTTACGGAAAGAACTGCTAAGTCGGATTCATCTTTTACTCCTTATGCGTTAAAATCAAACACTTGAGTCTGCGATGATGAAGCCAAATCCTAATCTAAGTCAAACAGGTTTTCTTCGATTAAGGAAAATTGTGTACTGGCACCAACACATAACGTCGCCTATACTCCACAAATTTACTGATTAACTTTCATAATAACAGTAACTGCCGTAAAGCAGCTTACACAGTTTTCAGTGTTGCTCAAATGTTTTTGACTTTACTATGCTTCATTTCATCCGGTTATTCCTGCCACTTTTGCTGCGGGACGAACACGAAAACAGAAGGAACGAAAGCGACACTCCCTTATTTTTCCATGATCAGCACTCTGTCGATGTGTTGATCATTTTCTCATAGTGTCGAGAATGTTTTCTTTGCGTGACTTGAAAGTGGATTTTGCGTGACATTAGAGTACATGTAAGCTTTGTTCGGTTAGCCTCGTTTTAAAGTTTCGGACCTCATGGTCAAAACGTATAGGAGACGTTTTTGCTTTTGTAATTTTCTGGTGACCTGTAACTGTTGAGACTTGGATGAGGAATAAATCTGTGTACTGTGAGACTGACCTGAGTTGATTTGGTGTACGGGGAGATCAACGAAAATATTTCCCACACCAAAAGTGGCAACCCTGCCAGGACGGCGAGATATCGTGGTATAGAAGAATTTTCGAGAGTTTTGGAGAACGACTTCGTGTTCGACTAACAAACATGGTGGATATTACCCAAGGAAACTACACTAAGGAACTGAAAAGGGCTACCTACTACGTCAAAAGAGATCGAGGAAAATCTAAACACTGGAGTAAACGAGGATATGCGTTTGGGGTTCGAGAAAATTTGTGAGATAAACAAAACACTTGAGGGCGCAGCGGACCATGTGAAGGACGCCATGTTGGATGAGAAGAGTTTCGAAGAGGTACGACAACCGTAAGCAAGATTTGATACCTGTGCGTAACCTAAGAGACAGAATTAAGCAGGCGTAAAGCGAATCGGAAAACGGGAAATTCACAAGAGAGAAGAAGATTGGTTTCATAAGAAATTTGTGTTAGAAATGGCATTGGAAGAAAAGAAGGCCGCTCAAGAAATGACAAAACCGCAGGCGGTCAAATTACAGAAGTATACTGTCACACCATTTAAAGGGGACTGCAAAGATTGGCTTAGATTTTGGAACCAGCTTACCGCGGAAGTAGACAATTCGAAAATTTCAGAAATTAGCAAATTTAATTATTTGCTTGAACTAGTGGAAGGGGAGCCTAAGAGTCACATTCTTGGCTTACCACGCTCTGCAGAGGGATACCAAGAGGCCAAGAAGATCCTAGAAGCGATATATGGGAAACACATTAAGGTGCACAAGGCATTAATCAAGGATTTGGAATTATTACCAAACATTACAAGCCTCGCCAAGATAAAAGAGATCCATGAGTTTTACAATGAGTTGTCTAGAACTGTGAGAACCCTGGCTACAATAAAAAAAATTGCAGAGTACACAAAGCTATGTTTACGGTATTATGGATAAGCTCGGACCAGTGAGAGAAGCATTGGCATAAAAAGGTGGCAACTGGGAAGAGTGGGGATTAGAGGAATTAGTAGAGAACCTTCACAAGTGCACAGACAGAACACCTTACCTGAAGCACCTGTCCAAATTCATGAAGCTAAAAAGCCTGGGGCAAATCAGGGAAATCATCTGAGAAGAGGGGACAAAATGCTCATGTCTGGCTCTAACCGACGACAACCTAGACAGCCACCACCTCCCGCAGTCTGCATCTACTGCAACTCACACCATCATAGGAGTTCGGAATGTACAAAAATACTGGACCTTGCTAGCAGGAGGGAGTTTCCAAAAACAAACCGTTTGTGTTACAACTGTGCAAGACCTGGGCATGCAGCTTCCCAGTGCAGATCTCGAGGATGTGGAAGATGGAACAGCAGACATCGCACATCTATTTGTGACAGAACCCCTACAACACTTCCACCCAACCCTGCTGCTGAGTCAGTGGCCTCTTCAGACAAGTTTTATGGTGCAGACGATTTTCAAACGACCCTGCATTCAACCGTGGTGGCTAAAGTTAATGGTGTGCAAGCACGGATCATGGTTGATAGTGGAGCAGGTAGCTCGTACCTCAGTGCAAACTTACTGACTAAACTGAACATTAAGCCATACCAGACTGAAAGGAGAGTGATCGAGCAAATGTATGGGACAGTTGACAAGCAAGTTGAAATCTACAAGGTTTGTGTGGAATCTAATGTCATTGAGAATTTTGGAATGGGGCTGGAATGTATCAATGCTGAAAGCCTGTCTTGACCTACCTGCCTAACCCCCAAATCCCTGACCTAAAGCAGCGAAATCATCGCATAAGGCGACTGAAATTTAGCGAATAGACAGAAACGGCGGATAAGTTGCCAGTACACATTATTTTAGGAGCAGCTGACATTCAGCGAATCAAGTCAACGGAGCCTGCAATCCTAGGTCTAAATCCGGACACTGACCCAGGAGCTCAGTTTACCATGTTAGGGTGGGTCATTGCTGGAAAGACTATCTTGTCAAGTGCTCAAGTAGAGAAGGGTTTCTTCTTAAACTCCAGTCAGAAAGAATTCATCCAAATGTGTTCTCAGAATATTTGGACTTACTGATGTGGAAAACACACAGAGTTTGTTCCATGAAGATTTCACGAATCAACTGCAGCGATTGGAGGATGGTACGTATTTGACAAGGTTGCCATGGAAACCGGATCATCTCCCTTTGCCTTCAAACAAGGAACTGACAATTGGGAGGCTAAGAAGTACCACCAGAAAGCTAGAGAAGATCCAAAGACTTAAAGAGTATCACAGTGTTATGAACAACAATTAGAGCAAGGAGTCCTAGCAATAGTGCCAGAAATATCCAAAGGAGAGGTCATCCACTACATCCCCCGCCAACCAGTGATCCGAGACCAGGCAGAATCTACAAAAATGAGGATAGTGTACGACTGCTCGGCAAAGGCAAATTCCCAAGAACCATGGCTAAATGACTGTTTGGAAGTGGGATCCCCTCTACAGCCTATGATCTTTGACATTCTTATCCGAAACCGACTGAAGCTGCTGTGTATCACTGGAGACATCCAAAAGCCCTTTCTTCAAATTAAAGTGGACCCGAGGGACAGAGACGCGCTTTGTCTTCTTTGGTATGAGAATCTTGACTCGCGAACGGTTGTACAGTATCGATTCACCAGAGTGGGGCCACACTTAAGAAGCACGTAAGCCAGTATGCTGACAAGTACCCCAGTACCACAGATGAGTTGCTGAAGAACACCTATGTAGGTGATGTCCAATCAGGCGGTGATCACAGAGATGAGTTGTTCAAGTTCAAGGAGGAGGCTACAAAGATGATGGAGGATGGAGGCTTTCATCTTCACAAGTGGCACAGTAATGTACCAGAGTTGGAAGAACCCCAGACAACTGAAGAAGATGCAGTACCATCTCAAGCAAGTTTAACTTATCCCATGCTTGAGGGTGAAACTGGTCCCCAGGAAACAAAGATATTAGGAGTTCCTTGAAACAAGACTGAAGACAAACTTTCTATCGGCTTTATGAAACCTTTGGGATCAGTTGGTGAGGGCCCATTAACAAAGAGGAAGATGCTGTCAGCTGTCGACAGTGTTTACGACTTGATGGGAATTGCTGCACCGGTCATTATCAAGGGAAAGATCCTCTATGGTGAGGTGTGTCTAAGGAAATTTAAGTGACATTCAGAGATCGTGGGACAAGTGGCTCAAAGGAATGGAGAATTGCCCATGCTTAACTGTTCCTCGCAGTGTTGTGGACAGAGATGTGACAAGAATTGTCCTCCATGGTTTTACTGATGGAAGCAAGCTAGCAATTTCGGTGGCCATCTATGCTTTAACGTACCATGCTGCTGCGCCAGTACGTCCGATCCTGCTTGTTGCAAAGTCGAGGATAGCACCGAGAGACCTATCAATCCCACGCTTGGAACTTATTGCAGCACATTCTCTGAGCAGGCTGATGAACCATGTGAAAGAAGTATTACAAGGACATCCAGTTGAAGAGTACCACTGCTGGGTTGACAGCATCACAGTTCTGTATTTGATCAAGGTCTAGGGACTTGGACCCAGTTTGTACGGAACAGAACCAGAGATATTCAAGAGAAAGGCTACCTCAAATGGCATCATGTTCCAACAAGTGAAAACCCCAGTGACCAAGGAAGCAGAGGTGCTGAACCCAGAAAGTTGGGAGAACTATGGTTCAAAGGACCAAGTTGGCTCAACAATGCAGACAAGTGGCCACAGCAACCTGAAATGTTGATGACCTGCGAGGTAGAGAAGGAATGCTTGAAGCCTAAACCTGAGAAACAGCTGCCTGCCAAAGAAGAAGAGGAGAATCTGATTGTGGATCAGCTCCTTCACAAGTATGCATCGTACTAGAAACTTGTAAGAGTAACTGCTTTTGTGAGGCGGTTTATTGATAACTGCAAGAAGACAGAGAAGCAGAAGGGACTATTACAAACGAAAGAATTCCAAGTAGCAGAGAAGTTTTGGATTACCCAGGCACAGGCATCTCAAGCCGTAAAGTCAGATGTGAACCTGAAGAAGGGCGAAGATGGAATACTGAGATGTGTGGGCTGAGCCCCAGGTTATCACCCAGTCTTCCTACCCCGAGGTTGCAAGCTGGCTTCCTTAATCATTCAGCAAGTCCATGAGCAAATGTTACACGGGGAAGTGTCAACAACCATGTGCCACATCCGAGAGAAGTTCTGGATTCCTAAACTGAGAGCGCTAACAAGGAAGGTGATTCACAACTGTAATGTTTGCAAACGCTATTGGAAGAAGCCGGTGTCTACCTCGTGCGCTAGGACTGCTGCACTGCCAGCTTTTAGGGCTGAACTGTCCACCCTTTTCATAGTAACAGGCGTGGATTTCGAGGGACCTGTCTACTACAAAGTTAGGAAGTCTACCACTAGGAAGTCTATTTACCTGTGCCAGCACTCGAGCGGTACACCTAAAGCTTTGTCGTAATCTCTCTCCTGCAGCGTTTCAAAGAGCACTAAAGGAGTTCATTGCCAGAAGAGGATATCCACCGACCATAGTGAGTGACAATGCGAAGACGTTAGTGGCCACTGGGAAATGGTTATCCGTGCTCAAGAAGAACCACAGTCTAGCAAGCCACATGGGGGCGCTGAACATAAACTGAAAGTTTAACTTAGCCCGGGCCCCGTGGTGGGGTGGCTTCTTTGAGCGCCTTATTGGTATCACGAAGAGGAGCCTTTCAAAGGCGATTGGCCGAAGCCTTCTTACCTATCAAGAGCTTGAAGAAACCTTGCAGGACGTAGAGAACAACAGGCCACTGCTTTATCAGGGGGAGGAGTTTGACCCAACACCTTGCTGAGAGGAAACCAACTCCCATCTTAGAGGAAGACCTGGAGAAGATTGCAGAAAGTGACGTAACAAGACGAATGCGATTCTTGCAGAGAAGCAAAGAGAACTTTAGAAAGAGATTCCTTAAGGAGTACGTCCATGCCCTTGAAGAAAGACAACGGCGTTCCACTGGGGTCGCTACAAAAATCACAGACACAGGAGCAGTGGTTTTGATGAAAGGCGAAGCAAAAGATAAAGCACTTTGGAAGCTTGGACGAGTAGTGGGCACAGTTACTGGCAAGGATGGAGCAGTTCGGGGATTGAAACAGAGACAAGGGAATGGTTATGTGGTGGAACACCGTTTACAGCTCGTATGTGACCTAGAAATCGGAGGAGAGAATCCCGATTTCAAGCTCAATCCGGAAGCTGGAGTGTTCACACCAACATTAAGGCCAAGTCGGAGGACCAAAGAGATCGCCAATGAACGAATCAAGGACATTGTTGCACAAGAGGTCAAAGACAATGACAGTGACATTTAAGTTGATGAACACTTAAATGGGGGGAAGGTGTCGAGAATGTTTTCTTTGCGTGACTTCAAAGTGGATTTTGCGTGACATGAGAGTACATGTAAGCTTTGTTCGGTTAGCCTCGCTTTGAAGTTTCGGACCTCGTGGTCAAAACGTATAGGAGACGTTTTTGCTTTTGTAATTTTCTGGTGACCTCTAACTGTTGAGACTTGGATGAGGAATACATCTGTGTACTGTGAGACTGAGCTGAGTTGATTTGGTGTACGGGGAGATCAACGAAAACATTTCCCACACTAGCTTCCTTTAAAAAACGAAACTTAGACACAGGTCAAACTTTATGGAGAAAACTATTAACGAGAGATTCCCCCTTCACTTTTTATAGAGTGAATGTCAGGCTCGTGTTAAATTTTCAGAAGATGAAGCAAAATAATAATAAGATCAACAAAACGTTATCTTCAAGTGAACAGGAATATGGTTTTTGCTTTTCCCACCAGGACATCTCCATAGCAGTTATATCTTCAGTAAAAACTGCTCCCACAGATGACCTTTGGGCGATTCAAGCTAGAAGCTCGGAATTGCTATAAATTGCTCGCTATAAAGGGTATAACACACCAAACGTAGTATTCATCGAGCTATTATCTCTGTTCTTCAACTCTAAAAAACATCCGCTGTCGTGAAATGCACTTCACCAATTTTACCGGAGCCTGCGGGCAAAGCCCGCCAGCGGAGCTCCATTGCTAAGGAAATTTGGTAATGTATCGATGCGAAAAATTTCGGTTGTGACGTCAGCGTACGTCCGTCCGTCCGACCGTCCGTACAGACTCTGGGGGAGGGGGGAGGGAAGTCCGAAGGCAACCCGACCGGGAGTGGGGAATGCCATCTTTTCTTGGCGGGAAATCGTGCGGTGCTTTTGGGCAACCGGCGTGAAATCGCATGACCATCGTCGCTTTTGAAAAAGAGGTTTCTTTAAAAAGCTTAAGTTTATTTAGCAAAACGATTGTTCGACGGTACTGTAGTTTTAAACTTGAGAAAAAAATATTTAATACCTATAAATGGAAAGAAAAAGTCCAAAAGAATACTGGTAGTAGGCGAAAACTTCAAGTTACGAAAGCTGCCTTCAAAGGACCTCATCGCTTTGTTTTCTTCACGGCGGAGAGCTTGCCTTGTTCTGAAACACAACCGAGTAAGTGAAGTTTTTAAAGGGTTTAAGGTGCATGACTTTGAGTATTTATTACGGTCAAAGAAATTACATTTTGAAATTGAATTTATGTCATTAGAAATGTGTCATTTACTTTTGACTTCAAAAAATTATTAGAAAACGAGCTCAGATTTGTGACAGATGTAGTCTTAGAATACTTTGCCATGCTGGAAGTGTACTGCGAATTGCATTTAAGTATAAACTTACGGGTTTTCGAATAAACTTTTTCAAAAATGATTTCTCTGTTTATTATTTTGTGTTTGTTTATTCATAACAGTAGGTCAAAGCACAGTCGCAAGGCAACTGCACAATAATTGCTTTCAATTTTAACTGTCGGATCGGTTTGTGCAATTTTCGATTTTCTTGTCCTAGAACTTTTCAATAGTAAGCAAAGCAGTTGTCGGTTTAAGACTATTTTATCCGAAAAGCTTCCGAAAAACAAGTTTTTTTGCGTTCCTCAAAGCGCCTAACTTTAAATGGGCTTACTTCGCATCCGCAAAACGTATGCCATAATTTAAAGCGTGTTTGGTGTTTGCTCGTTTTCAATCTTGATGGTATAAATTTGGACCAGACTAATAGGGGCAGTTCATGTTATTTGTTAACTGAACATCCGAACGCGATGAAGATAACCCATTTACTTCAGAATAAGTTTTATTTTGTTGTTGTACATGAGCGCCGTTTCACGTTCATTCAAGCCAACAGCCAATAATCCAAGGAGATTTGACAAGCCTTGACAGTTATTGACAGGATATGGAAACATTTAAAAAACCAAGCAAGACTGCTCCTGAGTAAAATATGTGTTCAGTTTGATGCCCGAAAGAAAAATTGAGCTGTGCTCAGCCTCTAGAATGACCTTTCGAGCTTGGTTTTACAGAACAGATCCTCAAAATCTTAGAGGACAATTCGGAACACTTTCGGGCTTTTTGAGAAACACTTTTCGAAAGGGAACGAGCCAAAGAAAGCCCCGAAATATATTTCAGAGCGAAAAGTTTCAGGACTAGTTTTGAGAAACGAACACCAGTTCATTCCTTGGAGGCTCCGCTTTTAGGCATGGCTAAATCTATATATTAATACAACTCTGGAAAACCTATCGGCGCTACGATCTGTAGCTTTTCGGATTTTTGTTCTCTTTTTATACTTAAATGAATTTATCTCTCTTTTTGTGTCCTTCAAGAGTCTTTTAAGCTCATTACAAAATCCGATAGAAAATAAATACAGACGCATACACAAATCTTGGCATTTGAAAATGACATCAGGGAGGAAAAGGGAAAGTACCAGTGAGCTAAAGAAAGGCACAATAATCTGGGTTCTTAAAGCTCTCACGCGGGCTCTGATGCATATACTGTGTCTTTCGATCTTCTGTTCTCGTTGACCTTGCGTGTAAAGAATGATCAAGGATATTTGTCGACTTTCTGTTATCCAGTTTTTCGTGATCAGCACGCTTCTTGCATATACAAATGCATATGTCGTTCGCTGTAGACGCACACCAAGAGATGATGGCCGTTTTGGGTTTTGCGAATTTGAAGGGAAATTAAATACAGACAACTACACAAATCCGGACATGTTAGGATTAAGTGTGCTACACTTAGCAACAGTGGACCACGCAAACTTTACCGCAGAGATTTACGTCACTTGTGTGGCTACTTTCAACAAATGACGGGAAAATAGGGGATAAAACCGATGTTTGATTACACGCTTTATTACTATTCAAAGAGAGTTCAAAAAGGAACAGGATATTTTATCAACAAAACATTGCATAACACCACCGTAAAACTTACGATTCCGGTAAAAGAAAAAAAAAACAAAAGAAGGGGTTCTTAGTTCTCGGGTCTTATAGTCTACGTTTTTGCAAAAGCTAAGAACCTGGCAAAAACAAAGAAAATGAGGGGTGGTTTTTGCGAAAACTAAGTTCCTGGCAAAAACAAAGAAATAAGGGGGTCTTAGTTTTCGGCTCTTAGTTTTCGGGTCTTAGATCTTAGGGTCTTAATTTTCGGGGGTCTTAGTTTTCGCAACCACTGCAAAACACTCCCCAGCAGTGAATCAGTGCTTTCATCGGCAACTGTAAATCGAAAGGAAACGATCACGTTCTTGTTTAGCCGGCCATCACTTC
The DNA here is from genome assembly GCA_964030785.1 of Siderastrea siderea. Taxonomy (NCBI): domain Eukaryota; kingdom Metazoa; phylum Cnidaria; class Anthozoa; order Scleractinia; family Rhizangiidae; genus Siderastrea; species Siderastrea siderea. The sequence goes on along the minus strand of OZ034970.1, from coordinate 19,387,693 downwards.
AGTCAGCGCTTTCCACAAGAACAAATTAAAGCTACACGTACATGCATTTTATTTTTTTCTGAAGCATCTCAGTGGTCCGGAATCCTAAATCCTTGAATCTGATTGGCTAATGACGCGCGCTCCAGCGGTTCCGGATTTTCCCACCGCTCTAATCTGCGGGAAAACTTGAAGTGAAATCATTTTACTCCCGCACAACAAAACGTTGGATTTTTCTTCTTAAAATGGAACTTTTCTCTCACTAACCATTGTAAAGTGAAAGGAAAAATCAGCAATGGAATAACAGGCCTGGTTATTCTCCAAAAGAGGCGAGTATTCCTGTGTTTTTGTTAAGAAAATTTTGCTGGCTTGCTTTTTTCGAGATGTAGTTTTCTTACTGATACGCCATTTGATTTAAGGTTAACTGCAAGGTAGTCTTTTGATCTCCGTTTCTCGGTTGAAATTTCGTTATTTTCCTTGGAGATCTCTTTTCTGATCTCGTCCCATTTAGCTTCATTCAAGACAATATGATTATCAATGATTGTTAGCTAAAATAGTCTAACAAGAAACCTCGCAACGCTGTGTCTTGGATCGACAAGAACTGCTGCATGTCACAGGCTTTCAGTATACAGGTTAGGTTTCTGTAAGTATCGATTTGCGAAAATCTTGACCAAGAACCAAAAAAAAAAAATTTTTAAAATACTAAGATACGCAGTGGAATTTGTGGCGTGTAAGCCTTAGTTTTCACTAAAAATCTTACTTGTTTTAAAGATCTTTCGGTACTGAAAACCAAATTTAAACGTGTGATTTCATCTTGAACAAGACAAGCTTATTTCTTTGTTCTTGCTATGAGACGTCGGGGTTTGTTCTTAACGCTTATTGTTTTATGATATATTTTTAGTTCTGTTTTATCGTTAGTCTATCCTTTATCCCTACGGTTTGCTAGCGGCTCTTTTTCGTAAGCTTAATAATTTTAACTTAACTTTGATCGTGGGAACTAGCGCACGTAGAAGGACTGTTTACAAACAGTTCTCAAACCAATTCGCCTCGTTCCACCTCCAAAATTGTAGAAAAAAATTAACACGTTATTCACCGGCCAAGGTCGGTCCGTATAGGGAAAAACTGTACCCTCGGTCTTGAGTACAGCCCTCGGCCTGCGGCCTTGGGCCGTACTCAAGACCTCGGGCACAGTTTTTCCCTATACGGACCTCCCGGCCGGTGAATAACATATATAAACTAACAGTGTACCTTGATTCCTCAGCGAGTTATTTGCTCTTGTAGTGGACATCTGTGAAAATAATTTTAGCTTGTTCACAAGTCCGCTCTTGCTGTAGCTCGCGCTAAAAATAACTTTGTTAGGTGCGACCACAGCCTTACCATCCTCGGTTTGTTTGGTGGGTTGTGCATTTATAATGAGTGTGTCGGTTTATCAAATATGCAAAACTAAAGTCGAAATATAGGAGCTTTAAAACTGAGGAATATGAAATGAAAACTCACAAAATTGCTGCCATGTGTTTTGATTTGTGTTTCTGTGTTTATTTTGGCGATTTAAGGCTCGCGAAAGCGATGTTTTCAAAATAACGGTCGGACTCGCTCAAAAGTAGAGAAAGAGAACAAGGCATGCAACTAGGCGACCCGCAAATTCCACTACCCAGTCGAACATTTCGCCAAAATAGTCGTATTTGCCCGGTTCGCTCACACAAAAAAATCTTAGCCTTCGAAAGAATAGTCTTGGAACAAAGTTTTGGCCAAATTTGAGTTAGATTCGATTGCGGATAGACCTTTAGAATCGAGCCCAGACTTTTGAATACGATTGTCAATTTGCTTTCTCCCTATGATCTGCAAGAAATCCGAACTCAAAGGAATTCGAAGAATGTATTTTTCCGTTAAAATTTGGATTCACGTGCGACAAACTGCCGCCCCTGGCCTCCGTACGCGAAACTTTTGGACAGTGACAAAATCTTCTCTGAGGTAACCCGAGTGGCGAGTTTGACCGACAAAGCAACCCAGTTGAAAGACATGCCATTTTTTTTTAATTTTCCTGCGCGTAGACTGCTGCTACATGCGAGTCCTTTTTTATCCGTGAGCAGAAAGTAAGGCCACTCAGATGGGAAAAAAGCAATGGAACATAGTTTTCCTTATTTTTGGAAACGAACTGAAAACACCCCAAGTCTTCGTTGTTATATTTCCACCCACAAAGCCCGGTCAATAAGAACTGGAAGCTGCCGGGGTTTACTAGAAGTTCTAAAACAAGTTCAGTGCCACGAATTACCTGCCCGGTAGGTTTACTGAACTTACGTTCCCCGTTCTGGCTTTTGATCGTAAAATCCAACCGTGAAACGGGTGGTCGAATGAGAATAAGCTTGAATTCCCCACTGATTCCTTGGTCCCAAGGTTGAAAAAAGTTGTCGCTTGCTTTCCACCAATTCTCGGGCGGCAAACGATAACACCGCTACCAAACACTTCTCTTACCATGGTGCAAACTTCTTTTCCTGTCAAAGTGAAACGAAAATCCTTCGCTTTTTCCAAAATCTCATCCAAGTAAATTTATTCTCGGGATTTTAACTCATAATTCTGTGTTAACATGTCATGAAAACGGAAAATGCAAGCCAATCAAACGTAATGAAACGATTTTGCATGATCAGCTGCTGTTGTTTGGCAATGGTAAATGGCACACACACACATAATATAAAAAAGAAAAAACAATTCAACGTACCACCACCGTTTTTCACTTCCCTTTTAGGTCTTTTTCTTTTTGGCCTTAGGCTGGCCAGTAGTAACAGGTGAATTCGACAAATACAACCTGATCCTCAGAGTATTATTTTCGTGTTTTAAACCTCCCACCGTAATAACCCGCTCGCTCGCTCGCGTCGGTTTTTACGGAGGGAGGTTTAAAACACGAAAATAGTACTCTGGGGATCAGGTTGTATTTGTCGAATTCACCTGTTACTACTGAACAAGGAGTAAATACCACCTCATCCGTACACCTGTATATACCTCTTTTAAACCACCCAGCGTACAAACCAATACCACATCGAGAATCACATCTTGTATTATATCAAAAGTTTCTCAATTAGAGAATCGCACATCTTGATATCAAAAGTTTCTCAAGTATTAAATATACAAGTCATAATGTCTGTAGAAAACATTGAAGAAATTGAACAAGTATCGTTGGATTTACCCCTTGTGTATGAGGATCTCTGTAACATGTTCGAAAACATATGCAAGTTTTATAATCGTAGAATGATTAGTAAACGATTAGCAAGGGGTTGGAAAGAAATTCATGAGGATATTCTCGATGCACCGGTTTGTGAAGAGCGACAACGAATCGTAAATGTATGGACGTTTAGTAATCTTTATGACATAGGTGCTGAATCAACCGGGGAATGTTCAATTTGTGATGAAAATAGAGTTATTCATCATATCGTTTTACCCTGCAACGAAGAATTTATTCGTTTTTGGGAAGAGGATGATTAAATATTCTTTCGCGCGCCGAGCCAAGTCTGAATTTAAATATATCGAAATGGTCTAATGAACAAGTTTATAACAGACAGCTCACGTGAAACGAAAAATAAGACAATAACTTTTCACGTGTAAAACAAAAGAATACATACCAAATCTCCCTTGTGACTGAAAAAGAATAAATAGATTTTTTTATTTACCTTTCAAACAGTTAGTTGCCAGGGAGATTTGGTATGTATTCTATTGCTTTGCACGTGAAACGGCTTTTGTCTCAGTGGCTATTCACATGATATTTATTTTCAAAATATCTGTGACATAATCTCTTATCTCCGATCGGGGTTTTTCCCAAATTGTGTTTACAGGCGCGTGACTTCGAGGTCCAATGAAGTCGTAATCAATATAAGCTTACACAGACATGATTACATTAATTCATAATCAAAATATTCATTGCCGTCAGCAGACGTTTTGAGACCTATTTTGTAGACAAATTGAGAAGAATCGTCTTCCAGCAGGTCTTCTGCAAGGCGTTTAGGGGCCCACATACGAAAGTCATCTCCATTCTTTGTTTCTAAAGTTAAAATACCTGAATTCCCAAATTTCCCTCTCCGGTGTGCAACTTTTTTAATTTTGTACACAGCGTCTGAAATATCGCGCCATTTTAAAATTTCTTTTCTTTGAAAGCTTTCCTCTGTTGGCCAATAGTCTTGTGAGATCGCTTGTTGATCTGTACAGACATCCATAGTAAGTTACATTGAAGATACATTCGTTTAATAGTGTGTGCTTTTCTGCTCGAGGTGAAATTCTGTGAAGCGGAACCGTTGCGTGACATTTTACTCAGAAAGAGACCGGAAGTCTATATTTCTCTTTCCCAGACCTTTGACGAGCAGTAAAAAACATGGCGGGTGACTCGCACACACTTTTTTTTACATTTTTATATAAGAAAAAGGGTTACATTTTTCAACTTTAGGAGGAAAAAAATCGTAATATGGAACCACATCTAGTCCTGAAGTGGGGTATCCATCTTTGTCACGAGTTGGTAACAATATTTTTGAAACACACTCACGAGTAATAAATCTTATTTGCTTAATTTCGGGGTGTGTGAGAAGCTCAACTAGGTGATAGCAAATAGCTTGCAAGACTGGAATCATTTTTTTTTCTGCCTATATTATTCTTCGAAGATTTTACAACGGAGCGAATGTTTCTTCATATTTTTTACAAATAAATGTTGGCATTTCCATGCAATGATCAGTGACGAAATTATCTATCATTTTCAATCTATCAAGAAAGACCTTTTCGTCGAAAGCTTCGCCTCTGAGGTAGAAGCGAATCTCATCAAGGACTTTTTGGTATTCGATCCGGGCAAAATTTGCTTGTTCTGTCTTCTTATCGTATTTCTTAAGACTAGCCACTGCTTTAAAATAAGACCTACCCCAGTTAAAGTTGCAATGACAACGGGTTTCAGGGTTATTCCCCCGGCCACTGCGGCGCTGATAATTAATTTGCCAGCAGAAAGATCACAAACAAAATTTTTTTCTTCGAAAACCGCGGTACAGCTTTTCATATCCAAAATGCTTTTTGTGGTAATGCGCATATGAATCTTTCAGAATTTTAACTTTCTCTTTAGAAAGTGTCTGGTCGATATGGTTGAATTCGAAAATGTCCCGCATTGTGATATATAATAAATGAAAAAAAATGTTTATGGCACTCTATATTCAATCAACAGTAAGAGTTCTTTTTTTTTTTGCAACTGAAGCCAGTTTCACAGCCATATGACCAAACGACAGTACTAAATTAATATTAATTGTCTGTAATTGAGTTGCTTGGGTTGAAGTGTAAGTGATTGATTGAGTTAAATGGTCACTGTGTTTTACTTTTAAAGAAATAGGCGTATATTGACTTTTGAGCTTGAAATAGAGCACTTTTATAGTCAATATGTGGCTATGATTTGGAATGATTATTTTGTCACAACCATTTAATAAAAATGTGTTTCCATTTTTCGTATTTAAATCCCATTTATGTAATGAACGGAACCACGCAAACGATGCCCGTTTAAAGACAAATCTGTTTCCATTTTCATTTGTCCATTTTCAATCGCAAAGGCGGTGTCATAAACACTTGGATCAACGTTTGAAACGGTTTCTTTAAGACCATAAATGATTAGATGTCCAACTTTTATGAATGAATGACGGACCGTGCCGTGCAGGTCGAGATATATGTATTGCGGGGGTTAGCTACTCCATCTGTGAAACTGGATTAATGTTTTGGTGTACTTTTCGAATGTTTTGGTTGTATAATTAGAAATTGAAATCGTCGTGGCTTGCGGTGTCACACTCACCTCATTCATTTCTGATGGAAACCATTCCACAACCATCGTGTAGTAACCGACCGGAAGTGGATGGAGGTTAAAACCGAGGCGTGACCGGTACTGGTTTGGTGAGTCTTTTTCAAACAGGAGTTTGAGAGTGTAAGCTTTTTTATTTATTTGATGTGGAGATTCGGGAAAATCGTTGATGCCCAAAACATCGATGTTGTTTTCACTCGACGATTCATCAGTGTCTTCCATCAAGTATCTGAAGGCGTCCTTTTTATTTGTCGAGCTAGTGATATGGGATTCATGAATTGTTTGACTGACAAGATCTGACATAGATGTTATTTTACTTTGCATGAAATCAACATTAACTGCAGATTTCGGATTTTTGCCATCGGTGTGTAAGTTGACAATTGTATTATTATTTAAGTGTAAGTCTCCAGTCATACTGTTAGTGCCATCAAATTTGAGAAACTTTTTTTGTGTCATGTCATCAATTTTGTAGTTAAAAAACTCGACACATGCGGCGTATCTTGGGTTTGATGGAAGATAAAGATTGATAATCGAATTATTTTTCATATCAATATCGGCTGCTTTATCCAGTTTTTCACAAGCTGATTATCGACATACTTTTTGATTGTGGCTTGATCTACCTGTTCTGGGTCTTTTACGTTGTAAAGTGTATTATTATTCATATCAATGCTTGCTTCCATTTTCCCACCTTCCTTTTTTGAAAGAAAGATATTTCTCGTGTCCTGCTAGTTTATTACCTTTGACAGATCACCGTGGATAGGATAAGGATTGCTTTTTAATCGCAAAATATCGTACTTATTTTGCATGTCAATATCAGCAGAACCGCTGGCACTACCCTCAAGCCCAGGATCACCTTTGTCGCCTTTTGGACCCTGCGGTCCATTTTGCCCTTGGGGTCCCTGTGGACCGGCCTCCCCTCGAGTACCCTTCTCCCCTCGGGGACCAATCGGACCTTGTGGTCCCGCGGGGCCTATATCACCCCTCGGCCCAGGAGGACCCACCGTTTCACTTGTTGTTTGGCTTGTTTCACCTATTTGGCTGTTAATGTACCCCATTATATATCTTCGTCAAAATTTTTCTTTATTATTTTTTGGGGCTTGTCATAGTAAAAGAAAGAATATTTTTTATCGGTGGCGCGATCTAACGTGGTATGATCAACACCTATCTCGTCCGCAATCCGCTTGTTTTCTCGTGGAAGAAATCTGAAAATACAAAAATGGCTGCAGTTATCCCGGATGTTTTTCGGCACCTTGTAGAAGGTTTGAGTGAGGTAAATAACGCAGCAGTTTCTGTGCCGCCCGTTGATAAAATAATTAATGATGCTGTTTTGGTTGCTTTCACAAACAAGATCATCAAAGACAACAATTTTTTGGTTGTATACCGGAAGCTCTTCGAGTGGAATGATTTCATCACCGGGAGCCTCGATGACCTCGTAACCAACCTTGGGGTTGATTCGTTCAGCAAAGTCCTACAAAAGAGCCTGGTATTTGTTCTGGTGCAGGTTTTTTGAAAAGAGGTAAATTTTATCAAACTCTAACAACTCATAAAGCATATGCAGTAATATGTTTGTTTTGCCAGAATTACTGCATGGGTCCACAAATCAGCATCCGGAAAACATCGGCTGGCATGCAAGGGTGGCCTTGCTTGTAGCTACTTTTGGAGAAAGTGGGGTCGTAATTTGGAATCTTCATTTTTTGTATCTCTATATAATCACACTGAAAATGTCATTACCAAAGTGAAAACAAATGGCAAAGGAAAAAACGGCCGTCGATCAACAAACACAAGACGTTCACCAAAAATTTAGAATGGACAAAATAAGCAAAGAATTTCGACAGCTTTTAGGAGAAGAGCTTTTTAAACCTATTACAAAAAGGCTTGATGAAAAGAGCAGCACCACTGCGGAAGAGGTGCAGGAAGAGGTGCAGGAAAGTCCTGATTACAAAATGGATGAATTTGACGAAATCAACCCGTTTGGTGATGAATTCAGACCGGATGCACCAACACCAGCACCATCACCAGAACCATCACCGCCACCAACACCAACACCACCACCCTCATATCAAGAAGTTGTTGATGAAGATTTTCCACAACCACCCCCACCGCTGATGGAAGAATAATCCACACGTAAAGAGTGGGGGATGCCGGGACTGGTTGAGCCTGAATATCACCATGAATCAACCCTGTTGCAAACGGTCAATCAGTTGATCACGAAATACGGAGATGACCCCAATTACAAAGTAAAAAGTAAAAAATCTCCAAAAAAGTAAGAGATGGAATTTATGCGAAAAGAAGGGTAACAAAAGAATCTCTTTCGAAACGGTTACAGGAGGGGAAGCAGAGACTAAAGTCCACTCCCCTACGCAAAAGAGAAATTCCTCCAACCCCCCTGGAAAAAGCTGTCATGAGCCGAAGACCTTTTTTGGAGCCTTCAGACGGTGACGAGGACTTCTTCCCTGAAGAACAGGATTGGGAAACCGAAGGAAGTGGCATCGCTAGTGCTGACAAATTGATCCACCGACTTTACGTGAGCTTAGGATCGATTGAAGCAGGAAACAGTTCAATAAAACTAAAAAATCAGGTTTTGTCTCTGCTTGATTCACTAGTTGGACTCGGCGCAATCGACGAAAAGCAAAAGAAAAAATTGTTCATAATTATATAGACCAATGAAGACCTTAAATCTTCTGCTTGACTCGAGCCTCGCAAAACTACAAAGAACCGGAGCCGCTCAGGTTTCACACGATTTCACAACTAATTTTCAACCTCTGATTAAGTTAGATTCAGGAAACTATAAAGCCTCGCTTATCACTATGAGTTACTCATGGTACAACATCGGTGACACTTTTGGTAACAACAAAATTCGCTGGAGAAAGAAGTCTGAAGAGTGACAGACCTTGATTTTTCCAAAGGGAATGTATGGTTACTCTGACATCAACCGTTTTCTTCAGACCCAAACCGGTAAAGTAGACCCGGAAGACAAAGACAGTGATTTCATTTTCACTCTGTATTTCGATATGACGATATTCCGCGTTGTCATTCTGATGCATGAAAATTATGAGCTTGACCTTTCTGAAGGCGAGTTCGTAGAATTGCTTGGTTATGAAAAAAAGATTTTGACGGGAAAAAAGAATTTTGTCGGAACAATCGTCCCGAATATCACAAGAAGCGTTGATTGGGTGTTTCTGCACTGCGATCTGATCACACGGCGAGCAAATGATGTTCCAAGCGATGTGTTACACAGTTTCTCAACAACAGGGCTTCAGGTTAGCTATCCATTTCAAAAAGAGCCGTATCGGCTTGAGTGGCATCCTGTGAATAAAAGCGAGATTAATGCAGTAAGGATTTGGGTGACAGACGGAAGAAACAATCTCCTGGATCTCAACGGGATAGACGTTGCAGTTAGCATAATGGTTGAAAAAGAGTAAGGATTTTGTTGGCATAAATATACAACCATGAATCACCCGAGCGAGTGGGCAAGCTTTTTTGACGAAAACGCCGGAAGGTATCGATGTAAACACAAGGGGTCGGGTGTGATCCGTGACACCCTTATGGCCATCGGCAAAGCATTTAAAGGCACTGTGAAGAACGTGGCACAGACAGCCACCGAAAAAGCCACAAAAACAATCGCTGAAAAAGCGGGGTAGAAAGTTGGTGAACTTGCTGTCGAAAAAGGTTCAAAACAAATACGAAAACTACTGCAAGAGCGAAAGCAAAAACCGGTGTCGCAGGATGCAAAAAAGAAACTTGCAAACATTTTGCAAAACCGAGTGCCCAAAAAGTCAGATGGCGCCCTTGTGAAATTAAATCGAATTTTGGCAAACGAAATTTAATCGCAGAAATTTTTTCTCTTAATATAAACGATTGTTCACATGTTCAGAACTCAACCATACCTCGAGAAGACTACATACGTCCAAGTGAATTTGGACACCCCGCTCACCTTCCCTGGGAATGGCCAAACTCAAAACAAGTCGGGCCACAAATTTACCGTAAGAGACCGGGACAATTTTTATGACTGGTACAACGCTTATTTCCGCGTCGATTTTAAGCTTGAAGCTGTAGCAAACGGAGCCGACATTGACGCTGACACCAAATTGGCTCCGATCAACGGTTCTTTCTCATTGATCAAAAGTTTGAACCTTAAATCAGCGGGAAAAACTCTGTACGAGGCGAACGATATCCACAAGGCTATTTTCATCAAAAACCTGCTTTACTTTTCGGACGATTTTCGAGAAGCGTGGCAAAAAAACAGTTTTGGTATTTTGACTCTGACACCACCACAGTGACTGATCGCGATGCGACGAACGTTGGAATGCGGGCAAGGGCACTTCTGTCACATGGAGGCGAGACAGTTCAGACCATTATCCCTTTGAACCGATACTGCTGCCACCGATGCAACTTGAGTTTGAATTGTTCTGCAAGACGACAGAGAAATGATTTTCCAAAACGATGGAACAGCTCGAAGGATTGTTGTCCGTAAATTGGAGTTGTGGGTCCCACAATTACAGTTAACTGGTAAAGGGCAGACCCTGGCCAATGAAAATTTCTTGCAGGCAACCCAATGGAAATAGTTGAAAGAAGTTTTTGCATCTGAGCAGCTCCCGAAGGGATGCGAATGGTACGTGGTTGATTACACCTGGGGTAAAAAACCCCAAGCATGTCTTTGTATTCCTTCAACAAACTCGGAAACAAAATGCTTACACGCAAAACCCTTACCTCTTTGACACATTTGATATCGATGGTGATAACTCGACAAGTTTAGCCACTTGCCGCCTTCAGTACGGCACAAGCTTTTACCCTGAGCTTGATTACGACCATGACTTTAAAATAAGAATTTTGAATGATTTAATCAATTTCACATACAGAAAGAACGACTACAACACCGGCGTTCAGCTGCAGCTCGCCAACTTTCAGAAGTTATACCCAATTATCTACTTTGATCTACGAAATACCAAAGAAAGTGTGACAGGCGACCCCAAAAAGCTCGAATTCCATTACAGACTGAACGAAGCCGCTAGCGCTCGAGATTACACAATCTTCGCCGTGGTTTTGAATGAAGAAGAATTTGTGCTGAAGCAAATTGGCAATGCGCTTGTCGCCGTCTAGACAAATAAAAAAATTCTGAATATTAATATACACGCACGATGAGCACAACTTATCATCCGTATAAAATCGCACTGACTGATGGTCAGAAAAAGAAACTTCAAAAAGCTTATGTTTCGAAGACAGCTGTTACTCTGAGAGTTAAACCAGGCCAAATTGGGCGCGGTGACGAACTCCTTCTCACTGCTACTCAAATCTCGCGACTGAAGAAAACCGCAGCGGCAGGGAAAGGGGTTGAGCTAAAATTAAGCCAGACCCAGATTCAAAATACTGCGCAGCGTGGTGGAAATTTGTTTTCTGCTGTGCTTGGTTTGGCACGACCTTTGATAAAGCCAGCCCTTGGGGCATTAGCAAGTGCAGGTTTGAGTTTCGGCGCTGAAAAGGTGCTGAAAAAGATATTCGGAAAGGGTTTTGGGCCGAAGGAAATTGAGCTTTATAAACTTGTCCAGCAAATGACTCCTACTCAGAAACAGGCGGCGGAACAATATCTTGTTGGAAAAGGTTTTGCAATAGGAGGCGCTGCACAGTACGGCGGCTTCCTTGGCATGTTAGCGTCTATCGGAGTACCTTTGGCTATCAGTTTAGTCAAAAAAATACTCGGAAAAGGCCTGCAATCTCAACCACCACGCCCACGACCACGACGATCACCCCGACCCCACCTCTAAGGGGAGGAGGAATGCAAATGCGACCCCCCACCTTTCTTTGGAACTTGGGATGATTATTTGAAAAAAAAAGTTTAAAGATACACCTCTATCCAACATAGACCTCAGAAAATGGTGCGATTATTTGCGCATCCCCATCAAAGGTATTTTTAGCAGAAACGAAACAAAACCCCTGTTCCATTCCCCACGCATTATCAACTTGGATGATTTTGGAAGTTTGGGAACTCATTGGGTGTGTTATTGGCATGCCAAAAATGGCATGAACGAGTATTTTGATTCATTTGGGCTTCCGTCACCTTTGGAATGGGAAAAAGAAATGTCGAGGCACGGAATCAAACATTTTTCAGAAATGATAACCAAATTCAATGGGAACAAAGTGTGAGATGTGGTTACTACTGCCTTCTCTTTTTAAACGAAAGAAACAAAGGCACCAGTTTCGTCGATATTTTGAAAATGTTCACCGATGATGTCCTTCAAAACGAACACATCGCAAAGAATTATTTTTCATAAGATATATACAGTGGAAGTGTACTGTGTGAAAGAAAAGCGGCACACCCTCAATGTGAAAGGAAGTGAAAAGGTTGTAATCACAAAGAACAATCGAAAACTCTTAAAGGTAAAATGCGCCAGTTGCGGAATAACAAAAACACGTTTTATGCCAGGAAACTAGGTGAGCCCTCCCGCGCGGAGGGAGGTAGTGTGCTTGGCAACATTGCCATGACGGTGGGTGATCTAGCCATTGAAAAAGGGATCCCACTTCTTGCGAAAAAAGGGTTTGAGGCTGCACGTTATTATGCGTCTGAAGCTTTGCGAAACCCCAATCTGCAAAAGAAAGCAATAAATTATACGCTAGAAAAAGCCGGCCCAGTTTTTCAAAAAGTTGGCAGTGAAATGCTCGATCAAATTTCAACCAAAGTTCGGCCAAATAGACGCCACAAAACGGACAGACCGGATTTAGATGGGGCTGGGTTTGACATCCATTCAGCGATAGGAAAACTTCCCAAACCTAAACGGGGTTGGACATTACCGGGGCATAATTATACCGGGCCATATAATCCCCTTGAACAGCAGGTGAACTACGTTCCAGAAACGGGTCAGATTCGGGAAATATATCAACCACCAACAGGGGCAACAGACGCAATCGCAATGCAACATGACGTGGACTATGGTGTTTGTTCGAACCGAAGCAAAAAATACTGTGAAAATGAAAAAAATTGCAAACACAAAGCGGACAAAAAAATGGTGAAGGCTCTTGACGCAGTTCCGTTGAAACAAAGGCAGTGGGTCATGCGGCTGCAAGGAACACAATTAATTTGAAACAAAAGTTGGGGTTCGGGGTTGAAGTAGTGCTCCACCACTTTTCAAACTCCTGTTTTGCGTGCCGCCTGCTTTCAAAGGTTTTAGGAAGGTGATGAGAAATAGATTCCATAATTTCTTTTTTTGTCGGGCCAGCATTCAGAAGGTACTATTTCAAAATAATTGTGCAGAAAACAGGGGTAGTTCCCTGACTTGCCGGTTATCTCCTGAAATTGAGCAATAGCCTTACCCAGAAGAGCGACCTCGCTGGAAGAAAACATTTTGTCAATGTTCCACTTCCGAAAAACATTTTTTAAATAAACATTAGTCGTAGGAGGCGCAGTGGAACTTCTTCCCCGATTTTCTTCTTGGAACTCTTCATCATCACATTCAAACACTCTACCACATTTTGGACATTCACGACAGAACTCATTCACCACATAAACTAGTTGCTCCTTGTATGAAGGACAACGATTAATCCTATTTGATAATGGGCGTAAGTGTAATTCATTTCTTTTTTGCAATATTTCTTGCATCATTTTTGACGAGATTTTCACACCTTGCAAACAACCAAATGGGTCGTCCATTTTTTATTGTAGGGTATACAATGAGCGCGCGCATTTTCAATAGGTTGTCAAAAATTTATTACAGCCCGCAAGGGTGTTGGAAAGGGTTTGCAGCGATTAAGAAATTAGCCCAGGCAGCGAAAGTCTCGGAAGATGTGGCTCGAAACTGGTTGATGAAGCAAGCTCTTTGGCAGGTTTACTTACCAGCCCCACGGTACATTCCAAGACCGAAATTTGATGTTCCTGTTCCAAACAAAGTTCACCAGGCCGATCTTCTGTATCTCCCACAAGATCGCCCACCACGCTCCCGTAAAACTTTTAAATATGCCCTCACAGTGGTAGATGTGGCCTCTCGATACAAAGAGGTCGAACCGTTGACCACAAAAGAGGCCAAAGAAGTCGCAGCTGCTCTGGAACGGATTTATAGTCGTGGTCCTTTGACGTGGCCGAAACTGCTTCAGGTCGATCCTGGTCGTGAGTTTATGGGCGCTGTGAATCAATTGCTTTCGAAACATAATGTCGAGGTTAGACGCGGCCGTGTGGGTATTCACAGTGATCAAGCTATCGTTGAAAGATTCAACCGCACCCTGGCTGAACGACTGTTTGGACACCAATATGGGGTTGAAATGTGCCTCCCAGACGACAAAAGATCGACTGAATGGGTGGCCCGACTGCCCACTGTTATTTCAGCTTTGAATAAAGAAGTCACTCGACTGACCGCTCAGAAACCCGTTGAGACCATCAAAGAGAAAACTGTTCCATCCAAACCCTCGACCCCTTATTTGAGACCCGTTGGTGTAAACGAAAAGAAGCTCCCCTCCGGTTTAAGTGTTCGCTATCTCTATCAACCCGGTGAACTTGAAGGTGGCCGGCGAACAGCTACCGACCCAATCTGGCCTCTGAAAGTTTACGAGATTGAAAAGATTATGATAAAACCAAATGCACCGGTTCTCTATTATTTGTTTGACGGACCAAAACGCGGGTTTATCCGCGAAGAGCTTTTGGTTGTCCCTCCAGATACACAGCTACCACCGGCAATCTAACCATGAAACTCGATCGGTTCTGTGTGAATGCCGTCTTCCAATACCCAGCGTTTGTCTTAGTAAGCGCTCAGCCCCAGCTTCTGCTGTTCGTACGTAACAATCCTCCCGTTGTTCATGCGAAAACCAGTGTTCGTTGCCATGTCCTTGCTGCCGTCCAAAGCTGACCTGAAACGCTGCCACGTGATCTCGTTCTGTTTCTTTGACATCCCTTTCGTGCTGAACTTATTTTTTTCGCCCTCAGGTTCATCGACGAAATAACATTTTGAGCAGAGTGCAATCATTCTGCTGCCTTCACACTCGAGTTTAAAGAGCCCAGGGGTCCGACTGCTCCACTTGTCCCAAGCTAACCACTCTTGCTTTTTTGCCTCAAATTCTGTTTGCAGCTCTGGTTTGACGATGTCTTCCAACTTTTCTGCGCTGATTGCCATGTAATTGCTGTCTGTGTCCATCCGAATCAATTCGAAATCTCTTCTGTCAAAATACCTGTCCAGAAAGTCATAATAGAATTCAAGCATCCGAAGCTTTGCCAGTTGATATACAGCTATTCCTACCTGAAATGGTCTTCTGATTGTGATCCGAGGCTTTCGGCTTTCCAGCTCATACGTCTGCACGATCTCGTCAAGATCACTGAAATATGCGCTTCGCAAGGCTCTGTCGACTACCTTCTCGTCTTTGGTGTAAATGATGTTTGTTTGCCGCTCCAAGGCTTCGATGAGCTTCCCGTACCCGCTATTTCCTAACAGCTTGAACACCTCAGCCAGCAGCCCCTTGCTTTTTTCCACGTCTCCAGTCCGGCGCGCCTCCGTCACCTGCTCCACGAACCAAGTGAATATCTTAGTTGGTTGGTAGTCAATCGTCCGATAAACATTTGTGATCACTGCTCCATGCTCAAGATACCATCTAAGTAGAGGACCGTATAATAATATCTTCTTTGCGGACAATGCTCCCGTGAGTTTTCTCCCGTCTCCGCGCTTTCGCCCCGTGCGCTTCAGGTAATCAAGCATATGCTGCGGCACAGCTTCAATTGGTACCTCTTTGTTGTAGAAGAATGGGCACATCTCCTCGAACATTGGGCGCAAGGGCTCAGGGATCTCTATATCGACTTCGGCAAATCCGAACCATTTTTCTTCTTTGAGCCTTTGTGTTAGTATGGGAGCGGCGGCTTGGTAGTTATAATGCACGACCCTTCCCTTTCTGCAAGGCATGTCTCTGAGCATGGTTGACAAGTACAAAGCATTGACGTCGTAACCCAGGATATTTTAGCAAAGACGGGGTTCCGCTATTCGATGAGACCTTATCTTCGTGTCTCCAGCTTCGTGGTATCTTGTGAAAACGAGGCTCGGGCCTCCGACAACAGCTTCTGTCAGCATCTCATACGCTTCTTTGCCCGGGCTGTAAAGCTCCGCGTCCCGCTCAACACATCCGCGGAGCAAGTAATGTAAACTCACACCTGGGATGCTGACAGCGTCTTTCAGAATATCGATTCCCTTATCAGTGTAGAAAGCACGCATCTTTTCCAGAGCCTCGAGGCCGGGAGCCACATCTAGATTATTGTAGTAACGCAGCCAGTCTGCGAAGGTACATATGCCCTTTTCTTTGAACAGACGCTGACACCCCTCCCATTCCTCCCGCGTGAGAACGTAGTCGCCCTTCAGCTTGGAATACCACTCCTCATATTTTGGAAGCCCGCGAAAATCAAGTTTTTCAGGAGTGTCAAACCACTCGTACGGAAACCAAGATTTTACAGTGTCGCATTCGTAGGCTTTCACCCATTTCTCGTAGCTGGTCCCCGGACCTAAGTAGTTCATGATGTCGAGAAAGCGAAAGCTGTTCGTCAGAATAAACATGATCTTGTTTCCATTTTTCGCCACTCTGACTTTACCGGTTGTGTCAGCTAGGCGCTCCGCGAAATGCTCTCTGATCAGGTTCAGATCGTATCGCCCGGAGTTGAACCCGAGAACTGGCACTTGGTCACACCATTCTTCGATTTTGATGCGCTGCACTTTTGGAAGCATCTCCATGTCGTCAGGCACGAACGCTGTTCTTACTTTGGTCCGGATGTTTTTCCCGCGCCGCTCCAGTTCTTCCATGAACTTGCGGACCAGCTCCGCTGGGTTTGTTTCACATATGTGTGTGGGCTCACGATCCAGGGTGTCCCCGACACTCACCGAGATTGGCACGTGTGCGTTTTCAATCGTGAGCATACCTGTCGGCTCCTTCCGCTGATTCTTATCCCCGTACGCTTCAAAATCGTACAAGATCGCGTGTGGGAAGCTTTGCGTTTGAGACTGTGGCAGCTCCACATCCATTTCCCCTACTTCACACGCCCATGCCTCGATTACGTGGAAGCCAGCAGCTCGGAGCGCTTTTGTGCGTTTTACAGTTGCTTTAAACCGGTCTTCTCGTGTTTGGTCATTGTGGGTAATGATTTTATAACGATCGTTCGGGTAACATTTTCGGCATCCGTGCCAGTGACAGCCGTGGTATTGAAATACAGTCCTCGTTTTGGGGTCGTATCCGTCAACAGGTGCGCGCTCAACCCACCGCTCGCCGCCGTGCCCGCATGCTACGTGGTGAATGTGAATTTTTCGCCGCGTCGCTTCTTGTTCGATCCAGCGAAGAGATTCTGGAGAAGCTGAATGTTTTGGAAAGAAGACCTTCTCGAAAGCTGTCTGCGGTGCTTCAACTCTTTCGGCCGGGCAATCAATTACCGTCTTCCCTTGAGCGCACGTTTGGGTATGCCGTTGAAGGTTGCAAGCTTGAGTGAATCTTGTACGGCAATGAACACATGCATACGTTCTTGCAAGCTTCGAAATATCCTTGATGACGAACGCGTGCCCCTCGTAAATTCCGATTGTCAAAATGTTCGTCAGCTTGGCCGGCGGGTTTCGTCTAAGGTGCCGTACCACTTCACCCTCCACGCGCACAGGCTCATAGACACGGATACCGAGCCAATCTGAGAAATCTAATTTCTGATTCAGGTGTCTTTCAACCCGATCAAGTTCATCGAGCGAAGTTTTTGGGCAGTCGTTTGGAGTAGCTCTGAGTTCAAAGAAACTCTTAGGAAGCTCCCGTGTTGCTGTTGTGCTTCGATATGGTCTTGCACCGCGGTGTACCGCAGTGCAGCGCCAGAGACACAAGTTGTCCTGGTAGGTGTCCAGCGCCAGCATCGATCGGCCATGCGCAAGGTTACGCAGCCAGTTTGGTAAGGGGCCTGTGCCCAACAGTGGTTGTCGGTCTAACACAAACTTTACATCAACATCAGAATTTTGTGTTTGGTCTTTCGATGTTATCAATGTTCAGGCGCGCCTCCTCCTTTTCTCTCAACCAATTTTCTGCTTCAACATACCTGTTTATCCAAGGTGAGCCTCCTGAGTTTTTATAATACAGGATAATAGTCCCGTCTTCGATGTTTTCCAACCAATAAGAATAGTTGTGGTGCAAGTAGGCTGCTGTTCTGACCTTCTCCCTTATCTTTCCCATAAACTGTTCTGTAAGGTTATTTTCAAGTCCTTGTCTTTTTCTCCAGAAGATGTAACGACGGCCTTCCTTTTCCACACCTCTTTTAAACAAGTTTGCAAGCATGCCCTCGTAACTCTTTTCTCTACTCTTTATCGGTTGAATAGGATCAAACTCTTTCAATATTGCCCGCCTTTTTATTTCCTTTTTCTTCCTTGGAGGTGTAATTGGTTTATTTTTTCCTGGAAGAAGTGGTTTCGATAACCGTTCCTTCACTCGTTGAGGAATTGGTTCATCCAAAATGTTCTGAACAACCTCGCGGAGAGGCCCCGCTTCCGGCGCGTTTTCCGCAAGCAATTGCATAATATACTGCTCAACTTCTGCGTCATTTCCGCAGGAAGTTTTTGTAAAAATTCTTCAGCGGATTGTTGAGAAATGCTTGCCATCTTGGTATATACCTGTGCAGATATTTCTTCAATTGGAAAATATTTATATTCAATTGCTGACGTGTTTTTCCGTGACACATCCGCGCTAGTACTGCCTCCCCCCATCCTGCTTGCTTCGGTTTGTACGCTGGGTGGTTTAAAAGAGGTATATACAGGTGTACGGATGAGGTGGTATTTAATCCTTGTTCAGTAGTAATAGGTGAATTCGACAAATACAACCTGATCCCCAGAGTATTATTTTCGTGTTTTAAACCTCCCTCCGTAATAACCGACGCGAGCGAGCGAGCGAGCGAGCGGGTTATTACGGTGGGGGGTTTAAAACACGAAAATAATACTCTGAGGATCAGGTGGTATTTGTCGAATTCACCTATTACTACTTGGCCTGAGTCCGCGTCTTCCATCTTGTTTTGTTTTGAATTTTTGCGCCCAGCGACCCTTAGTCTACGTGCAGGGGAAATTTAAAAAATCGCATGCCTTTCAACTGGGTTCCTTTGTCGGTCAAATTTTTGACTCACTTTTATAGTACAGTACATCAATTTTAACACCGAAGGTAAAACATTGAGGTGACCCTTTCCCACTGATGAAAGGAGTGAGACCTGTTCCTGGACTTCAGTACGTATTTTACGGGAAGATAATGAACCACATCCTTTCCTTGTTAAATCAAACTGATAACCACCAGTACAGCAATAAGTTGCTTTAGAGAGCTATCTAGAAAGGGTTAAATCCAACTCACAGCTGAAGTACACATTACAAAGCCCCAAAATAATCTGCACAGAGCTCTTAAGTTGCTTTGTTGCCAAAGAGTGAGATTTTTTACGGCGTCATCTTTGTAGGGGGGGTGTGGGGGCATGCTCCCCCAGAATATGTAAAAAATTTGAAGTAGCTAAGACTTTATTCTGAGCGGAAATGTGACCCTTCGAAAGTAACTATTTAGATCCCAGATTTTTCTTTTAATTGGACTAATATCAACTCTTTCTTGACATTCTGACTTATCCAGAAGTCAAATTAGCATGCCATAACGCTGAAAAACAGCGTTGATGATGCTCTTTGTTGTAGTTCCAAGTAGCTTTCTTTGCAGTGGCCAACAAATCTGCAGGTGGGTCAAAAGATGACTCTTTGTTGGCCATTGTGATAGTGAGCAAAAAAGCCAACGTACCGTCCACTTGGAGAGCCGTGATCTTGAAGTTCAGAAAACATGTATCACGATTGTTAACCACAGGTGCTGTAAATGTAAGAAAAGGCCATCTGAGGGGGAAACATCATTGTGCAAAGAATCCCTCTTACTCAAGTCCAGATGCCAATATCTTTACGGTCTGCTGACAAAGTTCAATGTGTCAACCCAGGAAACATCTTGCCAAAAATTTTTTTCCAGCCCACTGTACGTGCATGAATTTTGTTTGGACAATAGTCTTGTGCAGGAAATTTTTTCTTACACATATGCACTTACAGGATATTTTTTTCCAAAACCACCCAACCCCCCCCCCCCCCCTCAGAAGTAAAATGGTTGGTCCCTTAACTTCACTTGCTCCAGACCGTACGGGGAATATTGGCCCTCGGTCGTTTTTGTATGGACCTCGCTGCGCTCGGGCCAATGTTCCCCAGTACGGCCATCGCGTTCAGTTAGTAAGACGTTAATTTTTCTCATGTCGCGCGTGTTAATTCGTTTTCGAGGTTGTCTATTTTAAGATAAAAGCTCGCTAATTGTGTCGAAAAAAATAGAGATGAACTTGGCTATCGCCAAATATCTCACGTTTTCGAACAATGCCGAAAATTAAATCCGCCTCTCTCCTACAGAAGCAATTAATTCACTTACTTTGTGTCAAAACCCCAAAACCTGCTTGCTTCCTTGTCTCAGTAAACATTTGTCTCGTATTCGAATTGACTTTGCTTGGAAATCAAAATGGGCGCCATCTAAAACGAACAATTCGGCTAACGAATACAAACCACATATGCATCGGAGTTGTCTTGCGTGTTTTTTTTTTTTTTCGGAAATATCTCACTCGGGCAAGTACACGCACAGGCGGCCTGAGCTCAAGATGAGAGAAGACGATCGAGTTGCGAAACATGACCTTTGCTATCAGGCATGTTGTGTTACAAGGCTCTCGATTTATAGTCTTTTGTATGGAAATTCACTTTCGCTATCAAAATACTAAATAAAGTTATAAATGTGGAAATGAACTTCACTTAATTCGACATGGGGTTGTTTTTGTGTCGTGTGTGTAATCTGGGCGCAATTCGTGGCCGTTTTAGGTGAGTTTTTGGTTCCGTGCCGTTCGCAGTGTTGTTTCTCCACATAAAACGAAGGAAGGTGGGTGTCTCCAGACGAGCAAGCCCCACAAATAGCTCTTGTACCACAAAGCAATGCACATAATCGCCACAAAATCACCGTATTCATAAAGCCCCATAATTCGTGTTCTGTGGAGAAACAATGTATGCCTGGCGCATACATTGTTTTTTTGTGCGACTGTCTTGAAAGAGCAAAATAAGTGCTGAGTCGGGTGCCGCATTGTTGGCATGTGTAGGTCTTTTACTTTTGTTGTATATGATGATTTTTGATCAATATTTGAAAATTAAACAAGACTTACCTGTAAGTTGAAGTTTGATGATAATTCTACCAAATCATTACGTACATCCGGGTTACCATGAGATTTTAAAGCAGTGAGCACAAAATAACAAGGCACCCAAACAAACAAGCAGAAAATCAGCTAAGAACAAATATTTAATCCCACACAGCAGCAAAATACAATGTATAGCAAAGTATTCATCTACTCAAGAACTGACAAGCTCATCTGGTTTGTTAAAGCAACTGGCTTGTTGTAAAACTTACGAAATGTGGACTCTTCAGTCCAACCAGCTGTGGCAAGAATAACATCAGTGGAAACAGATGCAATAGCTTTACTCGTTGAAGCACATCTAGTGCTATGGGCAGAAAACAGCTCTGTATCAATGCCT
The DNA here is from genome assembly GCA_964030785.1 of Siderastrea siderea. Taxonomy (NCBI): domain Eukaryota; kingdom Metazoa; phylum Cnidaria; class Anthozoa; order Scleractinia; family Rhizangiidae; genus Siderastrea; species Siderastrea siderea. The sequence continues at coordinate 19,366,393 of OZ034970.1, read as the reverse complement.
GCCTGGCCTAACGTGGTTTCGATCCAGCGCCCAATAGTGGACGAAGCAATCTAGTCGAATTTCTTAAATTCTCAGTAGCCTTAAGGTAGTAATTTAATGTTTCATACACACACAGTTCCTTAACAGGATACTTGTACAGACAAATACTTTCCCAGGTCTGTCCTGCTTAAGATGATCTATTACGGCAAAATTAAAGCATGCTCCATTCCTCTGCATGTACTTCTCTGACATATCCAAAAATGTCAAAGTCTGACACCTTTGTCCTGTAGTCAACGCAATTAACATGACTAATTTCAAGGTGAGTTCCTTTAAAGTAATCTTATCCAAAGGCCAATATAAACTCAGGTAGTCAAGGACAGTGTCCATGGACCAAATGTTGTTGTACTTTGGCACAGGCTTGAGTTTGTTAAACACCCCTTTAAGGTATCTGCACACAAGGAAATGCTTCCCTACTGGTGTGTGGTCCGGATCACCACTGCTAGTCATGTCTATGTTGGAGACTGCTGAACGGGCTGTATTCAGTGCTGAATAGCTTAAGCCTTTCTCGAAGAGACTATGCAGGAACAATAACACAGGCCTCACAGTAGGATGCAAGGGATCATGTGATCCTTCACTACAAAATTGTAGCCACCTGTTAATATACACTCTGTATTGTTTGTGAGTACTATCTCTCCAGGAATGCATGATAATCTCGACAATGTCTGGCAAAAACTCTGACTTTCGCAAGGATTGCCTAATAATTTGGATACCAGTAGCTCCAGTCGGTGATGTAGTGGATGAGGACTGGCCAGAGTTGGATGAACCAGATTCTGAGCAGAAGCCCTTTAGAACTCGTGGTGTGTCTGTCAGAAGACCCAGCACAACTGTAAAATATGGCTGAGTTGTCCACTTCGGGATTATCAAAATTCCTGTTGCCTGGTCTTGGATTATTTTTTGCACACATCTAGAAATAAGACAAAAAGGGGGAAATGCGTAAAAGAAAAACTGCGACCAGTCAACAGTGAAGGCATCCACAAACTTTGCCACTGGATGCGGTTTCCACGAGACGTAGGTCTCCACTTGTGCATTAAGTCTACTCGGAAAAAGATCTATGACTGGTTGTCCAAACAAAGCAACAATTCTCTTAAATACATGAGCTGAAAGTCTCCATTCGAGGTCTAATTTTAAATCTCGAGATAGCTGATCAGCATCAACATTGCCAGATCCTGGAATATGGGCTGCTGATAACCAAATGTTTCTAACAATGGCCCAATTCCAAATTTCCTGAGTAAGGGAGTTGCATTCTAATGACTTGCACCCCCCCGCCCCCCAATGGCATTGATATAAGAAACAGCAGTAGTATTGTCAGACACGAGCCTAACATGAATGTCACTTCTGTTGTTAAACAAAGATGACAATGCAAGTTTAACAGCTAAAAGTTCTAAGCAATAGCCCTTTTCACGGTTGCGTTTTTTCACTTGCATTACAATGTATTTGAACGTGAATGTGAGACGATTTCGGGCAATTGTGCACTTTTTGCCCGAAATTGCCTCACATCCACGTTCAAATACATTGTAATGCAAATGAGAAAAGTTAACTGTGAAAAGGGCTATTAATGTGCCTGCTTGATTCTTAGACCATATGCCAAAGGCGTTAATACCATGTTCAATTTGTACCCCAGCCTGTTTTAGATGCATCAGTGTAAATTACTATGTATGGGCTGGATTGGTGGATTTTCTTTGAAGCTGATTGAATATTAGAGAACCACCAACAAACCTCACTCAAACTACCACTAGACAGTGTCATAAGTGCATCAAAATTCCCTTGATTTAATTTTAAATTTCTCTCTTTATCGACCTCAATCTGGCGATAATGAAGAGAGCCAAACTACGCCAGGGAAGCTTGAGACTAGGGTCCCAAGAAAAGATGCAACCTCACGAATAGTGAACTGCTTATTTGGGTGAGAAAACGTTTGACACAACTGCAACATTTTATCAACTTTCTTAGACGTCAAAGTCACTATCACACAAATAGAGTCCAAAACGAATCCTAGAAATTCTAAAGTCTGTGTTCGTATGATAACTGATTTTTCAGGATGAACTTTAAAATCTAAGCTGATAATGAGCTGCACAGCACGTAAAGTGGCTAACTCACATTCCATATAACTGTCTTCAAGATAGAAAGAATCATCAATATAGCCTAGGCAAGTGTGACCAAACTGACTTCTTAGGTAAGCAAAGACAGGTTTCATGACTTCATGAATCAGTGTTTCTTGTTTCTTGACGTAACTGCTGCCAAATTTGCTTGTTAATTTTGGGAGCCACCTAGCCTGCGAATACAGCCGCCTCTCATTCACGTCCCGCAACGAAGAGCGAAACGGGAAGAGAGACGTCTGCGATTCGCCGCCACAAATTCCATACTGATGACGTAAATCTGTCCAGAATCCGGACAGGAACGCTGATTGGACGAGCGGACATTTTTGCATAATTAGCTCTATAATAATTCAGTGTTGTGATGTGAGAAATTCAGAACCAATATGGCCGCTAATAGTGAGAATTCGTCTCGTCCTTCCTTGGAAAGTTTTCGCCTCTGCGTACAATCTATCTGTCCGAAGTTCAATGTTTCATCGTTAAAAGAAAGTCAGTTTCAGGCTCTTTATAGTTTTATCTGCGGTGAAGAGGTTTTTGTTAATCTGCCGACTGGATCAGGCAAGTCGCTAATATTTCAACTCGCGCCACTCGTACACACGTGGATGCATTATCGACGGGAGATTTACGTCATCAGTATGGAATTTTTGGCGGCGAATCGCAGACGTCTCTCTTCCCGTTTCGCTCTTCGTTGCGGGACGTGAATGAGAGGCGGCTGTATTCGCAGGCTAGGAGCCACCAGGTTAGTGCAATTTTCTGGCCTGAGGTATTTGGCCTGTACCTCACTTAACTTTTCCTTTGGAAGCTTCTCATTAAGCAGACTCTTGACTATCTCAGCCAAGTTTGCATCAATAGCAGGAGATGTTTTCTCAGTAACACTGAATTCTTCTGCAAGTGACTTAAAGAAGTCACTGTTTATTCCCTCGTCACTGACAGGTTTCTTTGGTTGAATGAATTCATCAATTTGTCCTGCAACTGCAGAATCTGGGTTGTCTTCTGAGTTGGCCTCTGTAGCGGGTTGAGCATCCTCAGACTCAACTTCAACACTCTCCAAATCCAGATATACTTGGTCAATAGACCCTTTCACTTGGGCCAAACTATCTTGTTTGGCACCATCTAGAAGTTCAGCAAACATGACCTTCAAATCTGCTCTTGACGGACAGCCAGATCGGCCTGGCTGATCCATAATATCCGCCTTGGCCTCTTCACGTATCGTCTTTAACACAGAACGAAGAGACGTAAGATAAGATTATCTGTAATTCAAAATGGAGGACACGTCCGCCACGTGGTTTTTAAAAAACCGATTTAAATATACGGCTTTATCTCACTTACAAACTCGCTGTAACGAAAATAAATAATAGGTTTATGAACCCAGTAACCTCTTAAAAAATGAATAGGAACGTTTTTTGTTTTGTTGGATCTTTGTTAATTGTATTAGGGATTCTTCCAATATAGTAACCACTTGTTGTACAAGGTAATTTTTTGCTTTGGATAATAATGCCTTTTCTTCCACGACCCATCGTGTATCGGTATATATACTGGCGCAGATATTTCTTCTGGGGCGCATGTCACCAATGGTGCGGGGCTACGCTGCAAAAGCCGTGAACTGCATGATTATGTGCGGCACTTTGCGTATAGGGGGGGTTCTGGGTGCACCCCATATAAGGGCAACGATGTTAGCATTTAATTTCTCCCCATCGAACAAAGTGAGGAAGGGGGATAAAAAGCTGCCATTAGCCCTTAAATGGGGTGTCCCAGGACCCCTTATACACGTGTGTTCATACTAAGAAATATAATCAAACAGTGAGCAGCAGTCCTCACAGTTTGTTAACTTTACTGTTTTTGAGAAGGCCTTTGATGGGTTCTACAGGAAAAACCTGTGGCTGATCCTGGGTAACTACAGCATACCATGCAAGATAATAAACCTGCTGAGGGCACTTTACAGTGATTTTGAATGCGCTGTGGTGGATGGGGAGGACACAACAGGTTGGTTCAAAGTTAATACTGGGATGAAGCAGTGTTGCAATATGCCAGGCCTACCATTCCTGGTAGTTGTCGACTGGGTAACGAGGAGGGCACAAGAAGGGAGAACCAGAATAGGATGGAACTTGAAGCTTGAAGATCCTCGACTTCGCGAATGATAATTGCATTGCAACACATACAAACCAAGATCAACAGGCCAGTGGATGAAGCTGAGAGAATCGGACTTAAGGTAAAAAAATGCAAACTGCCACGAGTGAGTGATTGATTTACAGGAAAACAATCAAGCGCCGGATTTAAAAGCAGGAACTATGTACACCATTGTTCTAGATAAACTGCCTGACAAATTACTGGCCTAATATTATTGATGGGTAAAGGAAAATCAAAAGGTTGAGTCCATTGTTATACTCAAAGATTGGATCGTCGAGGAGGATGAATACCAGATTCAGGCCACTGAACTTAAACACGGTTTAAAGTCAGGAAATTCCAATTGGGAATCACATGAGAGAAGGGGTAAATCCTTTGTAACCAACCAAGTTGCTAACAAAAGGAAAGGGTCGTGCAAGGTTTGTGGTGCAGACCATGCCATCTGGAGTTGCGATGTTTTTACGAGTAGGAGTACTCAGGAGAAATGGGGTACTGCAAAGAAGTTAGGACTCTGTTACAGGTGTTTGGGTGATGATCACCTTGGCGGAAAGTGTCCTAGAGAATGTCCTAGAGTGTTATATCGATGGTTGCAGGGACAGACACAACCGACTCTTACATGGTAACTAAACTGGAAATGTCCCTCAGTCTCGTTCACAGGGAACCCAGCCTCAGCCAACCCAGCATCAGTTAACCAGAACAAACTGTGAGAGACAGGAAGTCCAACCAAACAGAAATGATAATGCCCTTGCAAATGGCACCCAAGAAAAAGGGAGCGAACGCACCACGGAAGGGGATACTAACACTACTTCAACTTCGCTCAAGATAGAGGAGGCGGAAAAGGTAGCGCTACGAATTACATTATTGCTGTAATTCTGAAACATGGAAAGAAGAGATTACTTGTAAACTGTTTTTTTCCTCTAGATGAGGGTAGTGATACTACATATGTGAACGAAGATGTAGTTGAGGAGCTCGGTGTCAAACGGGAGATGTTGGTAATGATCAGCACGTTAGTTTTCCCTAGATGTCATTTACCATTGGATTACAGAGTGTTGATGGGATTGTGGATGCTAAGATTGTTGCACAGACCTCTGAAAAAATTTGTGGTGGGATGAAGGCAGTTGACTGGGTCAAGATAAAGGGTAAATGGAACCATTTGCAGGACATACCATTCCCGAAGCTTGCTAACAGTGGAAAGATTGACGTGCTGATCGGGACTGATAACTACAATTTGACGTACCCCAAGCATGGAGTGATTGGTGGAGTCCAAGGACAGAGCCGAAACTACAAACCGTTCAGATCAGTGGAGGTACAGCCAGATCAATTCCGTCAGTCCACTAATCCTTCCAGTCCACTGATCAGTCCAGGTCAGTGGAGGTACATTCCAACAAAACTCAACCTGCCGATAAAGGGCCCAGAGGAGCCTTAGCTCAAGAGTTAGAAAAGGATGACTGCTGGTGGCACGGAACCCTGCTTCTACAGAATGGTGAAGATAAGTGGCCAGAAAGGAAAATTGGGCAAGCCCCAGATGCTTACAAGGAAGTCAAATCAGAGAAAAAAAAAGCTTGTGAAGGAGGACCTGAACAGGAATACACACGGTTAATACGTGGAGACACCCAGGCGTGAACCAAAGGGCCAACCAGACCCGACCGAGTATTCAAAGGGGAAGCTGGAGATTGGAGTTTTGGTGGTACGGGTGACCGGTTGGATTAATCGATTATTAGCAAATGTTAGAAACCTCAAAATGTGATGATTTTGAGCGGTTTTCTAACATCTGCTAAGAATCGATTAATCCAACTGGAAGGCGGCGAGTTAACCCCAAGGGAACTTAAACAAGCAGAAGAGCAAATAATCAAGATGGCCTCAACAAGAGCGTCTTCCCAGAATGAGTACCCTACTACAGATTACGCCGAAGCTTGATAGAGGACTCCTTCGATCTAACCCGCGACTGCGTTATCCAGATGATTTGCCAGAAGAGACGAAGTTTTCAATTATTCTTCCAGTTACCAAGTTATTTGTGAAGTATCGCCACGAGATAGAAGCTCGTGACATGGGAGTGAACTTCACATTGAACCATCTGCAGGAGGAGTACTATGTGATTCAAGGACGACAGCAGGTTAAGAGATGTATCAATCAATTTGCAGAATGCAGCAGGCGATTCAAAGGAGGTCCAGCACGACAGTAGATGGCACCATTACCCAGAATTCGGTTAGAGATGACACAGAAACCATTTGCTAATTGTCCAGCAGATTTTGCAGGACCATTCTACACAACTCAACGACGAGGCAGTCCACAGGTGAAGCGCTACCTCTGCTTATCTGTGTGTTTACAGACCCACTGTTGTCATTTAGAAATGCATCATCACTAGAAACCGATGCTTTCTTGAATGCGCTGACACGAATGGTGGCCCGAAGAGGATGGCCCAAGTTGATGCTCAGCGATACTGGAACCAATTATGTTGGAGCAGCTCGTGAGATCAAGGAGTTGGTGAAGAACATGGACCGTGATTGACTTCCAACCAAGGAATCAATTGGCAGTTCAATCCACCAGGAGCACCACACTTCGGTGGTGTATTCGGAAGCATGATAAAGTCGGCCGAGAGAACAATTTATACAGTTGTGCCGGAGCTAAGCAGATGTTAACGACGAGGAGCTACAAACAGCGTTTACAGGAGTTGAGAGTTTGTTGAATTCCAGACCCCTAACTACGGTAGACGGGGATGTCAATGATGAACCTGTATTGACCCCAAATCATTTGTTAATTGGTCAAATGGGCGGTGAGCGAAATCCAGAGACAGTTGACAAAACAGCGGACAATGTACGAAAACGATGGAGGCGAGTGCAGGAGCTGATTCACAAAGTATGGAATCGTTGCATGGGGGAGTATCTACCAGCCATTGGCTCCCGCCACAAATGGTTCCTACCTACAGAGAACACTTAAAGTGGGAGACGTGATTGAGCCAAACGCACCAAGGCGGGACTGGAAGATCGGACGGATGGAGGCAGTGTATCCAGGACAGGAAGGACTAGTCAGAGTGGTAGACGTGACAAGTGGAAGAGTTGTGAAGCGACGACCAATAACGAGACTCTCATTTTTGGAAGCTGAAGTGCTCTAAGTGAGCAGACTGAACAAGGACATTAGCCAGTTATTCTTGTACATAGGCTATGCAGACCTATAGGAACACTTAAATCGTGTTCTTTTCATTTTAAGAAGTTTGAGTCAGTTACTTTTGGATTTTCAATATTGCAAATCCAGAAGGGGGAAAATGTTCAGGATTATTTTCTACTCCCTATTTAGTAAAGAAACGGCTTGTTGTTTAATCGCACCGGAAATCTATTTCACCGGAAGTTATAAGTTTCGTGCACGAGTTGATTGATGTTGTTAACAGTTTGACAGCTGTGAAATAAAAGTCCCCGGAAAAAAAAATTGTGGTTGTGTTGTCATTTTTCTTGGGATTTCGTGAATGGGAAATTTGGCACTTTTTCGGACTTCTGGACTAGGAACCTAAGGAGAAACAACAATAGTGGCTAGAAAAAATTTTACTGTTAACTCTTTTTACGACTAACGGTAAAGTTTTTATAATTGTTACGCCTAAATTTCGGCCTAAATTTCTGGCCGTTTAATGGCTATAACGGTTAACTCCATTGAGTCCCTCGGAATAGTGCTAGCAATTCATAACAAACAGTAAATGTTTGGGACGATGTTGGGATCAACCGACATCAAAAACGCACGGTTTTAGAGGTTTACGATTTTAGTTCAGGGGTTCTACCGAACCACCCCTAGATCCGCCCCAGAAACTAAACTAACTTGAGAAAACTAGTGATCCATAAATGCCTGACATGCCTGTAGTGATTGCTAATTGAGTATCGAAATGTACGCTTACTTTGTTTTATAATCTCCATTAATTGAAACTTTCTGAAATGACCAGAAATCTTGGGAACTTCGCATTGAATATCCCAATAATTCTTTTTAAAATATCTCGTATCCCTATAATTTTTTCCTTCAGTATCCCGTATCCCCATAACCCTTGATGGGGCCTCTTGGATCCCAGTAAAGCGATGCCGGGATCTAGTCGGACTGAGAATTAGCCATGTAATCACGTTTGCCGGGCTGGTCTGGCTAAGTGGGCTACCCGGTGCGGGAGCAGGGGTATTCCAATATATAAGCTATAAAGGAATGTGCCTCTGTGAAGGGCATGGTTTTCAGCCAGTTTATTCTGGAATAGGTAGAAAAATCATAAAAATAGGTATGAAAATACCGTATCATTTGTTAAATTTATCTTACACTGTCACGGTTAGATTTCATCAGTTCAAGAGGAATAAGTTGCATGCCATTAGCATTGTGGTTGTTTGAAAGAAAATGTTCTGAGACTGCAGTAGGTTTAGAGCTGTTAGTTTGTTTGTCAACATGTCTATGATTTTCGTTGAAGCGGTCCTTAAAGGGGCAGTATCACGAGGATTTTGCCTGCGTTTGACCCCACTGAAAAGCCAATAGTCTATATGAAAGCCAAACAATATTGGTCATTTTCTTGTTCAGACACCATACTAATTCAGTGAAGCTATCACTAAGTGTCTGGCCAAGATGGAAGTGGATTACAACTTGAAAACGTCTGGCGAACGTTTTCAAATTCTGTGCTTGTATCTTGCAAAAATCATTGAAAACTTATCATGGTTTGCTCTCCTTGCCAAAATTCACTTGATATCTCCCTCTTGATGTTCCTGGAGCATTTTGTGTGTCAGCGAAGGCATTTAGTCTCAATTTCAGCGACGTTTTGACGAAACGCGAGGAAAATCCCCGTGACACTGCCCCTTTAAGTCATCGAGAGGCACACCTCATCGATAGAGGTCAAACCTTGGAACCTCTAGGCTTAATAGGAGACATGAAACATGACACTTTTTTCCGTTTTTTCATCCTCTGAGTGTTTTTTGTATTTTATTTTTGTATTTTTCCTCTTTCTTATTTCTAATATAAGCTGTTTTATGTTGTTACTCCAGTATCATATTGTATACCCTCAGTTTAAATTGTAACGTTTTTGCCCTTAGAGTCATTCTCTAAAGGCATGGCCTTTATACACTCAGTTTCCCTATACCGTTGCATCAGCATTGCTTTTTTTATCGCGTTTGGTTCTTTGTTTTTTTGCTGATTAGATCTTATGCTACAGGATCCGGTACCTTTATTTTGTTACGGTGGCCCATGCAAAGTTGATTGTTTCTTGTCACTTATCAGTAAACTAGGCATTGACACTCGCCGAGTCTGGGATAGGATAGAGATTTTTTGGTGTTTAGTCTAGAATAGTTGCACCATGCAGCTGAAGTGGCACACCCTCACTCAAAAATTACGTGGTACTGGGCTAACACATTCACATGACTAACTTTTCTTTGGAGCAAAAGGGCTGACCAATAACTCGACATTCTACATCACACACAAAGGTTTATCAGAACACAAAGCCACATACGACGAAAAATAATTCAATAATGGATTAACGAAAAATCACTCGATGTATTCTCTTTGTTGTGGCCATCTTTTTACATGACAGCCTCTAAATTTAGCAGGAGCTGGGCTGGCTCACCTCGTGTAATAATGGGCTGAAACGTCATTTCGGCAAAACGGGCCATCTGACCGGTTGGTTGTCTTGTGACAGGGAAATGACACAAAGTAGCTTTTGTAATGTTTTTGTATTACAGTTGAACCTCCCTTAGGCCTTAACTGGTCGCTTACGTGAGGTCAGTCCACAAGGGGTCACAATTTTGATTAAGTTTTAGTTATCTTCCTTAATCCGTACGTACAATAACGTATAACCCCAGTGAAATGTAATATCGTTAGTGGTAGTACATTACATTAACATGTTAGTACTATTAGGGTTGCATGGCGCCATTCTATTCAGTTTGGACCCAGTGAGATGAGATCATGTGTCAAATGGTCGTTTACTGGAAGTTTAAAACAATATAAAATTTAAAACTGTCAGCCCAAAAAGTGGTCACATCGCTTACGAGTGGTAGTCACCTACGTGAGGCTCCAACGGTAGTGATTTGACTGAGAAAAATTTGGGTATTTTGGAAACTGCTCGCTGATAGGAGTTGGTCACTTACAACAGGTTGCACAGGAAGGTTCGACTATAGAAAGTATATGTTGTATAGCTTTAGTATATGTTGTTTAGTTTTGAAGGTGCCACCCTGGTGCATTTGAAATAAAGGTCTCTCTCTCTGATCCCAGGGTATAACTGGGGAAGCCTTGGAAATCATCACTGATTCAAGGGAGAAAGCGAATAAAAAGTAAAACAGAACCAGTATATCTGCCTGGATAGAATACTACAAGAAGCAGACAATAAGCACTATGAGGATTACAGGATTACAGCATCATGAGGATTACAACACCATCACTACCACAGTTGCTGGATTTTCTGACTTTCCAGCCCAAAAACCTTGGATATATACAGTGTACTGGGAACTAAAAGGAGTGCCCTCTCCTCATTCATCGCCATTGATGGTATTAATGCTGGTGAACACCCCTTAATTTTATGCTTCAAGTCAAGAATGTTCAACACAAAACCAACTTTCCCAAGATACGTTCAAACGTAGGACCCAAAGATTGTGCTTACACACCTAAAGGGCTGCGCAGATTCCAAGGAATATCTCTAAAGCAATTGACATTGAAATTGACCATGCTCATGGCTTGAGTTACTGCTCAAGGGACTCAGACACTGCAGTTGCTGTCATTTTAAGGCACGCACCTTAAACCTGGAAAATATTATTTCCATATCACGCCGCTTCTTAAACAAACTCGTTATTGTGGTGCCAGGCAGAGACACTTGCAACCTACTGTTTTCAGAAAATATGATCATGATAAAAATCGTTTACGCCTTCACATTACTAAAAGGAGTATCCTACTACAACTGCTAAGTTAGGAGCCTTGCGCTCTCAACTTTTAATTTCTCATGCTAAGCCTCTTGGACATGCACCCAAAGACAATATTTCAAAGTGGCTGCAACAAGTTATGTTTCATGCAGGGATAGATACTGTAAAATCCCTTATGTTAAAGTCTCACCTCTCTCACCTATCTGCTTCATGCCATGTGGCACATCAGGCCTCGACACTCTCTCGCCAACCAGCTCTATCAGCCGTTCCGATGTTATGTTAAAGTAATAAGGATAAACGGAGGGGGGCTTGTATCCGGGAGGGGGGCTTATAATCAGAATACTATTTTTGTTAACTGGTAGATGGGCCTATAACCGGGAGGGCACCTTATAACCAGCATTGTACGGTACTCCATCAAAGTGCTGCCAAATCTGCTGCGAAGCGACAATTGTAGTCACTGTTCCATTGGACGAGATAATGGCTACTGCTGTTCCGTGATTGCTATGTATTGTAAGAAACCATTGTTACCCAAAGGGTCCTTTGCTAAAAAGATTAGTGGTATGGCAGTAAGTGCAAAGTTTGTGTTCTGTGTGGTCCCAAGGAAGAACTGTATCATTAAACAAATACCGTAGCATTTGCAGAAATGAAGAGATCACGTCCCCCCTCCCTATTTTGGAATTTATCACTAATTTTATTTATTGTCTCAACTTAGACTGCCTGCTACACATGCTACATTTGGTTTTATTAGAGGTTGTCTATGGGTCTCCTCAAAAAATTTTCTTCCTTTAAGACTGAGCTCAAAGTCACCTGACTTGCTATCTCATGTGTTCTCTACCTTTCTGCAAATGCTATGGTATAATTCCACCAATTCCACTTAATTAACTGTTAAAAAATAAGAGACCAATGGCTTCCAACAAACATAATTTACATTTAAACCCAACACGGGTTGACAACCCATCCACTGTTCACATAAACACAGGTGGAACCTGGGAACTTCACCCTGGGTTTCAATTGCCTTTTACCTAGGCCTCACTTTGTCGTGGTTGATTGGAGTAAAGGTGTCAAGAAGGTTACCCAGGTTACAAGATCATCTTACCCAGGTTACCCTGGTTACAAGCTTATTTCATGTGATGAGGGACCTTAGCTGACCACGGTCAACTCGTTGCCATGACCGGAGCAGTGTATGCTACAGGCCAAGCTCATCTAAAGCCCCTCTCCCCCTTCACAACTCAATTAGTACAGGAACATTAGCCAAGTGGCAATAGTGATAAAATGTGTTGCTGCACAGCACTGGTTATACAACCAAAAAATCAGAAAATTAACTCTGCTGTGTCATTTTACTTTGCATTGCCCAGGCAGGGAAATGTGGTCCACATGAGTAATAAATGTTCTTGAACCAACCTGATGGAGCAACACTAGACTTTCAACATCTCAAAAACTTGAGTAAACAAAGATTTTATCAAGAAAGCAGCAGTTCAGGATACCATGTTGTAAAATTCACAACAGCTCAGGAGCACCAAAATCCAAGGCCAGCGATGGGAGACTGCTGAATGCCTAGCGTAACTACTGGGTTGAACGTCTGAAGTAAGCAGTCCTGTTTAGCTGAGGATGGAATGGTGAAACGGCTGCAGAGATTTCAAATCCGGATCTTCTTTGCTTGGGGTTCCTGTAGTAATGCTGGTTGCTTTGTGGAATTATTGACGTCCTCCTCGTCATCACTGTCTTCTTCTTCTTCGCTTACATCTAAGTCAAAGCATGAATGTATTTAGTATCTTAGTACTTAGTTTTTATAAGGGGATCCATGCCTGTGAGATAGGGTCAATATCCACAAGAGGGGATCCGTTTCCACTGGTCGGTCCAAATCCTCAGTGACACCAGCCAAATTACATAGCTAGCTGACACAGTGAACATAATTACTCAACCCGACTGGGATATTCTGGAATTATGACACTGGGAACCTGGCTAAATGGACTCACAAGGTGATTTTAAAGTGACCTCATCCATGTGATTGTGAGCAGAAAGACTGAGAATTGAAGGGGTGTTGGGATAACATCAAGGAAAAACTGGAAACTATATGTGGATACCTTAGTACAGGAAATGAAACCTCCATGAAATGACCATCAATTTAAAAACATAGGCACGCAATGCGCACAGAGCTGATGACGTTTTATTTCACAATATGGTGAAACTATGCATTTTGCACCACCATTCGGCCCCACCCTAACCCCCTCAACCCCACCTCACTCCCAACAACTTGTGGTTAGCAAACAAAACACCAGGTAATGAGCAGCACAACTATGTGACAGTTAATTTTAAACTCACTGTCAAAAAATATTGCCAACACAATTTAGGCAAAGATTGAGGAGAGTTAATTTTACTTCAGAAAATAAAATGTAAGCTGCAGTTATTTTCCTATTTCTACTGGTAAATCTGTCGAAGTTCCTCTCCCCAAACAACGGACATGAATAGGGACATGGAACACCATACTATGTATCAATCAGGTAAAGTTCATCAAGTGGCAAGTGGAGAAGGACCATCAAGCAATGATATGTACAAGGACATTGGAATGTCTTGGGAGCAAGTGAAACGGACGACACAAAATCGACTCCGCTGGAGAAAGACTGTGGGGGGCCTATGCTTCGGACAGAGTGGAGAGGACTAGACTAGACTGATAAATCTTCAATAAGTTTTCAGAGCTTATGAACGGTCAACTTTCAATAGGGTTTTGCGTCGTTCTGCATGATTTATGTGACTCACGTTCTCACTTTGTTTTCAAAATTTCTCAGCTTTCAGTCCATCACTTTGTATTGGAACTATTATCTGTTTGTCAAAACAGAAGTCTTTTATCAAATTTACGCGTCCTGTATCCACAAAAGGTTTATTCGAAATTCTTAAAACTAGCCCGGGAAACTAGCATTTATAGACATGATTGAAATAATAGTTTTGTTGCTGTATTTATTTCTTCTGTACACCGAAGTTCCGCTTAAAGGGAAGGGTTCACGGTTTAGCACATGCTCATGAATCTCAATGCTGTTTTTTCGCCTGTGCACACTGTAGCGAGTACGGAAGCAATGTTATTTCATAACATTGTTAAAGAACCAATAAGAAGCAAGTAGATTGCTCAGGTGTGAAATTTTCTTGCCAAAGTTTCGCGTTTAATGATTTCTCAGCTATCTGCACGCACCCCTGGCAGCCATTTGACAAAAGCACGTGCAAATAGAGGTAAATTCATCAACCATGGAATAAAACCTTCGGGTCAACAATAACTTCAATGTTGGCAGTGTTGGTGCAATCCACTAATACTTCCTGCGAACTTAGACCTCCACCATTCGACTTGGGCTTACCATAGTACTGTGATTGCTGAGATATATGTGAGTGGGATTATTAACCAATACAATTACTAATAAATCGGGCAAAAGTAATTTGATTAATGCACATGCACCGAGCTGTGAACCTGTCCCTTTCATACAGCTATCACATAAATGCATTATCTCTTTGTAGCCAAGTCGGCTATAATAATTTTTGTCTTTTCGCTCTGTGAAGCGACCAAAGTGTGCCTATTTATTTACATTTCTAAGTTGGCATGTGCGCTGCTAATAAATTCCCATGGTACAACCCTATTTTTAGAAGCAAGCTCCTGTTTTGTTTTGGGTCTCCACTTATAGAAGAATTAATACGGTAATGTCAAAATTTGTTTGCTTTTCCTTCGAACAGTACGAAAATGTTAACATTCAGCTTGCTATTTCAAAATCTGCTTGCTTCTCAGTCTCAGTAAACAATTGTCTCGTATTGGAATTGACTCAGACAAGCTTGTTTGGGAAATTTGTATCACAGCTAAGGAAACACAGCACTGCAACCAAATAAAATCCTTCCAAACCTCAAGTCACAAAACAGTGCATTCGAAGCAAACTTAAATGTTACCTAGTTGCCCGTGATCAAAATATGCAAACACTTCACAGCCTGGGGGAGGTTCTCCCACTTTTACGCCATAGGGGTATGTGCCGCTGTCTAGATATGGCACAGGGTCCCGCATGCACCCCCACCCAAAAACTCACTCAATACACCCCTGGGCTGAGAAACAGTGCAATTACACTTCAAATCCTGGGGGGGGGGGTACTCCATCTACAGACTGCATGGGTTTGTGCCACTGAAAAGGTAAGGGTTTCAGTGTCCCGGCAGCACACCCCCAATCAACATCTCAGAGATTACCCCCCCCCCCCCCCCCCCGGCCTCACAGAAGAAAAACAGGCATCAGCAGTTGGCTACCAGCAAAGTTCTTTTAAGTTGAGCATTTGTTTCTACAGTGCTTATTTCTATCATTAAATGTCCCCAGAGTTTTAGCTACACCCAATTTGATAAACAGCAACTTTCTTAGTTTGGCTTATGTAAGGGATAAATGCAAAGAATGGGGCTATGTAGATGGACAATACCAACATTCCAGGAGTTACTTATCACGTACTAATACTACTCCTACTATGACTACGATGCCGCTGCTGCTGCTGCCAACAGTGACTACGATGATTTCTACTACTACTATTACTACTACTTGAATTTTCAAAAGGCAAAAACTCTGCAGCTCAATGAACTAGCATTAAATCCCGATAAAGCATCGTTTTGGGAGTTGTTTAAAATAGATGAACGATACTATCGATGAAAATGTTCCTGCCTCAATCTCAGAAGAAACATGGCTCAACCATTTTCAATCCTTCCATTCCAGTGAACCGAGAACTTCCATGCATCAACAAGAAGTCTATAATGAGCTACCATCATAATTTAGAAAAAGAAAAAGAACAGCTTAACTGTTTAGATCACGAGATAACTGAGCAAGAAATGCCTCAAGCAGTGAAGAAATTGAAGAATACGAAATTGCCATATGTTGACAAAATAAGAAATGATATGATCAAAGCGAGCCTTGAGTTGCTTATGCCTATTTACATCAAACTCTTTAATCTCATTTTACAATCTGAAAAAATGCCAGGTATTTGGTGTTAAGGCCTTATAACCCCAATCATAGTTAGTAGAGGGGGACAGTCCCCCTCTACTAACTATGCCCCAATCTACAAATCGGGTGGTAAGAGTGATCCAACAAACTATAGATGCATATGTGTATCTAGTTGCCTCTGCAAATTGTTTTGTTCCATTTTAAATCAAAGACTATATTTGTATTTTTTAAAAGAAAACAAGATATTACATAATTACCAAATTGGCTTTCTACCTGAAAATTGCACTGCAGACCATGTTTTCACTCTAAGGACCCTAATAGATTAAATGTGTCCACTACCATAAGGAAAAAGTCTATGCCTGTTTCATAGATTAATTTTTCCTATAGCTTTCAACTCTGGCATGAGGGCTTGTTTTATAAGCTGCTCAAAATCAACATAGTAGGACATTTCTACAATCAAAAGCCTTTATTGCAATTTTACATGTTCCATTAGAATCGGAGAAAACAAAACTCGATCTTTCTCCTACTCAAGGGGTGTATGTCAAGGATGTATTTTAAGCCCCTTTTCATTTAACCTCTATATAAACAATTTGCTGAATTTATTCAAAAACATGCTGTTTGATCCATTTGTTCTTCCAAATAGAACAAAAATAAATTCACTATTGTATGCAGATGATTTGATTATCAAGATCCAAAACAGGATTACCAAAATGTATAAACACCCTCTCTCTTTATATAATTTGCGAAACATGGATGTTAAAAGTCAATCCAAAGAAAACGAAAATAATGATCTTCCAAAAACGCCCAAGGAAATCTGTTGACATCAACTTCAACATAGGCACTGAGCCAACTGAAATTGTTCAAGAATACACCTATTTAACTAAACGTTCAACTCCAATGGGAAACTTTACTCTTGCACTCAACACTTAAAAGAAAAAGCCCTGCACGCCTTCTCTAGTATATGAAAACATACACTTCTTAATAGACTTAATCCTAATACCACATCCCAGATTTTTGACACAATGATATTTCCGATCTTAAGCTACAACAGTGACAGAGATATGGGGGATGTACATTACGCAGAATTTAAAAACATGGGATAGTTCCCCAACAGAAAAAATTCATCTCCAGTTTTGTGAATGCTACTTAGAAGTGAACAATAAGTTGTTGTAATAATGTTATTACTACTAGTTACTACTACTGCTACTACTGCTACTGCTACTGCTGCTGCTACTGCTGCTGCTCCTGCTACTGCTACTGCTACTGCTACTACCACTGCTGTAGGGCAAAAACTGGCCAATTATTATTGTCAGTAATAAGTTTTTCTAATCCAGTCCCCACATTTTAATAGTCGAGCATTTTTAACATGAACCTTGGCTTGGGAGACTGGGCAACCACTCCCTGCATTTTTGACGTAAAATAAATTATTATGTTATAATTATTATTATAATATTTATTAATGATATGGTTAAGTGTTTTAATTAAGTTACATTGATTTCAAATAGTTATGTAAATACGAGAGTTAATTTTTTACAAATGAATATGGTAACCTGTGACCAGGCTCCATTTTCATTTCACTTCGTAAATCATTCCTGTGAAAAAAGAATTCAGAATAAGATCCTTTGGGTCACCAGTGCTTTCAACAAGCACCGACAGCCAACGAAAAGCGTCGGCTATTTCGCTCAAAAAAGTCGGCTACTTTTTGCCCTAAATTAAAGTAATTAAAGGAAGATTGTTTCAAACCCCTAGTTGATACAGTCGGTTACTCTACTCAAACCAGCTGCCTACTTCAATTTTTATTGAAATCCCTGGGTCACGCCCACGTCAAATTAGTTTGTAGCGGAGGGTGAAAAGTCATGGAAGAGAACCTAGGAGAATATTGTAACTCTGTTGGTAATGTTGTGTTAGAACAGGGGCGAAGCGTGGATTTTACTAATAACCATCAATAATACTTATTATTACTTATCAGGCGCAAATTAGCATAGGGATATGTATTGTACACACCAGAGAAAATACGCTCTCATCGTATTTTGGGCGAGTGTGGAAGGTGTGAGCTGCTTAAGCAGGGAGAGGGGGGGGGGGGGTGTCTGTGGGTTAACTACTCTGACTTGTTTCCTAATGCCCCACGGTTGTGACAGACTGAAATCTACATCTTTCTCAGAACAACATTTTGAGTAGCAAACAGTCTATGGCTTTGTGTTAATTCTGATCATTGGTGGTTTTTAAATTAGTTTATTGTTTCAGAGTGCATATTATTAGGCAGGGGCGTAGCTAGCCTCTAAGCCATTAAGCCCAGGCTTAACAGGAATTTCTATATTTTTTTTTCAGTAGCCAAAAGGCCACTATTTTTTTTCACTGCTTTCATTGCTTACTATTCAACAGTAAATCCTCAACTTAAAAACGTTTTGATTCCGTGAAATAAAACCATGACTTTCGAAAGAATAGGTGTTAAAAAAATGCTAAGAGATTGTGCTTCAAACAAAGAAAAGGCTTTGGGCTAAAACCTTGTAATAGTTTTGTTTTTAATAGTAAAATGTATATCGTTTGTCTCACGATGTGGACACTTGAGTTGTAGATGGCAACGTTTTGACTGCTTACTGCTAGTCTTCATCAAGCCATGAGGTCGACTGGTTGCGCGTCACCATATGAATCAGGATGGTCGGCTGAGATTGGTTCCTTTCGAACCTTATTGTTTCGGTGAGAAGTTGTTTCCTGAGAGGTCCTATTTGAAGTTGTTTCCTCGGCAACTCGCTGACGTACCGATCTCCTTTTTTTGTTTCTTGATCGTTGGTATCCAAGCTTCGGGAATTTCAATTCCGTTGTCCCTGTTGATGTTATCAGGGTGATTCCTTGACTCTACGGGTGTACCAGTGTGAGAATCAAACAATAAACTTTACCTCGTTCCAAAGCGGGTGCTGGCCATTCTTATCTTAAATGTGACCTAAGTGTCGTGTTGGACTTAAAGACGGCGCGAATACCTTGTTGTTGTAGGCAGTTCTATCACTCCTTTGACATACAACATTAACCTTTGTTTCAGGATCTTTCCTGGGGGCTGTTTTTTATGTCCTGGGGAGCTTCTGGACAAAGGAGGAGGGATAACCATTTGAAACAAGAACAGATGACAGATGTTTCTTTTCCTCAGGGATGATCATGATGACTAATTGTTTGGTCAAGAGACACTTCGTGCGGTTGTACAGACACGTAACAATACTGCGTTTTACTGATTGAGGGTGGTGTGAATCATATACCAAGTACTGATCAGTGTGAGTTGGTTTTCTGTAGACACTGGTGGTAAGGCGGCCGTATGGTTCTCTCGAAACTGATGTGTCAAGAACGGCGATCATGATGGTGAAGGTGTCATCAACGTAACCCTTCCAGATGTTAGGTTTGTAGGGTGCGGACTCTATTGCTTGTTCTTCAAAAACCTCCATATAGAGGTTAGCAATAATCGTGGATACCGGGCTCCCCGTGGCTTATACTGGAAGTATGTAGATCTTAATACGAAATCCAAGAGGTCCGCAATCTCAGCAAGTGCAGTCTGCAAGGCCAGGATCACTCTCCAACTTTCGTTATGCGGCTTGTACAGCACCTCGCTTGGAACGTCGCGGGTGAACAGTGACTTTACGTTGAAGGACACTATGATCTTGTTGTCTTGTATCTTCTCACATGTTTTTGCAAGACTGGGCATCACCGAACTGGCGTGTTTACTTTCTTTTCTGGGTTTTGATAGCTGTGTAATCGTAAATTTCAGAAAGAGAAGATATCCGCCGATCGAAAACCAAATAACTGTTCTGAGTCAGTTAGCAAAAGTACAAAAGAAATCTCTTCATTTCACAGTAGAACAAAGTACGTCTTTAGTAGAGAGAAAAGTGAAAACATGCAAGTGATCTAATATGCTGACACAGCAGCTATCATCCCTAGATGCAAAGAAACCAAGAAAGGTTGCACTTGTCTGAATGAGTGACAAATGCTCAGTAATAGTCATGCTTATGGTCGTCCTTCTCATTAATAATTTTCTACTACAATTCAAAAACTCCAACAAGGAAAAAAGATCAGCTTTGTGTTTTTACAATTCAAAGGATTAGACTGTTGATCGTCAGCGGTAGAGCTGGTATAACCTGTTCAAAGTTGAACTCTAACAGAATTTGCATAATATACTCAATTTTCGCTTTACATCTCAGGCAGGGCTTAAAGGGAAAAAATGGCTGGCTGCGCCCCTGTTAGGAGTAGCTTTGCCTTATTTATATTTAATTTAGTGTTACCCCTTAGGATCTCTATTACTAACAGTAAATGAAAGCGAAAGAAATTTGGGACCTCTGATACTACCTACTTAACGAAGGGGGACCCCTTAATCTGGGCAGGATTTTAAAATAACCAAGATATCAACTCACTGGAGTATCATCGCCATCACGGAGAGAACCTCTCGGTAGCCATCTGTAACATTAATTACTTCCTTAAGAAAATGAAACTCCAATCAAAACAAGTCAGGCTTCACACTAAAACACTATTACTGATGTTTTCAATCTTGATGTAAATATGATGTTTTCAATCTTTTAGGAATTCTACCTCTACGAAATGTTAAGTTTCTCTAACATGAGCTTAAGGGCCGATCATTAAACAAAAGACCGGCAGTTTAATCCTTATGTCATTGGTGAAAATGAGTTAACTTTGCGTAGAAACAATCTTTTTTTCTGAAACTTTTTGTGAAAGAGAGGTTTGAATAATATCTATCTGAAAATGACAGAAGTGTATTTTTCGAAAACATGGTCAATTTTGGGGTACCATGATACCTTAAGCAGGATGCTAATCCCTCAATCAGGAAGAAGGGTGCAAACATTTCTTTACTGAGACTTCAGAAAAAACTTTGTGAGCAATCGGGGGGTACCTGGAAAATACAGGAATAGATTTGACTAACATCGGATGTTCTGAACGTACATGGAGTAAGAAGAGAATGTCTCTATGAAGAGTGTGTTTTATTTTAACACTAAATTTTAACACTAAATTAAATATAAATAAGGCAAAGCTACTCCTAACAGGGGCGCAGCCAGCCATTTTTTCCCTTTAAGCCCTGCCCGAGATGTAAAGTGAAAATTGAGTATATTATGCAAATTCTGTTAGAGTTCAACTTGGAACAGGTTATACCAGCTCTACCGCTGACAATCAATAGTCTAATCCTTTGAATTGTAAAAACACAAAGCTGATCTCTTTTCCTTGTTGGAGTTTTTGAATTGTATTAGAAAATTATTAATGAGAAGGACGACCATAAGCATGACTATCACTGAGCATTTGTCACTCATTCAGACAAGTGCAACCCTTCTTGGTTTCTTTGCATCTAGGGATGATAGCTGCTGTGTCAGCATATTAGCTCGCTTGTATGTTTTCACTTTTCTCTCTACTAAAGACGTACTTTGTTCTACTGCGAAATGAAGAGATTTGTTTTGTACTTTTGCTATCTGACTCAGAACAATTATTTGGTTTTTGATCGGCGGATATCTTCTCTTTCTGAAATTTACGATTACACAGCTATCAAAACCCAGAAAAGAAAGTAAACACGCCAGTTCGGTGATGCCCAGTCTTGCAAAAACATGTGAGAAGATACAAGACAACAAGATCATAGTGTCCTTCAACGTAAAGTCACTGTTCACCCGCGACATTCCAATTGAGGGTACTGTACAAGCCGCATGACGAAAGTTGCAGAGTGATCCTGGCCTTGCAGACCGCACTTGCTGAGATTGCGGACCTCTTGGATTTCGTATTAAGATCTACATACTTCCAGTATAAGCCACGGGGAGCCCAGTATCCGCGATTATTGCTAACCTCAATATGGAGGTTTTTGAAGAACAAGCAATAGAGTCCGCACCCTACAAACCTAACATCTGGAAGGGTTACGTTGATGACACCTTCACCATCATGATCGCCGTTCTTGACACATCAGTTTCGAGAGAACCGTACGGCCGCCTTACCACCAGTGTCTACAGAAAACCAACTCACACTGATCAGTACTTGGTATATGATTCACACCACCCTCAATCAGTAAAACGCAGTATTGTTACGTGTCTGTACAACCGCACGAAGTGTCTCTTGACCAAACAATTAGTCATCATGATCATCCCTGAGGAAAAGCAACATCTGTCATCTGTTCTTGTTTCAAACGGTTATCCCTCCTCCTTTGTCCAGAAGCTCCCCAGGACATAAAAAACAGCCCCCAGGAAAGATCCTGAAACAAAGGTTAATGCTGTATGTCAAAGGAGTGATAGAACTGCCTACAACAACAAGGTATTCGCACCGTCTTTAAGTCCAACACGACACTTAGGTCACATTTAGTGTGATGCCAATAAGAATGGCCAGCACCGGTTTTGGAACGAGGTAAAGTTTATTGTTTGATTCTCACACTGGTACACCCGTAGAGTCAAGGAATCACCCTGATAACATCAACAGGGACAACGGAATTGAAATTCCCGAAGCTTGGATACCAACGATCAAGAAACAAAAAAAGGAGATCGGTACGTCAGCGAGTTGCCGAGGAAACAACTTCAAATAGCACCTCTCAGGAAACAACTTCTCACCGAAACAATAAGGTTCGAAAGGAACCAATCTCAGCCGACCATCCTGATTCATATGGTGACGCGCAACCAGTCGACCTCATGGCTTGATGAAGACTAGCAGTAAGCAGTCGAAACGTTGCCATCTACAACTCAAGTGTCCACATCGTGAGACAAACGATATACATTTTACTATTAAAAACAAAACTATTACAAGGTTTTAGCCCAAAGCCTTTTCTTTGTTTGAAGCACAATCTCTTAGCATTTTTTTAACACCTATTCTTTCGAAAGTCATGGTTTTATTTCACGGAATCAAAACGTTTTTAAGTTGAGGATTTACTGTTGAATAGTAAGCAACGAAAGCAGTGAAAAAACTAGTGGCCTTTTGGCTACTGAAAAAAAAATTATAGAAATTCCTGTTAAGCCTGGGCTTAATGGCTTAAAGGCTAGCTACGTCCCTGCCTAATAATATGCACTCTGAAACAATACACAAATTTAAAAAACCACCAATGATCAGAATTAACACAAAGCCATAGACTGTTTGCTACTCAGAACATTGTTCTGAGAAAGATGTAGATTTCAGTCTGTCATGACCGTGGGGCATTAGGAAACAAGTCAGAGTAGTTAACCCACAGACACCCACCCCCCCCCCCCCCCTTCTCCCTGCTTAAGCAGCTCACACCTTCCACACTCGCCCAAAATATGATGACAGCATATTTTCTCTGGTGTGTACAATACATATCCCTATGCTAATTTGCGCCTGATAAGTAATAATAAGTATTATTGATGGTTATTAGTAAAATCCACGCTTTGCCCCTGTTCTAACACAACATTACCAACAGAGTTACAACATTCTCCTAGGTTCTCTTCCATGACTTTTCACCCTCCACTACAAACTAAAGGATCTTACTCTGAATTCTTTTTTCACAGGAATGATTTACGAAGTGAAATGAAAATGGAACCTGGTCACAGGTTACCATATTCATTTGTAAAAAATTAACTCTAGTATTTACATAACTATTTGAAATCAATGTGACTTAACTAAAACACTTAACCATATCATTAATAAATATAATAATAATAATTATAATATAATAATAATTTATTTTACGTCAAAAATGCAGGGCACAGTTTTTTCCCATACGGACCTCCCGGCCGGTGAATAACACATATATATTTTGTGTAACACGTTTAAACACGCGCATTGGATCTGCGGAAAATAGGATGACTACTCGCAGTCTATCGAGACCAGTCAATAAAACAATGATACACTCTTATCGTCATTAAGGCAAAGAAGGGTTAAAAAAACGGTTCAAAAAAAAGGAGAAGAAAAAATTTCATCCTTAGGCGCGGCTCGAACCCGGTGGCCCCTAACCAGAAGCGCAACTTTCTGTGCCAGGTAAGAATTTTTTCAAGGTCATTTATTTATCAGCTAATGGTGATTATTGGCGCAGACTTAGCGATATGCCACAAGAAATTATTAAGATTAAAATTTAGCTTTCAAAATCAATAAAAATTGTATAGCTGTTGGAGAATATTGTGCACCTAAAATAGTTCTCTGGCCCGAAAAGTTCTCGCAAGTTTCGAGAAACGGGCTGGGAACTATGCGAAACCTTGAAACCCGGAAAATCTGTAGGCAGCGTGACACTAACCGTCATTTAGGCAAAGAAAGGTTAAAATAAAGGTTAAAAAACGGAGAGAAAAAAAATTCATCAACTGGCGCGGTTCGAACCCAGTGATTTTTGATTTGCGACGCAACGCCTAATCGATTGCACCACGCAGAAATATACACATTATGTAAGCAAAATTAACATTTAAAATCCTTTGTTATTCATGCCGACTTTCATTTGCATCGCTTCGCTGATTCCATTCTTTGTTCCACGAAACAAAGAACGTAATCGTTTTCTTTTGTTAAAGTTTTACACAAAAGAAAACAGAGGACGCTGACGGTGCTTTTCTGCGCGTTTTTTCTCGTAAACGAAGCGCAAATCAACGAAAAAAATGCCAGGATGACATTCTCCAGGTCAAAAGAAGCCTGTATGCGTAAATTCGGCAATTTTTGAGCAATTTTTGTTTTTGGACCAAAATCGTCACTTACGCCCTTTTTCCACCAGGCCCTTCGATTAATAAGAGCTTGTCACGTTTATTAGACTATTCTACAGTGAAATATATCTGTCGATAACCAGTCGGTAACGTGACGGGAACTTGACGGTCACCTTTTGGCCGACAGTTGACCGACAGTTAGTGGAGGGAAGTTCTTCTTCACAATCACCAACACCTGAATATTTGCATCCTCCGAGATCCATGGGTGAAAACAAATCGACCAAGAAAAGTATCTGCCCCTCGGTCTGCGAGAATGCCTGAACTACACCTTAGGGCAACCTTAATGAACATAAATATCAAAGCTTTCAAGCTTCAAAAAAAGATCATTATTATTATTATTATTATTCACATGAGCTCACCTCCAGAGTCTGGCGCGCAACCACAAACTGCTGTAGTCTCTTGCTTAATAATTTCTGTTAAACAAGAATTGACATCACTTTGAAGTTTCTTTAGGGAATGGGATAGGCAGTGTAAGTCATCTTTGTTTCCTTGAGCAGTTTTTGAGGCAATTACATGTTGAAATTCTACCAATTCACCGCTTCTTTTCGTCAAGACACCACTGACCGCCATTATGATTTCTACAAAGTGGTACCTAGGCTCCACACGTTCACGCACGGGAAGGCACACACACGGACTCGCGTGGCACAGGAAAAATGCAAACATAAGATAATTTCTGCAATTCTGCCTTCGTTTAAAAGAACAGTCGAAATGTCGTAAGATAAAAGCATTAGTACAGGGAGGTTCACAATTCAAGTAGCTCTTTCCGTGAACTCATTCGCAAAACTTAAAGCTTAATGTACAAAACCTTAGAGATATTATTTTACAGGATAGAAACTACGTGCTTTCAAAACTGCAACCGGACCGCTTTATATCGTAGGAAACAATTTTCAACAGCAATTTTTGGTCACGGATCACAATACGTCATTTATCATATGAGCTATATTTCAAATGCGTAAATTAGAATAATTCGCAGTCAGTCTTTTCAGAACCAACTCCGGGCCAAGATGCAGATATCCGTTTTTATTATTCAACAAATTGTCACTATGCCCATATATGGTGAGGAAGCCCTCAATATCTGTCATCCTACATGACAGATATCCTGCGATATACGTAAATGACCATATTTGGAAGTGCACTGCACATTTTCTTTCATTGCTTGTTTGGCGGCCATGTTGAAAAGCGAGGCAGTTTTAGCAGTGTTCTCCGTAAATTTTAACTCTCTGGAAGAAACTTTCCACGATTAAATACTCTCAAAATGTCAACAAGTATTTGCTTCAGCTCACAAAGATATCCAGAGGTTGACTTGGAATTTTCATAGTGAGAACTCAACCAAGAAAATGCTATTGCGAACGAAGCAGCACACTTGCTCACGGAAAGTTGTAAAGACTAAAGTTGAAAAGATTTTAATTCACAGGAAGAGGACTTATTCTCGGTAAGGTAGCAATATTTTTTTCCTTTGTCTTGTCATTTCCAGACATGAGTTTGTAAATAAGCTTAAGTCTTTTTAAGTGAACGGTAGTAAACTTTGATTTCTTGAAGTTCTGTTTTGATTTTTATTAAGCTTTATGTGTTGCTAGCTTTTAGCGTTTTTATCATAGAGCCGTAGTTTTTCTCGTTCTGAAAATGGTAGTCGATGGGAATTTGTTGAATAATAAAACAATTATCCTGTATGGCGCGCCTTTCCAGTCAATATTCAAATAAGTTAATATGTAATGCAACTATTTAATTTCTGTGCCATATTTTTTATTTCCTTTCTGTATGTTTTTATATTGCTTTTATATTTTTTATATCTCTTCCTATTAATATTAATATAAATGCTAAGGCTATTGTTTTTTTTTTTCGTTCTCTTTATTTTATATGCGTTGTATATTTTTTATACTTATTCCATATTTTTTGGCGTTCCAAGTGAGCATTTTTTTATTCTAATTAGTATGCAACACGTGATCAAAACTGAGATCGTGCACTTTCCCGCGAACTTCAAACAAAATGGCGGACGAGACTTTAAGAGATGCGAATGAGAGAGGCCTCTACAACTTCGTAGAGTCTTTTCGTAGCCTATTGATTGGTATTCAGAACATGAACGCTCAAGATTTGTCAGTTGAATACTTTGAGGAAGCTAACTTGCGCCTAGAAGATGCAATTTCAACTTTACAGTTGCTGCTACAAAGTGTGTGGCAAAGTGATGACCCTGTGCTTCGAGATTTTAAGACAATTATTGAAGCTGTTTTGACAAAAGTACGCTTTGTTTTTCAAGTAATGACAATGTATGAGCAGAGAGACTCCGTTGAATCAACGACGTCGAATTCGTTCGCTTGTCCTACTTCTAAACTAACCGGTAGTGGAAGACCAGTCATCGTTGTCGAAAGAGAGCAGATCGAATTCTTACGTGAACTGCACTTCTCCTGGGCAAAAATCGCCAGTTTGTTAGGAATCAGTGAAAGTACGTTACGTCGAAGAAGACGGGAATTAAATTTAAATGATGACAACGAGAACTGGACAGCACTGTCAGGTGCGTAGCACTGTTATTTATACCAGTAGCTTATCGGTATTAAGTCGAAAGGAAGTGGAGATGCATAAGTTCTATTAAAGGTATATAGTCTGCATGGGTGACAGTTCTAGTCTTTATATAAATGTATAAATGTTTCTTCAGATTCCCAGCTTGAAGACGCTGTCAAAGAAATTAGAAGTATTACTCCAAACATTGGACAACGAAGATTGCTTGGAGCTCTCAGGGCAGGAGGATTTCGAATCCAACGATGGAGGGTTCGCAACTGTCTTCGTAGACAAGACCCGCTTGGGACTGCACTTCGCTGGACTACTCCGGTTTACCGTAGAAAGTACTCAGTACCAACGCCGAACTCTTTGTGGCACATAGATGGCAATCACAAGCTCATCAGGTACCGCTTTGTTGTGCACTGCTGTGTTGATGGTTATTCAAGGCTTATTGTGTATGCCGCCTTAAAGGACAATAACCGAGCAGACACGGTGTTGGAACTGTTCATGAAAGGCGTGCAAGAATTTGGTTTACCTTCAAGAGTAAGAAGTGATCATGGATTGGAAAATGTCGGGGTGGCACAGTACATACTAGAGAATCGAGGACTGGACAGGGGAAGTATGATAACGGGAAGCTCTGTACACAACTGCCGCGTTGAGCGCGCTCATCGCGATATTTACGCTGGTGTACTTTGTCACTTTGCCAATATCTTTAGTGGAATGGAAGACATGGGTATTCTGGACCCGTTAAATGAGGCACACTTATTTGCATTGCACTTTGTTTACATACCAAGGATAAACAGGGCATTGCAACACTTTACAGGTCAGTGGAACAATCACCCTGTTTCTGGTGAGCACCAGTTGTCTCCACTTCAAATTTTCACTTCTGGGATTTTGGAGAACATACACTCTGGATACTCTGGAGTTGACAGTTTTTTAAACCCAAATGAAATTCCATTATATGGGTTTGATCCAGATGGCCCTTTTCCGTTAGATGACAACGATTACCAGGTTTCAATACCAGCAGTTGATGTTCAGCTCACAGCACAACAACTGCAAATTTTGAATGACTCATGTCATCCTTTGAATGAGGATGGTGAACATGGTAGAATTCAATATTTGAGATGCATGGACATCCTTATCAATCAAGAAACTTTCTTGAATTAAGCCCGTTTGGTGGTAAATAAATTTGAACAGAAATTCCAAGTACCCAGCTTTAAAGTTGAAATCCGTTGTTTAGTGGGAAACTAGTTCTAGAAATATTCGTTTTATTACGTCATGGTTTTTATGAGGATTGGATTGGTTGGGCAGCAGAGTTTACACTAAAAGCGCGACTGGGGGGGGGGGGGGGTGTTATTTCCTTTTGCTTCCCACTGCCGCTCGATTGGTGACTAGCAAAGTCAGTGACAGATTGGAAATGTCAACAGTGTGAAATTTATTATTATCCTTTCAAATTACATCAATCAGAATAAAACACAACAGATGCAACCTAATGTTAACAACAGTCAACATTAAAACATTAAAACCTCAACAATACAACTCAAAGGAGCTGTTTGCTCAAATCTCAACTACAAATATAGATAACAAGCCTGCTATAACAATAGAACTTTTCCCTAATGATTTCCCAGTATAATGTACAGGAATCGGTGCACAAATAATGTGTGCATTGGTTAACGTTTTAAAAACTGTAAATAAACATCAAAGCCAGTTAACACAATTTATAATAAAAGGAGATCACTGGTATGTTTATAAACAATGTGCTACAGAACTGACACATAAAACAGTCGTCTTCAATTTTGGTTAAAAGGTTTATCACACGATGTCCATTTCCCAGTAATCGGATGTCAGTATTGCACTAAACTCCTCCCTAAGTTCGGGATATGACTGATATGTAGATGATAGCTCCAACAAAGTATTACAAGTGTGGGCAATTGGTCGGCGTCCCAAGTCAGCTACATTTGTAAAATGTACTTGAATTGCATCAAAAAGCATTAACTCAGACCCACTGATAAACCTTACAAATTTTGATAATTTCTGAGGAGTATCAAGGCCTTTAATATATCTTTTGAGAAACTTAAGGCTATCCCTTTCCCCATCAATCTCAGGGTTTGCCTGTAGACAACTAAGAAGCTTACTGGTGGATGGAATTAACAATTCGTACCTTGTGGAAAGTGCTGTCAAATCAGGGAAACTAGGAAGCAGGGTGCAAACTATATCCTTCCAGCAGTCCGCAATATATTGCGGCTTCTGCAGAAGCTCCTTATGGGCTATTTCTTCAATGATGTGAACAATATTTTCAGAATTAACCTTACTTCGACAATCATAATTACTCAGCACTTCTAAAAGCTGGTCCATTTCATCTTTATCATCCCACTGCATATCACCAGCTAGGCACTGGTCAATCACACGTTTTTCATCAGCTGAAATGTAATTTCTAAAGGATTGGGTTAGCATGCAGCTACTTACAGCAGATTCCCCCCAAAAAAGACAGGCAAGGAACATTTGAGACAAAAGGACTGGTAGGTATTGACAAGTTAAATATCCCTTTACCAAAATTCTACCAACAGCAACCGATTCTTCTCTTTGGTAGTCATGCCTAACACATGGTACACGCTCATTTTCTCCTATAAACAGGGAATCATATGTTTCTTTCCAAAAAAGAGAGAAAACATCTCTAAGTACCCCAACACCTCTGCCTACTTCTTCGACTCCCCTAGCATCAATAACAATTATCTCTATGTCTTGACCCATGATTAAAGGATCTCGGAATAAGTCAATCATATCTCTCTTAATGTTTAACCGTTGGACATAGATGGTACGTTTTTGTTGAGGTTCAGGTACAGGTTCAATTATTGGTACAGGCAACTCAGATGTTACATAGTTATTGCCTAAAACATCAGATGATGTAGAGTTATTGCTAAAAACAGGCGAAATTACTGATACAGGTGACTCAGGTGTTACCAAAACACTATCAGAGTTACTGCTCTCTACATTATTTAACTCTGCCTCTGCCTGGAAGGGGTGGTGCAAAAACTCATCCACAGCTGTGGCTTGCTTTTCCTCGCTCTCCTCACATGCAAGCAACACAGGGTTCCTTTGTGTTCCATTAACACTGAAAAGAAATAAAGTTGACAGAAAACTTAAAACACAAAGTAAACCAAGTGAAAAATTGATGTAAAATACTTTGAAGTGTTCATTTTATTATCATATGAACAAGAAGCAGTATACCGATAACAAACAATATCCTGCCGCATAAGGTTTCAATCAATCAATAAATAATCAATCAATCAATCAATCAATCAATCAATCAATCAATCAGTCAGTCAATAGATGCATGGATCCCTTTTGAGACAAACTGGAGAATATTTACAACAAAAAGACATTGTCAAGAACAGTAGCACAAACTGAGATGTCAGTCTATATACAAGAACTAATTCCACAGCATTGGGATGCTGTCAAATTAACTTTCATATCTATTTATACTGAGGTTTTGTGACAAGAGAAGAATACAAAAACACTCACAGAAATCTCCACAGGTCTTATTTTTTGCCGTCCAGTGCAAAATTTAAAAGAAAAAATACCTTGGACTTCTATCTAACACTGGGTTCTCTAGTTCCTCGTCGGTTTCACACTCGTCCTCAGATTCCAAAGGGGTCAGTGACCTAACATAAACAGCTCCTTGACCAGCCATCCTGGTCACTCTTTCTGCATCCAGAGTTATACCATCTGCCAACTTAGGAGTTACCAGCTTTCCATAACATGGCTAGGTTGAGAAAAACACTGATATTAATTGAAGGCTTCTTGAAAATTGCAAGTGCACGAATGAAATAACAACAATAAAAGCTTATGTATTTTTTGTATTAAAATGATCACAATAGAAGATGCTAACATGAGTTGACTTGACAAGCTACATACCTTGACATATTCAAAAAGCAAAAGCTTTGGGAAGCGATTTAAAATGGCACTTTTAAGGGAATTTGCATCCCAGCATTTGTCAAAAGGAAACTCGTGGCAGACAAGATCTCTTTCTTCTAAATTTAGACGGGTGTTGTGAGTAGGCACTTTGTTTATCTTGGGACTTGGAATGATAACAAGATCCTTGTAAACGACTGTCTTGGATGGCCGACCTCTGGTGGACTTTATGGGCTGCTTTGGCCTTGCTGTTCTCCTACTAATACCACTCTTCATGTTGTTAGCCGCGTTTGAATAGAACTGTTTGTAAACACTGGCGAAGACGTAGATTGAACGGCACTTTCCTCGTTGATAGTCTGGCGTTGTCCAGGTTCCTCGCTGTTAACAGTTAGACGTTCCCCGTTGTTCGCCTGTCTGGGAGAGACTGACGTTGAATTCAACCGAGGGACAACGTTTCTTGTAAAACCAGGTCTCAAATGACTTAAAACTTCCAAGGCATCCGCGGCCGCACGACATGCAGAAGAAAGTTCTTGCTCCATGTGAC
Organism: Siderastrea siderea; assembly: GCA_964030785.1. Taxonomy (NCBI): domain Eukaryota; kingdom Metazoa; phylum Cnidaria; class Anthozoa; order Scleractinia; family Rhizangiidae; genus Siderastrea; species Siderastrea siderea. The sequence goes on along the minus strand of OZ034970.1, from coordinate 19,334,753 downwards.
CGGAATCCAAAATGGCGGATAGTGACCCTCATGAATCACGGTAATGTGATCACGTGTTTGCATACTAATTAGAATAAAAATATAAAATCGAACTTGGAACGCAAAAAAATATATATATGGAACAAATATAAAAAATATACAACGCATATATAAAATAAAGATAAAGGAAAAACACAATGGGCTTAGCATTTATATATAAAATAATAGGAAGATATGTAAAAAATATAACAGCAATATAAAAACATACAGAAAGGAAATAAAAAATGTGGCACAGAAATTAAATAGTTGCATTACATATTAAATTGTTTGAATATTGACTGGAAAGGCGCGCCATAATCCTGCTCAATCTTGCGGAATATCCCCTGATTTAGCCAACTCGGCCTACGGCCTCGTCGGCTAAGTATCAGGTGATATTCCGCGCGATTTCGCAGGATAATTGTTAACTATTTACCATATGTGTAAATATAGTTTCGTTGAGTTCATCAATTAAGAAAAATATATCAAAAGTCCGTATTAAGAAATCCCTGTTTTTAAATATAAATGATTAAAAGATACTGAGAGGTGGAGGGAGTAAAAAACGAGGGGCTCCCCTCGTTTTTTTCCCGCTCTTTCGCTCGTTTTTCGCTTGCGCTTTATTTTTCGCTCGCGCTCCACTATCTGAACGCTTGGAACAGGCTATGGAGAGAGAGGTCAGACTTCAAATCGTTATAAAGACAGATCAAAACAGAAAAAACGAAGGTCATTTGTCAGTGATTTGTGCGAAAGGCTGAAAGCTGTTAAAAGGTTAATAACCACTTGTCCGTTCAAAAGAAATAATTGAGCGTTTTCACTAACTTCTGTGGGCCGGATAAAAATTGAAAGCTGATGATCCGTTGACGATTAAACATTCGTTCCCCTAGAAAAATGTCGAAAATTTTTATTGTTCACGGATGATCATATTTTGAGATTAACTATATGGTTCGCGGATAGGGACATTTTGAGATCAACATTTCGGTTCGTGGGTAGCGACATTACAAGGGGGCCGTCTTTGATAAACCACACCCGAACAGGTTTTCTTGTTTAGCTTTTTCAGGAGCCCATTACCCGGAGCGTCCAACTGCCATAAATTCGTGTAACAGCGTTTTTACGAGTAGGTTTATTTTAAGATAAGCCTTTCCCGCGAAAATAACTGTTTCCGATGACGTCTGCATTAAATCTAAGTTACTACTTCCCTTGTAAATACTGAAATTATCGCTTGAAATACTGCCAGAACACTCCGATAAAGATTCCTCACTGGTCACTGGTATCCGTTATGTTTATTTCCAGCGTGGAAGAGTTGTCGTAGTTCGAATTTCGTACTCAGTCTATTATTAATTAAGCAATCGCTTTTTGATTGGCTATTTCAACCAATTCGCGGGAAAAGCTTATCTAAAAATAAATTTACTTGTGAAAATGCTTTGTTTACTCTTGCGTGTCCTGTGTCCCACGTGACATGAGCGTAAGCTTACTTGCGAGAGCTGCCACACATCTGGCTAAGAAGTTTCGCATAGGGACCCATATCAGTGATATGGCAGATTCTGCGGAGAAGCGTTCGACCGAGGAAGAAATGCGAATAATTTGGGCATGGTTTAGTTGCTGGACCGACCAACAGAAGTATCATTTTATAGATATCCTCGCAAGCAAGGTGACCCCTCGCAAAGTCTGTTCATTGTATGGTGCGATGGAGTCACTCTCTCTTCAAGAGTCAAGGGGCCTGGATGTATTTAGTTGCCAGCTCAGAATGTTTAAAAACTGGTTTTTGCATTGGACTGACGATGAGAAAAACTTGTTTGTAAATGGGCTTGAGGAGAGAGACTATCAAACAGTCCAGTATTTTTACGAAAAAGTGTCACAATCAGCTCAACAGGAGTAAAACTAACGCGAACACTGTTCAACGTGTCACGTACGTAACGCGTCGATGCAGGCAACGTTGGAGGTACGCTTTATACAGTGTACATCAAAATCTGCAAAATAATATCCACCGTTGATCTTCGAATGAAACTTAGTGTTAAAAAAAGATGAATATGGCGCAACAGATGGTTTTATCCTCCAATAAGTTTTATTTGTTTATTTATTTGTTTATTTATTACGATTTTTATTGCCAAAAATACAATCAAAGATGTAAAAGTAGTAAGATGAAGCCATGGAAGCGATGCAAGAGAAGCCTTCAAACTAACAACACAAGAGAGCAGAAGTTTCCTGCTAGTCAAGCAAGATTAAAATCACCGGGTGTCAAGTTCCGATTTAGCCTGAGAAAATGGCCGATGTTTCGCGAGGTCGCCACTTGAGCCCTCGCAAAACGACGTCTGAGTAACGAGCACAGAAATTCCATACTGATGATGCGTCACTGACCAGATCTTGGTAGTACTTCCGATTAGTTGAAACGAAGTTCCCGCGCATTTCAACCAATCAGAAGCACTACCTAGATCTGGGTAGTGACGCATCATCAGTATGGAATTTCTGCGCTCATTACTCAGGTGTCATTTTGCAAGGGCTCAAGTGGCGACCTCACGAAACGTCGGCTGTTTTCTCAGGCTAGTGACTGTTTTTTCTTATTTTTCTGAGTCATTCCTATTTTTCCTATTGTTTTGTTCACGTGGTGGACAAAGATGAAGATTTTTATGCCATATAATCCAGGATGCATTTATACTATTTATACCAAAATGGCACCCCTATGTAGAGCAAAAATTGCACCCCTTATTTATACCTCAAGGATAACCCAAAACAGTAGAATATCCTATGGCCACTGCATTTTCCCCTGCATTTTCAGTTGTTCTTGGTCAGTTACCGAAGGCTCCACAGTTGCATGTGTTTCGCATTGCTATTTTGCCAAAATACGGCACCCTTTTATACACTTAACTGTAGCTGCCATCTCTTTTAGTGATCTTTTGGTGATCCTTTATTTAATGTACTAAGATAACAAATTTTCCTACCCTTTAGAATCAGGACTGCGAGCTTACAAAGGTACCCCTTTCCATGGTCCTACCATATAAACAAAGTGCAACCCACAATTCCTTGATTCGCTCTGACGAAGGGCTAACACTCGAAACCTCAGCTTTTAATTTCTTTATGGTGGCCAATTTACCTTATCAACTCAGTTGATAAATCCAAATTTTCCCACCGATACAGCACCACAGTTTCTTTAGAAAATAACCCCCTTTCAGGCGAAGCCTCCCCATGTTGCCCACTGCAGGTAGTGCCCCCGCTGGGATTCAGGGCTGTGTTGGTTTATATAACCCTGCTGTGTAGCTATAGCACTAGTTAGGGCTGTGTAGCGCTATTTTGTAGTTGGGGGGGGGATGGGTACTCCCTTATATGGTCTATATGGGGACATGCCAATGGACATTGTACACCCATTCTCAGCTAACAGGGACCATTGGCACTTTGAAAGGTAGAAATAAAAGTTTTCCCAACACCCTTTTCAATAGAATTTTCGAACACACTATCATTTGAACTTTGTTTTCCTTAAATTGGACAGAAAACTAACAAGTTCTTGTCTTACTTCCAGTAAATTATGTTATGGTAACTTAATATTACAATCTACTTTTATTCCTCTCTAACTAGTCCAAAATTAAGGCAAAAGCTTTTAAAACAGCCATTTTATTTCTTGAGTACTTTGCTAGCAAGTTTCTTCAAAACACCAGTTGCCGACTTCTCTATTTAGAATGTAAAATACTGTCCATGAAACATAGTAACATAATTTACTTTCCAAAAAAATTAGCTCTTCCAAGCGAGCTGATCGCAATATTTTTTCTTAGAGTGTTTCAACAACCCATTTTTAGTGACTGCTGTTTTGAAGTAGAATGATAGTAAGGGAAGAACGTGCAAAAAACAAGTGAGGAAAAGAAAATCAGCTTGTAAAAAATGCAGTCCCCAGACATGGTAACGTAAAAACGCTTAATAAACTTTCAAGAAAGTGAAAAATATCTGAGGCTTACAGTTAATAAATTTACAAACCTTTGTGTAAGATGTAAAAAACCGGAATGATTTTTATTATAATCACCTAAGCATTTACTGTTATAGATATCTTATAAAGTTTTATTTCCTGCTAAGCGACAGCTGGATTTTGGCTACTTGGGATGACATAAAAATCACTAAAAAATAACCTGACTAATCCACTCAATAATTTTTTTTCAGGTAACTTCTTATGGAACAAAGATTAAAATAAAAAGTTTTTTTTATGTTACAATGCCCTTGTAATGTCAGAAAAAACAAACATAAACTGGCTCAACATCAATGGTCCCTGTTAGCTGAGAATGGGTGTAAATTGTTTTTGTTCTCTCTGCCCTGCACAAGGTACCAGGTATATAATTTTATGCGAGTCTGTCCTAAACAGGGTTAGTGTGTGAATAGGCTCTCTAGTAGGGGAAAGGGTGAGAACAAGCGAAGAGCTGGGGAGGGGGTGGGGAAGGGAGGGGAGAGGGAAGGGTTCATGCTTCACAGAACAGCTACTAACAATCCTAATCATTTTAATTCCTGTTCAGCTGTTCCTACTCATTTTAATATACCAGATCACTCGATTGCAGACATGTGTTATTCCCCTGGAATTACAGCCTTCCAAAAACACAGCCTGCCGTAAAGCAAGAGAGGCTTACCTCATAGAGAGAGGTAGAACTTCATCACCGGACAGTTTAAACCGACATAATGAACACTGACCATGTATCTCTAAAATAACCTCTTTGTTTGTACACAATATACATGAGTCTATTAGTACCGTTTGTTACATTAATGTCACATTTTTTATTTACCCTTTACAGTATTTTTTTAACCTTTTAGTTATTTCACATTAATTTATTATCGTATACTGTTACAAACATTGTTGTCATGTATACTAGTTAACCATTAACTACTTTGTTTATGTTTAAGGTGGCTCCCTATAGATTTATGACTGCGCGTGCGCTGATGATGTGAGCTGTAGTAATCTGCGCACACTCACTTGAAATCGTAAAATTTTCCTGACATTTTATGAAGTCAGCATAGCCAAAAAAGCAAAGCTAACAGTGAATTTTCTTGCATTTCTAGTGAATTTCCACATACTATTTTTTGGAAAAATTCTGTCAGAGCAATTCAATTGAGTGGTTAAAAATAAGAAATCATGTGATAACGGTGAAACCGTCGGAACGACCCCATATTTCTTCCCCCTGCAAAATGTTAGTAAAAATCATTTTTACAATATGGGAAAGTTTAAAATATTAAAGAATAAAGATTAATTAATGGAAAATATCCGTCATTCTTTAGACGTTTTGTTGCAATGACAACAGCCTATGCCTAAGAAACAAAAAACTGAAAAATAAGGGTAACTATGTTGGTAACCTTACCGGCAAATCACAGGAACAAAGATTGCAAGACAACAGAACTAGGGTTTTCTTTTGTAACTCTTGCCAGTTTGTATAGTCACTTCTGTAGAAACTTTAGGGAGCCACCTTAAATTTAAATATTGGAGCCGCTATGCGCTTCAGTTTAGCACTGGCCCTGTAGAAGACTAGTTGTATTAGTTGAAATATTGAGGGTCCACAATAGTGTTCTTAGATCCCGCCTATTTTTTCCTGTTAATCCTGCCATCCCGCCCTTCTTTACGTCGAAATCCCGATCCTGCCTAAATTTTTAAATAGTTTTCTACTTTCATGATGAAAACCTCACCTTTATTCAATGGATAGATGGCAGTACAAGTGAACACGTTTTTATGGTCGATTGTCTCGATATCACCTAAAATTTTATATCGCCACTATAAATGACCATAAAAAGTGTTTCATTTGTGTTCTCCTGTTTTAGACCTTTTTTACCGTTTTCTCATCCAGGTATGAGTGAAAGGTAAAAATTGACAAAGAATGTTTGCTACGATATTCTGCCTATTCTCTGTCTTTCCTTTTTTTGGAAGACAAGTTGTGGGGTGGTAAGCGTGACTTGGGTTTGACCTGAAGGTCAGCATTTCCTTAGAGACAAACGTTTTTTCCACATTGTTTCTCTGTGTACATCCAGCTGTATATCAATGGGTTGTGTCCTTAGACAAGGCTAGGGGCACAAAGGTCATGCAAGATCAGTCCAGTTATGAGGTATGCAAAAATGAAAATGTAACAAAAGATTTATAAAAGTGGACTCACCTAACTTACAGTTTATTTTAAAGCTTTAGAATCATTTTTTAATCTCGTATTTTTAAATATCTCGTAGTATTGTCTTTTTATTCCTTACTGGTTTTATTTTTAACTATTCTTTGTAGTAAATTTTTAACATATTTAGATTTTAAATATTTATTGAATATTTTTAAGACTTTTCTTTCGGGAGTTTTTTTACACAGGGCCAACCTCTTAAACTCCCTTTTCAAAGCATTCTTTGTATATTCACCTCTGTTTTTTGTTGCTTTGAATAAATGTCCGAAGATGTTCCGACGATTTCTGAACACTTCCGAAGCTTTTCCGATGGCTTTCCCACGCATCAGGCCCGGCCAGGGGGGGTAGTGGGATACCAATATACCTCATTTCTTCCCCCTGGGATACCAATATACCTTAAAAATGCAAAAACGTTGATAACAAATACCTAAAATTATTGTAATACAGAATACCCTATACCTGAAAATTTTGGCACAAAATACCGAATACCTTGGTAAAAAACGCCCTAGATACCGTATACCCAAAACCCCTGGCCGGGCCTGACGCATTGAAACGCGACATTCAGCGCGTTCTGATACACTTACGACTCAAAATTGACATTAAGCGCCGTTTATTGGAATATTTTCGGGGGAATTGAATAAAATTTAAACACGTCCGGATTTGTGAGTGACTTGTGAGCCAAGCGTGAGAAATTACCCTTGATGCGTGAGATCGATGTCTTTGATCCACAGGCGTCGCATAATGCGTGAGAGTAGGCAGGTATAATAGCGCTGTGTATATGTTTACAGCCGTGTGAAGTTGGGTTGTTCCTCGTCGATTTGGCCTGTGTGGCAGGCAACAAATCTGACAAATCAGGAGGGAAACGGGGAAGCGCGAGCGCGAAGCGCGAGCCACGTGCACGGAGCGCGGGTCAATCCTCTACATGAAAGTTACACCACGTCCTTACCGTCCTAGCGACCATCCGCTGGTAGGGATGCCCCTCCGATTCACTACACGGAGACACGGACCCTTCACGGGAAAGGACAGGAGAGATGCCGATCAGCGATAAAACGTATAGGCTTTTGCTAAGTTCAGGACTTACTGCCGGTGGCCTAGGCCTGGCGTGGTTATTTATGAAGATGATTGTACCATCTAAAGAAGAAATGTTGAAGGTATTTGTCCACCATTCACTTTGTTGACGTCGGGTCACCATGTATAAGCTTAAGTTTAGTGGAAGTTGCGTGTAACGGAGTGCCAAGGGACTTGCGTTATGTAACGGGAACGAACTCAGTCTGGAAAGTCATATTTATACATTATCTTCATGTTAAATCCCCGCTGTTGTCCCCACTTTCGACGATGGCGCCCGGTTAAACAGACCTTTTGTTAATTTAAATCCTGGTTTTGGCCGCGTTAAATCGCCGCTATCTCCCGGCATGTCTTGGGGGTCGGGGGGCCGTCGGGGGTTTCAATTGACTGATGCATTAGCATTAACTGCGCAATTACTATCCTCAGGGGGGGCTGGCAGCTACCTTTGATCTTGCCGCTTTTGGCCTCTACATGATTGCCCCAGTAAAGAAATCTGTCAATCATTCGAAAACTCTAACGAGCATGCGCGAAGTGGAACGAAGTCTCGCGCGAGCTACTCGAGAATATGTGTCTTTTTTTTGTTCGTGGTGACTCGATTGTGGAAAAGGAATTCGCTTTTTGTTATTGTTTATTTGCTGTTAGTATTTTTGGCGACAGTACAGCGTTTGGGCACCACATTTCTCTAAATTCTGGATCTGTGTACACTCCTGCTGTGTATTATGTCAAGAACATGAGCGTGATGGTTGTGTTATCGAAAACATAAACGTTCGCGGTGTCAACAGCCACTTGACCTGGGAAATGGCATTCAAGTTGCAGCTTTCAACCTTCCATTTCGATCCATTTCTGTTTCTGAGACCATCAAAATCGATGGAATGAAGGACCAGCCTTATTTTAGGTTAGTAGAGCAGTCAATATTGAATATGTAAGTGACAAGTTTCGGTCTGAGATTTTCCCAGTTGAGTGTTGAACAAGCTACGCTCAAATTATAACTATATTCTAGCAGATGATTGTGGATTTCGTCATCTCAGGAAGATTTATAAGAATCTTTTTACTGTGGAAACTGTGGAATCTTCCAGCCAACAAAGCGAAAAGAGGAGATTTCGATTGCGAGTCTTCTTTAAGTCTGTTTCACAATGAAGACACAAAATCGAATGTGAAGGCTTAGAATGTATTAAAAATGGGCTTGAACTTTCACATGCACGTGCCTCAAGTTTTTTGCGTCTTATTTACAGCTGTAAGCGTAATTACGTGTAAAACACCACGTTTATTTTATGGAATTCTTCTTTTTTTGGCTTGAGTATTGCTTGGCGGCAGTTGTTTCTGCAAATATATTGGTTGGTTGCAGTTACAAGAAAAATAAGAACATTTGAGATGATAGAATTTTGCAACTGGAAAGAATAGCTTATAAAGGACAACCAACAAAAGAAGAATGCTTAACCTTACAAACAGAGCTGTCTGAGGTTTAATTTGCTTGTTTTGATAAGAGAACTTAAAAAATTGGCAAAGTAAATACACCTAGGTTTAGGAAAACTCCCTAGTTCCATATATTGTACTGACATGCTAAGTTTAATTCAATGGAAGATACAATGAACTATCACATTTCCAAGCATTTTCCCACATTACGCATGCAACTGTCCAATGAGAAGGTTTATAAACATTTGCTAGGGTAATCTGAAAAGATTGAAGGATTTGCAGTTATATGATTTTTTGTCTTTTGCCTGTAGCCTGTACAAGAAGCTTAATTCAAAGGAAAGACATTCAGGCCCATTTTTCTTAAGTGTCAGTGAAAAATTTGTAGTTTGAGTTCAGTAACACCACGTGAACTATGCAATAATGGAGTATTAGACAATGCAAAAGTTCTAAACTGTCCCTTCTGTTAAAAGAGCAATTGACTTCTGCTCACACTCTTTCAGACATTTGTACTTCTGATGAGGAAACAGTTCCAATTGCCAAGGAGAATTCAGTTTTTTTGAAGATGGATACATATGAAATAAATCAGGTGTGAACTGCCTGATGTAACAAATGTGGCCATAAAGGGCTTGCAGTTTCTAAATGTTTTCAACTTGAGCAGTTGAAAAGGCAAATTTGATCCTGGTCGAGACTGAATTTTTTCAAGTTTGCTTTTTCAACTGCTCAAGTTGAATGCATTTAACTGTGAGGATCATTGTTTCAGAACTGTTACCGATAAGGTAGGGGAAAACAGGTCAAAACAGTGTTGTATTGCTGGGTGTCAAAACGAGGCTGGCATGCATTCAGTAACTGTTTATAAAGGAGATGTGAAATAACCCCAGAATGGCCAATCAACCATGCTCTAAGTGTGCAACAGTCCTTTTGAAGTGTTTTCAGAAAGTTAAGGATTAACATAGCTGCATGTCCATGTATATGTCATCAGTCAAAGTCCCTGTACAACCAAAACCTTTGCCCAAAACATATTTATCAACATGCATCTTGGATAACCAACGCCTGCCAGATCCAAAGTGATGGTGTGTTTGCCAGAGTATCTTTACTTTACTTTACAGACTGTTGGAACCTTTGCAAACTCCACCCCCAAATGATTGTTTTGTTTGCAAAAGCCGTTCAACATCAATTGCACTGTCAAGAAAAATTCAAGTCCCTTCAGAATTCAAATGCCAATTTTCCACAAACCCATTCATGGTGAAATATATGAAGCCAAGGTCACCAAGAAAATATGTGAAATGACTGGCTGAAGTATTGCTGTCAGTTGAGCAACCTGGCCCCTTTAAGTTTCAGTTCTCACCCCAGAGGTGTGATAGACAAAATCTAAATAAAAAATTACTTCACCTTTTTCTCCAAAATAATGAGCTTTATTATAAGGTATACCTACACACTGTAGGCAATATCTGTGACTCACATGGCGAAGTCAAAGAGCAAAGTGTTGTAAACATCACCTCTCAGCTTTTCACCATTTAAGGATTCTAGAGAGTTGTACATGTACATGAAAACATCTCTTGTGGACTGTAAGGTAGTAACATAACTTGGGCAAAACAGAAAATAATTTGGATCAACAAAACCTCCACAATTAATTGTTGGCTCCTCCTGGGTAGTTCCTATAAAGAAAGAAAAATCTACAGTGTATGTAAATGAAACAAGGACAAAGTCTCGAGCGACAATTCTTAGTTAAGGAGTAGAGCGAATCTGGCCGCTGTGAAATGTGTCAGAAAATCCTTCAAAACTCGTAAAATCAGTACCAGAAAAAGCAGAAAGGGCAACCAAATCAGATAGAAACAAAGGTCAAAAAAAGCGATCGAAACCTTCCTTGAATATTTAAACCTGGAAGAACGGAAATAATGGTGAACCAACACAAACGCGCGTACACGAAATAACGGCTAATTCTCCTTCCTCGCCACCGCCATGTTTGTTTGGAATAAAATTAGTACACAGTCCTACTCGGCCAAATTTCTTTACTGGGGCGATCATGTAAACTCGGTTCCAGACCTCGCTGCCAGCCCCCCCTGACTATCCTGATTCGTGATTTAGGTGCTGTTGATATGTTACCCATTCAACTTCAGTTCCGTGCACGTGATGACGTTTATTCGTTGTATTAGGGTACGTAAATTTTAAGTTCGGACTTACGGATTGTGTTCGTCATATCGGGGGTCTTTTATACCTGCCAACTTTTTGTGATTCATAGGGGTGACATTTTTATCCTGACAATATCAAGATTTTTCGTAGGGAACCGATAATATCCGAAGATGTCCGACGATTTCCTAAGATGTCCAAAGATTTCCAGAGACGTTCTGAAGACGTTCCGATTTATGGCCAGTAAATCAATGCTTTGATCATTTAAGATTATATGGAGCTTGTCTCGACAAGTATGACCATGTCTCCAGTGACTTTCCCTACTAAAATCCAAGATTTCGTGAAAGTATGATCATTATTTTCTTGGATTGGTTCGAGTTTATTTAAATACTTTATAATTTTTTTTTCAAAATGAGTCGGTTAAGGCACAGGTGGCCCAAGCTCAAGATAAGAGAAAAACGTTGCAAACATGACTCTAGCATATCGGCGAATAAGGTGGTGTTGTGTTTCAATGGTTTGAATTATAAAGGTTTGTACGGGAAGACATGGGATTTGTTTTAAATAGTAGAGATTATTGTTGTTTGACAATAAATTTAACTAATCCTGTTGCCTTGTTATATTCTTTGTCATTTGCCACCTTCTCGGGCCGATTTGAAGCCATTTTGGCGATTTAGCGATTCTCGAAGTTTCCACTGCTAAGAGAAGCGTAAGGCAGAACATTGCTTTCCAGGATGCCTGCCGCTCGAAGCCCAAAAAACCCACTGAAATTTGCCCTGCTGCTCCAGTGTCTCCATAGAATCAAAGTAGAGATGTTAAGCTTTCCTCTCAGCGAAATCCCGGATCGATTGCGGCCCAACTGCGTTCGCTACAAAGCTTTTCTTTCGAGTCAGCTGCGCTGCTGAACTTTCAAAAGATCTTCAGCCAGAGCGCTATGGACACACTGAACTTTGGAACAGCACCTGGCACCTGAACCTGGCAGCGGTAGACAAACACCACAAACATGACTCTAGCGTATTGGTTCTGTTCTGTTCTGCCTTGCGCTTCTCTTAGCAGTGGAAACGTCCGCCAAGCGGTGTTAGACCTTTGCCTGTCATGAAAGGAAATACTGAAATAGCTGTCAAATACTAGTGACAGAAAAGAAGGAGGACTGTTAATAACGGGAGGTGAAATCCAGTGGTACTGTTGTTGCTGGTGGGACTAAAGTGTTGCTGAGACATCCTAAGGATGAATCGTTCTCAGTAAATGTTATGAAAGGCAAATTCTGGTGTATGTTGTCGTGGTTATGTTTAATACTTGGAAAGTATCTAGCTGCCAACGTCAAGAAAGGTTATTATGTGGGAAATTAATTACTACACGAGGCTGGATCTTCTTGGATAGTATAAGTGGCACAGAAGAAAAACTAGTTAGTCTTTCTAATTTTTTTGCTTAACTTGTGATTTTGAACCAAGTTGTTTGATTTTAGTTGTTTGGATTTTTCCGGAAAAGCAAACTGGATTTAATGATTATGTCATAAGACATGCTTTAATGTGTTTGAGATAAAGCAACGACTTAGTTTTTTACTATTTTCTCCAGTTTCTGACAATGTGTTTGTCTTTATCGATAACCACAACAGTATATAAATACATCGAGTACCCTGGGTGCCAGAGGCTTTCTCATGGTCATATTACATGCCTCTTATGTTTCTCTCGCCAAGCGTGCCGCGAGAGAGCCTCTGGTACCCAGGGTAACAAACGAGCTGAGTCACCAGATTTTAAACATTACATCACTTGGTAAGGCAAAAGGCAAAATACTGTCACAATTTTCATCTCACTGGTTTAAAAGCATGTTTAGATTCTGACGATGTCAGCGACGTGTTATCTTTGTTGACAATCCTGCTTTTAGAGTGCTATATTCACAACAGTATAGAAATACATTGCTCAAAACTCTTGGTATCGACATTTAAATTTTTAGTTTTATTCAACAAAATATTCAAAGCGATAAGACAGATGAGCAAAGTCATCAGATCTTTTAAACATTACGTCATTCGGTAATGCAAAAGGCAAAATAGTGTCACAATTTTCGTCACGCCGGTCAAGTAAAAATACTCATAGAGGGTGGAGTGGGCCAAAATGACTGGTAGATGTCTATAATGCGCTTTCTTGTAACCTGTACTGTAGAGCATAGCAATGATTTACTTCATATTTGCATTCACGCGTTGGCTTAAGGAGCCCTTGACATGATTAAAGGGAACTGTGCATAAAGTGTGGTTCCCAGGTATGGGGAGGAGTTAAACTCTTTTGGGCTGTTACGTTGCCCATACTGATCAGTCATAAGGATGTGGTTACTTTATTGGGAAATTTATCGCCCATTTATTGAAATGCGTCTGTTTTGAGAGTTGTGATGGCTTTTTTGGTCACGGTTTTGAGGAAGACCGACCAAAAGACAGCAAAAAATGGTCTTGAGTGAAGAATGAGGTTATGAGCGTAGTCTGCAGAGCTATGTTTGGTGAGGAGAGGGTGAATAATTCAGTTCACCTCCTTTCCAGGGTATTGGTTACCTTTTCAGTTGATCAAATTTCAGCATTGGTTGCTGTAATTCTATAAGTCTAAGAGAAGACTTTGTTTACAACTGCCACACCAACACGGGAGCCAGGTGGCACGGTTTTGCAGCCCTCGGGACTACTTGTTCTTTTCATCGGACGTACAGAGTTACCGCACTTTTGCTGCAACTTGCTGTTACAGATGCTTGAATGTTATCAAACATACAATCAGGCATGCCTCACTTGCTTTCTTTTCAAGACAAACCAACACTTTGTCGGTTCTGCGCGCATTGCGAGCCTATGTTTAACCGATGACGTCATGCGGTTGATGCTGTAAACCTAAAATAACGGCGCTTGTGGATGGTGGATGTCTTGTGGATGGATCTGGTGGATGTCTTCAAGTGTGTGAGGCGGGGGGTGGATACTCTGTGAGGTGCTGGGTGGCTGTGTGCCACCGGGACACTGAAATCCTTGCCTTTCAATGTCAGAGGGCCACATCCATACGGCTTATAGATGGAAATACGACCCCCGGGGATCCCGGGAGTTTTGTATACTTGATGTCTTGCAGGGTTTAATTCGCGTTGTAGTCCTGCATTTACTTAGCCATGGTAAAAATTTCCACAGCAACAAACACAGCAGAAATTCTACGCAAGATGGAGTCGTCAGTTGGAGAAAAGACAGAACGACTTGGCCACAGCAAGCCAGTTTGGTTTACTTCGCGAATTCATGCACGTGTAATTTGTTTCTGTCTGCTTTCCTTTTTTTAATTTCCAAGCGGAACTATTAGCTTTCGTACTTCCAACCAGCCTGATGGAGTCAATTCCAATACAAGACAAACATTTTTAGGTTTCTAGTGGCATTACAATAAAAAATAAATTATTGAAGATCAAAGGAAAATAATAAGAACCCGAGGTCATGAGCAAGCGATTTTTGCATAAGGTTAATAAAATTTACTTACTCTTGAAGAAGTAAGCAGGATATAAATATTTCTGTCCTCTTTGAAAGCAAAGCAAAAGAAGAAGCACTACAAGCCGAGAACTGTGAGAATGTTATTAACTCCTGTAGAAGCGTGTCTTTGCGAGTTTGGCATAAAATAAATTTGGAATATCAAATTTCAACCCGTTTATGCAAATTAGACCGTGTTTGCTTATCACTGAAAACACAGAATAAACTACAGACACCTTCTCCAGCCAAAAATATTATTCAAATAAACAATACATTTACTTTTGGGCAGCAAAAAACTTTCGATTGTCTTGCGTGCGTTCACACAGGCATATAATTTTTGCAGACACTTCAGGTCTGTTCAATGGTGACCAGTTAATCAATGTCTTTTTACCTCCCCATCAAAAATACAGATACCTGGCAGCCGAATGGATTTCAAAACTGAAATCCAAAAACATATTCCGTACAAAAAAAGGGAAAAAATACATCAAGTTCACGTGATCATGTGTTTCAAAGCTTGATCTGTCCACATGTTAAGATCATGTTAAAAAAAATGTCACAGCACCAACAAAATAATTCTGCATGACACATGCGTCACACTACAAACAAAAATAATTGGTGACAACCAAAAGAGGAGCGGCTTTGTGAACAAAATTACAAAAATGATAGAAATCAGGATCAAACATTCAGTTAAACAATTTTTAAAAAGCAAATCAACATTTAAAAATAACATTTACCGTACTGTAGCGTTTACCCAGGTCTTGTAAAATCTATTTGAAGTCTGTGGTTCGGTTTACATTTAAGAGCAAACTTTACAGGCCTTAGGTCAGGGTCTCTTGCAAGTCGAAAGAATCTCAATGCGAAACGGGTTTTCGTTGCGTTAAAGGACTCCATGTCTTCTTTTGAGAGGTTGATTATTCCTTGGCTTGATTTCTTCCCATTTTGAGCTCCTAAATAGAAGTATCTTAATTTTAAGAGAAGAAAAATACATCTTGAAAATCTAGGACAGATCCCAAGTGGTAGGCCAAAAAGCGGCCTTTCCCCAACTGCGTCCCCAGGGTTCTTCTCGGTTTTGAAAGAGTCTTGTGACGAGGTTTGGCGTTTCCCCTACTCCTTAAAAACTCACAAATATATGTACAAAAGAGAGTTTCTGATTGGTTTGTATGTCTTCTAAGCAATTGACAGCACTAGAGGGCAGAAAAATGCATAGTAGGGGAGGTAGGAGACAAAGTGTCCTCCACGCGGAACATGCGTGGAGCTTGGCTGTGTGACCTAGCTCGAAAACAAGATATAAAATAATGATTCATTCTCTGCGCAAGCCAAACTCATGAGTTAAAACGTCATCGGTTCTGCATGCACTGCATGCCTATGTTTCTGCTATGACTGGAATCTTGTCACATTCATCATACATGATGTAACTGGTCACAACATGATCAGAAATGTTAAGTCACCAGAGAACGTTTGAGCTTCCTGATATTTTCCACGATCAGGTTGTTAGGTTTATCATAACAAAGCACAGGTTTTTTAACCACAAGTTGTCGGGGAGGGGGGGATGCACAGTCCGCACTGCAGTAGTAGTAGTAGCAGTGGTGTGAAATCCATAGGTTGTCCTCTTGAATTTTGTCATATTGTGGAACAAAACGTCATTGTCTCTGCATGCACTGCGTGTCTATGTTTGAACATGTGAGAAAAATGTGATCAGAACATTCCAGAAGAAAACGTGACCAGAAAAGCACTTTTCTTAAAGGGGCATAGTCACGAGGATTTCGCAGATTTCTGGTCAAATCTGCGCTAAAATTATTGGGAGCTAACTTTATCCATGCCCAACATTGTGTTTGAACATTTAAAGAAACAAATTAACTTAATTCCATTAAGAGAAAACAAACCATGACCATTTGCTATCGATTTAATGTCAACACGCTGAAAGAATTTGAAAAGTTTAGCCTAATTTTTTCAAATTGCAATCCATTTCCATCCGTGCTATCCGTAGCAACAGACAACAGAAAATAGTTTCAGTGAAGTAATATAGTCTTTGGTAACAAAACTAGACCATTATTTGTGAGCGTTCATTGATGTGAGGACATATTTTTCATTTTTAAAGTGAACTAAAATAGCGTAACTATGCCCCTTTAATGTAATGTTGCCTTAATGTAACATGTCTTCACCAGAGCAAGGAATCAACATATTCAGTTATCATAAAACAGGGCAACCAGCAGCATTACTATGTGACAGTTAATTATAGGATGACATTAAAATAGGCGTCTGAAGTAAATAAAGCTCGTCATTTCCCTTTCCTTCAAAGACAACATATCCTAACACGTCTGTTTCTTGCATTTTTGATGTATTCAAGTCCTGCCAGGCATGAAAAAACTTGCAAAGTTCAATGGGTCTCTATTAGAATGCTTTGTTACATAATCTTGTGTTTGGTTCGAGATGTTTTGAGGGTTGCATTTCATTCCAAAGGTTCAAAACAAGCAGCAGTCAACTATGCAAATTTGTTCAGCTACACTTTGAACTGTAACTTGAATTTTAATATTAGTTTCATTCAAGTTTTTCAGTTTTAGGAATAGCTACACATGGCTTGACAAAAACTTGAATTCCAGCTTGCCCTTTGGGCAAGCAAGTTGTAGAATTTGCTTGCCTGAGCCAATTTCCCACTTGCCCGCATTAAAAAAACTTCCTCATGCTCATTAACAAAGATCTCACAAAGTGTTTAATGAGTGATCGCTCTCCTTCTGTTGAACATTTTGCTATGTAATATAATGTGGGAGATTGTTTACATTTACATAATGTACTGTTCCCCTGAGTTTTTTTATGATACTCTACTTCTCTGTATTATGTAACATTAATGTTTGCTGACCGAATGCACTAAGTTTGTGTGGATCAGAGTTAGAAGAGTTTTGTTTTTAACGCACGTGTAATAGTAGGTATTGATTGAGGATTGAGGATTGATCCTCGAGGAAATTTGGAAGACGTTAACGGTTAAGTAAAGCATTTGTCTAAATGTTTAACAGACCATGTTCAAAATGCACATTTGTTGTGAAAAGAAGTCTGATCTAGGCAGATTTTGATCGCGTGCTATCCAACCAGTGTGGTTCTCAGATCCTCATCTTTCCAGACCTCAGAGCATGTCAAGCCTGAAAGCATTCCTGCATTTATTAATATAACTCTGAATTGGCCTTTGATTGTTTGATATATACTTACAGTTACCACAGATTAAGAAGCAATTTAGCAACACATTCAAAATTTTATATAAAACGCAAGCTCAAGCTTATGTTTACTCCACTTTTTTGCTTTGATTCTGTCTGCATATGGTGTGTGGTATGCGGCGCAAAAAAATTATACTAATAAGGGAAAAAGCACTTTTGTAAGACTGATGCGTAAATGATATGTTTACTTAACAGCTAGTAGATTTTTGCCTGAAAATCAAAAAAGGCTTTCCAGTTTAAGCACGAAAGTAAGGCCATTTTAGCTACAACAGTGTTTTCATTGAATGTTTGTTGAACTTTGTTTTATACCAATTCCCAGGTCAGGGAGGGATTTCAACAATTGATTGATTACTGATCATTTTTGTTACCAAAACCTATTATCTGTATGTAATACTTGTAGATGAATGTTTAAGTGCTTCAATGCACTTTAAAACTGAACATCTTACAAAATGTTTTAGAAAAAGTAATTTTAAGCGATTGTATGACTGACAAATTAACTGAAACTGATAAAGCCCTCAGACCAGATTGATATCTAACTCAGCAATTTTCACAGCTTTGCTACACGGTTGTGTACGCTGTTAGTGCTTAATTATTTCTCATTTTAAAATGTAATTTGATGGAGGGTTTGCCCGTGCACTTGCCCGTTGGGCAAGTGACCCTGAAAAGTTACTTGCCCGACCTCAAAATCTACTTGTCACGGATGACCAGACGGGACTTTTGTTGAGCCCTGGCTACAGTGTAGGAACAAGGCCCCGCAAATTCCGATTTTACATAGATTGAAATGCGTAAGGGCATGAATTTAACTGGCTCTACGTGCATAAGTGCTCTTAATAAGTGGTCTGCATGGATACACCTTGTTGCTAGAGTTAAACCTCTGCCCTCACATTTTCAGTATTTTACAATACAGAGAGAATGCCGCATTTTATAAAGCTGTGTTACCTGTAGCAGCTTGCATGACTTCTTGTGGGAAGGCGATCCCCTAAACACCCAGGTTTTTAAGTGGAATTTAGTCTTTTCTATTATTGCAATTGGTTAATTGAAATCTTAGCTTGTTTTCACCACTAAGTGGTTGGATTCAATGAAATTAACCTAGTGTAGATTCTAGCATTTTTGTTCCCTCTTCATAAGAGCAAAATTTCAATATCTATGTGTTCTTCTTGATGCATATCCAAAACCAATTAGAAAAAAAAGGTCTCATCCATTGTTGTTATCAGTTCTTATCAAAAGTTGCTAAGTGTGCCATCTGCCACATTAACTGTGACCTTCAGGCATTCCATTAAACAAAAGATAAGCTCTCTTTCCTCCCCATCCCCACAGCTCCACAGGATATCACTAACAATGAAAGTTTACAGTGGATCGACTGAGCAACGGACTGAATTGTTTGCTCTCTTCCTAAAACTCATTTCAATGCCATGTCTCTTCACAAGTTAAAAAGGAGGCACCCAAACTGAAAAAGGAGGGAGCCTGCATTCCCAGGGTTTGGAAAAGGGATGCAGTGTTCTTAAGTAGGTATGTGAAAGGGGTACCATTTTTCAATGAAAGGTATACGAAAGGGGTACCATTTCTGTCAAAAATGGTATATAAAAGGGTAAGGGGTTGGACCTCAGGGCAGGGCCTCCCTGTATAAAACTGTGTTGAGTGTCCCCCCCCCCTCCCTGGTGGCCACTGGGCCCTCCTATTCATCCACTATTGACTATGTACATGATGTTCAATTTTACGTTTAGTTCAAAATTTTTCACACAGTATTTTGTTCAAACCAGTTAATATTTTTTAAACCAGTTTATATTTTTTAAACTGGTCTATTTTTTCAAGCCAGTTAACTTTTTTCAAAAAAGTGATTAATTTATGAACTCTTTATAAACAAAATAAAATTATTTGAACTACAATAGAGGTAAACATTTTACATATAAATTAGAGTGCAGTGTGTGAACACAACTTATTAATTATGCAAAACACGAGTTTGAGAGTCTGAAAGCTAAAAACTCCTGTGCTTCATACTAAATAAGCCACTTTCACACACGCTGCATGCTAAAGCTCATGAGTGAATGATGTCATTGCATCCTTTCAGGTGTAATAATGGGGGACCATTAAATCAGAAAATTGCAGTTTAAGGAGGCTCGAAAGGGTTTTTTTAGCCATGCACGCGCGTAGCCTACACACGACATAGCTAGAATGCACGCGTCAGCTGAGTGGATGCAAATTTCTATTAGAGGTCGCACGCGCAAAATACTGGAAGATAAAATGCCGCCTAAAATCGCGCAAACCAGAAATAAAACGTGCAGAAAACGTTTAACAGGTGTCAGAATACTTCTGGAGTGTCAAAATACTTTTGGAGTACAGGATAATATTCGTACAATGCGCTGTTGTACGGTTATTATGCGTACTGTTCGCGTCACTCCAGTATATTAACCGTAGAATACCGTTTCCTACGTATATTATACTGGAAAGCTGCCACTTACGGTTATTACGCGCGCAACATACGAATAACAACCTGTGAAAGTACGGTTAATATCCGTATGTGACGTGGTTTTCAGGTTGTTATTCGTACCTGTACGAAAGTTTGTCGAGAAGAATTTTTCGAGCTTCAGCCGCCATTACAGAAAAAAATGTTGAGGCTTAAAACGGCAAAGTTGATGAAATTTTCTTCAAAAAAGGAATCTAGTTGAAGACATTTCCCCTAAAACATTCCGTTAAGCGAGATTAAAACCGAACAGTTTCTCTCAACGAGCGGTATGTGCCAAAAGTTCTACTTTCCGCAGCGATCGATGCGAAGCCATTTCCCAGCGATCGAGTTCGATGTTTATGAATTCAAACGCTTGTCACGTTCGAAGTACGCTAGGAAAATATTTCACAGGCTTCAAACACAAATAAAACAAGAACCACGGATCTACTGGTTCAGCGAAGCCGCTGCCTTTCATAATGATACGAAATTAATTTTGATCTATTTCACAACGCGAAATGAACAACTTCGCGGCAGTGCCCGAGAGGCAGTGTGCAGACGTCGAAGGAATAGAATGATCATTAATAAAATTGTTTTAAATCTATTCGCAGTGTTCTTGCGATATACAGCGTCTAAGGAAGATCCTATTCCAAATGGGAAAGGAAAAATGTGAGGTGTTTCGGAAGGCTCTCTCCAATAAAAGAAAAATATTTTTCCTTAAGAATGTGGAAATCGACTCGTGTAAACAAAGTGCAACGCGCTGCCCTGCTGTCGGCACTGTATGGGATTTTACGGATAAAACTTTTTTAAGAAAACCGCCTGCTTGTCAACGGAGAAAAGTTTTAGTTGATTTATTTTAACACCTGGACCTTAATGATTGGAAATAAAACAAAGTTTCATTGACAAATTCACATTTTCCATCATGAGCAATTCATTCGGACGAACTCTACAAATTGACGCTCGAACTGAAATTGGCAGTCAACTCGGAGATGCGAAGAGTTTTATATTACGCATTTTCAGTTTATTAACCCGAAAATGCGTACAGCGTACGGTTCATAACTGTGCCTAGCTTCCTTTCAGGTTACTAGCCGTTCACGGAACCAAAGTCGACAAACTGAGTCGCAGAGGCATTTCCCCAAATGTTTATACGGGGAAAAGATCGAGCTAGGGAGGTTTGCAAGCGTGTGAATCCGAACAATAGGCAAAACAAAATAAACGTGTTTTCAAGGAAAGAGAGGTCTTTCTTGCCTCGGAGATTATTACGTCGGGGGAATATCTTATCGATTTTCGAAAATGACAAACCAGGAGCGGCAGAGTTGATTCAAAGGCAGCTTGTAATTGTCAATCCAATTCGCAGAAAATTGAAATCTTTACCACAGAGCAGATTCGACAGGAAAATTTGAGATAGTTTCTCGATAGTTTCAGCTTGATGCAGTTTACTCCTAGGGTCACTGCATGTTCTTTGGATACAATGCACTTTCAGTAGAAGAGAAAACCGATGTTGCAGGCTTTTCCGTGTTGTTTTCATTGAAAGTATTTAGTCCAGAGATTATGCAAATTTTACTTGAAATTGACTGACAGCCGTGTCACGCAACGAGCGAGGATTTTCCGCCCGCAGTCGATTCGTGACCAGTAGCTTTTGAAACTCGTGGAGTTTTCACCAAAAGAAAAAAACCATCCGGCAAAATCATGTACCTAAAACATTCTGACAACTGCAACGATGCCTTTTTTTCACCAAAGGTGGTTATTTTGCAACCCAGTGAAATGCGAATGTAATCCTCCCAAATATTTACAAGTTCCATATTTTGTCACGTACGTTACTGAGCACACCGGCTAAAATTCAGAGCTTTCTTCTCTGGAAAATAAGGAGAGGTTTGCACTGAAAAAGTTTTACATATATATTTAAGTTTGGAGACCAAGCGCCAGCTGGCATCGCCTATGAAATTTGTAGCAAACAGGCTGTGATTTGAGAGTGCATGTGAAGGCTAGCGTGCTTGTGAAGGGTTGCAATCCTATTATTACGGTAATACAACTTGATGTGCGGCTTAGTTAACAGTTTTTCGGACTTAAAAAATCACTGTCACAGGATTATCACGAAACCTGCAAGGACACTTTATAGGAGCAAATATGCTTACAGGCTTGAGCTCGGAGAAAAAAAAGCATGGAGCTATAATACGCACGGCCAGTTCTTTTTTGGCCCCAAATTATCCGACACGACCGCTTATTCTGAATCTCATGTTGAAACTATAAAAACTGCTGACGCTTTCACAATAATCATCAGATTAAAATATACCAGACTACTTAACAAATACGTCAAATGAATCAGTAAGCTTATGTCTCGAGCGGCAAATTGTATTGTGAGCGGGAAAAGTCAAATAGGAATAATTCAGCGGCCTATTAAAACAATATAATTTAAACGGCTTTTAAAAACCCTCAACCGCATTTTTCGAGGTAAACTGCAAAACTGAGTACACCACAAACTCAAACTCATTTTGGTGCTTTATTTAAACTAAAACTGAAGTCGATAAAAATGAGCTCACCTCAGTTTGGTATGTCATAATCAGCGGGACTGCGCATCCATAAATCAAATGAAACCTCCGCAAATAAGCTTGTTTTTCAAGTCTTGCCCTTTAAATAGTTCTGTGAGGCTGTGTTGAACTGCCATCAGTGATTTGACTTGATCTGTGAACAAGTTCTCTCCTTAGCCATGAGAGGATCTCTGGCAGTAAACCTTGGCAATAGATTTGCGTATTGACTATTTTCAACGCAAATGGATTTATAAAGCTCCATTCATGTACATGCTGTATATTCACGGCCGGTTTCTTTGTAGAAATGTATTGGGAATTGACGTGGAGATTTCACTCGCCGACTCTTACTCGCCTCAATCCAAAGCTTTTAGTGAAGCACGTGGAGTTTTCCCACAGAAATGGTGCAGCACATCAATGAGACGAACAGTGATGTAAAAAAAAGTTTAAAAAAACAAACGTTCTCACTGCAGTAAAAGTTTCCCGGTCGGATCGATTTTAACTTCACACGTAAACCTCCAAACTCCCCGTGGTAATCGGGACGCACCACCAGGATGTACGAAATACTAAATTCAAAGCTCTGAAAACGTTTCTCAAACCTCGACCAAGTTTGGCAGATTCAGGCGCGTCCTTAGTGACCAATTACAGAGCGCGCTGTCAACGTGTGTCAATCAACACAACAGTGATGTGTTTTCGAACGAACTTTTTCGCGCGAATAAATAAACCAATCACACGCATTTAAGCTGGCAACAGAAGTTTATTTAGTGACAGGCATCCCGAAAAGGGATTGTCGGCATAGCTGTACGAGTAAAAAGGGTGAGTGTACGAAGCGCTCTCAACAAACAACAATCAAGACTGACTGTACTGTACGATTAATAAGCGTGAGTATAGGAAGAGCGCTCAACACTCGAGTAGAGGGCTTGTTTGTATTGTCCGAGTGCTAAGCGTGACTGTACAGACTGCCTCAGAAAACGACCATCAAGCTTCACTGTATTGGACGGCTAATAAGTGTTAGAGTACGAAGAGCACTAAGCAATCGAGGAAGAGGCTTGTCTGTATTGTAATAATAATAATGACTTTATTAACGTGTCAAGCAAAAATCTAGCAGAGGGGATTCCCCACTGCTAATAGAGGACACCTAGCTTTCTAAAATACAATCTAAAAATACAAAAACGAACTAGAAACTACTAAGAGTTAGAATTAAAAACTACTAATGATAATTGTACAAGTAATAGGCGTGAGTGTGCGAAGTGCCCTCAAGAATCACACAACAGGCTTGTGTGTATTGTACGAGTATTAAGCGTGAGTGTGCGAGGGACTGTCAACAGTCGCACAACAGGCTTGTCTGTATTGTACGAGTACTAGCGGTGAGTCTGCAAAGTGTTCACAACAGGCTAAGTGTACAAGTAACAAGAGTGAGTGTGCAAAGAGCTCTCAACAATCCTACAGCAGGCTTGTGTGTATTGTACGAGTAATAACCGTAAGAGTGGGAAGCGCGCTCAACAATCGTGGAACAGGCTTGTGTGTATTTTACGAGTAATAACCGTAAGTGTGCGAAGCGTTCTCAACAATCGTGGAACAGGCTTGTGTGTATTGTACGAGTAATAACCGTAAGTGTGCGAAGCGTTCTCAACAATTGTACAACAGGCTTGTCTGTAGTATACGAGTAATAACCGTAAGTGTGCGAAGCGTTCTCAACAATCGTGGAACAGGCTTGTGTGTATTGTACGAGTAATAACGAGTGTATTGTGCGAAGCGTTCTCAACAATCGTGCAATAGGCTTGTGTGTATTGTACGAGTAATAACCGTAAGTGTGCGAAGCGTTCTCAACAATCGTGGAACAGGCTTGTGTGTATTGTAAGAGTAATAACCGTAAGTGTGCGAAGCGTTCTCAACAATCGTGGAACAGGCTTGTGTGTATTGTACGAGTGATAACCGTAAGTGTGCGCGAAGCGTTCTCAACAATTGTACAACAGGCTTGTCTGTAGTATACGAGTAATAACCGTAAGTGTGCGAAGCGTTCTCAACAATTGTACAACAGGCTTGTGAGTATTGTACGAGTAACAACCGTAAGTGTGCGAAGCGTGCTTAACAATCGTGGAACACGCTTGTATGTATTGTACGAGTAATAACAGTAAGTGTGCGAAGCGTGCTCAACAATCGTGGAACAGGCTTGTGTGTATTGTACGAGTAATAACCGTAAGTGTGCGAAGCGTTCTCAACAATTGTACAACAGGCTTGTCTGTATTGTACGAGTAATAACCGTAGGTGTGCAAAGCACGCTGAACAATCTCGAAACAGGCTTGTATGTATTGTACGAGTAATAACAGTAAGTGTGCGAAGCGTGCTCAACAATCGTGGAACAGGCTTGTGTGTATTGTACGAGTAATAACCGTAAGTGTGCGAAGCGTGCTCAACAATCGTGGAACAGGCTTGTGTGCATTGTACGAGTAATAACCGTAGGTGTGCGAAGCACGCTCAACAATCGTGAAACAGGCTTGTATGTATTGTACGAGTAATAACAGTAAGTGTGCGAAGCGTGCTCAACAATTCTACAACAGGCTTGTCTGTATTGTACGAGCAACAACCGTAAGTGTGCGAAACGTGCTTAACAGCCGTGGAACAGGCTCGTGTGTATTGTACGAGTAATAACCATGTGGGAAGCGTGCTCAACAATCGTGGAACAGACTTGTGTGTATTGTACGAGTAATAACCGTAAGTGTGCGAAGCGTTCTCAACAATCGTGCAATAGGCTTGTGTGTATTGTACGAGTAATAACCGTAAGTGTGCGAAGCGTTCTCAACAATCGTGCAACAGGCTTGTGTGTATTGTACGAGTAATAACCGTAAGTGTGCGAAGCGTTCTCAACAATAGTACAACAGGCTTGTGTGTATTGTACGACACTCTAAAACCCGATTTCTAAATTTAAGGACAAAAAATTCTTATTTTTTTCCGGTAGTAAGGGCAAATTGTTTCTTGTTTTTAAGTTCTTAATTTCCAAACTTTTCTTAATTTTAGCAAAATTTCTCAGAATAAGAATCCCCTAAAATAAGAAAAAACCTACAAATTTTCTTGTTTTAAACTCAGCGAAAGAGTCATGTTTACTTGATTTCAGGTCAATTCTGTTCTCCGAATTCAAGAAACAAAAATGTCCGCTACGATCGTGCGCTACTAGTTCTTCGATCTAAATAAAGATGTGTGGGTTCAAAAAAGATTTCACATTTAAGAACGGTAAAGAAAACAAATAATAAAAGTAGCCCAAATTACAAAAAAAAAAAAAAGAAAAGAAAAATAAGACCTACCGACCTGACTCGAACCCCCGGCTCTTCAAATTTGAAGTCGCCCGTGTTAACCACTCGACAAATATGCACTCGCATACTGATTTCATTTAAAAATTGGTATAAATACGAACTAATATCGATCTTTAATGCCGGAAACAACACGGCAAATGACTTCTGTTTGTTCATGTGCAATCGCATGAGGCTGGCTGCTTCAAGAAAAACGAGAGAATTATCACTGTTTTCTCACGGATGACTCTTGTTTGCGAGGTTTGTAACCATTCTTGGTTTGGAGGGAGTATTGCCTTCTTTGCTGCGCGTGTTCCATCGCCAAGTCGAGCGAAGTGCGTGTCGAGAAAGCCAGCACGTTGTTATTTTAAGACGACGATTAAGACACAATCATACTAATTCTTATAATAAGAATTTTTTCTTCTTTTTGTGCCTTAGATTTAAGATCAAATTTGTTCCTTAAATGAAGTTTAAAATCAAGAAAATTTGTAGGTTTTTTCTTATTTTAGGGGATTCTTATTTTGAGAAATTTTGCTAAAATTAAGAAAAGTTTGGAAATTGAGAACTTAAAAATAAGAAACAATTTGCCCTTACTACCGGAAAAAAATAAGAATTTTTTGTCCTTAAATTAAGAAATCGGGTTTTAGAGTGTCAACCTCTTTTAGTTCGCGGCTTCGTTGATAAACGTCGATTTCCGAAATAAGCAGACAACGCGATTTCTAAATTCAAAAGTGGCAGCATGGACATTACACAAAACTTCGAGAGTGACTCGCCAAGGCATTGTTCGAGAGAGAAATGATTTAAGTATCAAGTAAATTTAAATAGCGTGTTTCTTTCACGGACATATAAATTTGAATGTTGTTTGCCGAGTGGTTCTTCATCGAAGGCGAGAAGGTTGGAATGCCAACTGAACGGCGAACTGCAGTTTGACATATGTACCAAGCAGTCGTGCATACTTCTCTAAGACTTCGATCAAGGATTTACAGTAACTCCTTGGGCGAAAGGTTGCTTTTTGGAACCTGGAACTTCCCTCGTTCGAAACAAGCTTCTTCACAACAAAGACGCCTTTGGATGTGAAAGCGAGGTCATATGGTTCCATGATAGCGAGTCAAAGTATGCACAAGTTCCCGGCCGACGTTATGCCCCTGCAAAAATCTTCGGGGGGGGGGGGGGGGGGCTAAATTGGTGTCCGTCCATCCATCCATCCACTACAGAGAAAATCTCGATTTCACTCCGGCCGGGATTAGGGTTGTGTTCTTCTATCGTCGAACGCAATCAAGGTTACATTTCCTAAGTTGAGAATATGAGAACTAAAAACAAGGAATGGTTATCTTAATTCAAAAATCCTAGTTTTAGAGTGCGAGTAATAACCGTAAGTGTGCGAAGCGTTCTCAACAATCGTGCAACAGGCTTGTCTGTTTTTACGAGTAATAATCGAAAGTGTCCGAAGCGTTCTCAACAATCGTGGAACAGGCTTGTATGTATTGTACGAGTAATAACTGTGAGTGTGCGAAGGTCGCTCAACAATCGCACAACAAGCTTATCTGTATTTACGAGAAATAACCGTGAGTGTGCGAAGGTCGCTTAATAACGGTGCAACAGTTTAAGCGTACGAAGTCTTCTCAACAATCGCGCTTAAAGCCTTTTGTGCGATTGTTGAAAGCGTTTCGTACACTCGCGCTTATTACTTGTAAAATCAGAAACTCATAAGGACTTGTGAGTTTCTGGTAAAATACAGCCGAGCCTTTGCGTGTGTATGGAGGAATTCGCTTAATCGCTCTGATCATCCGAAAAAAGAAAAGCGACTAATGCTTGGCAAAATCGAAGCGAATACCCGGAATTGATCCGCTTTCTTTCTTGCTTGAAGAAACGCCGACACCGTTTTTTTGAAAACGTTTTTTCAAAAAAGAATTTCAAAAGTGAAAAGATGCAGAAGGTACATTGCCCGTAAATTGTTAAATGCAAAATCTGGCCGAACTACCTTTTCGGGATGCCTGCCACTCAATAAACTTCTGTAGCCAGCTCTGTAATTGGTCACTAAGGACGCGCCTGAATCTGCCGAACTTGGTCGAGGTTTGAGAAAAGTTTTCAAAGCTTTGAATTTAATATTTCGTTCATCCTGGTGGTGCGTCCCGATTACCACGGGGAGTTTGGAGGTTTACCTGTGAAGTTAAAATCGATCCGACAGAGAAACTTTTACTGCGGTGAGAATGTATGTTTTTTTAATTTTTTTTTACATCACTGTCATCTCATTGATCTGCTGCACCATTTCTGTGGGAAAACTCCACGTGCTTCACTAAAAGCTTTGAATTGAAGCGAGTAGGAGTCGGCGAGTGAAATCCCGCGTCAATTCCCAATGCATTTCTACAAAGAAACCGGCCATGAATATGCAGCATGTACATGAATGGAGCTTTATAAATCCATTTGCGTTGAAAATAGTCAATCCGCGAAGCTATTGTCAAGGTTTACTGCCAGAGATCCTCTCATGGCTAAGGAGAGAATTTGTTCACAGATCAAGTCAAATCACTGATGGCAGTTCAACACAGCCTCACAGAACTATTTAAAGGGCAAGACTTGAAAAACAAGCTTATTTGCGGAGGTTTCATTTGATTTATGGATGCGCAGTCCCGCTGATTATGACATACCAAACTGAGGTGAGCTCATTTTTATCGACTTCAGTTTTAGTTTAAATAAAGCACCAAAATGAGTTTGAGTTTGTGGTGTACTCAGTTTTGCAGTTTACCTCGAAAAATGCGGTTGAGGGTTTTTAAAAGCCGTTTAAATTATATTGTTTTAATAGGCCGCTGAATTATTCCTATTTGACTTTTCCCGCTCACAATACAATTTGCCGCTCGAGACATAAGCTTACTGATTCATTTGACGTATTTGTTAAGTAGTCTGGTATATTTTAATCTGATGATTATTGTGAAAGCGTCAGCAGTTTTTATAGTTTCAACATGAGATTCAGAATAAGCGGTCGTGTCGGATAATTTGGGGCCAAAAAAGAACTGGCCGTGCGTATTATAGCTCCATGCTTTTTTTTCTCCGAGCTCAAGCCTGTAAGCATATTTGCTCCTATAAAGTGTCCTTGCAGGTTTCGTGATAATCCTGTGACAGTGATTTTTTAAGTCCGAAAAACTGTTAATTAAGCCGCACATCAAGTTGTATTACCGTAATAATAGGATTGCAACCCTTCACAAGCACGCTAGCCTTCACATGCACTCTCAAATCACAGCCTGTTTGCTACAAATTTCATAGGCGATGCCAGCTGGCGCTTGGTCTCCAAACTTAAATATATATGTAAAACTTTTTCAGTGCAAACCTCTCCTTATTTTCCAGAGAAGAAAGCTCTGAATTTTAGCCGATGTGCTCAGTAACGTACGTGACAAAATATGGAACTTGTAAATATTTGGGAGGATTACATTCACATTTCACTGGGTTGGAAAATAACCACCTTTGGTGAAAAAAAGGCATCGTTGCAGTTTTCAGAATGTTTTAGGTACATGATTTTGCCGGATGGTTTTTTTCTTTTGGTAAAAACTCCACGAGTTTCAAAAGCTACTGGTCACGAATCGACTGCGGGCGGAAAATCCTCGCTCGTTGCGTGACACGGCTGTCAGTCAATTTCAAGTAAAATTTGCATAATCTCTGGACTAAATACTTTCAATGAAAACAACACGGAAAAGCCTGCAACATCGGTTTTCTCTTCTACTGAAAGTGCATTGTATCCAAAGAACATGCAGTGACCCTAGGAGTAAACTGCATCAAACTGAAACTATCGAGAAACTATCTCAAATTTTCCTGTCGAATCTGCTCTGTGGTAAAGATTTCAATTTTCTGCGAATTGGATTGACAATTACAAGCTGCCTTTGAATCAACTCTGCCGCTCCTGGTTTGTCATTTTCGAAAATCGATAAGATATTCCCCCGACGTAATAATCTCCGAGGCAAGAAAGACCTCCCTTTCCTTGAAAACACGTTTATTTTGTTTTGCCTATTGTTCGGATTCACACGCTTGCAAACCTCCCTAGCTCGATCTTTTCCCCGTATAATGCGCCGATCAATTCGAAACTTCAACATCCCCCCCCCGGGCAAACCCCGGGCATTTGACTGTGCATCGTGCCCGGGGAGGGAGGAATTTGAACGTTCCCTTGGAGGGGTGGGGAATTTGAACCGGATTTATCTCTTGTTCTGACGTAATACGTCCGTCAATTTTTTTTCGGTTTTTGCAGGTTTGCGGATTTACAAGATAGAATTTCGCCTTTGTTAGTGAATAACTCTTTCAAAAGGGTCTTTAAAAGAAGTTTGAAGGTGTCATTCAGCATATCTCTCTCTGAAAGGCGTTAAAGTGTTTGATTAAAGACGAAATTTGTCTTTGAGAAGAGGTAGTTCAGGTAGTTCAGTACTAATTGGTGGGGCATTTGAACGGCTTTTTTGCCCCGAGGGGAGGGAATTTGAACAAGCCAATCTTTAAAAGTTCAAATGCCCGGGGGGTTGCCCGGGGGGGGGATGTTGAACTTTCGAATTGAT
The DNA here is from genome assembly GCA_964030785.1 of Siderastrea siderea. Taxonomy (NCBI): domain Eukaryota; kingdom Metazoa; phylum Cnidaria; class Anthozoa; order Scleractinia; family Rhizangiidae; genus Siderastrea; species Siderastrea siderea. The sequence goes on along the minus strand of OZ034970.1, from coordinate 19,304,573 downwards.
CGGCGCATAAACATTTGGGGAAATGCCTCTGCGACTCAGTTTGTCGACTTTGGTTCCGTGAACGGCTAGTAACCTGAAAGGAAGCTAGGCACAGTTATGAACCGTACGCTGTACGCATTTTCGGGTTAATAAACTGAAAATGCGTAATGTAAAACTCTTCGCATCTCCGAGTTGACTGCCAATTTCAGTTCGAGCGTCAATTTATAGAGTTTGTCCGAGTGAATTGCTCATGATGGAAAATGTGAATTTGTCAATAAAACTTTGTTTTATTTCCAATCATTAAAGTCCAGGTGTTAAAATAAATCAACTAAAACTTTTCTCCGTTGACAAGCAGGCGGTTTTCTTAAAAAAGTTTTATCCGTAAAATCCCATACAGTGCCGACAGCAGGGCAGCGCGTTGCACTTTGTTTACACGAGTCGATTTCCACATTCTTAAGGAAAAATATTTTTTTTTTATTGGAGAGAGCCTTCCGAAACACCTCACATTTTTCCTTTCCCATTTGGAATAGGATCTTCCTTAGACGCTGTATATCGCAAGAACACTGCGAATAGATTTAAAACAATTTTATTAATGATCATTCTATTCCTTCGACGTCTGCACACTGCCTCTCGGGCACTGCCGCGAAGTTGTTCATTTCGCGTTGTGAAATAGATCGAAATTAATTTCGTATCATTATGAAAGGCAGCGGCTTCGCTGAACCAGTAGATCCGTGGTTCTTGTTTTATTTGTGTTTGAAGCCTGTGAAATATTTTCCTAGCGTACTTCGAACGTGACAAGCGTTTGAATTCATAAACATCGAACTCGATCGCTGGGATATGGCTTCGCGTCGATCGCTGCGGAAAGTAGAACTTTTGGCACATACCGCTCGTTGAGAGAAACTGTTCGGTTTTAATCTCGCTTAACGGAATGTTTTAGGGGAAATGTCTTCAACTAGATAACTTTTTTGAAGAACATTTCATCAGCTTTGCCGTTTTAAGCCTCAACATTTTTTTCTGTAATGGCGGCTGAAGCTCGAAAAATTCTTCTCGACAAACTTTCGTACAGGTACGAATAACAACCTGAAAACTACGTCACATACGGATATTAACCGTACTTTCACTGGTTATTATTCGTATGTTGCGCGCGTAATAACCGTAGTTGGCAGCTTTCCAGTATAATATACGTAGGACACGGTATTCTACGGTTAATATACTGAAGTGACATGAACAGTACGCATAATAACCGTACAACAGCGCATTGTACGAATATTATCCTGTACTCCAAAAGTATTTTGACACTCCAGAAGTATTCTGACACCTGTTGTTTGTTTTTATCTCAAAATTTTGCTTGGTTACCCATCCTGATTTTTTGCATGAATGTAACATTAATTGTGCTTATTCAAATAGAAGTGTTTGGAGGAAAGTTGTTCAGTGGAATTTTTTTGTAATTAAAAAAAATGACTTTTTCAATATAACTTAAGTTCTACTGAATAACTTTTTGCCATACCTTCAGAGAAGTTAAAGAACTTTGGGAGCTTTCCAAAAATGCAATAAAAAGGGTAGGTCGCTGACTTAATTTTTTAGATAATTGGCAAAAACTGAAATTTGGAGGTTCTTTTTGTGGACCTTTAGTGTTGCCATGGTAACGGTTATGACGTCACAACCAACCTTAAAGTATTTCCTGACAAAAGAATTGTCAAGATATATATAGTTTACCCACATGTTCGGAAATATTTCTTTGTAATCTTTCCTCGTTTCAAAAGGATTATAACAATCAAAAAACCCTTCCTAGCCACCTTAAAGAAAGTCTTCTTCTCAAAATTTAGGCTTAAAATTTTGCTTGGGAGTGTTAAGTAAACAAAGTTTTAAAATCCAAAGAAAAACTAAAAGTGATTTTGTTGATCATAGTACCACTTTAAAAATTTTAAAAAATTCATTTTTGTTCATTTTTATTTATAATTTTACTTATACTTTGTGGTTGAGCACTGATACTGAGAAGTAAGGCCTAAGGACTGATTTTAAATGGTTAACTTTCATGTGAGGGGGTGCGGTGGGGTGATAAGGGAAAAGTAGTCGGGGGGGTTCAGGGGAAGATGAAGGGGGAGGACAAGCAACCTTGTTCTGCCATTTTTGCCAGTGTTTTTAGACCCCCCCCCCCCCAAAAAAAGCCCCTATTTTTAAACCACACCCCATTAATATGAAATATCACTGAAATGTAATTTGCTCCAATTAACCTCTACTTTTGTGCACAGGCAGGTTTTCATGTAAGACACAGAGTGTTGTGTTTATATCGTGACCTGAGAGCTTAAATGAAAAGAAATAGCGTATTTTGTGTTCTTAAAGAGCTCTGTTTGAACTAAAACAAAAGAAATCCACCAAGCATCAGCTCCTTTTCTGTTTAAGTTGCTTCAGTTTTAACCAAAGGTAACAGGCTAAATCTTCAAGTTTAACCTCTGTGTCAAAGAATAAAGCACATAACTGTGTTTCGTACATGAAAACCACCCTGTGTGCCAAAGTTGCCACCTTACGGATTTTTTATGATTATAACAGTCACCTTGTGCATGGAACATATGGGAGGCTAGTGTTAGGTGGTGTAGAGCACAGTGAGTGGGGGCTCACTAATGTAACAAGAATAGGCATGCTGCCTCGCTTTGGCTTGGCAGTAATAAAGTAATAGTCAGTAGCTAGATTTCCAACACTTAATGTTTGTTAGTTGATCACACATTGAAATCAGGCAACCTATATACAGTAAATGGTAAATGCAAAGGTGAACTTGGCAGTTTACAAATGTAACCTGGACATGGAGACATTTAAGGTTGGGGACAAACTGGGCCCTACAAAATTTCTGAAAAATGGGCTGATGGACTACCCAAGGATGGAGGAAATCTCTCTGGTTAAGACTTCCTCTTTAAAGCAATATGAATCGTTTCCTCTTGTTATTTTATTTTTTATTTTAAGTTAACTTTTTTCTTTACTTTTCTAGAAACTTCCGGAAGAGGATACCTCACCAGAAGCCTTAGCTGCAGCAAATAAGAGAACTGAACAGTTTTTCAAGGTTCTCCAAGAAAACATGAAATCCAAGAAACCTGTTTGGAAGGTTATGGGCATTGACGAAGTGGAACAACGGCAAAAGAGGAGAAAAGAACTGCAGCAGAAAAGGGAGGCAAAACACCAAGAATCTAACACTTCTAAGTGATTAAGTTGTAGTGTCTAACAAGAACCATATGATCACAGATGTGAGCAACAAAGACGTATTAGGGTATGACCTTCTTGAAAGAACTGTCCTTGTCCTTGAAAGAAAAGTACCTTCTTGAAAGAACTGTCCTGTAGGTGTCAGAATAACCATACCAACAAACCCTCACCAGTAAAAAGCAGTTATTTTGTGTGCAAAGAGAAGATCAAATTTACTGCATGTGTACTGGCATTGACATTAACTCATTAAAAATACAAGCCCACTTACTGATGATCAAATGGCAAAGGTATAAGAAAAAAATGTGGAATTCAAAGTTGCCAACTGCCATCAGGAGAATTGGCATCTGCCTTTTTGTGTGAGTGTTTGGTGGACAATATCAAACTTCCAATCAGCCTGACGCATCCCTGCCAATGGAAATGGTCGTGTGGTCACATGGGCCATCTTGAGTCTACATAATTACAAGTTGTTTCAAAATATTTTGCCTGTCCAATGTATTATATTTATGTGTATAATTTTGAAATGCAGTAATGTGTTTGATAGCTATATCAATGGTGTCAGATTTTTAAGCCTTACTCTTACACGACAAGATTGAAAGATAGTATGGGTGGCTGTAAATCTTATGGGATTTAGCTGTAATTTCACGGCTGTGACTGCCATAGGATGTCTATGTAATATATTTTCTATAGGGGAGATCCATAACTAAGTTTGGTAAATTGGTTGATAAATTACCCATATCACCTTGTGGTCTCATCGTGTAGTCTTTCCGACAACGTTAATTAAATTAGCAGTTTATTGATGTGAAGACAGATTACAACCAAGGATCAATCATGGAAAGTGTGTGAGCATTTTTCGATATTCTGACTGGTTACGTTTTAATTAATCTGTCAGAGAACACGCGATGCGGCATTGCGTTGAAGATCACCTCGAGTGAAATATTTAAAATTTCAGAAATCCCCGACACACTTTGGTTTCGCAACATCTATGGAATATTCAGGCCAAACTTCACAGAAATCCGCCGAATTTTGATACCCTATTAATTCATTTATTCGATTGAATGACGCAGGGTCATTTTCGCGGTTGTTTTGCTTTTATAATTTGTCATGTTTTCATTTCAAATGGCGCGCATACAAATGTTTCCCGGTGGACTCCCGGAGGACACCCGCGAAGGTACATTTTGGTAAATAACACAAAAAATTGAGGGAGAGTACAGTTTGCCATTGTCACGGAGAGGATTCGATCTGCGTGCATGACGCTAATAGAACTTTTTGACAAAAAACTTTTCTGTTTACCAAGGTCCAGGTTTTTGTCAATAGAACACCTCAACAAATCCTCAGAATTATTTGACAAACGTCGTCTTAAATTAGGTACTGTTAAATGTGATCGGAACAGGAGTAAATCGCCATGTTCAGCGAATAACCCTGCTTTTGCCATGTAAGGAAATTTGCAACTGGGGCAGGTGCCTGGTGTTCAAAAGTCTTCGCGAAGGAGACGTTTTTTCCCCGAAAATATGGCAAAAAAAATCAGCAACGATTACCGAAGTGAATTTAATTGTTACTTTTCCACAGTTCCTCTAAGGCTTGTTCCACCTTGTTGATACACTTCTTCCTTGACTTCGTTGGTTATAACTATTAGCATATAAATTAGCATATATTAATTAGTATATATTTGTGTTCCGTAACACTAAGTTCCACTTGTTCCACGTCGTTGATTAAAACCTTCGTCGTCAACTGGCTCCTCCTTAACAGCAAGTGACCTGCAAAAATAGGAAACAAAATGTGTGTGGACTTGCTTCTCCAGCGCTTTATTAAAGGATCTTTTTTTCAAATTTTTGTTCAGCGCTCAAGAAAACGGCCAAGCTAAGTTGCTTTCTAAATGCCAGGTATAACTAATCGATTAATAATTCGGACTGTCTGTCCTGAGAAGCTAGAGAGAAGTGAGAAACTGATGCTTTATTAGCTAAAGCTTCCCAGGACAAACAGTTCGAACTATGAAATGGCTTAAATTAGATCGTTTTTATAATATAAATCATGGACTTTCTGGCACGGACTGTGAATTGTAAAACAACGTTTCCAATCAAAACTTGAAAAAAGACGTTTCGACCGAAAAGCTTCGGCCTTCTTCGGTTTGAAAGTGGCAAAAAGGCAACGGCTGATATAACGGTTCACATTTCACGCGTGCGTGGCTGACTAACGCAGCAAAACACGCGAACGCTGCGCGAGACTACAAGCAAGCGACTTTGTAAATGTCTAGGATCTGACAGAGCTGACAGAGCTTTAGCTACGAGAATCAAAGAGCATAGAAGAGCAGTCCGTGTTTGCGACAGCAACTCAAAAATTGCTCAACACGCAAACCAGTTTGGCCACAGTATGGATTTCGACCGAACAACCATTGTAGACAAAGCGCGGGACTATCATAGGAGGCTTTTTCTCGAAGCATGGCATTCACAGAGGGACCAGAATGCGGGGTACGAACCTATAGAGATCCCAGACATTTACAAGTCACCGCTTGCTTAATGTTCCTAGTCTCGCGCAGCGTTCGCGTGTTTTGCTTATGTGTTTTGCTGCGTTAGGGGCCGATTACATGGCAAATTTCAGCCCAGGCTGAAATTTCACCCCGGTTAGCCGGGCTGAGATTTCAGCTCCGCTGCCTGAACAAATCTTAAAAAGATGTTTGTGATTACATGAACAGAGTTTCAGCTCGGGCTAGCCTGCAAAGCAGGCGGTTTTGCGGGGGGAATGATTCGAAAACAGCGATTACGAACGACCGGCCGCCATTTTGAACGCGCGAACAAGGGAGAAACTGGGGAGAGGAAAAAAGAGAAGGGAAGGGGGTGGGGGAGGGGAAAAAGGCGAGAAGAGGGGGGGGTCTGGGGGTGGGAAGAACCGCCTGCCCGGAAACTAGGGCCAAGTGAATTTTCCGTCCACGGAGGGACGGAAAATTCTGATTGGTCGTTACTGAAAGTTGTCAATCAATCTGTCAGCATCGGATCAACGCTCTAACGGCTGGTTGTTGCCAGGGGGGGGGGAAGCAAACTTCGCCAATTTTCGTGACCTGATGATCCACCGAAAATTGACGTCACATCCGGTTTTAAAAATCGGCGAGCAGCTCACTCAGTGAGTTGAAGATGGACGCTCGGGAGTTTATGGTTTCTTCTTTCTTGTGACCACCACTGACACGCAGTTGCTTACCTTGAATACCAGAGATGTTACAAAGTTACTGGATTATCTATTTTAGCCGATATATTGGCAAAACAGAAATGTTTAGTACAGTTTTGATGGCATTTTCCAGGCAGCTTCGTGTAATGTCATGGCGAGTATGTCGCAATTTTCGATACAGGTGCGGATCAAACTTTTGCTTCTCGTGACTCCTGATTCAGTGTAATCGTCAATTTAAATAGCCTATGATGCGTGAAATATAATGAAGAAAACGCCAGCAGTAACAGTTTGGATTGTTAACATCGGGAAGGTAATTAACACTCGACGTAAAGTGCTGGAAGTCCTACTCTATCGAAACTACTCTGCACAGTGATACCTGATATCGTCTCTAACGAAGCCGCTCAAACTTTTGCCTCTCGTGACCCTTGATTCAAAGGAATCGTCAATTAAAATAGTCTATCCCGAGTATAATACAAAGAAGAAAACGTCGGTAGTCACAGTATGTTGTGTTAACACTGGGAAGGTAATTAACACTCGCAGAAAAGTGCTGGAAGCAGTATCGAAACTAACCGCGGACATGTTTAGAAGCACTCCTGATGTGGCAGACATCTGTGTACTCAAGCAGACTCAAGGTTAGTAGTCTTGTGTTTTCGAAGTTTCCGTTTTACAATGATGGGTAGACACAATTTGTTTTTCTATGGGAATGTATTTTTTGTGTTTCGATGTTTTAAAAGAAGTCTGAATAAAGAGAACTGCATAATTAATTAATTAATTTTATCTGATTGAGCGATTCCTAGGTAGGTGGGAGGGGGGGGGGGTGGGGAAGTAGGGATGGTGAGACGAACAAACCAGCGTTGTAACAACATAAAGTAGAATCCTGATTTCTCAAGCTCTCGGTTTCTGAAAACTGGCTTCCCTTTCCCAGTCAGACACTGTAATTTTACCCCGATTTTTCAACCCCCCAGATAATTCAAACCAATTTCCTTTTCCCCAGGAGGTTCAAAAAATCGGGATTCCACTGTATGTTTAAGATTGGGATTACCAATACAAATTGTCGGCATAATTGCGGGATTATCTAGCTATCTTGCCCTTTTAATATACATGTATTCCCTTTATATTACTACAAGAAAAGGAAATAGTCCTTTATTGATCAGGCTTGTTTGGAATTTTTAATTAATTCCAGTGATACATTGCTTGTAATGTTGATGTTTTTGTACTTAAATACAAAGGCATCAACATGTTGGTCACTTTTCTACAAATTATACAGCATCATTCAAAAGTAAGTTGACACTCAATACTTGATCCTAACATGAATCAAGTATCGAGAATCGAGACTTGATAATTGATTTTTGATTCACAATACTTGATTCCTGCACAAATCACCGAACCGGGAACAGCCTTTGTTCAGTTTCGAGTATTTGCCTCGATAAAACATCAAAACAAACAAAACCAAAACCAAAAAAGTTTATCTTTCCCCACATTTCAAAACGTTTCAGCTCTATACATTTATAATTAACTCAAACTCGATTTTGGATTTGCGCAAATTGGAATAGTATTGTGTTAGTCTTGATACTAATTTTTGATACTCAATTCATGCAGGAATTGAGTAATGAGTAGCAAGTCAAGAATTGAGACTCACAACAAACTGTCAGCTTACTTTTGAATGGTACTGTACAATGTCTTGGCATTGGTTACTACGTTTGTACATGTACTTTCAACTGCAAGGATAGACAGTGGTATTTGTCATCCACATGTGATCAACATGGACAATATTGTAGCTGCTCATTCAAGTATAAAGCATTATATGTGCACCCTAGCTGTCATGAATTTCATATTCTTTGGTGTCAACTTTGTCATGTGACATTCTGTCCTAAAGGTCTTGTTACACTAGGACATAAATATTGTCTTTCAACTATTGGTAGTCCCAATTTTAAGACCTATCCATTTTTGCTCTTTAAAAAAAATGATTATTTTTAATGACTTTTTGCACCTGAGGCTACACATTGTCTGCACTTTGCCTGCTGTAGTTATTTGATTTTGTTACAACACAGTGACTTCTACCAAGTCTCTTCATGTAGAAAACATACCAACCCTTAACTTTAGGTAAATCTATTGCATTCATGTAATTAGTATCAAATCTTTAGCTTATTAATCTTACGTATAGGTACATACACATTCAGATTTGTGAATACAAATGTATAACAAAAATAAAATTGAGTAGCCAAAAGCCCAAGTATGTAACTATTTTAATGTCAGGTATATTTGTCATGTACTATCACAGACATTTACTTAACCCTTTCACTCCTAGTAGTGGCCAAAATTTAAAATTCGAGAAAATGCTAAATTTCATTTCATTTTTTTTTCAAATCCCCCCAAACAAACAGTACCCTGCGAAAGTACTGCCAAAGAGATTTCATTTGAATGGTCACACCATAGGATTTCATCCACAGACTCAAAAGTTAGCACTACATCACATGTCTCCATAATTGACTCTGGGAGTAAAGGGGTTAATAAAATCTATAGCATTCATGTAATTAGTATCAAATCTTTAGCTCATTGGCATACAGTTACATAGTTGCATGTTCAGATTCATGAATAAAAATATATAACAAAAATAAAATTGAGTAAGCCCAAATATGTAACTATGTTAATATCGTGTACATTATCATGTACTATCACATACATTTACACGTATTTGCTAAATGATTAATAATAAGGTAGATATAATTTTAATATCAAGCAGTTCTTGTAATGAATAGAAAATGAGCAATATTTGTTTTTTTACTGTTTCATTTTTGATCTAGATGGCTGTGAAGACTCCTAAAGTTGCTTTCAACACATAGTTTGGGACTATCCTTGTGAGATTCCTGAGCCTGCAAAGGTTTGTCGCTGAGATGAGTACTTTGGTTGCAGACAGGATTTTTCACTTTGATTAGCATGCTGGACACAAAGATTTATTGCTTTCCTTTCAATAAAGTGGCTGGGTCTGTCATGTAAGGAAACATGACCTGCAGCATACAATGGAGGAAGAGATGTTGGTTTCTGAGCCCAGATCTATGTACTTCTTTTGAACTGTGTTTGTTAACATTGTTAGCCATCATTATAGTAGTAGTTACATGAAGCACATGAATACCTGTATATCAGTTGCTGTCCATAAAATTTGTTACTCAGCAACAGAAACAGTGTTGTGCTACCATAACAACTTGTACGGTATGATGAGATACTGTCAACAGTCATCCATAATAATAACCACGGATGCATGATGATGTTGAAGATTTGTCAGTCATTTTTCCTGTGTTGTACTCAACAGATGTGGTCTCAAACATTTGTTAACCAGCAGCAGTACTCATCTGGTGTTGTGTCACAATTATTGTGTAGTTCCAGAAAAAAAAATCCATACCCACCACATGGGAGGTCATTGGAAATTCCTAGGGGAAAGGGGCTCTCAAAGCTGAAATCTCTTGTGGGGGGGGGGGGGGGGGGAGAGGGGCAAAACAGAAAAACCTTCTGTGGAGGTAGTAAAGATAGAATTTTTTCTGGAACTACACATCATACATGTAACCAGTATCCAAAGTGTAGGGAAAGATATTGGTCATCATCCATTATGTGTAGGTGACCATAATGACATTACCATACAGAAACCAGTTTGTAATTCCCAGTACTGTATACAGTAGGTTGGGGCTACACTTAATTGTTAGTCTTGATTATCTGTCAGGCAAATCTGTTGGTAAGAAATATTCATGACCCTTATGATCAGGCTGGGTTGCTTGAACTTGACCTTGTCGTATAAGGTTACTGGTTGATTCCTTGATTTGTAAATCTTCTGTCCACAACCACAGTATCAGTGGATGATTACAAATAAGGACTGTGCGATGAATAAGCTGACATATTGACTTCAATCAGCATCTGGCTTTAATTAAAGACATCTTTTATGTAGCAGTTTAATTATGAAATTACTAAGCTGTTACTAGTAGTGTGCACAATTAAGTAATCAAAATGTATAAAAATACTTAATAGGACAATAATAATAAAGCGTTATTGTTTGTCTTACGATGTGGTCACTTGTGATGTAGATCAATTATATATTGAGAATTTAATAATATAGAAAAAAAGAAAAGAAAAATAGATAAAGGGAAGTCTTGGCGGTCAACAGCGACAAAGCACCACAAGGAGTATTGTTTCAGATTCTGTGTTGTGAACAGTCTGTCTAAAAACAAAGAGTGTTAATGGGGTTCCCACTTGTTAGAAACGCCGTCTTTGCGATGTTTTGTTAAAAGGAGTCTTATTCTACGACGTAGGCTATTTAAATAAAGAATTACTCACCTTGAAGTCATCATTTTGACTGATTTTCCGAATCCTGTGAAATTCGAGGGAGACAAAGCCGCCATTTTCCATACAAAAGAACGCTCGAAAACAACGCAGTTTATAAACCTTTATTTAGAATAATCTCTTCACTAATCAAATGGAAGGAAAGAGTACATATTTCATTTCATTGTCACGAAAATGTAACAGGAAAATTTATCGCCGATGAAAAAATATGGCCATTTTACTCACCAACTGAACGAAACTGTCGCCGTCAATTTTGATTTTCCCGCCCGCGGAAGAAAAAGGCTGTTTTTGGACCGGATGTGACGTCAATTTTCGGTGGATCATCCCGGGCCGACCACAAAAAAAGTCCCAGGCGCAGTCAAGTGTTCTCCCCCGCCCCTGGTTGTTGCGAATGGTTCATCTCATTATTTTATTGTCAATGTATTTAGCGGATGTTTTTAGTAAAGTGGTCGATCGATAAACGGCTGAAAATTGAAGGCTTTTAACGGGTCACATCAAAATCACCAGTGTTTAGATGAATCGTGTCTGATTCAAAGACTAACTTGCAGTTAACCCGTGTTAAATCAAATGGCGTGTCAGTAAGCAAACTACAACTCGAAAAGGGCCATTCCATTTTATATCCACCCCCCCCCCCATGGAAGAGGTCAGTCAAAATTTACCCCCTAAGAAATCAAAGATCAAAAGGACCGACACGTGCACCCCTTCAGAAATTGCCTAAATTCTCTTTTCCCCTCAGAAAAAAGCCAAATTTTTTTTTCCGGACCCCTCGGAAATATTCAAAAGATCAAAGGCGCCGACGCAGCGACCCCCTCAGAAATGACGATCAAGGGCCCCTCAGAAAATCTCTTCCATCGGGGGGGTGTGGATATTAAATGGAATGGCCCAAAAAGCAAGCCAGCAAAATTTTCTCAACAAAACCACAGGGATACTTGCCTTTTTCGGAGAATAACCATGCCTTTTATTCCATTGCTGATATTTCCTTTCACTTTACAACGGTTAGTGAGAGAAAAGTTCCATTTTTTAGAAGGAAAATCCAACGTTTCGCTGTGCTGGAGAAAAATGATTTCACTTCAACTTTTCCCGCGGATTAGAGCGGTCCGTACGCGAGGTCCGGATGGGAAAATCCGGACCGCTGGAGCACGCGTCATTAGCCAATCAGATTCAAGGATTTAGGATTCCGGACCGCTGAGATCCTTCAGACAGAAATAATGGCTTTTACCTGAGTTTCTGCTTTTACTGATTAAATCGTTAATGTTTTGGTCTCGCATGAGGGTAAACTTAAAGCAGTCAACAGAAAAAGCGTTCCGAATATGAGGGGGCAGATAATTCCACTCTGGGGCAGTGCGTGGAAAGAATGAAGCTCTGTAGCAGCTCTTGAGCGCTAAGATATTCCTGTAGTTATGACCTTGGGATTGCCTAGTAGCACGCCCACTCCTGACCAGGATCTGACTTTCAACGTCCACAAGGCCGTGGGCAATCTTTTAAAACACTACTAAACAATTCCATCCATAGCTCTATAAAATTCTATTAAAAGGTAATTCTGGAAATGTGGCTTCAGTAAATAGGATTCTTCACAAAGCAGAATTTATGAACCGATCTTCAGGACTGCGAATAAGCTTATGATATAACGAAACTGAAGCCATGAATTTCGAAGCCATTTTTCATCGCAAGGAATAGCGCGAATAATCAACTTTTCGCGGAACATTTGCCAGTTTTGGGTTATTACAGAAGAATTATTGATTGAAATAAAATATTTATGGCAATTTTACAAAAGCAGCAGGAGATGTATTATTGAAATAACGTAAATTAAGACGAAATGTTCACGATTAATTATAAAAAGCAAGGTTGTCGTTCTCAAACAATGCAGACACTGAAACATAGGTTTTTCAATGATTTAAAACAAAAACAAAATGTCACATTTCTGTATTACACAGACGACGTAACAAAACAGATAGGCTACAAGTATCAAAGACAGTTATTCGGCACAAATCAGTACTTTATTGTTAACAGTTTTCCGAGAGGCAAGTCTTGCTTTGTTTTTAAATAGTTGCGACTGATTGAAAGAATCAAGAGGTGGTGAACTCACCGATTTTCAGATATAGCCCACATTTCACCTCGAATCAGCATCACTTTACCCTGCGAGCAGAGGCCCTTCGATCTTCCTATCCCGACTTATCTAGGAAGATCGAAGGGCCTCTGCTCGCAGGGTAGCATCACTTTGCACTGAACCGTGATTTCGACTTTGTTTTTCTTTGAGAAAAGGTTTGAAGTTTTGTTTTTTCACAACCAGAAAAGGAAATACTATTGGAAAATACCCTGCCTTTCTCGAATTGCTTGTATGGATCGAGAAAAGAAATTCGGAAAAGAATTAGGAAAAGAATCCTGTCAAATGCAGCGCATGCGCAGTTGACCAGAAAATTGTGACTGCACGATTTTGTGGAAATGCTGATTTCTACGGAACCGCTCGTTAGAATTTCATGAAATTTGGTAGAATAATAGTTCAGAACACGCTTTACTCGCTTGCAAACAAAAATTGAAATCTGACAGAGGACATGCTCAGAAAAGCTAAAATGCAAAACACAAAATAACAGAAGATCTCTCCGTCAAAATTTCACGAGACCAGTGTCAATAGGCCAGTATTTTTCTGGGTTTTCTAGAGACTAATGATGGAAAATCTAACGAATGGATTTTCTGAAATTAAATCCAAACCCACTATTTAATGCTGGTTTACTACCAGCCGTGTTGCCATGGTAACGGTACCTAGTCCAATAAACATATCAAAATATAATCTTTTTTAGCTCAACTTGTTTCTTGTCAATTTTGGCTGCCCAACTGCCAGTGGTTTTAAAATAACGATGAATAACGCATACGTGCAAGAAAACTGTGTTCGGCCACCTTAAGCAAGCAACAACTCTGCTTTCAGGAACGCCTTTTTATCCCTGCCTCGTCCCGAGGCGTCCCTCCTTTTATATATGATGGTGCTCGTGGCGTTGTGGGATAGGTGCACTGCAGCCGACTCCACGTTTTGCATCCTTCCCACGACGCCCCGCGCTCCCTGTTTGCTCGCACTAAAGCGGCGCCTTAGGACGAGGCAGTTTTTATTCCTTTTTTAGAGATCGTTGTTTTGCTCATTGTTTGGGCTCTTCCGTACGTTCGAGGCATTTTTTGCTTTAAATGTGCGGAAAACCCTGCTGAAGCACTTGCTACGCAGGCTATGAATCAACCTCGTTCCCAGGAAACGGCGAATTTGGCAAAAATGGCAGATGTGAAGAGATGCGGCAAAGCAGAAATGATCCGGTTGGCCGCGGAGGGTATAAACTGCAGGTTGCGGGTGGCGGGTTGCAGGTTAATTACAAATTAAATCAGTTAATTAAAGGACAAAAAAATTAAAGGAGTAAGAATAGCTTCAATTATTGTATAAAAATTTCCTTTTTTTGTGAAAGGGCACACAATAAAAAGTCTCCAAGTATCCTAGCTATGACGAAGGAATATAAAGCGTTGAACAAAGAAGGCCTGGCAAAGACAACAGAGGTGTCATGCCGGTGGGGTCATGCAGTTTTACCAGGTTTTGTCCAGTAGGTTTTATTTTGCATGTTTGTAGGTTCGAGCGCAGCATTTTTGTTGTATTTCATTACCAATCCGAACCACATAAAACTCATGATTAACAAGTGATAAAACGACAACGGTATCGAACGAGTTTCAACAATTTTATTTTTTCACGAACGTTTCTGTGTCTAGCTTTAATAAGCATGCCATAAATGTGTGGCACTCATGTCTAATACTCTCTAACTGACACGATCCGAAAGAACCACTATACAACCCGTACGGATCGACAAATAGAGACCACCAGCTAAATAGAGCTGTCGATCCGAAAATTGCATCTCATTAACGACCATCATATCATGTTGATAGGAGGTTTGTCGATTCGTTCGATCTGTGCGATTGGATAATTTTAAGCACGATCCGTACAATAGACTTGTCGATCCGAAAATTGCATTCATTAATAACCGGAAAGCGTGTTGCGCAATATAGTAGGCAAACGTGAATATTCCTCGTTCTCTCTAACTGACACGATCCGAAAAAGCCATAGTACAACCCGTACGGATCGACAAAGAAAGGCGACCCGTTAAATGGAGCTGTCGATCCGAAAATTGCATCTCATTAACGACCTCATGTTCACAGGAGGGTTGTCGATTCGTTCGATCCGAGCGATTGCATAATTGTATGCACGATCCGTATAATAGACTTGTCGATTAAAAGCGAAGAGTGAAAATAGTAGGCATATTAAACACAGAGCCAATACAGGTATGAGTATGCCCAATTTACGACAATAACAAACAAGTAATGGACGACTTGTGGCCAAAACGAGACCTATGACTCCGAAACATACGCTTTTATGAAACAAACCGAACACAGAGCCAATACAGGTATGAGTATGCCCAAAACAGGAGGGGCGCTCGAAACAAACAAAACACTGAAACCATGCAAATATGCCGACTATGCCTCGTTCTTTAAGCTTGTGACCCCAAGACATTCGTTTTTGGCAAGGTGCAAATTCGCTACACACAGTGTTTACGACAATAACAAACAAGTAATGGACGACTTGTGGCCAAAACGAGACCTATGACTCCAAAACATACGGTTTTATGAAACAAACCGAACACAGAGCCAATACAGGTATGAGTGATGCCCAAAACATGAGGGGCGCTCGAAACAAACAAATCACTGAAACCCTGCAGATATGACTATACCTCGTTCTTTAAGCGTGTGGCTCCAAAACATTAGCTTTTGCTGGGCGAGGTGCAAATTCGTTACATCCAGTGTTTAGTACCGAAACAACCAAAGCATGACATTGCCTTGTTCGTAACTGTTGACAACTCCTAGTTCTAAGCGTGCTACCTGGTGGATTTTTCAAACGTTCGCTATCTTGTATGTTTAATGACTGAAACTTAAATGCGCTCGGCGGCGTAGGCTTAATTGTTATTTCGAGGTGCTGAAATTTTCATTATAATTTTCATTATTTGTTATTCTTGACTATGTTGGCTGTTTTAGTCTAAATCTGATGAAATTGCAATCGATCAGTTGATGGTCATTTAAATGTCCCATGGCTACAGAGAATTTCGTAACTTCATGTCTTTTGGCCACAATATGTCTATTACTCGTTTTATAAGGGTTGTGCACACCGATTACAGAGTTCTAAAAGCGAACTGTTATGTCGATTGGGGTCTCGTTTTTTAAGCGTACGTACGAAGCGACCGAGATACACGATACCTTTGCAGCGAGATGGAAGGGGTAATATGTCTACTCGTTCTATAAACGCACAAATTGATAGTAGGTTAGAAGCGATATAGAAGGCGACAATATGTCTATCACTCGTTCTATAAGCGTCGCGCAAATTGATAATCGGTTCGAAGCCAAATAGAAGGCGGTAATGTGTCTATTACTCGTTCTATAAGCGTTGCGCAAATTGATAATCGGTTCGAAGCGAGATAGAAGGCGGTAATGTGTCTATCTTCTTCTTCTTCTTCTTCTTCTTCCGCGGATAGCGTGGCGGATAAAAAGTGAAAGTGTTAATACGTTCACACGCTTGTGGTTAAAAAATGTACCCGTCGCACTTGTGTAGAAGTGAATGAAATGCCTCAGACAAAAAAAAACTCAGATGTTTTCGGAACCAGTGTCGAAGTATCAATGGCAATCGAAAGCTAACTTGATGGGCTGCAAAATTGCCAAATGAGAAAAGAATTTGGCGTCAAATTTGGCCTCAAACTCCACTTTACAACAGTGTTTGGCGAACATTCTCAAAAGAAAAGACATACATTTCAAGTTCAAGGTTGTAGTGTTAATGTTCCTATAGCTTAATAAGTAAAAATGTGCGAATGCGCAATAATGTGCAGTACGTTAAATTACTTGCACTTTGTACAACATATCGAATTAAAATTAAGTTGAAATGTTAATTTTAGTTCTGCAAGGTGACTGGTTTTTGGCTGGTTAATATAACTGGATTTTGTTTGCATTTATGATGCAAGCTTACTGGTAACTTCAATAAGTTCACATTATACATTAGCAGTGAAACTAATGCCCGTTCCTGTAATCTTTACAATCTTGTGATCGAGTCATTCTATTGTTATTATTAAAATCTCCTGTCATAATACTTGTATGTATTACACCAATTAAAAATGTCATGGTAATTGCAGAACTGAAGATGACAGCAGCTTGTCGAAACATGTTTTCGAAACTTACAACTATCGTGATTTTTCTTAAAATTATCAACTCTGCAGACTTAAAAATCTCAGGTTCATCGGGAATTTTAGAGTGGGTGGCGGGTGATCTCCATTACGGCCTCGATTGATCATCGCCAGTAGCTAATGATTAAACGGCACCTTTCACTTAATATTTCAAATTGGGAGTGTGGCGTATCTGCAAGAACACCGGGAAATGGTTAGGCAAACTTTCATACCAAGAGTCTAGTCTACTTCAAGTTTTCCATTACCAAGGTTTCTTTACAAATGAAACAATTCGGATTTTCTTGAAGAAATTTAAGTAGAAACGTACCATATAAAGATGATACTATCTTCCGATTGAAAAAAAAAAATTGTAATCACAACCTGCACCTGCACCTGCAACCTGCAACCTGCAGTTTACACCCTCCGGGTTGGCCAGCCATTTGACTCGGACCCGGATTCAAGAAAATTCAGGATTACTCTACCTTGATCCTCGTGCCCAGTCGCTGGCGGCTAAGAGGGCCAAGCAGCTCTGGGGACGAGAATGGGGGAGCTTATGATGGAGCGTAACGTGGGGCACGTCCGCAGTTGAGGTATTTCAACCCTCAAATGGCGCTGTCTGACGTAGATGTCGCTTCTTCCCTGAGTGAACCAGACCCCAGTACAAAGGGCTTTATCTTTCAGCAGACGATGTTTCGAATAAAGGATCCTAAAGCCTCCCTGGATTTCTATACTCGTGTAATGGGCATGAGGTTAGTAGGCGCTAGGCATGAACTTTCAACTGACCTATAAAGGAATTCTTAATAGACTTAATAGGCCTACAGTAGGAATATCTTCATGCACTGTTTTTATTCTTCCATCAGTATAATTCACGCGTTTTTCTATTTATCTATTGGTTTCATTTAATTTATGTGAATTGTTGTTTGTTCTGTGGTATGAGTTTTAGATCCATGGTGCATTATAGTACAACACTAAATTCTGGCGTGCTCCCATTGGTTGAGCGTGACGCGATAGTGCCTCTCCTCAGCGGGCGCCTATTAGCGCATAGTGCCCATTTTTGGCAATTTTCACTCAAAATTTAGTGTTGTACAATAAAAACAATAGAGTCCTTCTGTCTCAAGCCCTATGTGTGATAGGTCCTCTCGGAAATTTGATGTTCAAACTTCATATAAGCCCTTGAACTACGTTCTCGCGCTAGTATTTGTTGTGAACATCCAATTCCCTGGGGCAACCTATCACATGATAGTGCCTTCAACAAAAAAATTCAACTGTTTAAATAGGTAATGTCCAGTAGTATGGTTACGAGAGAAGGTTAATATGAGACAGTGCTAGTACGATGGCTGTGAGGACCCAGTACATTGTAAAACCAATAAGAAATGGATTCATGAATTTCAAAATACCAGTACTGCTGGCCCATCCGCATTGGCAGGGAACTACTGCACCAGTAGCCCCTGAAGTAACGGAAATAATTTAGCTACGGTTGACTGTTAGTGAAACTAGCCCTTCTCAGTCATGCAGTCCAGTAGTCATAGAATAACTACTGGTACTACAAGACATAGGGGTAGCTACAGAACAAGGAGTGTGTTCAAAACAGTTGACAGTTGTTTACTACCCTGCCTGGGCATTCAATAAAAATCAATATTGGAAAACTGTTCGATAAATCGATAACTATCGATATCAATCATGTAAACGGTATCGATTGTATCGATCAGTGGATAAAAACCGAACTCTTCTGGTAATTACTGTCACAGATGTTATCAATTTTATGGATTTTATCAGTGGATGTCATTCGTACATGTCTCAAATTTCTGACATTGATTTTGTTTTTGAAATACGTTTAAACACAGTAAAATGATTGCGGTGTCTTTGTTCACAAGTATAACTGTATTTGTATTTCAGTAAATGTGGTTTATTAAGCTGGCAGGATAACTGTGCTGTATTGACCCGAGTATCTGTGAAAGTGACAGCTCACCGACATCTCACCTGCCTAACCCAAATGCAAACAAAAGAGAAAACACGGACAAGGTTGCTCCATGATCAAAACCACAGTTTATTTCAATTAAAATCTGTTCATGGTTCCTTTGTTTTGTCAGGCTTCTGGCACAAGCAACTGGACACCAGAACAGGAGTTTTTTATGCTTGACGGTTGACGTCCGTGGCTCACGGATGTCTATGTTTAAGTTCCATATTTTCTATTGTTCCCGGTTGTTTTGTTTGATATAGAGACATTGCACATGTGTTTAATGCGTTTATCAAAGCAAATGTCATTTTTCCATTGCAACGTTAGTTTTTATGAGCCTAGAAAAGATTTAGAAGTGTTATCCTATCGTAATAAAATTGGCAGAACTGGTTATAGAAGTTGTCGTTATTATTAAAGCTCACATATTTCGACACAACAAATGTTACCGATAAAATAAATAGTAATTGAAAAATTGATAAATATCGATTTCACACAACAAATCCTTTAATCGATTTTTATTGATTTCCAATACAATCAACTAATTTTATTGATTGTTATCAAATGTTATCGGTTATCGATTTTATCAATTACCCAGGCAATTTGAGTGTTTATTTTTAATGGCTATTTGATACTGTGTGACGTGCCTAACCATAGCCACCCAACCTTTTCTTAAAGTCAGAATATACCAATTGCAGCGTGAGACTTAAGTCAATGGTGATACCTCCTCAAAAATTATTTTGCGGTGATTAACTTGTTTGGTGCTTCCAGGAAAACACTCAAGTTCAACTGTAATTAAGAAAGTTTTGATACATTATCCTGCTTTGCATTGCATATTCAAGCCCAGCTATGTGCTATGTTTTCTTTTTTTCCCAATAATCAACACTGAAAAACTTGACATATTTGACATGGGTTGACATATTTTATCCAAATTCCTTTGGCATTTCAAGATTTTTTTACGGACAGATGTCAGAGCCAAAAATGTTAGAATACTGTGCAAAAGTAATGAGAGCAAATTTTCACAAAGTTCATGCTTTGTTCTCATAAATCATCTTCGAAATATTGCCAAACTTCCGCTCTGTTTTTTTGCATTGTTCACACTACAAAAAGAGGAAATTTTGATGACAAGTCACCAGGACAAATGGAGGTTTGCAAAACCAATATTTGAAAATCCAAGAGAACAATTTTTCAAACAAGCAAAATGTTGAAGAAAATTGATATCAAAAAAAGCAACTTATCAGTGAACCTCCACGCTGCAAGAAAAATGTGACCTCACACAGGAAAATGTTAAACGAAGGTTAATATGACATTGACTTATTAAACATATGAACAGATAATTTTTTTATAAAAAATTGTTATGAATAGATAAATTGTTACAAACAGATAACAAATTTTTGCACAGATAAATTTTTTACAAACATATTTGCATTTCGAGTTCTATTTACAGTCTTAGAATATTTTTCCTTTCTCACACCCGTGAGGAGCAACAAAAGTATTTCTTTGAGTCATGATCTGGAAGAACAGCAAGGTGGCCGATATACTCCCCACCAGGGGAGTGTCAATAAAGTATTGTATTGTGATGTCTTTCTGGGTGGATTGTTGATTATCCAGTTAGTGACACATCTATAAGTGAATATGTGTAACTTGTTCACAAATAACGCAATGGATTCTGTCATTTGTGTGCACTTACAAAAATTGGGGTTGCCTGCCTAGATTGCTTCTGAAAATTTGTTGGTATGCTTTTTCAACTTTTGCATAAAGTTCTTGTTTGGAACAGTTTTTCAGTTGTCATTCAAAAATTTTGATGTGACTTTCAAAGCCTATTATTCCCAGGGAAGAAATTCTAGCCAACAATAATGCAATGCGCAAATTTGTGTTATACTCCCATGTGCAAATGTCAAACATTTTCAGAACGATCTAGTTGTGTAGCAATGTGTACCTGGTACTGTTTTCATGACCAAATTGTCATGTCCGTAATGTAACAACTTATATAATTCATCAAAAATTTGCTTTATTTGTTACTTTTACACAGTACTGTGTTATCCCACCCCTGCGATGAGGCACATGTGTCCTCATTGCATGCCCGCCAAATTGCACATTTAGTGGGACATTTGGCACAATACTTGGGAAGATAATTATTGGAAACAAAAGCTACTGTTAGTGACACTTGTTTTGCTTATTAAATATGTGCATATCCATGACATTAATTGACATGCTTAGCATGCTGTGTCATCGAACACATTCTCTTATGTGTCCACCTTTTGGGAAAAATCCCATAGAGGGTGACATTTGATTACTTTGAAGTATTTATTAAACAAAATGCATACTGGTGAGTTCAAGTGTCCCCAGAGGTGTTAAGTAAAGCCAGTATCTTCCTCACTGAGTTTTCGTTGTTTTTCTTGGATGTATATACTAGGCTTTTAACAAAGTTCCACTTCCCAGCAATGAAGTTTTCACTGTATTTTCTGGGATTTGAGGATGCCAACAGCATTCCAAGTGATGCAGATGAGAGAACGAAGTGGCTTTGTGCACAGAAAGCAACTTTGGAGTTGACTCAGTAAGCTATGCATGTTAGCTAACTACACTGGATTAGTATTGTGCTTCCCCACAGGATTATGAAAAAGGGAAATTGATATGGATCGAAATCCACCAGTCAGAGCACGTGGACTTGACCTTTTAAATGCATTTTACTAGTAAATGATTGACAGCAGTGATTATTTAAAAACTCAGTTGTTTATTTTTTAACCCCACAATGCTGCATGCTCTAAAACCTGTTTATGTTGTTTTTGACATCGAAGTTTCTCATATTTTACTTTAGCCGGATTAAGCTGAAGCGTGTGAGAAATTTGTTTGAAGCTCACAGAGTGAGCAGATGCAAAGAAAGGTCTTAGCTGCTACTTTGATGTCTGTGAGTAATACATTTATGGTCCACATAAAATGCTAGCCTGGTTTGACCTGGTGGTCTCTCATAATTTTTTCTTAAGTTTATGCGCGTTCTTCATTATGTCTTCTTAAGTTTGATTGAACTCCAAAAATATTTTCATGGAAATTCTGAACCTGACTGTACCTTAACATTTATGTACACAATAGTTTTGACAATTTAATAGCTGGTGATGTTCCAATTTGTCGGGAGTTGTCAAGTCTGTTTTCGTCTCAACAGTAACTGGGGGAGTGAGAATGATCCAGATTTGAAATATCATACTGGCAATTCTGAACCAAAGGGATTTGGTGAGTGTATACTAGATAATTTTTGATACAGCTGGGAAGAGCATATAAGAATGTGAATTGAGTTTTTTGTTTTGTTTTGTGATTGGAATGGTGCATTCCTGTGGTTTTTTCTGTGAGCTCCTGTGTAGATTTGGTATTGTTTGTGCGGTGTTCAATATTCCCAAGAGAGTAACTTCGCTGTGTCTTTGGGCATTGTCGGAGATATTTTTGGTATTTTTAGGCGGTGATGGATAACTGGAGTTCCTGCTGTTAGAGTTTTGTAATGGCTTTTGTAGTTATCAGTGATTTCACGCTCAGTAGTGTTCAATATGCTGTGGTAAAATTTAAGAGAAATAGCGTTAGATCACGCTGAACAGCAATGTGTTCTTAGTAGGATATTTTTTGTAGTGATTGTGAAGCGTACACAGTCGGTGAGAACCCGGGGGGTACTCCCATCAATTTAGGATAGGTGCATGCTGCAAAGGTTCTTAAACTCTGACCCTATTTAAAGATAGAAAATAAAAAATTGATTTCCTTTTTAAGGCCCCAAACACCCGAAAAATGACACCCTATTCAAGGGAAAAACGACCACTAAATATTGTGTGATCAGGTCATTTTTATTTCTTTTCTGTAACATGGGAAGTTAAGCATCAAGCCTATCAACTGCTGTTAGTTGGTTTTCTGTTTAGTTTTTTTTTCTTTTTTTTGTCTTTGTCTATTCTTGCTATTTCTTTTTCCTTTTTACTTGCTTTCGGTGTCTGGATAAGCAAAGCATTAATTTAGTGGTTCATAATCAGCTTGGTAACATCATTAAATTTTTTAACCTTGTACTGAAGTGCACAGTAATTTTAATTGAATACTTCTTATCTTTCAACTTATTAGGGCACATTGGTTTTGCTGTACCTGATGTGGAGAAGGCATGCGAGCGATTTGAGAAGCTAGGAGTGACCTTTGTCAAGAAACCTAATGATGGTTAAGTTTGTTACTTATTGACTCTTTAAATTTATTTGGAGTACCAAGCTGTTTGTTGCTGCTGTAGCTAAGTTGGATTAATTTAGGGTAATTGCTCTTGCTCTCTTGCTTTAATGTGACATCACGTGGCACTACACCATGTACAACTTTGTACACAAAGCCCCAGTCCCAACACCCTACACCAAACATTTAACACATTGTACACTTAATGATAATTGCCGAAACACACAGATTTTTCCCAAGAATCAGGCTTGATTTAGGAAACACAAAACTAACTAAAGGTCCTTAAGTTCCAACTTGATGAGAGGAAAGCCGCCCATAGGACAAAATCAAGGAGACTTGGTTTGTACCACGTGACAAGAAGTAACCCGTACAATTTTGAGAAACTTTGCATCTTTTTGCTTCAGATGTGAGTTTTACAATTTTTATTTGTTTGTTTTTTGTTTGTGTTTTTGTTGTTTGCTTCAAGGCCCATCCATTAATATGGTCAACATTTCATGCAACTTGTCATTGTTGCATTGGTTGTTGTACGTATTACCGCCCACGCAGAAAACAAAACTTCATAATGCAACGTCTACATTCTGAAACAAAACCTTGTTGCCCATGGATGTGGTGATGTGTGCAATATGTATATGTGATATATGTATATGTCTAACACCTGAGAACCAGCATACGGATATACAAACTTGCTAACTTTGCAAAAGTACGCTACCCGAACAATTTTTCAACGTCAACAGTTTTCGGCTTGCATTTCAATTTTTTAGGCAGTTTTCGGTAATGCTCTGCTGAACTTCTGTGAAATATGAACATTGCTTAAAAAAGCACGCAAGAAATACTTGCTACTTCGCTCTGCAAACAAAGTGAGGAATGAGAGAGAACGTGTCACACAGGGAATACTTCTGTCTGAAATCTGTAGTAACAGATGAATTAGTTATTCACTTGGATGCAGAAAGAAACAAACATGTAACTGGAATATCGCTGCATTATTTCATTACTTCACAAGGCAAGTAAAATTATCGTTTCCCTGGCTACAGATGGCTACAGATTTCTAGCCACGTGGTATACAGAAGTCGCAATTAACATGAAAAAATCATCTCCTAAAAAAATTCTTGTCGTTTAAATGTTCCACGTCACTGACAGTAATGAAACACATGAAACATGCAAAGTAGCCTGTGTAGCTGCTGGTTTTCATAAACCCACTGACGCCCGTTGCGCCCGTATGCGCCCCAGAATGAGCAGGCGTCTTGTTCCCCTTGTGACGTCATCAGTTTAAGTGACACTGAAAAGCTTTGATGGTCAGTCGATGCAACGCAAAAAGATCATGTAAATGATGCCTGAACGACAATGATCGGGTTAAGTAAACCCGAGTAACAGCCAGAAAACCAAGGAACTTTTATCTCAAAAACACAAGAAAATCACGGCCTTCTCACCGACTGCTACTTTTGGCCAACTCTTTCCTTTTCAAACGAGCTTTGAGGCCAAACTTTTCTCATCACCAGAAACTGTGGTCGTATGGCTAACTCGACAGCAAAAAGCGAAAATAGAAATGACAACGAAAGCAACGGGATTGTGCGCTAAATCTAAATCAATTTTGAATTGTGCGCGTGCCCGAACTCAAAATGCTAGAAACCCGGGTAGAAAACGTCCTGAAACCGAAAGAAACGGCAACTGTTCATGCTAGAAAGCACTTTTCGCGAGGATTGGGAGGAAATTGGATCAAACAGGGCTAAAAAAGGCCATTTGTGTACAAAGTCATCAAGTACTTATCGATTCTGTCCATTGCGTTGACTCATCGATATTTTCGTGTGGAAACAATTGGTACTATGATTGAATATGAAAAACAAAACTAAATGAACGTTGCATGAAGCGTTTTGACTTAATAAGTTCCGTTCACGATAACAACATCATTATTGGCATTATCATCTAAAGCTGTGACCTTACTCGCTGACCCGCTGTCTTCGGCGTTTATTGTTGAAACAAACCTTGACTGTTGTTGTGTCAACGTGATTCGGACACATTCTTCAAGTTCCCTGTGTGGGGGGTACTTGGATTCTTTTAAACTTAAACTTTGAATGAAAATGTTGGACAATCAAGAATAAAATACATTAGTGGAGACCACTGCATGGTAGTCGTTGCTTCCATAAGCCTGAGTCTGGAGTTTCGCTCTCAATATTTTCCGTGCATTTACCCATCAGTTAGACCGAAAAGTCAGACGAAAAATTCATCACTGACGGAAAAACTGGAATTCACAGTGAAGGAAGTTACTTCAAATACCGTAGCTTTTCTTTTTAGACGATTGAGACTCGCCTGCTATGATAATACCGTTTTTTTTTTTTTTTTTTTTGCTTTGCAATTCGACTTTGCCTGTAATTTCATCAAAAGCCTCCCAGTATTCAATCGTAGAACAAGGATTTTAAGAACAAGAACGACATTTATAACAAAGAAACCTTGTTTTCACTCAACGGAATGGTGTTTCGCAAAAATATTGGTACAAGAGGAAAATTCTTAGTTAGGATCGATAATTGAACATGATTAACCAATAAGTAATTAAAAGGTAATCGGTGAGTAATCAATAGGCCACAAAATTTTTTGCTTTCGATTAGTCATCGATTACTCATTGATTATTGGCAATAAACTTGATTACTCATTGATGTCAATGAGCATGTCTATGTCTATCTGAATGAGTTTCCAGTTTTACGAGCCCTCAAAACCTGCATTTGGTAATTTTTTTGCTCACGTTCTTGGAAGAGCTCTTAGCTTCGATTTATAGTAATTTATACAAAATAATTCTTTTACGTATGTTACGTTTCTCACTATTTACAGGTAAAATGAAAGGAATAGCGTTTGTTCAAGATCCTGATGGCTACTGGATTGAGATTCTCAATGGAGAAAATCTTGTGAAGATTACTAAAGAGTTTTCTTCGTAGGCATAACTTAAGCTTTTGATGATTCCCAAAAGCAGCAGTAAAACTAAAAGGATTTTGTAAACTAATTTTTTTGGCACCTCACTTCCTGGACCGATAAGGAATGTGTTGAGATCGCAGCTGAGCCAATCACACGCGAGATGACTGTATGTGTCAGGAAGTGAAGTGACGGTGGTGCTCATGATTTACTGCGCGGACTATAAACCAATAACAGCATAACAGTGAAATACCTGGACATCAATTATGCTATAAAATAAAAGATTGTTTGATAATATGTGAATTTCGTCTTGCTTGCGTCGACTGTCTTCCAGTGAAACTGCAGGATCGCTCGTGTTATGCTGTATCGGCGCACTCCAGCCTGGCTCACTTGCTCATTCCTTCGGAAGCATTCGTTGTTAGCACCAAAACTTCTCTCAGTTGCTTTTTCGCCCTTTCCTCTGTTGAAAAGGTTGAAAAGGTTGAAAATGTTTTCCGGTCCCCTATTGTGCTAATTGTGTTCATAAAATACGTTGGGATCTTTAGCACGAGATACCGGCTATCTATACGTTTACATCGCAGAGTAAAAGTAGAAATTGCAGTCCACTGAGTGCTTACTGTGTAGAACGTCTTGTTTCGGAGTGAATCACGCGCTTTACCTTATTATGTTATCCACTGCCCAACAGAACGAGCAACTTTTAAATACTTATACATAGACACAAAACCACTTCAAATACATTATTAATTGCATTTGCATTTACAACCCAGCTAAGAGAGCGACCAAACTGATATTAAGACCCCAGACAAACGGATCATGCAACATTTCCATTCAACAACAATCAACATTGTTGAATTCAACTTGTTACACACCTTTTAGAACCATGTGGAATGATGTTGAATGGCGTTGAGCGGAATTTGATTGTCATAACATGTTGAATTCAACAGTGTTCAGCGTAGACATTGAGAAGCGTTCGTACATCGTGGCACTTTGTTTGCTAGGAAAAGATACAAATGGACCAATCAAAATATATTCTCGTGGATCTAGTTTTCTGCTTCCTGATCTGGTTGTAATTGATATACAAACAAGAAAACCCGTGCTTTATCAAAGACGGCCTCTTACAAGCTGAAGTTGATTAGCATCAAGGGCTACTGAATTCTTAACATGTTTCTGTTTTCGAAGAACCAAAAAATACGTATAGCAACAATGAAAACCGCAACAACTTCGAAACAAACCGTAGTTGCTAGAATTAAACCTCTGAATTTTCCTACAGCCCTCGCAGTATCTTACAATGCAGTAAGAAATGCCATGCGTTTTATAAAATTGCGTTACCTGTATATTTGCATGACCACTTGTCGTAAGGTGATCCCCAACTAAAGGCTTTTACTTCGTGTAGAAGACACAGAATTTGCAAAACAATAAACACAAAAACTCACAACAATGAACAGGGAAAAACAATGCCCTACCATACAATAAAGAATACACTAAATGTAAAGAAGATCCTCGCAGTTGTTAACGCAACTTATGCAGTTGCGAAAAGAAAGCCTGAAAAAAAAATCGGGCTTGCCGGGATTCGAACCCTGACCTCTGCGATACCGGTGCAGCGCTCTAACCAATTGAGCTAACAAGCCAACTGGGAGCTGGTCATTAAATTGGTTGGTAATATACCCGGGAAAGATGAAGATGAAGTTATGAATACATGAAATTCATATATTTGAACTGCGGAATGAAGAATTAAATGTAAAGAAGATCCTCGCAGTTATTAACGCAACTTATGCAGTTCCGAAAAGAAAGCCTGAAAAAATCAGGCTTGCCGGGATTCGAACCCTGACCTCTGCGATACCGGTGCAGCGCTCTAACCAATTGAGCTAACAAGCCAACTGGGAGCTGGTCATTAAATTGGTTCGTAATATACCCGGGAAAGATGAAGATGAAGTTATGAATATATGAAATCATATGTTTGATCTGCGGAATGAAGAATTTTTTTGCGAACTTTTCGCAACTGCATAAGTTGCGTTAATAACTGCGAGGATCTTCTTTACATTTAATTCTTCACTCCGCAGTTCAAATATATGAATTTCATATATTCATAACTTCATCTTCATCTTTCCCGGGTATATTACGAACCCATTTAATGACAAGCTCCCAGTTGGCTTGTTAGCTCAATTGGTTAGAGCGCTGCACCGGTGTCGCATTGGTCAGGGTTCCAATCCCGGCAAGCCTGATTTTTTTTTCAGGCTTTCTTTTCGCAACTGCAGAAGTTGCGTTAATAACTGCGAGGATCTTCTTTACATTTAATTCTTCATTCCGCAGTTCAAATATATGAATTTCATATATTCATAACTTAATAAAGAATACAATACACTAGTTGTTTTGCAAATTCTGTGTCTTCTACCCGAAGTAAAAGCCCAACTAAACCAACTAAACGCCCGCGTTTAAGGGTTTCTCTGGGATGAAGGTTTCATATAATCTTTTGTGGACGAATTAACTTGTTTTCACCGCTTAATGGTTTATTTCGACAAAGTTAACCCCGTGTAGATTCTAGCGTTTTTGTTCTTTTTATATGAGCTAGAGTTCAGGTGCGTAAATTGAATCAAAAGGCCGAACTTTATTTTCCGACATTTTTATAACCAAGCAAATTCATTATCATGCGTGTAATCTACTCCGGGAAATTTTTCATTTGTTTTCACCTTTTAAATCATACTCGTACCCAGTCTATTTATGATTCTGGGGCAAAGGGAGAGAAGATTGGATTCCATTGAGGCGCGCGAGGTGAGATGGAAAGGGGCGAAGGAAAAATAGCGACCCTTTCCCCCAAATCATAAATAGCGACTGGGTACGTATTTTGATCCGTATAATGTCCAAAACGCTATTGAAAATTGTTGCGTCGTGCCACCATTTTTCACGCCCCCCCCCCCCCCCCCCCCTCCGAAACCTCCAAATATAAGCGTCATGGAGGCATTGCATTAACCTGCCCCTGTCCCAAAGAAAACCACGGTCAAAAAATAGGCCCTCTTTCGTCTCACCCCAACTGGACAACGTTAAGCATCAATCAATCATCCAGTGACCTAGGACAACCAACTACGACGAAATTCCGTATTACTATAAGTGGTGTGGATTCTTGTGCAAAGGAATAACGACATTTGTAACCATCAGAGGCGGAACCAAAGGTAATCGTCACCTTTTTGACATTGTTCGTAAACTCCATATCAAGACAATTACTTGACTGTATATATAGAAATGTAGCATAAACCATTTAAAAGTACGGAATTTTCTGTTTACAGCTGTACCACAACTAGCTGCAAAGATATAAAAAAGAGGGTATGAAGAATGCCCCGAGTTAGGTACAACGCCATAGCCCTTTTCCTACCCTCAACATACGAGCGGATCCATTCGGATAGTTCGCAGTTGTTTTTTAGATGTTACTACTATTTTGCCTCCGCTGTCTTCGTTGTTC
Organism: Siderastrea siderea; assembly: GCA_964030785.1. NCBI lineage: Eukaryota > Metazoa > Cnidaria > Anthozoa > Scleractinia > Rhizangiidae > Siderastrea > Siderastrea siderea. Next base: position 19,275,205 of record OZ034970.1, on the reverse strand, counting down.
AGTGTATATCAGTGGGTTATCAGGAGCAGGATGTGGTTGCATGATAGAGAGCGTCACCATTAATGGGTAACAGGCAGCTCAAAATTAAAGAATAACGGGGAGACCACGATTGACGGGTTTAGAATGTATAGAAACGGACACAATCGAAAAACTTAGTTGTAGACCTTCCTCCAGACTGTATTTCAAAGATAAATTCAGACTCATACATCAACAACTCAGACAACGTTCAGATACGAAGATTCTCAGTTCAGTTCGTGGGGGGTGGAAAATTCCCAGAAAACACACTCGGGTCCAGTTTTCCACACACTCCCCCGCGTTGATTGATACTATCAATCAAAGTTCAGTTCAGAAAAAATCTCTCTCAAAAACACGACTCTTTACAAAATAAGACTCGGTTAAGAAATCCGTCTTAGCTAGTGTTCACAACAACGTTTGGGATATCGTCATCCCTTACTACTCTAATAGGAATGTTCGCCGCATGCGGTGCAGGGTTGTCGGGTTCAGCATTCACTTCCAAGGGATACAACCTCTGCAAGGGGCGTCTAAATTCTGATGTAGGTGAGTTCGCAGATTTCACTCTTACTACCGCACTTCGAACGTGACCATCTCGTCCTCGAAGTAAGCGTTCAACCTTTCCCAGGCGCCATAGTTGTCTTGGGATCTTGTGCTCGTGTAGGCACACGATGTCTCCCACTTGAACTTCACGGAGCGAGTGTGCTCTCTTAGAATGCCGATGATGTTCACGAAGTTCTGTCAGATACTCGGATCGCCACCGATTCCAAAAGTGGTCAAGAATTCGCTGTAAAAACCTTGCTCTTCTTGTGAGTGTTGTTACATCATTCCGGCCAACTTCATTAGAAGTGCTTCTTGATGGCATCGATAGAATTCTACGGCCGATGATCAGGTGAGAAGGTGTCAATGGTTCTTCCATTTCATCGTACACATATGTCAATGGTCGTGAATTCAGAACTGCTTCAATTTCTATCAAGGTAGTACATAGTTCCACAAAGTTCAATCGAGCATTCCGCAAACACTTCTTCAAACTTAGCTTGACTGATTTTACCATCCGCTCGAAGAAACCACCCCACCAAGGGGCTGCCTCGACATTGAACCTCCACTTGACGCCTTCACGCTGACAATAGGACTGCACTCTTGAATCCTTGAAAGTTTTCCCATTGTCACTGACAATCAAGGCAGGTGTTCCTCGTCTTCCCTTAAATCGAATAAGGGCACTTATGAAAGTTTCTGCACTCAAATTTGGCACGAGTTCCAGATGTACAGCTCGGCATGTTGCACATGTGAATAATGTAATGTACGCCTTGTTCATCTCTCCCTTCTTTGAGAATACATCCTTGACATACACAGGTCCGGCGAAGTCCACTCCGACGCGAGTGAAGGCAAACTCATCACTTAACCGAAATTCAGGAAGAGGAGGGGGAGGAGGAACTGCATAGCTTCTGCCTTCAATCTTCTTACAAACAGAACATTTTCCAATCACATTCTTCACAGTCTGACGTCCCTTGGTCACCCAGAATTTCGATCTTAGCTCTGTAAGTGTATCTCTCACACCGTTGTGAAGGACCTTGAGATGACATTCATTGATGACCAGGTGTGTGAAACGTGAACATCTTGGCAGAAGTATTGGATAGCGAGCATCAAAGGGAATTGGCGCATTCTTAAGGCGGCCTCTACATCTTAGAATTCCCTTTTCGTCCCTAAACAATGACAATGAACACTTGACTTGGTCAAATTTCTCGTCTTCAAGAACAGATCTTTGTACTTCCTTGTACCAAAGTTCCTTTGCTCGCTGTACTTCTTCTTGCTTTATTTCTCCATCAGTCAACTCGTTATTTGCTTTCTTTCGCTTGAGATTGGATACAAACCGCAAGACATACGCGGTGACTCGTATCAGCCTTGGTAGACTACTGAAACGTTCCAAAGAAATAATGCATTCAAGATCCAACTTTGCTGTTGTCCCCCTTTCAGTGACAATGTTCGCGAGAACTGTGCTGTCCTGCTGTTTCTTGTAGCTGCGAGACTGTTCCTTCTTCAGCTCAAGGCTGGGATCAGAGTCATCTCCCGTGACCTTAATGGAATTCCCTTGAAGACTTGGCCAGAAATCTTGGTTCTTCAGAAGAAAATCAGGACCATTCCACCACATCCGATTGGCAACAAGTTTGGAAGCCATTGAACCACGAGAACAAATGTCAGCTGGATTGGATTCTGTGGGGCAGTAATTCCACTGTGTTGGCTTGACAAGACGACGGATCTCTACTACTCTATTTTGCACAAATTGCTTGAATTCCTTGTTCACGCCCCAAATCCACCACAGGGCAATTTGAGAGTCCAACCAGCAGAATGCAGAATCAATGTTCAATGTTCCTTTAAAGGCTGTCAAGACAGTACTGATCAGTCGGGCTAAAATAAGAGCACCCATAAGTTCCATGCGAGGTATGGTCTCCCCATCGATCGGAGCAACTCGAGTTTTTGATGAGACAAGTTGGGTGAAAACTGTTCCAGAGATCAGTTCAACGCGTAAATAAACAACTGCTCCATAGGCCTTCTCTGAGGCATCAGCGAATCCGTGGAGTTGAGCGCTTTGCAAATCTGCTGATGATGAACCACGAAAGTAATGTCTCTTCAGCTCTACCACTCCAACTTTCCTTGTGTCCTGAACGAGCTTCAACCATTGTTCGTGAAGAAATGAATCAACAGGGTCGTCCCAATCTACCTTAGATTTGCAAATGGCTTGGAAGATGATCTTAGATAGAACGATGACTGGGCTAAGTAGCCCCAGAGGATCGTAAAACTTGCTTGTAGCACCAAGAATTGCTCTCTTTGTGATTGTACCCTTGTTGATGGTCTCCAGTGGGGAGGCTAGGTCCAGGAACAGCAAGTCTCTCTGATTATCCCATCCTACGCCTAGGACCTTTAGCCTTTCTCTGCTAGGATTCTTTGCTGACTCGAATAGAGAGCTTGAGAAGGTTTGATCTTCGTCTTGAATCTTAGGCTCTTCAACAGACTTGCTTTGAACTTGACACACTTGGGGAGACTGTTCTTCGGAGTCTTTAATTCTTTCTTGTAAATTTGCAGAGTTGGACACCCACTTTCGCATGTTGAAGCCTCCATTACTGAAAGATGACTTAAGTTTCTTGTACATCTCGAAGACAGAATCATCAGAATCATCTCCACCCACGAAGTCGTCCACGTACAGACTTTTCAATACCTTGTCAGCAAATTCTCTGGGAATATCAGTGGACGTGAGGTGATGACGGATGGTTGCGTTCAGTAAGAAAGGACTGGAGGAGACACCAAAGGCAACTCTTGCAAATCTGTAAACTTGGATGTTTGGGTGTCTCCTTGTTACATCATCAACCCACAGGAAGCGTAGATAATCCTGATCTCTCGGGTCAACTGAAACATTCAGAAAGGCTTTCTCAATGTCTCCAGTGATGGCTATCTTGCTAATACGAAACCTCAAGAGAACATCGTAAATGTAGGGAGACAGGGGTGGACCTGCATACAGACAGTCATTGAGACTTGGTGAGTTTCTCCCTGCTCGAGCACTCGCGTCATAAACAACACGCAGCTTTGTAGTTTCCTTGTCAACACGGATCACTTCATGATGAGGGATGTAATGAACCTTGCCCACACCATTGTTCACACCTTGCTCTACCGGTTCAATAATTCCTTGTTTAAGCTGCTCTTGGATGACGTCATTGTAGTGCCTTGATATTTCAGTTTTTAGATTTAAACGTTTCATCAGTGATGCAAGCCTTGATTTGCACAGGACAAAGTTATCTAGAAGAAGTTCATGGTCCTCCTTGAAGGGTAACCGAACTTGATACCTTCCTTCCACGAATTCAACCTCAGCAACAAACTTGTCATACAGAGATAAACTTTGATCCTGGATTCCAAGAGATTCGTAGTCCCAGAATCTTCTAAGTTCAGACGTCAATGAATCCTGTTGGATGACAGTTGATTCCACTTTCAGAACGTGAGTTGCAGTCAGATTCACAGAATTGCCATTCTCGTCATCTACCATAACTATAGAGGGACCTGAAAGGACATATCCCAGTTTGGTCGCTAGGGCAACAGGTTCCCATGGAGCACCCCTTATAACAGTACCTTCAACCAAGGACCAATAGTAGTCAGCACCAATCAGAATATTAACTGCTAGATCTCTTGCACCAGCTTTATCTGCCAGAGGAAGTCCACGTAGGTGTTCATAGCTACATTGAGCAAGTTCGATAGGTTGCTGAGTTAGGGGGCCACATATCACTGGTACTACATATGCCTGAATATACACGGTTGCTTCACACGCAGCTTTGATACCCACTTGGACAATTTCACATGACCGTAACCTGGCGTCAGACTGACCAAATGTTTTTATCAACAGCGAATCCCTGCCAATGACTGGTAACCCTAATTCGGTCTTAAGGTTCTCTGTGATGTAAGATCGCTGACTACAAGAATCAAACACTAGACGAATACTTCTGGAGCAACTGTCATTATCAGGGCGTAGCACTTCGGCAGTTGCAGTCTGTAAGAAGACTGATCCCTTAGACTGATCCACATACATGCTGGTGGATACACTGGGTACATTTTCACTTTGGGCTTGGCCTGTCTGAGGCTGATCAGAGCAGTCACAAATTGCAACATGGTGAGGCCCGTGACATTTGAAGCATTTCACAGAACTTTGACAGCTACGCGACAGGTGTCCTGTCTTTAGACAGAGAAAACACTTCCCTTTCCTCTTAAGAATTTGCTTCCTAGACGCAGGGCTTGTCACAACATTACAACTGGAGCTTTGGTGGTCTTGATTACAGAATGAACACCACACACGAGCAACTTTCTTACCCTTAGAACTATTAGAGAACAATGCTGATGTGGAATGCAGTGACTCACCTCTCTGACTCGAGCTCGAGGGCCTCAACTCCTTAGTGTTCAGAAGACATTGTTCTCTCAACTGCAGTTCCTTGTGAAATTCTCTCAGAATATCCTTGAGATTCCATGTTTCAGAACCCAGATTGCGTGTGATTGCGATTCGAAACTCCTCAGGTAATTTCTGCATAATAATTGGCGTCAAAAAACAACCATACATATCAGGAGAAATCTCCATACTCTCCAAACCGCGCACATGTGACTCCACCGTGTCATACAAGCTTCGAAGCCGCTTCACTTCGCTGATCGACATTATCTTAGGAATTCTTGTGAGCGCTTCCATGTGACTAGAGATTACTATTTGTCGATTTCCAAATCTTGCTTGAAGCAATTCAACTGCCTTTTCATAATTTGCACTCGTAAGCGCAAGACCAGCGACGACATTTTGAGCAGTCCCCACAAGAAGCGACTTCAAATAGTTGAATTTATCCACTCCGGACAGATTAGGATTCTCGTGAACAGCAGACTCGAACGATTCCCAGAAAGGATACCATTCAATGGGGTTGCCATGGAATTTCCTCAGCTCGAGCTTCGGTAGCTTCGCATGCATGGTAACTTTCGGTGGCTGACTTTGGGAAATTCCAGTGCTTCCAGAGCCCAATTCCTGACTCTTTCGTTGTGCTTCTTCTGCAGCCAGAGCGGTTTCTAACTCCAAAATACACGCGTGAATCGCACTGGATAATTCGCAACTTTCAACTACATCTTGTTCGATTTTTGAGACATCATCTAACAGTTCCGCTATCTCCTGGTCCAACGCTTGAAGTTCCGAATACTTTGTTTGAAGAGCGGCGCGAAAGAGTTTTAGCTTCTTTACGTCGATGGGATTCCCCCCAGAAAGTAATTCCGTAGCACTGGCAATAGTTTTCCGGACAAACCTTCGATGTCCGTCGCGAAATTTTCTAAGATTCTTCAGCTTCTTCTTTTCTGACATGACCACGTGCTTTCAGTTGAATAACCAAGCAGCTTAGAAGGAGGTTTTCGACTGATGAAATCCAGTTTTTCGGTTCCCGGGTCTCGGCACCAATGTATAGAAACGGACACAATCGAAAAACTTAGTTGTAGACCTTCCTCCAGACTGTATTTCAAAGATAAATTCAGACTCATACATCAACAACTCAGACAACGTTCAGATACGAAGATTCTCAGTTCAGTTCGTGGGGGGTGGAAAATTCCCAGAAAACACACTCGGGTCCAGTTTTCCACATAGAAAAAGTAGTCTCGCATTTGAAAAGGAATATGCTATCATAAGTCTGGGAAATCGTGTTTTTTTTTCGTGATAATAGAGTGAATGTAGAATTACTGTAAGAATACTTACATAATTAAAGAGAAACAGACGTTGGGCTTGTTGTTGCGTGTATCGAAGTTGTTTGAGTTTATTTAAAAACTTGAGATTGCAACTACACTTTCGTGTCAGAAATCATGCCAATATTGCACGTGTGTAAACATTCTTCTAATTGAATTATGAAAATCAATTTTAAATAGCTTTTCGTGCCAGGAAAAGCTCACGAATTAGATCGTTCTAAAAGGCTAAGCGAAAGAAAACAAACCATTTTTGCAGCTAAATGTGAAGGATTTCAAGAATCCTTCTGGTGATACTCAATGAACAAACATCATTTGGGAAGTTCAGAATAACGAGTTAAATCGTCAGATCAATGCCACAACCACGAATACATTCAACTGTGGGAACTACGAAATTAAACTGACATGAACTACAGAAACCAAAAACACTTCAATAACGGTCGATTCTGGAGAGCTCAATAACGGGAAAGAGTCAGGACTCTTCTGGCAATGATACATGGAATATTTAATTTATTAAATACGCGGGTACGGGGGAAATCCTGACTGGCCGATAATTCCGAGCAACACATATATAAGCTCAAAGTAAACGACATAAAACTCAAACCGAAAGCTGTAAATAAACCCTTGAACATCTGTAAGATCATGATGTGGATGATTTTTGATAGTTTACAACTTAAACCCGTACCAAATGCAGTCGTACACAATCGCCTTTCGTGGACTTTATTTATTAATTTTGACCAATTATCTCCCCCAGTCAACTTATGCATAAAGAAATGTTTGCACTTGTAGATCAGAAACATCAACAGTCACACAAAGACTGCTTTGCAATCTTTTCGACAGCAACCAAACTTAACAACCAATTTCTTCCCTCGTCCAGCTGTTCCTTACCCGCTGGCGAACGCCAACCTAAACTGAAGACCAACAAGTCCCAACACGCACCTGAGTAAACATTTCCTTCCGATTCCTTCCTGCGCTGTCTTAGCAAATCAAAATCTACGGTATTTTCGAGGATCCAAACACTCCGATTAATTCTTCATCCACAGAGACAGCGCAAAAGGGTGTTACTAAAACGAGTAATGCAGTAACGAGTAACGAGTAACGCAGTAACGAGAAAACGAGCAACGGGAAAAATTTTCCAAGGGTAAAAAATAGAAAACGAGTAACGGGAAAAAATTGAAAGGCTGAAATAAAAAGAGAGTAACGGTAAAAAAAGAGACCAAAAAAAATGAAAAGGGTGAAAATTACTGAATAATAATAATTACCTAATTTTCACCCTTTTCATCTTTTACCGTTACTCTTTTTCTTTTAATTTTCGCCTTTCAATTTTTTCCTGTTACTCGTTTTCTCTTTTTTACCCTTGCAAACGTTTCCCGTTACTCGTTTTCTCGTTACTGCGTTACTCGTTACTGCATTACTCGTTTTAGTAACACCCAGCGCAAAACTTGGTTAAGAGCCCGTCAAAACTTGCCTATTTAAACACTTCGAAGGATTCTACTTTGAATAGATGTGTGGGCCTGTTGCCAAATAGTTAACGTAACTCGACACGACGCCAGGACAGCCCCAATAGTTCTCAGTTGCTGTAGCAACTGCGAACTAATAACTGGGCATAAAACGGGATTTTTTTTTTAAACTGTAAATGGTTTGAACCCAGGAGTCATATCATAATTCGGTAAATTGTGATCGTCCGGGTGAGTGTAGTCCTGAGAAGGACTGTTTGAGGTGACATTGACTGACGTTTCGACAACCTGAGCGGAAGTCATCATCAGAGTCAAGTGAACTGTAAATCGTCAGTAGATGTTATAAGTCTCTGGTCGTTGTCCTGATTGGTCGACGATCTCGTGATGTTATTGGTCGTCTGTCAGTTAAGCCGTGATGTTATTGGCTGTGAAGACTGTAAACGTGATTGGTGCGTTTCGATCCGTCTTTTGTTAGTCAAATGTCCGTTGGTCTATTGTTAGTCAAATGAGTCAGTTTGTCTATTGTTTGTCTGTCTTGTTATTGTCGGCAATCAGTCGTTTGTAAGGTGCAGGTAGCTGTTGGCAACGGTTCAGTGGTGTTTGTTCTAAGTTTGTAAACCAGCTTTCCAGAGTGATTCGTTGATAGTAGTCCGTACTGTAGGTAACGCATTCAGCAGAGTCCCAGTCGATTCTGTGGTTTGTTTTCAAATGGTGCTCGGCAATGTGATTGTTGATATCACCATTTCTAGTCGCTCGTTTGTGTTCAGTCAGTCGGACGTTCAGATTTCTGCCGGTCTCACCAATATAAGTGGCCTGGCAGTCGCAGCATTTGATTTTATAAACTGCTCCCCGTCTGTCGCTCGGTTCGTCTTTGTCTTTAACGTTCGTCAGTAGCTGTCGTAAAGTAGTGATAGGTTTGTGAGCAACGCGGATGTTGTAGGGTTGTAGGATTCGTGCGATAGTTTCAGAAGTCCCTTTGATGTAAGGTATGGTTGCAGTAGTGACAGGTGTCGCGTTAGTGTTCGTAGCGTTTGGTTCGGAGTTTCTGTAAGTGTTGTGTCTAATAAAGTCCCGGTTGTAATTGTTCTTGTTGAAAACGTTGTCTAAGTACTTGTTTTCGTCCGTTAAGCTGTCAGGTGAGTCACAAACTAGTTGCGCGCGTCTTGTCAGGGTCCGTATAGTCGTAGCTTTGTGAGAAGTTGGGTTGTAAGATGATTGGTCGAGTAGTCTGTCAGTATGTGTCGGTTTTCTGTAAATTGTCGTCCGTAGTTTGTTATTGTCGCGGGTAACTAAGCAGTCTAGAAAAGGTATTTTACCATTTTCCTCGATCTCCTTAGTAAACTGTATGTCGGCGTTTTGTCCGTTGAGGTGTTCGTGAAAATCGTCGATTTCGTCTTTGTGTACGGCTGTAAAGGTATCGTCAACGTAACGTAGCCAGAGTGGTAGTGTTCGTTTGTAAGTTGCGAGAGCTACGTAGTTCCTCGATGTTTTGCATAACGATTTCTGCAACAACAACGGAAACTGGTGAGCCCATAGCTGTTCCGTGCAACTGTTTGTAGTGCTTGCCGTTGTACTGAAAATACGTAGAAGTAAGACAAAGGTTCAGTAAGTCCATTAAGTCGTCTGTAGGTAGCGGTGGTTCAATAGTAGAGTTGTTGATGGCGGTCTCAGTGCAGTCTAGAGCCAGTTGAAGTGGAATACTGGTGAACAGTGATTTCACATCAAAAGACACTAGTTTTGTAGTCGTCAGGTACTTGTACTGTCTTGATTGCGTCAATAAAGTTCTCAGTCGACTGTAGTTTGTGTCGTGATTCGTCGGTCAAAGGTTTCAGTACGGTAGTCAAGTATTTGGACAGTTGGTAAGTCGGGGACCCACAGAATGAGACTATGGGTCGCATGGGTATGTTAGGTTTGTGCAGTTTCGGTAGTCCGTAAAGTTTCGGTGGTTGTGGTACACGGCACCTCAGTCTGTTGTAGCGTTGAATGTCAATAGCGTCAGTTTTCTTGAGGTCAAGTAGTTTGCTGTTAAGTTTGCGTTGAAGTGCTGGCGTCGGGTCTCGTTTAAGTACTTGGTAGGTCTGTTTGTCGTTAACAAGTGCGTCCATTTTGTCGTAATAGTCTGTCTTGTCCATAACAACAGTCACTCGTCCTTTGTCAGCGGGGAGTATGACAATGTTTTCGTCGGTTTTCAGTCGTTTTAGTGCTTGTCGTTCGTCTTTAGTCAAGTTACTGTCAGGTAGAGAGGCTGATTGTATAGTAGAAGCTACTATACTATGATTGTATACTATACTATGATTGTATAGTAGAAGCTACTATACTATGAGTGTAGAAGGACTACACTCACCCGGACGATCACAATTTACCGAATTATGATATGACTCCTGGGTTCAAACCATTTACAGTTTTACGTTCCTTTGGACGGAAGAGCGAACGACTTGCTAACGACTACATCAGTTACGCAAGCAACGTCAGACGAATACGACAACAACTCTGGTTCAACCACCGCTGCAAGGACCTCGGCCTTGTTCCGGCTGGACTTCGACTTAAGTCCCCGTTGAACACACAAGAGGCCATACAGATCGTCAAAGCCACCTGCCGACGACTGGTCCGAGCGCGGATTAACGACTGTCACAGAAGACTTAACTACTACAAAGACAAACTACAACAACGACTTGACAAACTTCGACAATTCATACCGACTGACTTACTCGACACTATACTGACTATTGCCGACAGACGAGCTAAGAAAACAGCTGAACAGCACCGCACTAAAACTCAACTAAAACTGACGCGACTACAACGTACTAAAGACAAAAGACGACAAAAACCAGACGACAACTGGGTCAGGAATATTTCTTCCCGTCCCTTAGACAAGACTGAAACACAGGTACTCTCTTACGGACTCAAACACTCAGTGACGCCCAAACGTATACCAACCGAGGCCATTGTATCCAGTGTTGAGGCGGTTCTGTCCCGTCAGAGGGAGCTTTCAGAATCAGCCAAGGATAACATCAGAAGTAGAATAGCTTCTACTATACAATCAGCCTCTCTACCTGACAGTAACTTGACTAAAGACGAACGACAAGCACTAAAACGACTGAAAACCGACGAAAACATTGTCATACTCCCCGCTGACAAAGGACGAGTGACTGTTGTTATGGACAAGACAGACTATTACGACAAAATGGACGCACTTGTTAACGACAAACAGACCTACCAAGTACTTAAACGAGACCCGACGCCAGCACTTCAACGCAAACTTAACAGCAAACTACTTGACCTCAAGAAAACTGACGCTATTGACATTCAACGCTACAACAGACTGAGGTGCCGTGTACCACAACCACCGAAACTTTACGGACTACCGAAACTGCACAAACCTAACATACCCATGCGACCCATAGTCTCATTCTGTGGGTCCCCGACTTACCAACTGTCCAAATACTTGACTACCGTACTGAAACCTTTGACCGACGAATCACGACACAAACTACAGTCGACTGAGAACTTTATTGACGCAATCAAGACAGTACAAGTACCTGACGACTACAAAACTAGTGTCTTTTGATGTGAAATCACTGTTCACCAGTATTCCACTTCAACTGGCTCTAGACTGCACTGAGACCGCCATCAACAACTCTACTATTGAACCACCGCTACCTACAGACGACTTAATGGACTTACTGAACCTTTGTCTTACTTCTACGTATTTTCAGTACAACGGCAAGCACTACAAACAGTTGCACGGAACAGCTATGGGCTCACCAGTTTCCGTTGTTGTTGCAGAAATCGTTATGCAAAACATCGAGGAACTACGTAGCTCTCGCAACTTACAAACGAACACTACCACTCTGGCTACGTTACGTTGACGATACCTTTACAGCCGTACACAAAGACGAAATCGACGATTTTCACGAACACCTCAACGGACAAAACGCCGACATACAGTTTACTAAGGAGATCGAGGAAAATGGTAAAATACCTTTTCTAGACTGCTTAGTTACCCGCGACAATAACAAACTACGGACGACAATTTACAGAAAACCGACACATACTGACAGACTACTCGACCAATCATCTTACAACCCAACTTCTCACAAAGCTACGACTATACGGACCCTGACAAGACGCGCGCAACTAGTTTGTGACTCACCTGACAGCTTAACGGACGAAAACAAGTACTTAGACAACGTTTTCAACAAGAACAATTACAACCGGGACTTTATTAGACACAACACTTACAGAAACTCCGAACCAAACGCTACGAACACTAACGCGACACCTGTCACTACTGCAACCATACCTTACATCAAAGGGACTTCTGAAACTATCGCACGAATCCTACAACCCTACAACATCCGCGTTGCTCACAAACCTATCACTACTTTACGACAGCTACTGACGAACGTTAAAGACAAAGACGAACCGAGCGACAGACGGGGAGCAGTTTATAAAATCAAATGCTGCGACTGCCAGGCCACTTATATTGGTGAGACCGGCAGAAATCTGAACGTCCGACTGACTGAACACAAACGAGCGACTAGAAATGGTGATATCAACAATCACATTGCCGAGCACCATTTGAAAACAAACCACAGAATCGACTGGGACTCTGCTGAATGCGTTACCTACAGTACGGACTACTATCAACGAATCACTCTGGAAAGCTGGTTTACAAACTTAGAACAAACACCACTGAACCGTTGCCAACAGCTACCTGCACCTTACAAACGACTGATTGCCGACAATAACAAGACAGACAAACAATAGACAAACTGACTCATTTGACTAACAATAGACCAACGGACATTTGACTAACAAAAGACGGATCGAAACGCACCAATCACGTTTACAGTCTTCACAGCCAATAACATCACGGCTTAACTGACAGACGACCAATAACATCACGAGATCGTCGACCAATCAGGACAACGACCAGAGACTTATAACATCTACTGACGATTTACAGTTCACTTGACTCTGATGATGACTTCCGCTCAGGTTGTCGAAACGTCAGTCAATGTCACCTCAAACAGTCCTTCTCAGGACTACACTCACCCGGACGATCACAATTTACCGAATAATTTTTTTTTAAGTAGCCACGAAATCAAGCTGAAACCATTTTGTCTCTGGGCAAACACTTCGTCAGTCTCTGCAAACGGTTGTGATTGTATATGATTCTATTTACCATGATTTTTTGCAATGTAACTCAGAGAATGTGATGTTTTAACCATAATTGTATTAACGTCTTGCCTCGTCCCCAGTCGCTGGCGATCGCTCATCTGGGGGATATTTTAGTTAATTATTGAGGAAAGCATCACCCACCGCTCGCGCTCCGCGCTCGCTTCCAGTCCCCCCGCTCGCGCTCCGCGCTCGCACGTGATCCCTCCTCTCGCGTCGAAATCCGCGCTTGCTTGGCCTTGGAAAAGCCTGTGGAGGAGGCAGTTGTGACTGCAGATATTCTCGAAGGCGTGTGGAATTTTTTTATAACTACATGTTGCAATAACGTTACAAAAAAGAATGAATTGAATAAATATCTGGAAATACTTTCACACCTCTCACATTGACCTTTTAATGTCGTTGACAAGTTCAAGAGCTCAAAACTCCTCAGTAGTCTTGACGAAATTACTTAAAGTGAATGTTAAGTATACAGGCCCGGCCAAACGGAGACACAAGGCAACGCAAGTTAGGAAATGCGAACTTGCGTACGCAGACTTGCGATGGGTGACCAAACGGACTCGCAAGTACACGCAGACGCAAGTTCAACGCGAGTAGCAAGAAAGCCATTTCAGTGCAGCCTTGCACGTGCGCCCGTACAAAGGAAAACAATACTGAGACCAACTTGCATCGACTTGCGTTGGGTGGCCAAACGGTGAAAAACTTGCGTTCACTTGCGTGAAAATTTGAGCCCAATCAAAGTGAACGCAAATCATCGCAAGCCATCGCAAGTACACGCAAGTCATGGCCAAACGGAGTCGCAAGTTAATGCAATTTTTCAACTTGCGATAACTTGCGACTCCGTTTGGCCAGGGTTTAAGCTGGTGCCCCTCTGAATTAATCTAAAAAACCTTAACTAATTTGCGCAAGAGCAAAATAGTTTCCTAGTGTAGCAGACTAACACATAAAAACATTTAGTTGACAAACTGTGACAAAACCGTGGCACGCAACTCAGGTCGACAACTCTTTCTGAAAATAATTTCCATTGGAGCGTATAAAATTATGTATCTCCACGTACTGAATACCCACTTTTTTTCCTGACACCGGTAACTTCATCTACGTGTAGGAAACTTTAACATATTTATAACAATGCTTCAAGATTTTCGCGCGTCTGTCCTTAAACAACTGGCTACCAACTTGACTAGCAGTAAAACAACATAAACGCTGTTTCAAGTCTTTATTTGATTATGCCTTCATCTCAAAATGTAATTGAGTTCTTCCGAAGCGAACAGCAGCCTAAGCTTAGAAAAACAGTTGAACTAACCTGCGATCAGGCCGAATTTTAGCATCGCTCTCATATTCTCTTATGTTGGTCGCTCGCTAAAATAGGGCTTTATTTTTTCGTTTCGCCCGTCCCGCCTGAATGTTTCACCGAGCGAAACGAAAATAGAGCCTGATCGCAGGTTACAGTTGAACAGACATCGGGGCACATCTACACCGCATTTGGATTGTTCATTTCGAGTTGATGGAAGCCATCTGTGGTTTCTTGTGGTTATCTAATGTTGCTATTCATTGGAAAATAAATTTTCGGCATTCGCTCTTTTATTAGCCTAACTACTCAAGTGGAGTCGCATTAACTTTTCAATGGTTCATTATTGTCCCCTAATCATGATGTCTTACGAGGAGAAGAAATGCTTATGGGAGGATTTGTAGCCCCCCTTACAGCAGGGGATGGTTTGAATTGCTGCGGACTGCTGTAAGTCTTTGGAGTGCCTTGGTTTGAGTGAAGGATGCCATGGGAAGCAGAAAGGCTGGGTATATTGAGTTTTGAGCCACTCGAGGATCGTATCCAGTCATCCTTAAACACCTGGACTGTTAGGTGAGTAACGTGGCTCGATAACTTATTGGTAACGTGTGCAAGTACCATCTGTATAATAAAAACAAAAACTGGTTAGAGTATTGACTCCAACATGCGGTCTGCTTGAGAACAATTTTCTCTATGAAGTCTTTCAAAATCACTCAATCGCTCTCATGGAAAGCTAATTTTTGACCTTTTTTGGAGAATGGACGATACAGTGGCCAAGGTCGGACAAGCTTCACTACAGGGACAGATTTAGGGACCACCTTCATTGCTAGAATCAGTCTTTCATTAAATGTTAATCACAATAAAGAGAAGCAGTACCTTTATACCTTGCTGTTTTATGAGCGTCATTTGTACGTATGAAACAGTGCACTATTTACCTGTTCACTAGCATCTCTTCTTATTCGCACATGCAGGGATCCAGCCTGTAAAAACAAATCATCATAACTCACATGCACTCGGTTCAAACTCAAATGTTTCTTTTAACAGTTGTTGTACTCTTTCACAGTTACCTTAACTTACGACAACCAGAATGCCAAGTTGTCTATCTTATTCGTTTTGTTTTTGTTTTGGCCTTACCAAAACGATCACTGTGCAAGCCATTACCGGTCTCCCTTCTTCAAAAGTTACAGCTTGCAGTGATTTGTTCGGACTATCCCACTTGTATGTTCTAAGTCTATACCATAGATTAGTGAGAGCTCAGCCGGTCCAAGATCACTTACTACGTCACCTCGGATTGTCTGCCCTTTACTTGACGTGAAAGGCCTTTTAAAAAAGTGTGCTTAAATTCTGTCTTTATCCAGGCCTTTAGATTATCTGCTCAGTGGAAGGAGAAAATGGACTATTAACTTGTTTTTCAAAATGATAAGTGGTGACGTGGCTACTGGCTTTTTCTTCGTCGCGAGAAATATAATTATCCATTTCCTTTAATATTTCTTCGCTGGACGGCGATTCTGGATGAAATTGTGTTTTAATATAATTTTATAAAATCTGAAATTGAAACTTGAATTGTATTGATTTGACTCGTGTTTCTGAGCAGTCTGAAGTCCAATGGGTTTTCTAGCTGTCCATCAGCGACTAATATTTCCAGTAAACAGTTCCGTCAATACTTGATCCGTAAATTGCCCTCCAGAAAATAGCTCTTAAAATGTTATGTACCTACACTGACGATTTATTGGCTAGTATGACTGACGATGGATAGGGAAACGCTAATAGAACTTTTCATTCAATGTATATATTTAACAGGTTCGTAGCAGGGGGGAGGGGCCTAGCGGCCCGCGGCCCCAGGAAAGTTTCGACCTTGAATTAACTTATGTTTAATCGACAGCAGTCAACGGAAGCTGCTGTCTCATACTGTCGATCATATTAAGAGTCAATGCATTTTGGTTCTTTTTTACAATTTGGAATTGAGTCATGTTAGAACGAAACTGCATTTTTTCTAAGCCAATAACAACCAAAACTTAATAATATCTGCGTATAAGCAATAAAGAGACACAACTAGAATGGATCGAAACTTCTTGCAGTCCCTTGATAGGCCCTGCAGAAGACTGGTGAAAGAAATTTCTACTCTGGGAGAGCTGTTAGCGAACCACCGTTTTCAGTGCTAAAGCGGGTAAAGGCGTATTTGGGAACACCAGCTTGAGTGTCCAGACTTCACCAGTGATGTTGCATGTTCACAATGATAGAACAGAAGGTCTGAACCTTG
Organism: Siderastrea siderea; assembly: GCA_964030785.1. Taxonomy (NCBI): domain Eukaryota; kingdom Metazoa; phylum Cnidaria; class Anthozoa; order Scleractinia; family Rhizangiidae; genus Siderastrea; species Siderastrea siderea. The sequence continues at coordinate 19,258,782 of OZ034970.1, read as the reverse complement.
TGGATGTTGCAAAGGACGTCTTTGTGAAGCAAGAAAACTGAAAAACGATGTCCCAGACACGGCGACGCTTCTCTCCAAGTCAACACAAACCGCAAGTTATAAAAAGAAAGGTCTATCGAAAGGTTAGTCCGGAAAGTATGTTTTAATCTGATACAACGAGGGCGGGGAGTGGGGAAGATTCGGTGCACCACTCGCCCACTCGCTCTCCCCCCCCCCCCCCCCCCACCCAAGTCATTTGGGTCTTGCTTCGGGCCTGTTATGATGCTTTAACAGAAACCCCTCTACTGGCAGCAAAAAAAGCATACGCAAAACAAAAAGCTCTTTATACTCAGAAATTAGTCAAAACAAAAAGCTCTTTAGACACCAAGAATTAGTCGACGTAATGATTCGCAAAACATAGCAAAAGCCCGGAAACATGAACCTCCAATTAATGAAACATGTTAGGGGGTGCCCTTTGCATAATGTAGTCCCACAAAGGATATAGGCATGATCTGTGGCTAAAGTCGAATGACTCACCATCCTTCCAAAGGACACAGTCCAGAAATGCTCATTTCTGAATTCTAAGACCCCATCTAAGGTCGATGCCTGAAAAAGGAGACAACAAAGTTGTTTTTGTGTATCCCTTTAGCTGGTTTCCAGTCCCTTCGCACAGTCAACGCATATATTTGTGTCAGTATTCTAAGTGCAGTTTCGGAGAAACATAATCCTTTTGCAAAACCTTGAATAATGATCAGACCAACATCACACACTGATGCTGTTATCCAACAATTACCACAACCTGCTGTGCAGCGTACTGCTAAGCCCAGTCCTCACTGAGCAGTGCCGATAAAAATTATCCAAAATTTTAAGTGGACCCATATTAATGAACATTTACGGGGTTTGGACTGCACTGGAGGGATTAACAAAAGTGACCATAATATCTACAATGCACAAAACTGTGACCTGTTGTTATCCTTGCTACTCTTGTGTGAGCCGCTCACAAATCAAGGCCAGCTCCAGTTCGCCTGGCCCCAGTTGTTCAAACGTTGGATAGCGCTATCCACCGGATAAATCATTATCCAGTGGATAAGTGTTAGGGAAACCAATTGCATTATCCACTGGATAGTGATTTATCCGGTGGATAGCGCTATCCAACTTTTAAACAACTGGGGCCTGTACTGGTGGGTTGGTTTTCTTACCTCGCGAAGGCACTTGTCTATTTGGCTCATTGTATCAGTGGGACATGTCTGTATTAAAATATAGAACAGTTTTTTAAACCGATGCAGCTTAATTAAAAGTTTTAAGTAATATACTTTAACTATCACAAAATTACTGAATAGTCTAGAATGCTTAAGAACCGAAGTTCCCATCGATCTTCATAAAACGCACTTAATATGAAGAGAATGACAAAGCAGTTATTAGCCAGTTATCAGAACTCATAATACCCGTTGTTTTTAGTTGTTGCTTTTTATCGAGCTATTATGTACGGTTTGGTGCATTCCTGTGGTTATTTTCGTGACCTTTAGTGCAGATTCGGTGTTGTTCGTGTAGTGTTAGATGTTCGGTATTCCCAAGAGAGTAATTTCGCTGTGTCTTCGCGCCTTATCGGAGATATTTCCGTTATTCTTAGGTGGTGATATATGTTTGTTAGAGTAATGACTCGTGTCGTTTGTCAATCACTTGCGGTACAATTACTGAGAGAAATAGCGTTAGATCACCGCGAACAGCGATGTGCTAAAGGTAGCGTCCGATTTAAGGATAACTTTCTTGTCTTTTTATCAATAAATCTATTTTAATTTCCATGCCCTTGTTATTCTGAATTACACTGAGATGTCAGTTCTTTTAAAAGACATGACGTAACTGAGACCCGCTATGGTAAAAACATTTTATCACGCCCTTCGTCACGCAGACTAGAACAGGTGGTTGACCAAGGAAAGGGGGAATGGGAAAGGGGAGCATATCCTCACAGGGAGAAGGGTGCGGAAAAGATGGAGGGGGAATGGCAGCAAACACGTCAAAGGTTCGTCTAATCACCAACTTCAAAAACTTACACCACCTGGGCTTGTGTCTTGAATGACAGTAATACATTTTGCACCTAACAATGGACGGGTCTAATGCCCCTGGGGCCTTTCTTGTTAACAATCTACCGGCCTTGGTTTAAGAAAATAATTCTCACATTAACACAGTGCAAGAACTTTGCAGGAAGGTGGCAACATGAGAAAGGAATCAAACCATTTTCAATAGCCAATGATACTGGCCATCAGCAACAAGCTGATCTTTCGCGAAAGCGAGGAATTAATTACTGATTTATCATTCACATTAGCTTTGTGCGATTTGGAGGGTGACCTATCAGTGAAAGCGATATTGCGTTTCATAATGGCGGTTGAAAATTTGACAGCTTGGTAAGACTTTGTGAGGAGAAAAAAATCTCGTAGATACTATGATAATAATAAAGGGAATAACAGTGATGACTGCCCAAAACCCCAAACTACAAATTAAATTTATATGCACGTGGCAAGTTTGCTTTATTCATTTTATTAATTCAACGTTGACATTTGCTTTATTCAACATTTACAATCTACGACGATGATAATGATAATGATAATTAACAATTATTCACCGAAGTGTCTACCACTCTTCACCGGCACTGGCGGGAATAATTGTTCTATTATTAGTATTACTATTTTAATTGCTATTATTAGGAAATAGCATAAAAACCAAGATTTAGTCAGTTGAGTTGCTAAACACACAAACTGAGGAAAATGCTGACTAGCTGCTGTTTACAAGGCCAGTCAACTTTGAGGGGCAAGTCTCCTAACTACCACATTGTTGCTATGGAAAGTTCCTAACCAGCATATCTTGGAAACCCTAACTTCCACAAATACGCTGCTTGGACACATTTGCACATTTGTTCCATGGGAAAGATTTCAAGATTTTCGAGTAACCATATTTGATGGCTCACGTGACCAGAACAGAAAAAAAGCTAACACACAAATGGCGTTAAGTTTTCGTTAATGAAAATGGTGCCAATATTTAGCGATCTTCATGGTGCAAAATGTGACATATCGTTTCTTGAAATTCGCATTGTTATTGAAGTTATGATAACATAATTACATGTACCTATTTTTATACATTTTCTGTTGTAGATTTTCAATTTCTTTGTGTAAACAGTAAATGCTTACGTCAGATTGTAAAGAAGGTTGAATTATCTTTTCGAATTGTGAAAAAACTCTACCTCGTTTCCTACGAGTCTCAGAGATTTTTCTTTCTAATGCACGCTTGCGACTGGCACTAGCGACGTACGCGCAATGTCGATTTTTAAAATTCAGATGTTCATCCTCATACATTTCACCAGTCTAGGAGCACAAAAAATACCCATTGACACATAATATATAGATTTGGCCAAGCCTAAAAGCGGAGCTCCACATTTCTCTTCCATGTTTATTGGTTCGTAAAATACGGTAAATTTTAGTTGTGCAGTTATTCCCCAATATAGGTGAAAAACAGCAAGGCAAAACATGCGGACCACTGAGGAAACTGTGAGTTGGCTTATTTTTCTTCAAAGAGAAGACTTCAGCACGACTTTCACCGCTAGCTCTTCTTGTAGCATTCTTTCGAAAGCTAGCTCATTAAGTTCAAGAAGAGTACTTGTAAAACTACAATTGCTATTAAAAAAATCCACTTAAGTTGCTCCCGGTAGCGACTCGACAGACTTTTCCATGCAAATACACATTTCTCTTTGATTCCAATGCATCCCTCTGGCTGTTTAGTTCTGTTAACTATGAAGCATTTCTCGAAATCTATTTTGCTAAAATAAATCAGTAGTATTTTCCCGGAATCAAACCGTTTACTGACAAAAATTACCCAAAAAATGTTTTCAGAAACTTTCAAGCACACGTATAATTATCAAGAGAAAATGGCACAAGTATTTCAACCGCGAAGTGTTCATCGGGCGCTTTCAAGAACACACCCTGAAGTAATTTAAGGAAGCTTTTACACCAAGAAATGCTTTGCTTATAGTTACTTAAATGAAGATTTCATTTCGATCTGTAACTAAAGACACACTGAAATGGCTTAGCGGTTAAAAACAAAACGAACACGAAAACATGCCACACTGAACTCACTCACTGAAACGGCGATTCTAAGTTTAGTCGCTAAATTGGGACAGAAATGTCATTCATTTCAAATGAAGAAACCAACAAAAATAACAATATAAGGAAGATAAAATATTTCACAACTGAAAAAGAAAGCACAAGGAGCTTTACACTAAGACTATAAACTAAAAAATGACGACAGAGCGACTGTTCAGGTGTTGAATACTAACTTACGAATTAGTCGAAACAATCTAATATGCGTTGCGAAGAAAAACAACCTACATTGAAAAAACAACACAGACTCGGTCTAGAATAGTCGCGATTTCCACTTTTCGAATAAAGTACACTAGAATTGCTCTAAGAAAAATATTAAAAATTACGCACTAAAGTTCAAAAGGAAATTGAGCTTAATTAAGTTAAGCCTAAATATCAGATTGCTCACTAATGAAAATTCCTTAATGAATAAACACAGAAAAAGGGACAAGAAACCTTCAAAAACGTGAAATGTCATTCACGTACGAAGCACTTGTTTGCTTAGGAACGCAAACTGCATTCAATTTTCCCCTTGAGTGAAGTTACTCACAAGCCGGCAAACGGGAACTACAAGGTAATTTCACAGCTATTTTAAACAAGTTTTTAAAACATTTCAAGGAAATTACCTATAAAGTCGCTCAATTAAACAACTTGTTTTACAATGTAAATCCACAATCAAATCTGTAACTTACTTTACCACTGAACTGAAAAAAGGACGAAAGTCGCCGGGTTCTTTCCAGATCTCCTTAGCTTTGAAAAAACAAGTATGTCCTCAAACAAGGATTTCTTGCCTTCAAAGTTCTCCAATATCTTCTATATTTGCGCCATCGAGATTGAAGCAATCCTTTTCCTTTTCATGATGAACTGTTACAAGTCTTCATTCCAAGACTGTATTACAATTATCGTATTGAAAATCGAGCGTACGAGGAATCAGCCGCCATATTGTTTACTTCAGCTACAAGAAAAGATGGCATTCCGCCTCCCCCGGTCGGGTTGTCTTGGGACTCCCCTCACCCTCCCCCAGAGTCTGTACGGACGGACGTACGCTGACGCAGAACCAAAATTTTTCGGATCAATGGGTTACCAAATTTGCTTACCCATGGCGCTCCGCGAGCTCCGCTATAAAAAAGTGCCTTTTGAAACCGCACAAGCTGGGTGCTATCAGCGTCAATTGTTCTCCCCATAATGCGTGAATGCTGCTCCAGTTTTGAAACGCATGCGCACCGATTTCTTTCGCAATTGGTTTGCGAAATGAGCTTTAGTGAAAACTTCAAATAAATAGTTCATAGCGAATTAACTCTTGTCCGGGGAGCTATGCATGAAAAATGCGAGTAAAGGAGAGGGGGAAAGGGAAAAAAAGCAGGAAGGAAAAAAGAGTTGCTGTTGGTTAACCGAGACAGAATCAATAGTCAACGGTCGAAGTATTTTTTAATCAATAGTAAAGACACATTTTTTGGGAGCAATTTTGAACATTGCATCGTCATATCACGCTATAATGAACTGTAGAATGTTGTGCCACACTGTTCGTTACACTGGTCCACCTGCCTTCTCCTCAAAAGGAGAGGAGGGGGCGGCGGGGTTGAAGGGGTTAGGTTAAGGCTGAACAGCGTTTGTAAAGTCCATGGCTTTGATAGAACCATGTTTCATTAAACAATGCTGTGAAACGAAATAATTTCGTTTCACAGTGTTGGGTAAAACAAAAGTTTGTCAATGTACCTAAACGTCCTTGGTTCCGAACGCATTGCGTCCCTATGTTTCAACCGGTTTTGAGCCACTATTATAATACACAACCTCCTACGATATGGGGAAGCTGAACAGGGCACCTTTACAGAGCTGCAAACATCTGTCGGTCATCGGACAATGTCCGACTAAAATCGGCCCATGTCCAACGAAATCTTAACTTTAGTCGGACATTATGTCCAGACCAATTTGTTTTACCAAATGATAAGAAATAATTATTTCAAAAAGACTTCCACTTAAAAATAATAATTAAAAAAAAAACGTCCGACCACATTTCGGTTTTTTCCGACCAAAATGGAGACTTGGTCGGACATATGTCCTTTCAGTAAAGAAAAATTATTTGCAGCCCTTCCTTTATGCTGTACAATAGCAAATTAACAGACAATTTTTCTGCATTCAAAAGATAGACTGTGGGAGTCCAATCTCCTTGGACGGCCACAAGTGTTGCCACATGGGACTAGCATGTTTAAGACTCTACACATAAATATACTAAGCCTCATCTTGTAAAACTTACGTCCTTCAGGAACTCATACAATAAATACCTAACTAGAAAAGATGGTTATTTTTACCTGCAGAAGAATTTGCCCACTGTATATACTAAGTGGCAACATGGTGGCCCACATCATCAGTGCTGCCACTATCGCACAGAAGCTGTCAGCTATAAATGATTTACTGCCAACGAAAAATACACAAGTTAATACCAAGCTAACAATGACATTAGTCAGGGGAATTCAGTCATAACTGCAGTTATGTGAGGGTTAATGGCAACCTGTCAGTTCTAACCCGATCTTCTTTGAGACTTGCGTTTCATGTCTGATGTTGTTCAAGAACTGCTTGGCTGTCACATTATTTTCTGAATCCAATTTTCTTAATCATCGCTTGAAAACCTGGCTAAATGCCCTGCATCTGGCAGTTTCTATTTCACCTCTTATTGTACCAGACCAGTCATAAGACTGCGCAGCACCACACACTAGCTTGTCACAGAAGCAACAAAGTTTTAGTATTCCACTTTCCATGCTGCCTTACTTAGTTCAAAATTCAACGTTTCAAAGCTTTTGCTTTGTTTTGGGATAGAAAGAGAGCTGATTTGAAACCCAGCGAGAATGCAAAATAATGTTAAAATACACATTAAGCAATATTAGTGGACTAAAGTACAGTTCCAACATCTTTTCTCAAGTCACATGAGAGCAGACTTTTAAGAAGAAGAATCAATTGTATACAAATTTTATTTGCCACGTGTTGACCGACATGTCGAGGGGGCAAATGTGAAGCTTCCATGTTACAAATGTATTTACCATGTTGCCATAGCCACCCTGCACACGAAACAAAGCTTCACTGATATCTTTATATCATATTTGGTCTCCGCTTTGTTCCTGATATTTTAAAATAAAGCCTATCTTTTGTCTTGCTATGTGTAAATAATGCATGCCGTGCTTTCATGGAACTTCCCAACCTCAGAGAAAATTTTTCGCAGAAAAACCAGAAGGTGAACAGGAAGTGGAAAAGAACCGTTTTGACCAAATTTGTGCCGAGATGAATATGCCATGGCCATTTACCAAAACATTGTTCAATATCCACGTGAAGGCAATTGGTCAGGTGTCACAGCGAGTCGCTGCAGCCAAAGGGACGAGTGTAAAAGAAATTAGGGCCATTAACGGAGGAAGGCAAAAGTGCTGAAACCGCAGGAGCCTGGGCTTGAAGGAATTATACGGAATGGTCTCTGCAATTTACGCGAAAAGGTCTTTGACATTTCCACAATTTTATTCTACCTTTGCACTAGAAACCTAAACCTTAACAACTGGCTTATAACCAACAGGCTAGAGCTTAATGTTGCGAGGACTGAATTCATGGTAATTGGATCAAACCAACGAATACATGCTCTTTCGAACAATCAGGTCATTATTGAAATCGGCGGCAAATCGATCAAAACAGTTGATGAAGCCAAATCACTGGGCTTAATCGACCAACACCTTTCAGTGGACAAAACATATCTATAGACGAAAAAAGTAAGAGGATATCTTCAGCCATAGGCGCCCTTAAACACCTAAGACTATTCATTTTCTAGAGCACCGCTCTCCAAATCTACAAAGCGCTAATTTTAGCCACTTTGACTACTGTAGCTCCGTTTGGGATGAACTCAACGTTACCTTGAGCGATAAACTCCAAAACCTCCAAAATAGGGCTGCTAGGGTCATTACCAGGTCCAGTTACGACACAAGTGCCAGTTTCCCCCTAAATAGTCTCCACGGGGACAATCTCTCCACACGCCGAAAGAAGCTGAAGGCGACATTAATGTTTAAAACAAATAAAGGGCTTTCCCCGGCGACCTTACAAAATTTAAGCATCCACAGTACACCGTATAATCTAAGAGATTCCGAGATCAAACTAGACCTGCCCAAGCCACGCACGAACTATCTTAAGCGTAGCTTTGGCTACAGCGGGGCGCTATTATGGAACAGCCTACCCGTCAATTTACGGAAATTAGACTCTCTTGGACGCAATTAAAAGGGAAATTAAACCAACTTTACAACAATAATTGTCATGCTCCCACAAGGCAATCTTGTAAAACAGTATTGTTATTATTTTAAATACACAACAACTCTCTTTGGGGTTCTGTGGGTCTTTATTGCCTAGACCACCGCGCGCTCGATAACACCCAGGAAAGGGTGGGTAGGGAAAGAAAAAAAAATTGTACAATTGTGTTACACGCGCTAGCTCGCTAGAATCGCAATGATGAGGTTACACGTGGCCTGCAGCTTATATACATGGGCTTGGCTCGGCATTTCCGTAATATATATTTAATCTTGATAAACAGGTTTATCACTCACTAAATACACAACAACTCTCTTTGGGGTTCTGTGGGTCTTTATTGCCTAGACCACCGCGCGCTCGATTAAACCCTCCAAACCCCCAAAGAGAGAATAGGGGAGTTAGTGAGTGATACCTTCACACATCTGTTTAACAGTTTCTAGTTTGTAGCGCAGTGAATGGTCTAAATAACGTTCATATGCATTTGACTTCCAGTCTCCTTGTAGCTTTATATAGTCACTAGGTACACCGCAATGCAAAGCAAAAGTAGCTCCCCCTCTCCTGAAGGAGTGTCCAGAGAAAAGCGCGCTGTCCAAACCGCATTTATCTAGTGTTAGTTTCAGTTTATTGGTGAAGGAGGCATATGTTAGTGCCTTAAGGGCGCTACCCTCTCGGTATGTAAAGGCGGGTGCTGAGGCATGCTCGGTGCTTTGATATACGCCAGCGAGTTTGAAAGCGCGAGTTACCGCTGACCAAGGGCATAACGAGGAGTGGGCCACTTTAGGAACTGGGACCAGGAATGTGCGGTTTCGGTATTGAATCGTTTTAGACCAACGGACGACGAGTATAATGCCCCACGGATACAATCTAACATCGCAGTTTCGTAGGTGAAGCTGGGGGTCAAATTTTGCGGTTGCAGGTGGCAACAGATTTGATTTGCGGAAGAACGAGAAAAATGCGACCAAACACGCTGCCCAAAAGGTTGCGTCGAACGAGCAAGCAAAGTTTAGATGACATTGCATTTTGTAGAGAACATCAGGTGTGATAGGGAGTTTTTGCGACACCTGTGCTCCATGTAGACGTTTTATACCTCTCATGAGTAGGGTTTTCTGGTGTTTGAAAAGAGGCTCCTCAAGGGGGTTAGGATACCCATACTGCAGATGCAATAGACGTACGACGTTGAGATAATTAGGGATGCTGCTAGCGGACAGAGATCTCGCGAGGAACACTATGTACTGGAGAAGGTGTAAAGCGCTGCAGGGAACCGGGGTGTAGCCGAAGAAGAGACAGAAACGAAGGAACGCTCGTAATTGCGACTTGTATGTAGCTGACGTTGATAGCGCAAAGGCATGGCGACGGTACTTTCTCAATTCCTCTTGGAGTAGCTGCTCTTGAGCATGTACTGCACCTGCCGTGGGAAAGAAGAAAACGCCAGTTGTGAAAAGTGCGGCTGAATGCTGTCATTTGTTTCTTGTACCCTGCGTAACTGTGCACTGAACGCGTGGCAGAATGCGGGATCATGAAGACGCGAGATAGCATCTGCCATTGTGTTAGCCTTTGATGGTATGTAACGCGCCGTGATTCGAAAATTGAAAGTGGCTGAGAGCCAAAATATGGAGCGAAGCCATTGCATGACCTGCGGGTTGCGACATGTTCCTTTGCTTAAAACGCTGATTGTCGTGGAATTATCTGAGTGCACTACAATCCATTTGTCACGCAACTGGTATTTCCAGCGGCATAATGCAAGCAGAACAGTGAAGGTTTCTTTGAGGTTAATATGCGCGCCCGCTAGGTCGGGATGATCAATTGCCCAGTTGGTGTAAAACCAATCGCCTTGAAAGAACCCGCCACCACCGCTAGGGCACGCATCAGTGGAGAATTCTTCAAAAGAAACTGGCGCCGAATCAATGAAGAATGTTTTGCCATTAAAAACACGCAGAAAGCTCGCCCACCACGATAAATCGTCCCTTGATTGTTTGTTTACACGGATGTGGTGGTGAGGTCGCGATAAAGTGTTCATGACGTCAATTGTCCGCCGCAGGAATGTGCGGCCTCCGAAAACCACCCGAGCCGCAAAGTTTAGCCTGCCAACAAGGCTCTGCAGATCTCGCTTTGTGACTGATCGCTTAATTAAAGTATCGCTTAATAATTGTCGCAGTTCGCATAGCTTGCTTTCGGGCAAACAAAGTTGCCTAAGCACTGTGTCAATCTCTATTCCTAGGAATGTTAATCGCTGGGTAGGAGAAACTGCTTTCTCCCAGTTGATGCTAAAACCAAGTTCGCTCAAAAGTTGGATAAGTTCCTGGTAAGCTAATTCGCACTCATACTTGCTATCGCCAATGATAAGGAAATCATCGAGTGTGAAATCCTCGCTTGGCCATCATGCGCGTGACTGCTTGAGTTAATTGGTGAAAGATTTCTGGTGATTTGGAAGCTCCAAAGGGTAATTTGCTGTCGTACAGATACGTAATGTGGTTTTCCCCGTGAAACTGCCATGCTAGTCCAGTTGCGGAATAGTTCGAGGGGTGTATTGGGACGTGGCGATAAGCACTCTTTAGGTCAATTTTTGCAAGATAGGCATTGGGTTTAATCATTGATACAGCTTGTTCGACAGTCACGTAAGAAAAGTGTTGCGTCGTGGCATAGGAATTAACATTGGAGTGCTGCGGTCTGCTACAATCGTGTATGAGTCTGATTTTATCAGATTGTGGTTTGGGGATGGCCCCAAGAGCGCTAACAATAGTAGGTTTCGCTTGTGTTACAACATAATTGCCTTTGCTAATCTCTTCGCGAATTTGTTTCTCTACTTTATCGCGGAACTGGCTTGCGGTGGCGGATTTGTAGTTGCTAGTTTCCGCTTTCTCTAAGACAGCTTCGCTGGGAATAATCTCAAAGCCGTTTGTGAGTCCATCAATGATAAATTTTCTGTCAGGATCATTTCCGAGGTTCCGTATCCAGGCCTGTTTATTCAAAGGGGAGTTAATAGCCGGTGAGGTGAGTGGACGTCATGCAGGAGAGATCGTGTGATGCTCATGCTGTGGGTGTCCCTGGTTACAATTGGGCACCAAACAAACGTGCTGAAAACGACAGTTGGGCCACTGACATCCTGTGAGAGAGTTAAACTGGCGGCAAATAGGGGTTACGTGGGAGGCTTGCGGTTGGCGGTTAGGGCGTGGGGAAGATTTTTGCGAGTTTGGTGCGTTTGTGGTTTGTACAGAAGAACGACGTTTAACGAGAAACCTGGTATGAAGGTGCTGTGAATCACTCCCCCAGCGAAATCCATACTAAAAATATAAAAGCGTTCTCTGGTTTAAAAAGTTTAAGAGAAATATAAGCTTTCGGCTATTATACTATAGCCTTTAACGAATGTAAAAAGAAATGAAAGCGCATGATTGGAAATATATGCAAGGGAGGGTGTGAAAAAATTAAACACAAGAATACAATAGAAGTGTAAAAAAGCTAAAAAAGGACAAAAACGGACAAAATAAGAATTACAATAAGATAGAGTATTGTCTTGGTAGCGGTTTAGAATTATTGTCTGCGCCGACAGTTTTGGCAGTATGCCAGGATTCTAGTGTTCTTCGAATACGGTAATTGCCTTTGTCTATCACGGTAGCGCCATCAAAATCAATTGAATGATTGTTTTGCCAAGCATGGTTGGCAATGTTCGAGCCACTAGTATAATTATTAAGATTTCGTTGATGTTCCTTTCTTCGGGTTTTAAAACATCTGCCAGTTTCTCCTACGTAACTCCAACAGCAATCAGCACACGAGATTTTGTAAACAACATTGCATTATAGATCCAGGGGCTGCCTAAACTTAGGAGAAGGGAATTCTTGTTGCAGGGTTTTAGCTGGTTTGCTTACTACACGGATGTAATTTTTACGAAGTAATCTGGTGAGAGGTTCAGTCAATCCGCGGATATAGGGAAGACATGCGAAACCCAGGGATGTGTCAGATGGATCGGCCCATTTGAAGAACATGGACACTAATTCTTCCGGAGGAGGAGTTGTCGGGGCTGACTTCTTTTTTAAAATGTTGGAAATAACCGTTGGTGGGTAGCCATTGGCTTTCAATGCTTCCGTAACGTAACTAGTCTCGCGTGCTTTACCTTCACAAGTGCTAGGTAGGTTGGCTGCACGGAATAGGAGGGTCGAGGCCGCGCTGACTTTATGTTTGTATTCATGATGAGAAGAATAATCCAGATATCTATCAGTATGTGTCGGTTTCCGGTAAACGTCGATGACAGTAACACCATTTTTCCTGGAAACGAGGGTGTCCAAGAAAGAGATTTGGCCATTGTTTTCTTCTTCGATAGTAAAAGCGATTTTTGGGTCAATGGAATTTAAAGTGTCATGAAAGGAGGAGACAGCGTCTTTCTTAATGATGACGAAGCTATCGTCAACATATCTTTTCCAAATCCTTGGTGTAACTGTAGAGGTATTGATGGCTAATTCTTCAACCACCTCCATGCAAAGATTAGCAACAATAGGGCTAACAGGGCTGCCCATAGCACAACCGTGAACCGCACTGCAATTTACGGTACTCATTATCGTACATGAGTGCCGAGGCGAGAGTGTGACTCTCGAGGAGCTCTGCGAATTTGACTGTGTAGGCCAAGTAATCCGCGATGTCGGAAGTGGTCGCGGACAGTTTTCCTTTTCTAAGAAGCTGATACATAATTCGCGAGTTTGCGGCGACCCACATAGAAAGGGTGATTTGTTCCAGTTTAGGTTTTGCCTTTGTTGCATGGAAAATATTTTTGCCCCGCTTGAATTGTTTCCGATCTCTTGCTCTTCCTCGCTACTGTCATAAGTTCCCAGGTTTACAAAGTCTGGTATTAACAATGGTTTCTCACCTTGTTTAGTTCCTATTGCCTTTTGATGTCGGCCAAGAAACACGTGCGGGTCGTTGTCCAAACTAGGAAGAGTACTATTTAGCGTGGACGAGTTTTCCGCCGCTGGCGTTTTCCCGGGAAATAGGTCCGTCGATCCTAAGGCCAGAAGAGAGTCCTCTAGTGATCCAGCTCCTTCAATTTTCTTGAGGATCTCCTCCAGCCCGCCGTCTTTTGCCAAGGACTTCGTGGTCACTGGGTCGGTGACGTCTACTGGCTCGGTTTTCGCTTGCTCCTCAAGCTTTAACTTCTTCAGGGCCGCTTCAAGGACGCGTTTTTGTCCTACACTGAGCCCCAACTCTTCCACGTCTTTTTCAGTCAGGAGTTTCAAAGCCCCTTCGCTATCGATGTCCTCTTTTTTTAAAGCTTCTACGGTAGCTTCTTTCAATTGAGTGGTCGTACACCACGCGTTAAAGTCGAAAGTTGCCATTTAGGTAAAGAGAATACTTGTACTAAAAATTGTACAATTGTGTTACACGCGCTAGCTCGCTAGAATCGCAATGATGAGGTTACACGTGGCCTGCAGCTTATATACATGGGCTTGGCTCGGCATTTCCGTAATATATATTTAATCTTGATAAACAGGTTTATCACTCACAAACTTGTAAATACTGAAGATTTTACCGTGGACTAATAAATAAAGTTTGTTAAACTTCATTTTTCTCGATCATAATAAAAGGCACAAAAGCATAAAAGAATCACTGCTCAATTCCAAACTAGAAATCACAATCGAAGGATTGAAGCAGAAAGGCATCAAATTCCAAAATGAAACAAACACTCAAGAACACTCACTTTCTGTGACTCCAAAGATATTGCAAGTGAAGAACTTTCTATTCTCATGCGATTGCTTTTCAGAAAATAGAAACACATTCAATATGGACATAGATAACAAACACATCGCTTCTCCCACATGAACAAATTGTCGACAATTTTTGTTTCTTTTCAGCAAAGTAGACCCTTTTGTTTGTTATACCCATGCTTGGTGATATTCTTAAATTTTCATAACTTTTTGAGATTTTACTCCATTGCAACGAAATTTCACAAATAGTACAAAACGTATCTAAAAATATGAGGAAGGCATCTGATTTAAGAGTTGGTGTACGATACGTGCACAATTTTTAGCCAATGACGTCACGTTATGGCTAATGCTGTAGCCTAAAAAATCAACGCCGGTTGCATGCTGTTTGTCTGTCGTCTGTGAGGCCGGGGGGTGTATTTTGTGAGCTGCTGGGGTGTGCCACACAGACACCAAACCCCTTACCTTATCAGCGGCACATACCCAAGACAAGACAAGACAAGATAATTTATTTAACTCAGTTCAGCTTAACAGAGGATACAGATCAGAAATTAAAATAGACAATTTAATACAATATAAATAAAGAATAAAGATACAGCATATACTATGGGAGCACGACCCCCGGGCTTTGAAGTGTTTTACATTCGCGAGTCACGATCAACAGAAACGAATGCGCTGTTTTGTACACTAAGGTCTGGAAGATTGTATTCACGTTGTTGTCCAGCGTTTACTTAGCCGTGGTACAAATTTCCACAGCAACAAACACATCAGAAATTAAACACAAGACGGACTTGTCAATTTGAGATTTAAGTATGAATGATGTCGTGGCCGCAACGAACCAACTAGACTTAATGTGTTCTGCTGCGAAGCAGAAACACTGTCAATAAATTGTAAAGAAAAATCGAAAGTATGAAAACTTTCTATCGCAAGTATCGATCAAAGATATTTCAAGCTATTTCATGGAACTAAAGATATATAATAACACAGGGAAAACAATATATATTTAAAGCCCAAGTTCGTAACGGCGAGAGAGGGGCACTTAATTGATTTAATTTTGAGATTAAATTTATTATGCTTAATTTGTTTTCGCCTTTAGACAAATGTTCACAGTGTGTCTAAAACTTTCACCTCTCATGAAATAACACAAAAAAAAAACATTTTTCTGTTTCTGTACTAGGATTCTCTTTAGGTTAGATTGTTATCAAAGTGATGCTTCAGCAGTTTTATTACAACAACGAGCTCAAATAATTATGTTGGTTGTGTTCCCAGTAACCACGTGTCACACTGTATGACAGCTGTCAAATCTCATTGGTAGATGAATAGCCTCATGTGATGGCACAAAGAAGCCAACAAAAGATCAACAAAACGGAGATTGCACTACCAAAAATGGGTCATTTTATGCAACCACGCCAATAGGCTTCAAATGGTCAACTGAGAAGTTTGTTTTCTATCGGAATTGAAGTTCGTATTTACTGGAATCAAACATGGTGCTATAGAACCTAATGTAACTGCAACACACACTTACTTGTAACTTATCAAGGCATCAGTGGCGATAACTAACGCAGCGGCTGCCACACCCACAAGAACAATGGGATTGAACCTCTGCACAAGAACTTGGCCTAAGAATGGTGCAAAACCACAGATACTGCAAGTAAAAGAAATGCAGCCACCACTGTAAAGTTCATTTTTGAAATTTGACATAGATTTAAACAATAATTGTTGTTGAGAAACGAGAAAAAAGCTACGATTGAGACAGTACTGCTGACAGGGAGTCCTTACATCATCAGGGTCTTTATTGAAAGGGTGGTCGGTCAGCTAGTACAAGATCCAAGGCAAGTCATGAAGTTTAGAAGGTTTTTAGACTTTTCAATTGCACATCTAAGGGCAATAAATGACAGAATGGACGAAATTATTTTAAGTCCTGGCCAGTTTTATAAATGCATGCTTTCAAACAGCAAACGAAATAAAAAATATACATTATTGTTAAATTTCTCTGAATTGCACCTCGCATGCTCTCAAAATAGTGAACTTGTATCACAGTTCAGAAATTAAATAAAACTTTTACACTCTTGTAATTTACAAGTTGGACCATTGTATTTACAAGCACAGACGAAAACGAGTTTAATAAACATCGTTACAAGTCCAAGTTACAAGTGTCCGACTTCTAATTACAGCTGTAGCGCTAGACGTGTAAAATATCGTAAGTATCCTATTTAATAAAACTTTTAACAAGAGTCCGACTTGTATTTTTACAAGAGTCCAACTTGTAAATCACAAGTGCAAATTACAAGTCGCATGTCACTTGTAAACATTGGGTACGTCTTGTAAAAAGCGTATTTTTGTGACAAAATATGTTTTCCTCTAGCAAAGAAGAACTCGACGAGCTACTGAGGCATCTAATATCCGGCAACCTAGGAATTTCGAAGAAAGGCGGCTAGTAGACACGGAAAATCCAAGGGAATTTCGGGTGAATTTTCGTCTCTCTGAGGACGCTTTCGCTCATCTTTTGGAATTAACAAACCTGCGATTAGAGTACACATTAGCATAGCTTAAAGCAGAGAGATTGGATTGTACACTTGTAACCTACAAGTGCATTCCAGCGGAGTTTACAATTTTAGCGCTATAATAGTAATTTACTCTTGTATCTGACTCGTTCTACACGTGTAAGTTCCAGAGTAGAAAATTCTTTTATTAAATTCTTGTATTTACAAGTTGGACCTTACACGTGTAAAAATTACAAGTGTAGTTTCTTTATTAAGGGTGGATTCTTTTGCAGCATACGTGTATACTCCTCGCATTCTTAACCCTGTTGTAAATAAACGTGTCGATAACCCCCAGAAAACTGCCCGTGCGAAACGCCTATTGTTTTTAGCTTGATTATTACGTTCAACGTCAAGGCAAAAAGGAAGGAAAGCTTCAAAAATATTTCTTCTAGATGAATTACTTAACCTTAAATGCTGTGGAACGTGATACCTTGTTACAATTTAGTTGTGGTGGAAGTAGCTATTAGAGTATGGCACGCACAAGCAGACGGGAAGATGGAATAATGGTACAAAGTGAAGATGACGATGTACTTTCTTTCTATATTTCTAAGAGGAAATAATTCATGATAGGGTACTTCTGATTAACCTATGGTGCCGGCAAACGTATTAAGGTTATCTGCAACACCGTGACAATTAAAATGCTGGAAGGGTGGCAAATTCGACAGACTGTTTATTTGCTTCGCATCCGGGATACACGTATAGGGTATGCGATTACTCAATGGCGTATAGATTTATCGCATTCAGTGAAGATATATTTGCATTTTAGCTGCACGGGAAAATGCAATCCTTTCGCAAGTATTTGAGCAGGCATTTTCCTCCTTTGGGAAAGGTAATCAGAGTTGACAGCGCCAAAATAGCCAATGAGGTACGAGCGCACGCTGGAACGTGCCATTGATTTATCGCCTACCTCATACGCGTAACCTAAATGTGATGCAAACAAACAAGTTGTCGCATTTTTTGCTATACGCGTATGCTGCAAATGAATCCACCCTAAATTGACCCCAGTATTGTTTAAAAAAAATCTGACACAACTCTTGCTATCTTGAACCCCCTGTTAGCTCGAAAAATTTTCTGTCTCCCTTCAAAGTTGGTATTAGAAAGGATCTACTCTATTTCACCGATGTGAACAATAAATATCTCATAAGCCCATGGATATTTAGTTCAACATCTTAAAGGTTTGGACACACTAGGCAACAGGTCTCTACGATAAGCTGCCTCACTACGCTTAGGAGACATGTCGCTGAGACAAGATGCTTGCTTAGTGCAAACGATGGATTATAAGCAGGGAAACCTAGATTATGATAAGGATACCCAGGAATGAGAAAAAATAATGCTTTCCCATTGACTGATTTTATGTTGTCATGGGGACAAGTCACTTGGTTTCAGGAATTCAAACTGGTTAGGTCCGGACCCACAAGGCAAATGACGCCGGGACATATACACATCACAGTGACAATTCCCCTCATGTATCATGTCCAATTTCATGTCCTCGCTACCTGATGCAAGAATTCAAACCAGTTAGGTCAGGACATACTAGGCGACAGGTCACTTAGACATGATACAGGAACAGATCGCAAAGACCTCAGTTCAGTTATTGCTTTGCCTAGCATGGCAATAACTGGTAAATTGACTTACAATACTCGATGTAACTTGATAAAGTTGTGTAAATGCTCTACCCTTTATTTATGGCAACTCACCTATGACCAAAATCATTTACTGCATCCTGTAACCAATTCGATGTAGCAGCTAAAACACAAACAAGTAAAAATTGTTAAACAAATCACCAAATACCCTTATGCATAAAATATTACTATTATTATCATCATCATCATGATCATCATCGCCATCACCCTCGGATTGCTGACATTAAACAGGCACGTGCAGCTGTACAAAGTATGGAAGAACCCAACTTGCAAGGTCCAACTTGCTTTAGCTGCTTGATGCTAAAAAAGTGTTTTAATGTTCCCCATTATTCTAATTTATTTTTAAGCTATCAGAAACAAAAAAATATCTTCATGAAATGGAATGACTTACAACACTTCATGCATTAAAACAATATCTCGTTACGCAAAGTATGCTATCTAACCACAAAATGGTTACAACTATTTACTGCACGCTTTGTAAAAGCATTTGATAATGCTGACAAATTAAACGCATTTACAGAAGACTAAGACTCTTTACATATGATTCCCAAATGGGAAAAAATGTTTGGATCTTGATCTGTCTACTTGTCTCCAAAGAACAGATTCTTTTCTCAATTGTGCCAGAATATCTTCATAATCAACACCAAGTTTTCACTTCAGGTGAGCATTTCTCGAAAGTCCGAAAAACCTTCGGGGGAGATTACGGGCACAATAATTGCACTTATCTTGAAAACAAAGAAGTTTCTAGGCATGAAACTTTGCTACTAGTTAAACGTTTGTTATCTTAAACACATCTTAAATTACCAGCTTCGTACAAAGAGTGGTTCATGTTTGCGGGGTTAAGAAATTGTCAGGGTTTTCAAGAAAAGTGCAACAGCAGTAGGTCTGAGAGGGTCCTTGTTTTGCTCGCTCCTATTTGGAGAAAACTATTTGTCTAACAGGGTAGCTCACCTTGAGACACAAGACTAAAAGGTTTGTTTGTGACACCATATGTTACAAGTAAATGTAACAGTAATCCAACTGCTGTGACTGGAAGAAGATTATCACTAACAATAGCAGAAAAGAGAAAATACCTACACATTACAAACATTACTACACCGTAAAAAATACATGGACCTGAAAAAGCTTGTTAAGTTTTTAACAATAAATATAACTGAAAGGCTTAAGGGGTATAAGTCATGATTTTGCTCTTGAAAACAACATTGCTTCCCATGACTCATATTGGCTCTGCTTCAACATACAGACTGGTGTGTAATGTAACTATGTGTCCTACGTATCAAACTCATTACTTAGCTCAAGGAATTTTAAACAACAAAGGACCCAATGCTTGAATAATTTATTTATTTAAAAAATAAATATAATTCATTTATTTGTTGACTAGTCCTGCATAAAAGTAAGCTTAAAACACTATTTGATTTTGGGCTATAAATCGAAAATTTTCAGCAACAGTAAAAGTTCTCTTCTGTAAAACTACAGCATAGTCTTGGAACTCTTTGAAGCACTGTGAGGATCAATGCAGTATAATTCTTGAGTTTGTTTATCCAACAACATTTTGTAATAATTATTTCACTACATAGTAGAATGCTAATAACTTGAACAATCAGGGAAATCATTTGTATAACTGTTGGATCAATATATTGGGGGTGTCAAATTATGGGTAAAAGTAGGGAAAACTGCTTTTCAAATTAGCAAACAGTTCGAGTTATTGTGGAGGTTCTACTGTGTATTTCTGTCAGCACTTACGTGACAACCACTTTATTATCATGCTCATAATGTGACGAAAAGGTATTATGGACTGTGAAAACCAAGTAAACACTCTTATTTTCTAACTTTTTTAATAGCCTTCCCCCTTTCAGCTGAACTACAATTATATCCCTAATATTACTAGTTCTTACTTAAAGTTCATGCTCATCCCGTGCCTGCAAGCATGTGGACGGATCATTTTAACTGGTTTAAAGAATTAAGTTTCACATATTAAGCTTCACGTCTGAATCTTCTGCCGAACTTAATCATTTGGGTCAACCTGAATACATATTAGGTTCCATAAAATGAAATGTTCAGTACTTAAACCAGGCCTAAAACAAATATTTACTGCACTTTTGCAAACTTACACAATGACTTCTGGAGGCATTAATAACCTTTCAGTGCTGGAAAATAAATGAAAATAAT
This sequence comes from Siderastrea siderea, assembly GCA_964030785.1. Lineage (NCBI taxonomy): Eukaryota > Metazoa > Cnidaria > Anthozoa > Scleractinia > Rhizangiidae > Siderastrea > Siderastrea siderea. The sequence continues at coordinate 19,238,362 of OZ034970.1, read as the reverse complement.
TTATTTATCAGGAGAAGAGTGACACTGCAGTTTTCTAAAAATTATTTTTGTGTGTAATGATCACTCATAACCCAACATGTCAACACCACAATTTTTTAAGCGACAAAGATCGTTTTATGTTAGAAAAATGTTGGATATTTCTCTAAATAAGTCTCGACCTACATGTACATGTATACATTCTCCAAGTAGGCCTGGAACTGTGTGGATGTCCACAGATAACCACAAGAAGCCCAAACTCACAACACAACTGTTGCAAAAAATTTAAAGGATTTGTTTAAGAATCACAGGATGTCTAAAAATATCCATGAAGAAAAAAAATTAAAAAAAATATTCACTTTTGTGACACTTTGTGTCTTCAATAATTACAGATAAAAAAAATCGCCGGTGTAGATTCAAAAAAACATATAAATCGAGTTTGAACCTTAGCCTGTTGACACAATGTATTTTTGATCTCAGTCAGCTATGAGCAAAGACCCTTAACTTGAGAGATCAGTTCCTTGCCAACTTATTTAGAAAATGAGGTCACACGAATTCTGAAAAAGCAGATTTATGATTTGCCATTTTGAATGCCCTGTTCAAGAGAGGCGAGGTTTTGGTGTTTCATCTTTCTTGCAACGTCTGCCCCTCATTCTAGAGATATTGAAGCTAAAAGGACACAAGTGATATCGATGTAACAAGTGGTTATAAATCACAATATAAAGAATATCTCTGGAGGTATTCAGGCACTGTAACTGAAACTTGGTACCAGTAATGTACAGGTACATGGCAACAGTTTAGCTCCAGGACTCTCTTTCATGCAAGAATGACATTCCCTTATTTTGGTCTTTTCAAACATTGTTGTCCACTCCTTAGCGGCTAATGAGGAAACTAAGCACAATATGGGCATTCTGTCTGTTTTCAACAGGTCCTTCTTCCTCTCATTATGGGGTCACAAATGGTAATATTACTTTAATTAGTTCAAATTAAAGCTGGAAGAGACTGGAGCCAAGGTTGTTGCCATGGCAACATCACAATGTACCTGTTCTTTTACCCATTCTTTCCAGAGATATTCTTGATTCTGTGATTTGGTTCCATGCTATAGCTACTTATGACATCATCAATTTCTAATTTGCATTTAATACAAAAACTTAACATATCTGGAAAGAGTGATTAGATACTGCAAAACAGAAGACACTACCCTCATTCACTTTGAGGCCTTTGAAATATGCTTAACTTTAGTTAGTTTTAACTTTATGGGCACTTTCAATGTTTATGCACTAAGAGCACTTACAAATAAATACCTCACTAATGTGTTTAACTTACAAAGAACTTATAATTGCCCCCGCAGGGTTTTGGCCCAGAGGCCAAAACCTGAGGAGGCAGAATTGAAGTCCCCGCGTAATCATGGGAAATTGTTGTATACCAGATGAAATCTCAACTTGAACAAAGGCGAGGCACGCAAGGTGCTGTCGGGAAACCGCAATATTTACACAAGCTAAACGAAGCGAACCGCGGACGTCAAATAGATTTTACAAGACTTGGGTAAATGCCACAGTGCGGTAAATGTTGTTTTAAATGCTGATTTGCCTTTCAAAAATTGTTTAATAACTGATCGTTTGATCCAGATTTCTATGATTTTTGCAATTTTGTTCACAAAGCGGCTCCAATTTTGATCAACCGGTCGCCAATAACTGCACTATTAAAGTCATCTCTGCAAGAGTTACATGCGTGTGTCCATGCACATAAGAAAATCTAGAGTTTTTCGCTCCTAAAAGCAAATGTATTGTTTATTTGAATAAAATTCTTGGCTGGAAAACCTTTTTTGTCGATTATTCTGTCCATTTTACATAAGTGATGGTGGGATTTAAGAAGCAATGCAACGTTTTGTAAACACAGACTAATGTGCATAAACGAGTTGAAATTTGATATACAACAACCTGTGGGAATGGGAAATTTCAGCAATTTTCATTTTCATGGCTGTTTTCTGCCTAATACTTGATATGTAACCATAGGATATTTTAAATTCACTTGAGTAGACAAAATTTATTTTATGCGCAACTCACGAGTCAATGGGTTAAGTAATTGTTGCGTTTCTGTACATTTTAAAAATACATTTTCAGCTAGCTGTGCATGTTCTTTATTATATTATTTGTATTTGTATTTCTTAAACTGAAGGGAAGTGAACGAGCAATGGATACACTAAATACAAAGCGTGAAGCACAAATAGTGAAGTCCAGTGTAGTTGACATTCTCTGGGCAAACTCCTTCAACAAACTTTAATAATTTGTTGCCTTGTTGTGTTTTTATAAACATTTAAAAAAACCGTTTCAGTTGTGCAAGTCTTGACACCAATATATTTTGTTATGTGTTAGTGCTTATTTTACCTTGCATTATTAATTAAATTATAGAAAAGCCTAGGCAGCTGTAGTGACAACTATTACTAGTTTATACTATTATTAGGAGAGCAATCAGGGCAGTTTTATTCTAGATTCACCACACCTACTGCATGTGTACAAGCTTTCCTACATGTAAGCTTGTCATGGTCTATTTTGGTTATTCATTTGATCAATGTTACTGCTACAGTGATTTTGTTACCCCCTGTGTCCTGTGTCTCTGACACATCAAAATCCTAAAAGACACAAAATAATGTATGGTATGCATCCTTCAGGACACACAAATGTGAATGTGCTAAGATTGATCGAATGTCTCATTTGTGTAATTTAGAATCCATAACACAACTTATCTCAAAAGAAAAATATTGGTTGAATTAGAATATAGCTAGAAGTAGTTTCTGAGGGAAAAATACAAGCCTTTACTTGCACTATTAAGAAATTTGATCATTCCAAAGGCCACCATGCTTGTTTGTGATCAAGTGTTACGTACTTTGATATCAAGAGGTCCCTGGGAACAACGTCGTACCCGGCCGCAATTTTCAATGATGGCTGAGGCAAAAAAGGCAAACCCAAAAACAAAACTGGGACTCATTATTTTTCATTGGGTGAGTCCCAGAGACTCATTAATGGCAAATTGTGTAGTTCCAGAAAAAATCCATACCCATCCCATGGAAGGTAATTGGAAATTGCTAGGGGGAGGGGGTCTTAAAAGCCAAAATTTTAGAAGCAAAGTATGAAGCTTAACTGGAATTTCTTGGGGGGAGGGGGTGCAAAACAAAAACCTTCTGTGGGGGGGGAGTAACTTCAGATATTTTCTGGAACTACACATTAATTGTAACAAAATCACTGCTGCTATCACATGAGCCATGCACAAGCCTCCTTGTGATTGAACAAGGAACAACTTGCAAGCATTTGGTAAGTATGGATTAGATGCTGAGACCCTCCAAAGCTTGGCAAGCTAAGGTAAACTTCTACCATTCCAGGCTGTTTCTTGAATGTTGCATTATTACTAGTTGTAGTTACATTGTGTAATCCAAGGTGACACCATCAGTGGCTACTCATACATGCACAGTAAGGAAAAAAAATGGGGCTAAACATATGATGTCATTTTAGCAGGGGGGGGGGGTATGTTCATAGGACACTTTAATATGGCAAAGCGGAGAAGATTTTATCTCGACGAGGACACAGTGTGAGCAGTGTGTGTGAGTGTGGTGCAACGCAGCATGGAAGCAAGAGTAATCTTCCATCACAAGACTTTCCAGCCAAGTGGAATGAACATTGACTTTGCATTTCTCTGATAGTTACTTTTTAGCATGTGCGTGTGTGTCGTAGATACTTTTTTTGACTTTCAAAATTAACCGACGTGCGTTATTGTTTAAGGGCATTATTTTTCACTGAAGAAGAGATAGCAGTCTCGAAACTTCTGAGGATTTTCCCCCCATTTTCTACTTCAAGTGCAGAGACACTAATTTAAATTTACATCAAGAATATCTCTACGACATAGATCAACTATTCAAACAAGAAAGTGGTCTAACACCACTTAAGAAACTTTAGTTTGATACACTGTAAGTGACTCACAGCATTCAAAATTAAAGTTTTGCATTTGTTCTGTCAAACAACAAACAACAAATAACAAATTTTGATTGAGTACAGACTATTAAGCCAGTACAGTGACAGGTTCAGTTTTAACATGTCAATACTGCATTTCATTCACTTTTTACATTTTGATACCAACACAGGCTAATGTCTCACCTTTCTTTAACAATAAACAGTGCTCCAAACATTACCAAAACAGTGCTGGTAAAGACTGCCAACACTTCAAACCTCTCATACCTAAAGGAAAAAAATTTAAACAACATGAGACATGAGTATTAAAAGTTTACTTCTTATTAACTAGTTGAACATTTAAGACTTAATGTTCCAGTTTGATGCACAACACTTGTAGAATGAACTTGTCACCAAAAAACTAATTAAAAAGAAATTTATGAAGTTAAAATAGCCACAAATGCCATTGTGTGAAACACAGTGAAATGTTTCGGACATAGCCAGTAAGCCAGACACAAACAGCCAAATGATCCAACTGCTATAACATTGACAAGCTGAGAATCCCTGCAATTGCAAGGCAGTTTTTGGAAGAAATATGTTAGAACAGAATCCAGGCAATAGAGGGAGTGATGTCCACAAAATTAATGGATTTCTGCAGAGAGTTTCGTGAGGATGAAAGAGTGTAAAGCAGATTTTCATGTTGTCTAGTTTTCCACAGGGATGTGTGATGCCAGGTTTTGGTTTAGCTGGTTATAGACTGGCTTATGAAAAAAGTTGGTGAGGAGGGTGAACTGGGGGCTAGGAACCTTAGAAGATGGATTCTGCTGACAACCTTGCACTGCAATCATCATCAATAGTGAGCTTGCAAGTGAAGACCAAGGAACTGAGAAGTGTGCTGCAGCACAAATGGGTTCAAGTATTAACACTAAGAAGAGCAAGGATATGATAGTCAAGACACACAACAGATAGAGATGGTGGAGGCTTTCACATAATCTGGCTGCTGAAGTGGATGCCAAGCAGTGTAGAAGATGATGCCAGTAGTCACTTGAGAAAAGCCAGAGCAGCTTTTTGTAATCTCAAGAAAGTTTGGGCTAACCTGTGTACATCCGCAATGTACACAGGCTAGTTTGGCCATCCAATCGGTATTTTAGGAAGAACAAGATAAGGATTTGTAATGTGACAGCTGTCTCACTATATGATCCAGAATGTTGGAAAGCTGGTTAGAGGGACAGGCAGACGTTCCACAAAAAAGTGCCTGCAAAGAATTTTATGTGTGAGATGGCCGAATACCATTTAAGCCAATGCAGACTATTACCGCCAGACAGAAGTAAATTGCACCTTCCACAAGGCAAGAAGATGGAGATGGATAATTATATAGGACACACACTTTGACTTGAACGTGGTGATGACCATCACATTGGGTGGAACTGCATGCACTGGACATTGATAGGGAAGTAGCCTAGTTGAGGCAGACCAAAAGATGTGTGGAGAGATGAATTGTTGAAACAGAAAGAACATCACTTAGGTGCACAGAAAGCTGAAAACAAAATAAAATATTTTTATGTGCCATCTGTGACACTTGGCACCCAAGTACTCCAATGAACAGCGATCCATGGTGAGTGAAAATTAGTGGCTGGCAGGCCTTGCTCTAGTCTAAGAGTAGTGCAAAAGCTGTTTAAAGCAATAAGGCTTTGTGTTTTGGTTATTTTCCTACATGTGTAAATTAATTTTGTTACAGTTAATGTATTAGAAGCATTGTTAACTATAAGCTTATAATGTATTTTTTTGTGTGAAATCTTTTCCTCTGGGAAGCTCCATAGGACATAAGGATTACACAAATTTCACTTATTGTAATGGAGTGGACATAGCCCTTATTAGGGTATTCCAATCAATGGTTTCACAGCATCATAATAATAATGAGATGAGGATCAACACCATCAACACCGCAAAACTGCAAGTAAACTACTCTAGTTGATTACTCTGCCCGCTACTTTAGAAACTAAATGTGCCAGTCTTTTTGTCTCTCACAAGTCATTTCTGACATAAAACAACTCCCCGTACGTGAAGGTGGCGAGAATCGCGGAAGCATCGAGACACTCGCGGCTGGAGAGCCTACTCGCTCGCCAGTTGGATTTTTTCTGCCCTGAATTGGGTCTGAATCTCGCCAGATTATCGCTTATAAACGCGCTCCAATGTCGCAGCTGTACCAAATTTATGTCTTGTTCCATTCTTGTTCATTTTTCCTGCTCGTGTCAGCCTAATTTTCGCTGAATTTTTTCTCACTCAATTCTCCCTGTTTAGCGGGACATTAATTTTGTCTGGCTGGAATTTCGCTTGTGTCAGGCCATAAATTTTCGTACGGGTCGCCGCTTGTGTCACTTGCATCCAATCTACCCCCACCCAAAAATCAAATAAATAATGACTAGGTACAAGTTAAAAGTTATGTATATGCAAACAGCTAGCAAAACAATAAATAGAATTGGCAATATATAATGTTAGATTTCTTACCCAAAAGAAAAGGTGGAGGATGGTTTCTGAAGTGACACCCAAAGGGATAAAAGACATGTTAAAAGACTGCAAACAGAAAAATAGGAGGAACGTTCAAAGGAATGTCAAGCACAAATTTTAAATCACGCTCTAGAGATTTTTAAGACGGGCCTGTAGGGCACCTTCTTACAGTATTGCAGAATTTTTGTTGTAGAAGGTTGTATAAGGTCACAGGATGAAAAATGGTGGCCTGACTGATTGTTGTATGCAACAATTTTCAAGAGAGTTTTGGACATTATGCGGATCAAAATACACCATTAAGGTGAAAACAAATGGGGCAGCTCTAGAAGACTCGATCCAAATGAACTGGGAATTGGAGTACGCTGAATGGCACAAAACAACAAATTAATTGTTCCAGGGCAGAATATAGCATTTTCCTCAAATAGAAGATTGAGATTGGCTTTAAGACATTTGCCCCGAGTTTGCTGTCGTTTCTCGGAAGGAAGGTTGCTTTTTGATCTTTGGACTGCTATTCACATTTGTTGCCACACAACCGTCTTATTTTTCTTTGAAAATATTTCACATTCTATATTTGTTTGGACTCAGAGATTTAAACTAAATTCGATTTTGAGATGACATTACAGCTTTATAATGCCGGTTAGTGAGGAGAAAATATATTCCGTATTGGGCGGATTCGTGAAGCGACTTCTTTTCCAGGCTAAAAGTGGAACACAAATGATGACACAATACAGGGCGCGCATCGCAAAATAAGAGCCGAAAAACTAACTGTTTTAAAGAAAAATACACAGTTTTAAAGTTTTTAGCACTCACATTTTGGGCAATCTGTCAAGGTAAGTTGCTTGCAGGGATGAATCACATTGTAACAAAGGTTTTTCCAACTGTATTACTGAGCAAAAACTAAATTTGTGCAGTTTTGTGAAGAAAAGTTTTGAAGTTTGACCTTGGCCACATTGTCATGACAGTTTTTAACCAATCACAAGCCAGCATTGGGTGATTCCAGAAAATATCCATACCCTACCACGGGTGGCATCTTCATCGAGACCCCCTTGCCTTAGGAAATTCCGAAATGCTCAAGCCCCCTTGCCCTCGGAATTCCAAACCGTTCTACCCCCCCGTGCCTTCGGAATTCCGTAATCATTCAAACCCCCCCCCCTTAGGAATTGCCGCTTTTTTTCTTCCAACTGATTTGAAAAGCCCTCTCTATATTTCAAACACCTTTATTAAACGGAAATTAATCCTTTCACTCCCACCGAAAGATAAAAAACGTAAATTCAGCACAGCAAACAATCAGCGTTGCGTGATCACAAACAGCGGCCGACTGAGTGATATTTTACATTGTAACCTTCCACGGCAAAACGTACACTACTGATAATCCGTTAAACATTAGAAAACTCAAACGGCTTTGAAGTCATTCCAATGCTTGGTCCAGTGTTTAAACGTGTGTCAATAATTTTTGGTGTAGAGCGGAGGCCCTTCGATCTTCCTAGACTTATCTAGGAAGATCGAAGGGCCTCTGCTCGCAGGGTATGTAGAGGGTTGCCGTGAATGAATTTGCGTGCCGAATGCCACGTAAAATTAATAAACAACAAAGCTGAAATTTTCAGAATTGAAATTGGAAATTGCGTAAAATTAATAAACAACAAAGCTGAAATTTTCAGAATTGAAATTGGAAATTGCGTTTGCCAAACTCAAACCTGCCGTCAAAAGTGAAACTGTTGAATGCAACCTATTCTAAAAATCGAAGGTTATGATGTTAGGAAAAGAATTAGAGTAAAATAGCAAGCTTTTTTCCTGCAATTATTTTTAGTTCACAGTGAACTTAATTTGCATACTGTACTGCGGCCTCAAATAAATTGCGCGAGAACAAATCAAACTTTTTCCCCGCACTTTATCCTTCAATTAAAATTAAAATAGTAAATGAAACTCACATTGAAACTCAAAGTTAATGACAACTTTAAAAGAATTTGTACAAAACAGTGAATGTAGTCTGATCAAAAGCGCATCAAATTTGCATAACGCGTGAAATCTGACCTTTTCAATGAACGTTGCATGTTATGTAACGCAACAATTTCACATGTGTCTCGATGATATTTGCTTTAATATAGGGGCTGAAAACCCTTTGCTGGGACCTACAGTATTGTATTCGAGCAAAACAATCGAAGGAAAGCCTACGATCGCTTTTGTGACCGATCTACTGGCAAGTGAACAGCTTTCAGCCGTCATGTTTAAGCATAAACATTGAAACGTGTGTCCGGCATGTTGATTGAGTTGAACGTGTCTCGTGTTTACGAGTGAATCATCGTCCTTAGATAAGTCGTTTTTGACGAGTTTACCTTGAAGAAACTTGACTACACCAAACTGGAAGTTACTCTCCTGAAAATCCCCCCATGCCTTCGAAATTCCAGTCCTATGAACCCCCCCCCCCCATGTCCTCGGAATTCCAGTCGATGTAACCCCCCCTCCCCTTCGGAATTCCAAGATGCCGCCCGTGTTATGGGTATGGACATTTTTTGGAACCACCCATTTTGAGACAACACTATCGCAAAACAACATCGTCTCAAATGCAATCAGAAGAGACCACTGGATCATGATAATCTACTGTACATGCCTTTTGCTACCTGAAAGTTAAACTAAACTATTGTCCCACCACCCAAGTGGAAAGGAAAAGGCTGCTAAATCTGAAAGTAATGAGGAAAGTAACCAGGAAGTGCAGAAGACACTACTCTGCTGACATACCAAGTAGACTGTGTGTGTCAAAACATACATTACCTTAATAAATCAAATATTGTCAAGTAGCTAAATGATGTGAGAGCTGAAAAAAAGATTGAGCAAATGGTTAATGCATTCACATACTGTATTTTCTCGATTAAACGCCGGCCCCCGAATAACCGCCAGGTTCAAATAAATGCCGGGTCTACGGGGACGTGTTTAAAATAAATACCCTCGGCGTTCGTTTATTTGAGGTCCCGGCTTTTATTCAAGATGGGTATATTTGATCATGATTATGTGTCGTAACTGCATTCTAGTTTTCTTTCTACGATTTTATTTGAATTTACTGCCTTATTCTAAATTGCTTGCACAGTACCTTTGCTGTCGAGCAGTTGCCGATATACTTCCTCCATGTTCCATGAAGAAATGTAACATTGAGAAGAGTTCAATTCTTGTCAGTGATGTTTTTTGATAAACGACTTACCTGTTTCATTCAGAGAAGACAAAGTTGGTGACATCGTTTTACATTTTTTTTAACGTTTTCGGATCTTAATTCACCAAACCTCCAGTACTGATGATAAAATAAATGCTTGAAAAATGCACTTAATAAATAAAAGCTGGGCCCCCAATAAACGCCGGGTTCAAATAAACGCCAGGTCTTCGAGGCGGAGTTTGAAATAAACACCCCCGGCGATTAATCGAGAAAATACGGTACTTAAAAAATGCACAAGTGACTCCCTTACATCCAACAAATGAACTTAGTTCATTATAATCTTAAATTTTTCAACATCACTGATCATTTAAAGCTCAAAAGCAGATAAACATTAATGCATTTTGCCACATTCTTAGGGTAGAGTTAAAAGAATGTCTTGTACTAATGGAGTTCTGGGGGAGGGAGGGGGGAGAAATATGTCCTGGGAGTAACATTGCCAGGCACTGGATTGGAGGACATGCATATATGATTTGGACTGACACTTGTGAGGTGTGGAGACATCCCTGTGAACACTTACATGTAGGATGCAAACATGTTGCTCATACATGTACACTGTATTGGAATTTATTTAATTAATGATTATTAATATTAATTTTATTTTTATGGTGCATTGACTTCTCTTCATTTTATTTTATTGCTTATTGACATTATATACATTGTAATTGAAGCACTATAATAAGCGAAATTGTTTTATAAAATTAAATTGTTATTATTATTATTATTATTATTATTATTATGATGATCATCATCATCATCATCATTATTGAAATTACATTTACCAGTCAGCAATCACCAGAAATTAAAGCCTTATATACCGTAAACACCCCCTTATAAGCCGCACTCGCAGATAAGCCGCACCCCGAGTTTAGATGCTCAAGACATGTATGCTTTCATTGGACCAAATTTGGACAACATTCATTGAGGTCAAGTATGGTTCAGTTTATGATGTCATCGGACCACGCCCCATGTCACGTGATCAGAAACAGAAAAATGCGTTTTTACTTCAAGACTTACCTTTTTGTCCATAATTTCTTGTACCGTACCATTTCATAAGCCGTCTTGAGGAAATTTAAGCATGCGTTTTGGTTTACGAAGAAAAATAAACAAATAAGAATGAAAAATGTGCTTCTTTGACCACTCTTTTGGGTATAATTTTTTTGTTTTCTGTTTTTTCGCAAAAAGGATGCTTAAATTTCGAGGAAAAAAGATGCTTTTTTGAATTCTTTTAAAATGCAGCAGCTACGTTTACTTCTCGACGAGAAAAGTACATTTTTCGCGGCACCAGAAGTGACGCTACTTTTTTCAATGGCCAGGTCACTAAGGCGATAATTTTCCCGTTCTTGGCATCGTGGACGGTAGCTGAGCTGAGCTGAGCTGTTGTTGGAATAATGGCCGCGAGTCAGATAAAAGCCGTCGAACTGGATGTGTAATGATGATTGGTTTTTCCGTTGGATTGCTTCAGTTCTCGCTTCTTTCACGCTCCAGTCGGCGATCTGTATTACGAACGGCGCAAGCCATTCAACAATGTGGATCCACCGAGTCGAATTGACTTGGTCCAGACTTAGAGTACAGAGAATTTTATGATAATCTTTGAAATACTGCCCACTGACAAGGAATGAAAGAGCAACGATTACGTTACGTATTGCAGACCTTGGACGAGTTGTGGCTTTCACGACAGAGGTATCACTCTTCAAGCTGAATTTCTGTCCACATCGACTGCACTCGAACTCAAACTCTTCAACTGTAAATCGAACAAAATTCGTATTTCTCAGTCCTTTCTAAAGTCACAGTCTTTTAGATCGCTTAAATTACTTTTTGCTAATTTCTCAAGTGATGTTGTTAGCAGACGTTGCCCATCAGATGTATCGAGCTCACCATTATTTGTCAGGTATTCTATCGTGTGCTTTAATAATAGCATTGTCAATGTGGACATGAAATTCGCGCGATAGAGCTGCTTTCAAGGACAATTTACAAGCTTCCTTTCTTGCTGTATGCTGCTCCACGCTGTCTTACGACAGTGGCTGCAAGTCAGTGGCCTCGAGAGCTTCGTTTCTTGAAGAGCTGTCTAAACACTGGAGTTGCTCAGGTTCGGAAGGACAGTTCACAGGTTCGCACATCGATTACAATTTTCTAGCAAGCGACGTCAGGTAGTTTGGGAGCAGTCGAAGTCACGGCCGCGGACACAGAGATTTCTTTATGGGTTCGGGATGATGGAACAGTACTTATTTCGGTTTGCCTCCATATCACTGACATTTCTATCCCCGACCTGACACTGAAAATCTTTGAATGTCGGCTTTTCGCGATCTGCATTTCCCCATCGACTTGCAGCCATCGCTGCGCTTTCTGTTTACGTGCGTACATGGATAGCTTCGACCTCATTTTCAACTGAAACACCCAGTTTAAGAAATAAAGGCACAACTCACATGTTGTAAACGTAAAGCAGAAAATTAAAATCAATTTAAAAAGTAAACAAAAAAGTTTTTTGTGTTTGTCGCAACGAAATAAAAAAAATTATCGGCCGGCAGGCCAGAAAGCGCGCGAAAAATTTGCGGACGACCGGAAGTAAAATTGCACGTGCATGGCAACCGCGTATCATAGCAACGAGATACTTTAATGGGCCCTTAAGTTTTATTGGCTGAAGTGAAGTCCTTTTCACTACGGATCGGTGATTCAATTTGTAGTCTGAATAAGACTCAAACACGCATTTTCATCCTTATAACAAGTAAAAAAAGGTACGAAAACGTACTTGAACGCAAGACCGCTTTACCCGATGAACTTTTCCCCAGCATTTTTCCAGTTAAAGCTATTCAAGTCCGAAAATTTGTGAGTAAGTCGTGGCTTAGTAGCCAGGCATTCGATGACAAGAGAGAAAACTGGTGACAAGTGTCGCTTCGTTCAATAATTCGCAAAGCAAATTTTAGCGATTTCTTTAGCTGTTCGTGGCTTCCATGCAGGTTTACAAGGATATTTGGAAGCCATCCACCGGTGACAAACTCGCCTGTAAAAGGGAGTTCGATAATTGCTTTGACAAATTTGCCATCAAAGTTGTCAACAACGGAGAAACAGTGGGCCATTTACCACGCGAGTTCTCGAAGATAGCGTGGGACCGTTTTTGACTTTATTTTGGTGTTTTGGGATGATTCATGGGAAATTACAGATTTTTTTCCAGATGTTCTCGCAGATAAGCCGCACCCCCGATTTTGAGCAAAGTTTTAGGGTAAAAAGGTGCGGCTTATACGCCGGTGTTTACGGTAATTGTATTTTTGCTTTAAAATAAAACCAAATAATTTTTTATAAAACGTTTTAAAATTGGCTGTAATTTTAGGTTCTTAACCAATTACAAGCAAACATTTTTCTGTTTCATTGCAACACCAACAGGATACAATGTAAGTCTTTTCAGTTACCTAAACTGTTTGTAGATCCACTGTAAACAAAAAGTCCAAAAGAGCACAGTACATTCAAAATGATCAACCAGAAAATCTTCCAGCCCTGAAAAATAAGACAAGTTTAATGATAGACAGGATAACAAAAAAAACCCTGACAATTAAAACTCAGACATCCCATAATGAGATGACATTGATAAACAACCAAATTAAGTATTTGTGCATGTTCTGTTTGTTCTTGGTCAATATTTTCGCAAACAGATACCCAGAGAACACTACACTGTAAAACTTGTTGTCAAAAGTTCTTGTCAGAGACATGGCGTTGTGAGGTTTCTGTTTGACTATTTTGCTAAGAACCATATCGTCTTAAATAAGGCTTAATGGGGCAAGATTAGGAAAGAAAACTCTAATACGGAAACTAATGAAATTTCAACTGAGAAACAGAGGTCAAAAAGTAGTTGGAGTTAAGTCCTGCTAAGCTTAAGTCAAATGGTGGCTCACCACTTCAAGAAAAACTACAACTTGAAGAAAAGCAAACCAGCAAGGAATTGTCAACAAAATCACGTGAATAGTCAATACTCGTCTTTTTAGAGAATAACCAAGTCTTGTATCCTACTGCTGATTTTTCCTTTCACTTACTGTTATTGGGCAAAAAGTTCCATTTTAATAAGAGGAAAAAACTCAACATTTCGTGGTACTGCTTACTGGTTCATTAATCTTACCTGCCTCTCAGCAAGTACACTTTGAAGTTCCCTCTTGACCCTTTTCACGATCGGGTAAGATCTTTGTGGGAAAGGCTTTATAGCACTCTAAACACAATAAAATTCAGTTTCATTAACCCAAAACATAACATCATTCTTTATTTGGTAATCAAACTTTTTTACGGGCTAATTCAAAGTACAAAGAAATTTCAGTCTAAAATCATATTATTTCCTATGGCAAATATATATTAGTTATTATCATGGCTTTATTCTAAAACTGCAAGAAACTTGAAAGAAAGAAACAGCAGTTCAGTTCAGACAGTGAAGAATGTTGAAGAGCTGAACTCTGGATTGTAAGTTATAAGTAGAAAGCTGTCTTAACAAACCAGGTAGGGTTAAAAATAATTATTACATGTATTTAATTAAGGAGATGACCCTTGGGTGAAATGAATGAATATCTCACATTGAACTGTGCAGGGCTCAAAATTATGTCTGTAAATACGCTAAACAGACAATAATGAACATCGCATCAATCAACGTCTGCTATTAACACGCGTACGCAATTACAGTTTCAATTGTCAGGCGGGCCGAGAAAAATAGCACTTGTAAGTGGATTTAAAAAACTATATGCACCTTTAGAAAATACGAGTTCGTAGCGTGTTTTTCACCAGCAAGATCTTGAGAAAATAATAAAATCATTAAATGCTTTGAATGTTAAGTCAGCAATCTTTCTTTAAATTGTGCCTATTCCACAACTGAATGTGTCCCCACGTGTGCTGACAAGTTGACCACCTACAGTAAGACGTGGTGCTACTTAATTGTCAAAGAGAGTTTTGGTAAACGTTTGCTCATACTGTACAAAATTTAAAAAAAATGGTCTCCGCGTCGAGCATCTACAGATTGAAACGATAACTCTCGATATCTTTTATTCTAGCCATGGCATTCAAGTGTTTCTCACCAATTCTATCGAAGTCTTCTTGTGTTAGGCTACTTCCGCGGATATCTATGATTAAAGGTACTTAATTTTGCCGTAAGTATATTTCAGCAGTTCAATCAGGCACCGCATAGAACGGGCTTCTCTGTTGTAGGCGACGTTAAAAACTTGGAGAGATCCATGATTTTTGAAATGCAAAGTGACGTAGGCTTTCTCGCTAATCTATTGGCAGTCTTGAAGAAAGAGAACTTTTAGAAGAGGGCATCTTAGAGGAAGCTCAATGAACAATGAGTCCGTAACTTTGCAGTGACTCAAATCCAAATAGCGCAAGCACCCAATCTTCAAAGTTTGAGTGAAGTCTGGAATGACTTCTTTCTTATGACCGATCCACGGTGAAATAAAAACATCAATTCTCTTGCATCGGCTTAAGATAGAGCAAAGGTTTCCCCATTTCAGATAACAGCATTCACTTAGGAGTATTTCTCGTGTCCCCGGATAAACATTTTCGCAGGACATCTGACGTAACTTTCCTTTGGAAGTCAAAGTCGACCTTTTTCCAAACAGTGCTACAATGGATGATTTCATACCACTTTTTACATACTATGGCTAGGGTGTAGATTCGCTCACTGTCTGTCTTATCGCTAGGACCAAATTGGGAAGATGAGTGATCATTTTTGCAGCGAGAACTTCACAAATGAAATGTATTTTCTAGCCCACGTGCAAATAGACCACACTGATAACTCTTGGTGAGAGCACCCTCAACAACCTGATTACCATCCATATGGAGGGTCCATCATTTCAGGATTACAATCCTACACCCGCCATACAGTCCTGGCTATCAAGCGCTGCTCGTCGTCCAAATCAAGGGATCAGAAAGAGGTACTGGAGCCGGGATTCAGCAACGACGTCAGCAGTCCTAATTGAGGAGTCCTCAACAGACGAAAGTGAAGACGAGGAAGAGGAAAGGAGCTCAGATCATGAGGTGGATTCATTGGGAGTAGACGATGGCAGAAACGAGCTTATAAGGGAGCTGGATGAATTAAACTGAAAATCTAAATTAAACTACAAGAGTGAAACTTCTCATTTAATAATCAACACTTAATATGGTCTTTGGAACGTTCTTGTTTTTATTATAGTTTAAGTCATGGACCGTTTTTATACATTTGTTCAAATCAATGCCGGTTAATGTTTGGAGCCTTCAGTTCGCTTTAAATCAGAAGTTCTCATATGCTGTTGGTTTCACAGAAAGACTCAGAGTAGGGTTAAATACCGTGATGAGATGACCGGAAACTTGATTATTGAAGTCATTGAATATTTACCGACAATTTTCACCGTGAAAATATTGGCCTTAGAGAACATTATAACTGGTTCATTGTTGGGTATTTTTTAAGTTCAGTTGCAAGCACAGTGTATTTTCCTGACCTTGTTAATCGCTAATTAGTTAAGTAAAATATGGTTTGTTAGTAGATTTCCCGCAGACCTGAAAAAGCAACAAAAGACATGTTAAACTTCCGGCACACCCTTACTGAAAGGCCTGGTTGCTAAGCGTTGTGGACAAATGTGAAATCTCTTCTCGGCAGTTATTTTGGTAATCCCCTACAGGAAAGATATCTAAAAGTCGAGGACGTGAATCTTTTTTTCTGGACACAGTTGACATGAAGCTGTTGGTGTTTCCTTTCTTCCTACATGCCGAGGAAAGGCAGAGTTATCTCACTTGTAGCATGGGCATATGTCCTATTACTATTTAGTGTTTGGTTGTAAAGACCAGTAAAGTGCTTACAACCAAGATCGCCTCCACCCGTAAGTCGTTAACTAATGTAAAACTATGCAGAGTAACATAACATTATGGCTACTGAGCATTTTGTTTTATGTAGAGTAGAACACGGAAGAAATGGAAATTCAAAAAGCGAACATAATAAAATGACACTTTTAGCGATCAAAAAATTTAAGCTTATACTCTTTAACAACGAGTGTTTTAGCTTATGAGGCGAAATTTTTGGCAGAATAGGCTATTGCTTCAAGGTAAATACTTAACATTTTGACCAGTCAAAAACGAGACATGACCGAGCAAAAATTGATTTGGCCGGTCAACATGACCGGTCAGTATCCAAAAATTATTTTGAGCCCTGCTGTGCAAGATGACTTTCAACACCCTGACCTCACATAAAAAGAAAAACATATTGTCCCGAGTGGGAATAAAATCCCCCCGGTTTCTAGTCGGGCATGATAACCACTAAACCATTGAGGCAATCATGCTGGTAACATGGCCACTTTATGAAGTGAGTAAACTCATGTGGGCCAATCCTGAGAGGTTTCTAAATCCTTATAATTGCGGGATTAGGAAAATATATGCAGAAATATTTTGAAGTCAGGAAAGTCCAAGTACAAATGAAGGAATATTCCTATTTATGACTGTGTAAGATGACACACAACTCAAATCAAAAGATGATGATGATGATGATGAAACCTTTATTTTTAAATAAACATGGTATCACATTCATTTGCAATTATAACAATAATTATGGACAACTTGAGTGCTATACCCCTAACAAACCTATGGTTCTGATTACACAACACTTTTAAAAACATTTTACGATAAAAATCAGTGTGAATGTGTCAGACTCTGCGTGACTATCAGAGGTGACAACAGATACAAATGATCGCTCCTGAGAACTATGTGTATGCTTGTTCGCTTTCATCACTTGTCGTTTGGAAAATGTAGGAATGTTCTTATCTGTTCTAATTGAAATACACTGAGAAGCTCCTAGATTCAACCATCAACAGACTCAAATGCTCTCAAGATCAAAACCAAACTCAGAGCGCCTCACCAACAAACAAACCCATGCTAATCACCTTGCCTTTTTAAGACCAAAAATCTGGCAACATTGTATGTAAAGAGCTCTGCGATCTTGGGAGAAAGATCAACCATGAGCTACAGCCAGTCTTCACTAGTAGAAAGATCTTGAAAGACCTGAAAGTATCAGAAGCGAATCCCTCTGTTGTCAATCAGTAACTGCGTTGTTTACAAATTTAAAACAGCTGGTTACAGCAAATTGATTAAATGAGGCTTAAAGAAGGTCAAAAAGGCATGCAAATGTCCAGGAAATGTTATGAAATTGAGGGTTAAAATCTCAGTTCTTTGTTATATGTAAAAGGTATGATTTAAAATTTTTAAGGCTGGTCTGATCTCTTGCCTCTCAAGGGAGTTTATTCCAGAGGATAGATCCTCTGTAGTGAAGGTTTATACATTTTGCTGCTTCCAAGTTAGGTTGCAAATTAATGTTTTGAGGAATATCTCAGATTTAAAAAAACAGTTAAACAGACTCTTAAGTACTACGATGAAAATTTCTTGTTTTGTTTTCAACTTTTTTAAACTTCAAACTGTTCAACAGATGCCATATTACATGAATCGCGATAAATTAGATTGATATATGCTTACATGGCCCAGGAATATATGTCCGAAAACCGCGTTAAACCCGTCCACCATTACTCAGTTTGCAAAAGAGAAGCCCGCGAATTTCATGGAAGCGGTCTTATCTCTAACCATGTGAATTTTGCTCGTGACGTAGAAGTCTCAACCATCACCAGGAACAGTATAATGAAGAGTCGAAAATGGAGAGCCAAACATTGCATTATATGGATGTGTTTTCCGTCGAATTTGTCGTCCAGTTATTTTGAGAGCGATTTAGGACAAAGTTTTTTTTGGCGAAGTCAGCGAACTTGCAGAAGTGGCGCCATACACCTCGCTACCGAAGAGGAAGCCGTCTCAAACTATGCAAGAATGGATCAAGAAGCCGAATAAATATCCCAATTATCCCAAATCACAAACACTGAAATCCTTCCGATAATACAACAAATTCAACTGTTTTGCATGTCTGTCGTGTTGGGGTCCGTCAGCTGTTTCTTACTCTTGCTCTTTTTCTTGCCGATACGGGTTGAGTTTGTTGTTGTTGTGTTCACAGATTTGTTGCAGTATCCTAAATATTTAATTGCAGTTAATAAATAAATAATAAATCCTATAATAATAAGCTCTGACCCTTCTAAAAGAAAAGCCCACATAACGCTACATGAAAGTTTTTGAATAAATATAGAGAGCCCCGAGCCTAACATAGATTCAGAATTTTATAGATGAGACAAAAGGTCAAGGAAAATAAATTCATGTAAACGAAGTGATGTCGCGAATCGCCTGTGTATTTGTGCGAACACTGTAATCTTACTACCTAGTAAGCAAGCAAATGTGAATTAATAGAGATAAACTCTGATTTGCTATCAGAAGTCTAGGTATAAACTGTGGACTACGCCGTAACATCGAAAGCGTTACTGAGAAAAGTGGGTACCCCGAACGTGGTGAAAGGCTCAAGAAATTATAGTTAATTATGTAAGACTTTGTCAGTTTGGGATTTCGCTACGCCGTACGCCAAGAGAAATTAATTGAAGTATAAAAGAGTTATATTGTTAGGAGCTGGCTACGCGGTACACAGAGAGAGATAAATTGAAATATACGAGGGATGTAAGGAGCTGGCTACACAGTAAAAAGAACAAGCAATACACAGTAAAGTTTGTTATGGTCGATTAAGCTCGGTTGTTTACATTTTCACGTTATAAGCGGCCGAGTAATTCAAAGAAATTTCGAGTAATATTCTCGTTCATAGAACGAGGAATACACGGTGATATTCTGTTATCCAGGAACGTTTGTAGTACGCGGAATACACGGTAATGTTGGCTTTACCTCGGTGTAAGAACCTGTGAAAATCACGGATGACGTAAAACAAAGGAAACAAAAACATTTTAAACAATACTTTACAGCAAAACAAAAGCTAACAAACAAAGAAAATCTTGTCAGGTTCTTACACCGAGGTAAACCCGTAATGTTTTCCTATTTTCTACTTACCGCGTACAACGTACCAAGTTGAATAAAAATAATTTCTGTGTATCGCGGAGCTGGCTTGGCGGCGACACAGAAAATAGTTCATGTGAAGGGGCATATATTAGCAGTTAAGCCGAAATCTGTTGGGACTTAAAAACTAGTAAAAAAGAATTAAAAAAGTTGACACTGGCTAAAAATAGTTATGGACGTTTCGGCCACTACTGTTGCCTTCCTCAGCAAAGATAAAAATGCAAATGTTTAACGGCGTCCTACTTAGAATATGTAACCGATGTGTGATAAAAAATCACACCTCGAAGGAACTTTCTGAGTGCAACAATAGTCTCTAGAGTATACTTAATGACTCTAAAAATTCTTAATGTTATTGTATATGGAATGCCAAGCTTCAAGAATTAGTCTTTGTCGCCACGCCAATGACCTGTCGACAATTTCAACGCTCTCCAAATCTATTTGATGACCGTTAAGCATATGGTGTTTGGCCAACAAAGAGTTTTTATCCAATGTTGCTATGGCCTTAGCGTGTTCTTTCACACGTGTTTTTAGCGTGCGTGATGTCTGACCAACATAAACACAATCACAATCTTTACATTTGATCTTATATACGATTCCTCTGGAAGCCTCTTTCTCGATCTTGTCTTTTGGCTTTTTGAGTATGCTCGAGATGGTGCGAATAGGTTTATGGGCGACCTTGATGTTGAGACCTCGAAGAACGTTTGCAACTCTTTCGGAAAATCCTTTGGCGTAGGGGAGGATAACAAAGCCACGATGGTCGATACCATTTATTTCTTGTTGTCTACTCAGTTGGTGGCCATTGTGAATGAAGTTAGCAGGGTAGTTGTTAGTGGCGAGGGCTTTCGCTACTCGCTTAGTTTCCCGTGATACTTCCTCCTCCGTGGAAGGAATGTTCCTTGCGCGATCCATGAGAGTGCGAGCGACCAAGTGTTTATGCTGGGGATGGTGGTGTGATTTGAAATCAAGGTAACGGTCGGTGTTGGTAGCTTTCCTGTAGACAGATACGGTGATTGAGCCATCTTCTTGTCTGGTTGTTTTGGTGTCAAGAAAAGCAATGGAACCTTCTGATTCTGTCTCGATTGTAAATTTGATGTGAGGATTGATCTAATTGAGATGTGAGTGGAATTCATCTACGTGTTCCCTTTTTACACATACGTGGCTATCATCTATGTATCTAAACCACCATTTGGGAGGGTTAGGGGTCGATGAGAGAGAGCCTTTTCTTCGACATGTTCCATGACGAGATTGGCCAAGATGGCGCTGACTGGGGATCCCATCGGACAACCGAAAATTTGTTGAAAATGGTTGCCTTGGAATACAAAGAAACTGTTGTCAAGGACGAACTGTAGAAGTGTCATGATATTTTGGATAGATAAGTTGGTTCTCTCCGGTAGTGATTGGTCAGAGTCCAGTCTCTCTTTAACCACTTCGATTGCTAGGTGGGTCGGGATGCAAGTAAACAGTGACACGACGTCAAAAGATACTAGAATCTCGTCGGAATCTACTGACAAGGTGCGGATCTTTTCGACGAAAGATGCACTGTTTTTAACTGTGTATTTATTATTCTGAAGAGGTGACAAGATGTTGGCGAGGTATTTGGATAGTTCATATGTGGGAGATCCAATGGCACTCATAATTGGTCTGAGTGGGACGTTCTCCTTATGGATTTTAGGAAGGCCATAAAATGACGCTGGTGTGGAATCGGTGCTATGAAGTTTGTAGTGGAGCTTCGGTTCCAGCTGTTTCTTGCTGTCATCGTGTGGGGCTGGCTGATCTTTAATCTGTAGGAGAAGTTTATTGAGGGATTTTTCGGTGCTCGATGTTGGATTCCTTCTTTTGTCTGTTATCTTGTGGTAGGTTTTATCGTCATTTAGAAGATTGTTTATTTTGTCGGTGTAGTCGTTGGTATTCATCATGACTACGGCTCGACCCTTATCGGCTGGTAAAATTGTAACAGACGTGTCCTTGGCAAGATGTCTGAGAGCTTTTTCCTCTTCATTGGTAATGTTGTTTCGTGGAGGAGGATGCCAATTGTTGATGGCAGAGGTGACCGAAGCTCTGATAAGGTCTTTTTCGGCGTCAGAAAGCTGATCTATGCCGGATTCAATTGAGGAAACGATTTGAGGCACTGGCAAACTCTTAGGAGTGATAGCAAAATTGAAATTGAGGCTTAATGCTGAATGCTCGCTTGTAGATAGAGGTCTATCCGAGATGTTCACGACCCACTTCTCTTTGAGGTTGGTATCGAGCGCGTGTGTACGTGGCAAGATGTTGTGAAGTTTCTTCTTGTGACTCTCCCTTCTCCGTTGTGCTTCCCACTGTGATCGTTGTTTGATTGTGTGGCAACTACCCTGCTAACTTCATTCACAATGGCCGCCAACTGAGTAGACAACAAGAAATAAATGGTATCGACCATCGTGGCTTTGTTATCCTCCCCTATGCCAAAGGATTTTCCGAAAGAGTTGCAAACGTTCTTCGAGGTTTCAACATCAAGGTCGCCCATAAACCTATTCGCACCATCTCGAGCATACTCAAAAAGCCAAAAGACAAGATCGAGAAAGAAGCTTCCAGAGGAATCGTATATAAGATCAAATGTAAAGATTGTGATTGTGTTTATGTTGGTCAGACATCACGCGCGCTAAAAACACGTGTGAAAGAACACGCTAAGGCCATAGCAACATTGGATAAAAACTCTTTGTTGGCCAAACACCATATGCTTAACGGTCATCAAATAGATTTGGAGAGCGTTGAAATTGTCGACAGGTCATTGGCGTGGCGACAAAGACTAATTCTTGAAGCTTGGCATTCCGTGCGAAATAGGAACACTATAAACGAACACATAGCGCTACCAAACGTATACAATAACATTAAGAATTTTTAGAGTCATTAAGTATACTCTAGAGACTATTGTTGCACTCAGAAAGTTCCTTCGAGGTGTGATTTTTTATCACACATTGGTTACATATTCTAAGTAGGACGCCGTTAAACATTTGCATTTTTATCTTTGCTGAGGAAGGCAACAGTAGTGGCCGAAACGTCCATAACTATTTTTAGCCAGTGTCAACTTTTTAAATTCTTTTTTACCAGTTTTTAACATGCCTGGCTACACACCGAACATCTGTTGGGACTTATACATGTATAATTATGCACAAGACAACCGAGCGAAGTATCTCTTAGGTGTGTGAGGAAATGTGTATCTTACCGTACATGTGATGTTAGCACAAACGGCAAATAAATATTCGCTCACCATTCGATGATCCCGCTCAGATATGATTGCTGACGTTTTTCTTCCTGATGGCTGGAAATGATCCTGGTTTTAAACATTTCCTTGTACCTTTAATTTCTTATGAAATGCTTGAGTAAAACATTCAGCCGTAAAAATGCACAGAGCAAACAGTGTCCAACAGGATTGAAGTCCTTCTGGTCAGCCACACAACAAAGCTTTTCCGCTTAAAATAAACGACCCACTCGTCGGTGAACTGTGAATGGAAATTTCCGATTCATCGATGCTTTCTTTGCTGTAATCTTCAACAACAGAGTGCCGACCACGCATACTGCAGCTCAAAATCGAAGAAATGAATCTTGCGAACCCTCACACCTCTCCGAATGCATAAGAAAGTAGCCACGTTTGTT
This sequence comes from Siderastrea siderea, assembly GCA_964030785.1. Lineage (NCBI taxonomy): Eukaryota > Metazoa > Cnidaria > Anthozoa > Scleractinia > Rhizangiidae > Siderastrea > Siderastrea siderea. The sequence continues at coordinate 19,215,187 of OZ034970.1, read as the reverse complement.
TTGTTGCGTTGAGACTTCTACATCACTTCATCTCTCGGCCATCTCGGCCCAACTCGTCCCGGTCATTTTTGAATTGAGTAATGGCGGCAAGCGAATTCGATAATTACAGTTAAAATAATCGGACTTCCCGTACGAATTTCGACTTAAAGCTTTGGACGGTGAGTAATATGTACTTATATTTTCGAAATATGGTGAGAACAAAAACTTCATATTCTTTGATCATAGTAGCACTTTAACCAATTTGCTAATAGATGCAAATTTTAAGTGTTATGCACTCATCAAGTCCCAAAGGCGCTCCCCTCTGGTGGGAGGGGTGTACGGGCATGCTCCCAGAAAATTTTAAAATTTAGAACTCTGAAATACTACATCCTTCTCCAGGTAACCTTTCCTCTAAAAATCCACTTAATGAACACTTTTTGAAGCCAACAGACTGAAATAATAGTAATTGCTATTGCAGCCATATTTGAGACTGATGATCTCTGTCTTTTCTTTGTTTAATTAACCTCAACTATTACTTCAACTTTGACAAATACACTGAAAAAAATCAGTCTACTGAGCTGACATACCCTACCATACTTAAGTGAAGCTGCTATTTCATTTTTACCCATGCCATCACAGTAAATGTAGGAGCTAGCCTGTGAAATATTACATGTAAGGGACCACACGTCAAAAGGTTAGGTCAAAGCCATTTTGTATAGTCTTATCTTTTACATGTGTGTATATGAAGTACTTACTTTTCTGATAATGGGTCTTAAACAGTGTATGGATTCTTCAGAAAAATATTAACTCTTCCAAACAACTGCCCAGCAGGGTAGCCGGCCAAAATGATGACTCAGAAGTAAACAGCAATTTTTAACAACCCTGACTTGCATATAAACATTTCTTCCTCTGTAATATGTGGGCAATTTAATTAACTCAGCAAAAATATTGTGAAAGTTAATTTTTCCACAAGCAAAATGTTTAATGTTCAACCAACTCTTCACACCACTGGCAGGTAGATTCTGTTTATATGCCTGTTCAATTTGTTCAGCTAAACACTCATTTCCAAGTCTAATGAAATCTAAAAAATGAAGATTTTTGTAAGCAAAACAATTTGGAAGTCTTGAGGAGATAAATATCATAAAAATCTTGCCATGTCTTTCAATATTTGTACCACTTCACAATAACTTGCAATATTACTGACTTGCAACTTTGCTACCCTCTAAGTACTCGCACATACTGATAATTCGTCTTCTTCTGTTTTCACAGCTAATTAACTAAAGGTAGATTTCTAAGAGCAAATTGAATTGAGGTCTCTCTGAGAGACGACTATTGTAAGAAACTTTGGTGTGGTTTGGTGTATTAACATCACTGTCGTGTAATTATTAACAGTTCATATTCACTCACTGCAAATTTGCAACTTCTTCAGTATATTCACATGTTTTATCACATCTGGCAAAATAGGCTCATACAAGTCACTCTTGCACCTTAATGACAAGTTACTTACTGATAATGCAGATCTTTCATCACCATTCACTGTCCCTCTCATTCTTAGACTTTTTGCTGTTAAAAGGTGCACAAATCAGGAATTATCAAGGGTGTCAACAATTAACTTACTGAATGATACAAATGGCAGCTTCACCAAAGATGCTACATATATGATGAACAGACCTGAGTCAATTGAAGGGCTGAGAGTATAATGGTCTTATGTTGAATTTTAGGTCATTTGCTCCAAACTACCTGTGAATTCTTGCATGGGACCTTCAGTTCACTGAAAGAACATTCTTGGCCAAAGTTTTTTTCTTTGATTTGTGCCAGGTAGAGTGAGCAGGAAGGGAGCAGCAGGCCACCACTAATCCTTCACGCATTACAAGAATTCCAAATGCAAACAAAGCACAAATCAAAGCCAATGTTCTTTGAATAATGAAGGTCCCATGCATTTCAATCAGTTTGGAGCAAAAAATAAAACAGCCTGCCTAAAGTTCAACTTAAAATGGTTATGCTCTCAGCCATTCAATTGTTCACAGTCTGTGGAATGCTGTTGATGCATAGTATTTCACAGATATTTCAGTATTTCCTTTCATGACAGGCAAGGGTCCAGCCAAAACCTAACACCGATCGGCAGATGCCTGCGTCTATACCTACAATACTTTTTATGTGGACCCTTGTCCTATCGTGCGTGCGTGTACTTATCGATGTCTGTGTACTTCTTCTCTATATGTTTTGAGCTCAGCACAAAATTATACGACAACACAGTCAAAGCAAATCTTCCACCAAACCTCTTGACCTGCCAATTCAAAATGGAGACTCATCCACTCTTGTTCTCATGTCATCCCACCCCATCAGCCATAGCGAAATACACACCTTATGAGGCTTACACAACGTAATTTTACCGCCCCCTACACCAATCCACTGTCTTCCCCACTACACTATCCGACTTCATCGGTTAAAAATTCAAAATGTGTAAAAATAAAAATATCAAGAAAGTAAGTGCACATTAATTTGTCCATTTGTCGTCATTCCTGGTGAATCACTCAAGACACAAATTCTGAGATTAACTAACTTACTTGCTTACTTAGGCCTCTTTACGCCATGTGGCAGATAAGGCCCCAAAAGAGATTAACTAAACATTCTATTAATATTATTTTCCTGGGAAATGAGCCTTTTTAGCAGAAAATTTACATATTTTGAACAACAAATGAACTTCATATTCTGATGAGTGATTTGTCTCGAACAATTGACCACAGGTAAATCGCAGGCTTCGACTTCATAACTTTTGTAGGTTTTAAAGGCCCACCTTCACCCAAAAGGCCTTGTATGCCATGCTTGCTGTTCATGAATTTCGTGTAACACGAAATTGTTTCAGAGCCGGTTTTCTTTCAAAATCTGTTTCCTTCAGAGTCATCTTGTCAAAGATCGTCCTAAAGCAAGCAGGAATTTATTCCCCAATTATCAGGCTGCTGTTTCCTGGAATTATTTTGTGACTGTGCCGGCCAAACGTATTTTTTTTTTCGCTCTTACTTCGTCCAATATGTTTCCTGCCAAATGATATCTCACAGTTGAAGATACTGTACGGTTATCTCGAAGGAAAATAATGTCAGTATTTCGTCTCAGAGAAGCTTGTGTTATGAGGCAAAGAAACGGAGATTTGAAGAATCTCTTGTAGTGATGTTGTTTGAATTCCTGATTGTATCAGATGCAGGACCTTGACAAGTAAGTTTGATTCGTTCGATTTGATTTTATTCGCACGATGTAAACAGAGCAGCTCGCAAGTGTGTAATAAATGAATGGTTTTGCAGGACTTTCTTTTTCTTCCTTTGCGTCTTTCGTCGTACGATTGAATTAAAATAATTTTCTTAGTTAGCCATAAGTTCGGGTAGATTTGATTAAAGATTAGTACACACGTATGTTGGCTTTCAAAGGTTAAAATTGTAACGCGGGGATCACCAAACAAGTGCTATTTTGCGAGCGATAATCAATGAGTTGTTATCAAGCCAGATACACTGTTTATTTCCCTTCAGACCAACCTCTATGATGACTAGGAAGGACCTTCAAAACCAATGTTACCTTATAAGACAATAAGATTGCAATTTGCAAACTAACATAATCAAATGCCGAAGTAAATGTTTGATTCTTCTGCCAAGTCGCTTGCTGGTGCTTAGAAATAAAAACATAACAAACTGACTTCTCGCTTTCTTTGTCATTGAGACTTTCATATGGCGAACTACAGATAATCCAAACATTTTGGGGAATAAATGCCTTTCACGGAAGCCTAAAGATTTGTAAATTGAGACCGTAGATTGGGCCAACTTCTCAAAATAAATCGAGTGCTATGGCTGCTCCGATTTGTTTTGAACATACCCGACGATTTTCTCCCGCCCAGGAATATTCCGGCAACCAATCGGATCGCGAGAAGAACAATAGAACCATTTGAAAACAACAATAAACGGCCGCAATACCATTTGGGTGAAGGTGGGCCTTTAAAATTGAATTGTATAGAAGTAGAACTGAAAAGATAGTTGAACGCTCTTTCAGCTTTGCCAAACGTTGCGGCTGTATGCTTCCTGCTTTGAATGCGAAGCTGAATTTACAATAAAAGCTTAGTAAATGTACTTGTTTGACATTTACACATCATGTGCTGGTGGGGGAAGGGCATGTTTATAGAGATAGGACATAATGGATATATGTTTGGCCAAAAATGGGTTGTGTCTCAGCAAAAAAACGTCTGACCAGACAACTTGACTGGCACAAGGCAGGAAATTATTTTAAGCCCTGCTTGGGAGTTCCGCTGTTAGGCTAGCCCATTTAAACAATAGAGTTCTTCTGTTGAAGGCACTATCGAGTAATAGGTTGCCCGATGAAATTTGATTTTCACAATTATATTATATCATATTATACTTACATGAAGTTCAAACATCACTTTTCCAAGAGAAGCTATCAACATAGGGCCTGTTTTTATTTTATGCTAAATTTTGAGCCAAAATTGCCAAAAACAGGCACAATGTGCAGATAGTCACCCACTGAGGAGAGACACTATCGCATCATGTGATTGATTTTGACCAATGGGAGCACGCCAAAATTTAGTGTTGTACTATTTAACAATTAGATTATGAGCTCTCGATTTCTATTGCGTGATAGTTGATGAGGCCGAAGACCGAATCAACTATCACGCATAGAAATTGAGAGCAAATAATAATCTAATTGTTTTAGTATAAATCTTGATTAATATTCCACTAAAGTGAAAAGTTTTACATCATTGCACTGTTATTTTGAAGTATAAGACTGTGCCTGCCACTCACCTTTTCGCTACTCACTATCTATCACAGAATAGATAGCGAGTAGGGTAACCAATCAGATTGCAGCATTTATGATAGAATGCTAGTAGATTTAAACTCAAACTATATAATTATATTTATCTGTCCCTTATTATCCAGACTCTTTTAGCCATCTGGGAATACAGTTTCCTCTGAACATGATCACGGTATTTGCTCATCTAAATCTTGTTTTCATGTTTTCTTTAGAAAATATTCATTCTATACTCTTGATTAAGTGGACTATTTTTGATGGTCCTAAGGTGTTTATGTTAACAGGGTGATGGTAAAGTGAGATTCCACTGTATGAAGAATAACAAGTAGACTTTTTTCTCAGATAGAACAAAAATAGATGTCAATTTTTAAAGTACATTTTGATTCATCTTGTTGAAGTGTGATCATGTAAATTGTGAGTTACATGTAGTAATAAACAACTCGAATAAACTGACAACTTGTTGTTCTTGTTTTCGACTTAACGAATAACGAACAGGTGAAAGATACAATGATCGTTAGCGTATATTTTATTTAATCCAGCTTAGCTCACCTCTTTCAGCATTCAAAGCATCTTGAGTTAGCAACTGGCTGCCTGTCTCTGGAATATCTATGGCAACCTGTCCAGGCTCTGTCTGCTTTTTAGGGATATACCTTAGAAGCCTGTCTTTTCCTATGCTCGGTGCAGTTGCTGTAGCGCTGTTGTATGAGTGTAACATTTGAGAATTTTCCATTCCTATTTGCGAAGCAGTGGCTGACTGGTCTGTAGATAATTTCTTGTATTCTTACTCAGGCAGCATATTTTCATTCAAATAAAAATCTCATCTAAACATAATTAGTAGCCACAAATAAGAACGGAGCGTGAACATATCAACAAATAAATAAAAAAATATCGCTGGAAAGAACGACGACCACACAAAACGGAAACGCCATATTAAGTGTTGAGCACGCGACACGTAACCTGTCCAGACCCCCGCGGCCGTAAGCTCCTCGTCCAACGGCGGAGTGCATGCAGCATGGCGGTATTCTGGAAAAGGGTGGTAAAAGCTGTTGTTCTCGGAGAAGTGGTTCTGTTTCTGGGGGCGTACAGAGTTTGGCATCAGATGAACACAAGCAGAGGTATTAAATACATAGTAAATTTGGAATTAAAGAAAGATATATTACAAAAAGTCAAATGTCTTTATAAAAGTGATTGCCGCAGGCATTACATACGTGAAGCTTTCACTAGAAACATTTGGCTGAGAAGTTCTGTATTAGACGAATTAAAATTAAAGTTAAGGGAATTTCGAAATCGATAGCAAAATACCCAAAAGAGTGGTGTGTTCGTGACGTTCTGACCTAGCCATAGAATAACGCAAGCAAAACATTGGCACGAAGTATCATGTTTCCCACCGTCTATATATATTACAGTGAATGTGTTATTCTGTTTTAGACCCGTTTTACCTTTTTTGTCCAGGTACAAATGCAAGGTAAAAATTGTCAAAGATTGTTTGCTATGATATTCTGCCTATTCTCGGTCCTGCTTTTTTTTGGAAGATAACCTACTGAGTATGTAAAGGAAGCCGGTAGTTGTTCAAGTTGTGGGGTGGTAAGGGCGACTTGGTTTTGATCTGAAGGTCGGCGTTTCCTTAGACACAAAAGTTTTCTCCACATTGTTTCTCTACAGGCCTAGCTGTATATAAACGGATTGTGTCCTTAGACAGGGCTAGGGGCCCAAAGGTTATGCAAAATCAGTCCAGTTATGGGGTCTGCAAAAATAAAATGTAACAAAAAATTTGTAAAAGTGGACTCACTTAACTCACAGTTTATTTCAAAGCTTTCTGCATCTCTATATGACTTGCTTCCAGTAAATTTCTGCTCAGAAATGTTTTTTTTTTTTTTTTAATGAAGGCATTCCTGCTCGCACTCTGCATAATATATAACAACAAAATCTACGATGCCGAATACCTCGTTTTTGGCTGTAACGTTACATTACCATCCGCCGGTGTTGCCATACTGGCCAGACTAACCAAAGCTGATCATACCTGCTTCAACAAATGCTCAATGGAAAGGGTCGGAAAAGTTAAGAATACAACAAGGCCAAGAAATGCAAAACGATACCTCTTTCCAAAATTAACACAAAAGGACTCATAATAGCTTGACATTAAGGCTACTCTTCCTTGATCAATGCATCACTTGAAAGCTGACACACTTAATTCACAAACGATCCATTTGTATCAGCCTGCGCCGGTCAAATCATGCAGTCTCGTGAAAATTAAAATACCGTATCCCACTACGTTCCCCTTGCGATTCTCACATCGCGACTCCTCAAAAACACAAAATCCCGCTCCCGCTCTCAAATGAAATTCCCGCTTCCCACTCCTGTTTTCAGCTCCCTTCCCAAATATCGCCACAAAAATTAGCCAAATCCCACATCCCGCCAAACCTATTGTGGACCCTCTTTATTACAAATAGTCCTATGTAGCAAAGGCTGACGTGATCTTAATTAATTTGCAACCTGAGATCTATTGGCTGTTGAAACAAGAGTTCTTTTATTTTAGTGGTTGGCACATTTAAGTAACAAAAAGAATTGTTTGTAAACTGCTATCTTCCCTATTTGTATTCTTGGCTTGTGATAGGCTAAGTTCTAATATAAAAGAGACTATAAAGAAAAAACATGGAAACTTGGTTGTACTCGGTTGTTCAAGGTCACTAGACGATTGACTAGTACATATATGTTAATGATATATCGGGGTACAGGTGGGGACTGAAAAGGGCTGGCATTTTGACCATAGTTTTCTAGGGGACAGGGCTAGGTTAAGACAGTGCCTCTACCATGTTTATTTGGAGGAATTCGAAAAATGGTAGGGCGACTGATTGTTGTACACAACAATTTTCAAGAGCCGGTTTTGGCATTATACAGATCAAGATAGGTCATTTGAAAGGTGAAAACAAATGGGAAAGCTCTGGAAGACTCGATTTAAATGAACTGGACAAAGCTTCTCAAAGGAACAAATTAGTTGTTCCAGGACAGGATATAATATTTTCCTCTAAGAGAAGGCTTATCTTAATGTTGGCAACTGAGAAAGAGGCATACAATCCAATGGGCCTTGGACTTTCTGAAGCTTTTAAAGCCTTTTCTAGCTAAAATAAAGCCCCGGCTAAAGGATCAAACATTTTCAACCAACATCGTGTTGGAAGAACATGTTTTACTGTTTAGCTGCCTCTCTCAACTTTGCATTTAAATGGGTTTTCCATTGTCCGCTGTGTGATCAAACACTGTTTGGCCATTTAGCCATCGAATGCTTTGTGCGACAAAACACGATGTTGGACGCAAATGTTTTATCATTTAGCCGGGGCTTAACAAAGCAAATCCCAGGAGGACATTATACACATTATTATTTGGTTGAGCAAAGTTTGTCTTTATATGTAACTCAGACAAATAATTTCAATCCATGCATTTGAAATCTGGCTCATTTAAAGAGGGAACAAACCTGCTAGAATGAACACTGGGTTATTTTTGTCGCATCAAAATATCTAGCCCTGAAAATAAGCTTAGACTCCAACCAAATGCAATTATAAGAAGAAAAACCTTTAACCTGGGCATTTAGTTGGGGATCACCTTTTGGCAAGTGGTCATATAAATATGCAGGTAATGTAATTCTATAAAATGCATAGCATTTCTTTCTGTATTGTAAAATACTGAAAACGTGAGGGCTGTAGGAGAATTCAGAGGTTTAATTCCAACAACTAACGTTTGCTTTGAAGTTGCTACGAGTTTTCATTTCTGGTACAATGTGTATGTATTTTTTGCAATTTCAAAAACACAAAAATGTTAAGAATTCCTTAGCTCAGGAACTTAGTGGCTCACAAATAAACTCGTTTGGTTTAGAAAATTTCTTCCTTTCCTGTGGTAGATGAAAATGCTGGACAAATGCTATGTAAATTTGCAGATAATGTAACTCTTCTGTTACATGCTTCAAAATAATTATCAATGTAAAGCGTGCACATCTTTTTCACCTTCAACTTCAACATTGTCTTATTTGCTAGTATATATAAGAAATCCACTTTTTCTGAGATTCTGCAGAAACTGAAGAGATCATCAGTATCCCCAAGAGAGGAACTTCCCTATTATCGGTAGACACTTTAAGAGGCTCTGATGGTAAATATCAAGAATCGGTGGCCAGGCTCAAAAAATCAAAAATCTTGATAACTCGCCAGAAGACCACTTTTGGGGAACTATCTTTAAAAATGTTAAAAAACTTTCTGGAACTCTATTGTTTTCAAGAAATTCCATGCAAAAATTAGGCTTAAAATTAAACAAATTGAGCACACTTGCATTTAAGTTGATGTACATGTGTCTGGGGTTCCTGCTGTTTAGAGTGATAACTTGTGTCGTTTATTAATGATTTCACGCTCAGCAGAACATGTGAGAGAAATAGCATTAGATAATGGGGTTTTTGTCAGGAGCATATCATGATGTTACTTGCGTTGATTGTGAAGCATATACAGTCGACGAGCTCAGTTGATTTCCAGTTTTGATTACATAATAATCTTGTATAGTGCAATGTTTGATTTTGCTGACATGACTGAAAATGGAACTCTTCGTTGGAACATTCAATTCTCCTTTTGTGTCTTCTGTCCATTGGCAGATGTTATTCAAGGGATACACAGAAAGGATTGTTTTAACAAAAGAACACAGGAAACACAAATGGAATAATTTGTTCTTAAAAAGACATTTTGATATTCTATCAGTTTGGAAGTAATACGAAGCCGCTTGTTGAGTGGGCTGATGGAAGGTTAACTGTTTTGGAAATCTAAAAGCTTGCTGAAATGTAGTTGAAAGGCTTTCAAATGGTCAAGAAAAAACACGACATTTGATCTCAAGTGGTATGTAAATTTAATTGGCTCTTTAATGTCACCTTTACTTTCCTGACTAAACTAGCAATCAAGCTCCATACAAATCCTTATACTTTGCTACTAAAGTGGACTGCTTGTGAGCCTGGCTTGGGTTCTCTGCAACAACCATGAGATCTTGTCCATGGGATGTTTATTTGGTTTGTCCTCTCTTTGCATCTTTTGGAGTCATATAAAAAGACAAATCAGGTTGTTTATCGCTATTGTTTTTACAAAAAGCTACTGCACAAGACTGAACCATTTCACAGAAAATTACAAAAAAGTGGAAAGTACAAGCACAAAACCATTTGTTTTTCCCGCTTCTCAGAATGTCTTTCAAAAAGCCTAGACCTGATGTGCTTGATCCAGTTCTCAAACTGTGTGGCCAAACATAGCAAACCTGGGCTATTCTAAACAGTGAAAAATCAATCAATCATGTTTGTAAAATATCCTTATTGTAACTTATTCCCAACTTTGTCACTAGTTCTTCAAAATTCCTGTGTTTTAACCACAATACTGTGGACTGTGGTTGTTGGTGGTCAAACAGTTTCGTGACATGTCATATTGTTTTGTTTTGCCCCATGTAGATTACAGGAAGTGGATGAAAGACACCTTTCCAGCAATTCTGGAAGGCAAGTTTTTCCTGAAGTCACTCAATATCAGTAGGTTGCTGATATTAATTTTTATTTTTTGTTATTCAATTGACATTAATCAGACAGTGAGTATAAGTCATTTACAACAATTTGACCATATAACAATAATTCATGTGACCTGGAAATACCCCTTTAAAAGATGGTTCAATTCTTATGTTGTTGCCAAAGTTCTGTAAGTCTACTGGCGGACTGGCCCAATTACCACTTGATGTGTGTACCTTTACTGAAAGGGCTGTCATGATTGAGTACTTAGCAGAAGGCTAGCAAGCTAAAAGTTAGTGCTTTCTGGTACCCATGTCATGATATTACTTTAACATACCAGTATATTTTGGGGTGTTATAAGTTACTGCTCCATTAATCGAAAAATTATATGAATAGTGCAATGTACATGTATGCCTGTAACTGCACTTGAACAAAGTGGAAAGTATAAATTTACTACTGACAACATTTGAATTGCATCCAGCAAGTATACTGAATGAAGAATTGTAGTGCCCCTCTGAGACACCAAAATGTGGCTTCCTTAATTAACCGGCCGTCGCCATGATGGCGACCGCCGGTTTATAAAATGGACATGGTTTTTCCTGAAAGCAAGTTGGCTTAACATACGAAGAAAGTGCTGTAAAGCTTGTGGTACGGGTACTCAAGAGCGGTACTGTCTTATATAAGACGCATGCGCATATTAGTCTTCTGAATGTTACCTTCCTATGTTTTTGTCTTTTAATTTACAGTATTTAAGATATGAACGGCGAAGGGTTGTTTAAGTTTGGGGTTTTTTGTATTTGTCTTGTACAACACATGCGCAATTGAGTAAAGGAGCTAATAGGATTGTGTTGTCTGATCTAGTTAGTGGTTATGGTGAAAAATTTTTTAGCGCAGGAGTTTTTTTTATTGGGATTGACATTTTGAGGGGTGTAAAAATGTGGGAGTCAGAAGGATTTGTGAATGTCAGGAGCATATCACGCTTCTGTGAATGTGATTTTGAAAGTTGTGTTTTGTATAGGAGCGGCGTAATATTGTGCTGCGTGAGAGGCGGTTTCCTTTGGCGTTTTATGGGGGGGGTGGATTGCGAAGTGGATTGTAAGGTTTCTGATTGGCTAACTTTTATTTCGCAGCGGACAAAAAGGACAGTTGCGTTTTGCCGGCGTAGGCTAGGAAGAGAAGGAATTGGTACTAGTATGATGATGCAATATTAGTTGATTGCACCATCAGTACATGATAGTTCTTGTGAACGGAGAGAGATGAGTGTTTATTTGAGGCGAGAAGTTGATACGAAGGAATCGTCTGAAAATATCTGAATATTATCGACGGATTTGTGTGGTTTGTGTGTGGTGTTCGCTAAAGGCTACGAGCAGTCTCACTTTCCGTTCAGAGATAGTGAAGGAAAAGAAAAACAGGTGAGTGAGCGCGAAATCGATTGCGGCCCGACAGGCGCGTTAGCTTTCAACTTTCGTCCCCGCTCGCTTGTTTACTTTTGCAAGGGGATTACCGGGTTAGCAAACCCGATTTAAACATCATGTCATGAGATATGCCTTGACGTGCCCCATACTCTGACGATCTGCCCGAGCTCGTCTTTATCAAGCATTATATTTTGCTTCTACTGCTATGTTCACTGTTTGTATTTAAGGTCTAGGCACAACAGTAAATACTTCATCGTCCCTGTGTGAGCATTCTCAGTTGTGGACGAATTCATATCGACATTCAACGTTTGAGTGAATTTGCGTTTTTCAGCACAAATAAAGTGATAAGAAAGATAAGCTGAGTCATCAGAGTTTAAATATTACGTCATCCAGTACCGCTATAGTCAAAATATTGTGTCACACAATCACACTTTTTGTCACGCCGGTTCGTAAAAAAGAGCATCGCGCTAACATTTGTGAAACCTAGGGGTGGGGAGAGTCAGAATGGCTGGTTAAAATGCCCATTGGGCTTTCTTGTTTCCATGTTATACTACTTAATGCCACTGGATATATAACTAGTTGGATGAAAAGAATACAAAAAGCAAAACTGGGCAAGTAGTATTTATTCATTTATTTAATATTTTAATTATTTAAATTTATTTAATATTATTTCGTACAATATTTAAGAGGCATGGGAGCAGATTACTGCATCATTTGGACTTTTTGAGCCATTATTTTGTCTGTCTAGTTGATATTGATTATTGATGAACAATCCCTGATGAAGTTTTTAATGATCATCAATAGTTATAAATAATTATTATTGTCAGTATCAATCAATCATTCAGTAATATAGATTGTTAATGATTGTCATCGATTTTCACCAGTCATCATACACACACACACATATAATTTCTGCTTGCAGACTGCAATTGCATTTATTCATTTTGGGGGGGGGGGGGTACTGTGGACTACTGTGCTGTGGGGGGGAGGTGTGCTGTCTTGACTCTAAAACCCTTACTCTATACCAAACCATGTTCAGCTACATTTTACAGCCCTATTCTAAACTAGACACCAAGCCTCTCTACCTATCTTAGACTTGGTGAGTGCTTAGAGCGGTTTTCAAACAAGTGTCGTAAAACCAAAACCAAAGTAATTACTCTAACCAATCACAGAAGAAACAAAACAGAAAGTGAACCAATCAGAAATTGAAGCAAATACAGTCAAGTAATTAGCATTAAGCACGGGAAAACGCATGCGAGCAAGTCAGGATTGGTTTTTGTTTTACGTCTGATTGGTTGAGAAAGTAAGGCGAGCTTAATAACCAATCAGAGAGTCCAGTAAAGCATAACCAACGCAAACACAGCATTACTTTCGACACTCAATTGAAAACTGCTCTATTCCTATTTGAACTATGTTCTTCATACCACAGCCTCCCAAAAAATGACACCCTATTCTAGACCAAAACTTTGTTTTGTATATCCTTAGAACTATACCCTATATTTTCTCTGTAGTGTACTGCAATGTACAAACATTGGTTAATGTCATGAACATACCATTATCATAACAAAAGGAATTACTAAACTGAAACCAGTAATTTGGAACCAGTTTCTAAGTTGCATATAAGTTGTATCTCATAACATTCAAGCCCTAGAAAAACTGCAAAATCAGATTAATAAATTCATCCCACTGGCAACACAAACAACAAGTAGTAAGTACCTTGTACTTTGAGAGCTGAGGTGAATAACATATCAAGCTAACATTTTTTTTCAATAATTACTGACAAATTAAACCGGAAAATGAGGCGGTGAGAAATAAAATGTGCATGCGGCAGTTTATAAAGTTCATGCCAAAATCGCCTGAAAGTAGTATTTTCACTGGACTGCAATGTACAAACATTGGTTAATATTTTCACTGGACTGAATGTAATGCACTAATAAGCAATCGATAACAAAGAATGAGGTTGAAACATTTTCCCGTGATTATTGATTGGTCATGGACTGGCCGATAGCAACTTTTAGCAGTTGGGTTTATGTCACGATGTTTACCGGCAATTTTGATTTTAGGATGTGATGTGGTCATGGCGAAAACCATCCATATTACTTTAGTATACCTGCCAAGTGTCAGGCCTAAGGCGTGATTGTCACGCCTGCGGATCGAAAACTGCGATCTCACGGCTGCGTTCCCATTTCTCACGCCTGGTGGAAAAGTTTGAGCCTTTACAGCCTTAACCGACTCATTTGAAAAAAATAGATAATGTATTTAAATAAACTCGAACTAATGTGAGAAAATAATGATTTTACTTTCGCGAAATCTCGGATTTTAGTAGGGAAAGCCACTGGAGACATGGTCATACTCGATTAAATGATCAAAGCATCAGTTTACTGGCCATAAATCGGAACGTCTTCGGAACGGCTTTGGAAATCTTCGGACGTCTTCGGAAATCGTCGGACATCTTCGGATATTATCGGTCCCCTACGAAAAATCTTGACACTCTCAGGATAAAAATGTCACGCCTATGAATCACAAAAAGTTGGCAAGTATACTTTAGGGCAATAGCAATTTCAAATTGTATTATTTTGTACCTGGAATTACCAGTATTATACTTAGGCTTACAATTTCAAATTTCAGAAGTTCAATTTGTGAAATATAATTAAAAGAATAATTATTGAAATTATAAATATATGAAAATCACATATTTGAACTGCGGAATGAAGAATTAAATGTAAAGAAGATCCTCGCAGTTATTAACGCAACTTATGCAGTTGCGAAAAGAAAGCCTGAAAAAATCAGGCTTGCCGGGATTCGAACCCTGACCCCTGCGATACCGGTGCAGCGCTCTAACCAATTGAGCTAACAAGCCAACTGGGAGCTGGTCATTAAATTGGTTCGTAATATACCCGGGAAAGATGAAGATGAAATTATAAATATATGAAAATCACATATTTGAACTGCGGAATGAAGAATTAAATGTAAAGAAGATCCTCGCAGTTATTAACGCAACTTATGCAGTTGCGAAAAGAAAGCCTGAAAAAATCAGGCTTGCCGGGATTCGAACCCTGACCCCTGCGATACCGGTGCAGCGCTCTAACCAATATGTATTAGAGCGCTGCACCGGTATCGCAGGGGTCAGGGTTCGAATCCCGGCAAGCCTGATTTTTTCAGGCTTTCTTTTCGCAACTGCATAAGTTGCGTTAATAACTGCGAGGATCTTCTTTACATTTAAGAATAATTATTGTTATGTTTTTATAATTTTCAACTTGTTGCTGCGGAGCGAGCGAGCAGCAATATAATCAGGATTTAAGAGAGATACATAATGCGCCGAACAATTCGAAACTTCAACATCCCCCCCCGGGCATACCCCGGGCATTTGACTGTGCATCATGCCCTGGGAGGGGGGAATTTGAACATTGCGTTGGAAAGGTGGGGAATTTGAACCGGATATATCTCTTGTTCTGACGTAATACGCCCGTGAGTTTTTTCGGTTTTTGCAGGGTTTGACGGATTTACAAGATATAATTTCACCTTTGTTAGTGAATAACTCTTTCAAAAGGGTCTTTAAAAGACGTTTGAAAGTGTCACTACGGCATATCTCTCTCTGAAAGGCGTGTAAAGTGTTTGATTTGAGACGAAGTTTGTCTTTGAGGAGAGTTAGTCCAGTACTAATTGGTGGGGCATTTGAACAGCTTTTTTTGTCCCGAGGGGAGGGAATTTGAACAAGCCAATCTTGAAAAGTTCAAATGCCCGGGGGGTTGCCCGGGGGGGATGTTGAACTTTCGAATTGATCGGCGCATAAGGTGGGACGAATTCTCGAATTCATCACTTTTTACCAGAATGCATTGCATTTAACCACAGTTTTACCACAGTTCTCTGCGGCATTTTTGACCGCATGGAGTTTGCAACCGAAGATAATGGCGGTGCGCGCGGATCGGTCCCAGATTTTCAAGATGTATTTTTCTACTCTAAAAATTTAGATAGTTCACTTTTGAAGTTCAAAATGGAAAGAAATCATCCTGAAGAATAACTGAACTTCAAAAAAGAGGACATGGAGGTCTTTAAGGGCCCATTACAGTATCTTTTTAGGCCGTTGCTAGGGAAAAATGAGTTTGCTGTAACTCAACACATGTATGCTTTCATTGGGCCAAATTTGGACAACATTCATTGAGGGCAAGTATGGTTCAGTTTATGACGTCATCGGACCACGCCCCATGTCACGTGATCAGAAACAGAAAAATGCGTTTTTACTTCAAGACTTACCTTTTTGTCCATAATTTCTTGTACCGTACCATTTCATAAGCCGTCTTGAGGAAATTTAAGCATGCGTTTTGGTTTACGAAGAAAAATAAACAAGTAAGAATGAAAAATGTGCTTCTTTGACCACTCTTTTGGGTATAATTTTTTTGTTTTCTGTTTTTTCGCAAAAAGGATGCTTAAATTTCGAGAAAAAAAGATGTTTTTTCGATTTCTTTTCAAATGCAGCAGCTACGTTTACTTCTCGACGAGAAAAGTACATTTTTCGCGGCACCGGAAGTGACGCTACTTTTTTCAATGGCCAGGTGCCTAAGCGTTAAATGGCTAGGTCGCTAAGGCGATAATTTTCCCATTCTTGGCATCGTGGACGGTAGCTTAGCTGAGCTTAGCTGAGCTGAGCTGTTGTTGGAATAATGGCCGCGAGTCAGATAAAAGCCGTCGAACTGGATGTGTAATGATGATTGGTTTTTCCGTTGGATTCCTTCAGTTCTCGCTTCTTTCACGCTCCAGTCGGCGATCTGTTTTACGAACGGCGCAAGCCATTCAACAGTGTGGATCCACCGAGTCGAATTGACTTGGTCCAGACTTAGAGTCCAGAGAATTTTATGATAATCTTTGAAATACTGACAAGGAATGAAAGAGCACGATTACGTTACGTATTGCAGACCTTGGACGAGTTGTGGCTTTCACGACAGAGGTATCACTCTTCAAGCTGAATTTCTGTCCACATCGACTGCACTCGAACTCAAACTCTTAAACTGTGTTTTGTTTTACCGAACAAAATTCGTATTTCTCAGTCCTTTCTACAGTCACAGTCTTTTAGATCGCTTAAATTACTTTTTGCTAATTTCTCAAGTGATGTTGATAGCAGACGCTGCCCATCAGATGTATTATCTGATGTATTATCTGATGTATTATCTGATGTATTATCTGATGTATTATCTGATCATTATTTGTCAGGTATTCTATCGTGTGCTTTAATAATAGCATTGTCAATGTGGGCATGAGATTCGTGCGATAGAGCTGCTTTCAAGGACAATTTACAAGCTTCCTTTCTTGCTGTATGCTGCTCCACGCTGTCTTGCGACAGTGGCTGCAAGTCAGTGGCCTCGAGAGCTTCGTTTCTTGAAGAGCTGTCTAAACACTGGAGTTGCTCCGGTTCGGAAGGACAGTTCACAGGTTCGCACATCGATTACAGTTTTCTAGCAAGCGACGTCAGGTAGTTTGGGAGCAGTCGAAGTCACGGCCGTGGACACAGGCAGGGATTTCTTTATGGGTTCGGGATGATGACACAGTACTTATTTCGGTTTGCCTCCGCATCACTGACATTTCTATCCCCGACCTGACACTGAAAATCTTTGAATGTCGGCTTTTTGCGATCTGCATTTCCCCATCGACTTGCAGCCATCGCTGCGCTTTCTGTTTACGTGCGTACGTGGATAGCTTCGAGCTCATTTTCAACTGAAACACCCAGTTTAAGAAATAAAGGCACAACTCACATGTTGTAAACGTAAAGCAGAAAATTAAAATCAATTTAAAAAGTAAACAAAAAAGTTTCCTTTGTGTTTGTCGCAACGAAATAAAAAATTATCGGCGACTTGAACCGGCGACGGGCCGGCGCCGGGAGGCCAGAAAGCGCGCGAAAAATTTGCAGACGACCGGAAGTAAAATTGCACGTGCATGGCAACCGCGTATCATAGCAACGAGATACTTTAATGGGCCCTTAAAGCGACGAAAAGCCGTTTCGCGTTGAGATTCCTTCGATTCGCAAACGCAGGACGCAGAATGATGGTCAGCGGTATAGAGTGTGAAACAGGTAGGTACATCATATATGATGAACTGATATCATACATACTAACCTATCCTAACCCCACCCTAACCCTAACTATTGCTCCAGCGAATAAAAGAACACAATCCTCCGACTGATGTTTAATAAGGCTTTATTCTTGTAATGTCCTTAACACCGTGAGAACTGAAAAAAGTACACACGAATTACGGTAAGATTACACGACTGATAAAATAATTTGTTACACTCGAAAATTACAGAATTCTTACAAAATATCCAAAAACGTTAACGAAAGCGCTAAATACACTGCTAACAGCTATAACACTGATCTAAAATACTTTCTAAACAAAGTTACAATAAATAAAACAGCGCACGACAAAGTCTTAGCGAAAATGTTACGAGTGCTAAAACATGCGAATGTTACAAGTGCTAAAATATGCGGTAGACACACTAAATTGAATAAACAATAACAATTACCTTGGTGCTGCCTTTAAATCACTGGAACAAGAAACAGCAATGCAACAACTTCTTAAAAATGGTACTTGAAAACTTGGCTTGCTTGCTGAAAAACTTAGACCTTGGTTGACTTGCTTACGACAACTGAAAAAACTAAGTCGTGATTTGCTTTTTGTTTTTTTTAAGACGTCGTGTACACTGTCGTGTACGGAAAGAACTTTCTGGAAATTACCACTTACAAATATGGAATGGAAAAATCTAGAACAGTTTCTACTTCTATGTATTTCTAGAAGCTTCTAGCTACCTCTAAAAGAGAACAAACCTTAAGGTTAAAACCTTACTTAAATAAAGCGATTTCTAAGACAAAAACAAGCATAAAAAGAGCAACATTTGGTAATAATGAAATGTAATTGAACTGTAAGCAAAAAACGCAACTATAAAACTTTCTTGCGGTAGCTACACTCCCACCAAATTATCAATGATTTCCTTAAGGGAGTTCACAAATCATGGATAATTTCCTCGGTAATGTTACGTCATAATTGTTAAAGAGCTCTGGAACTGCTTCAGTCCACAGCTTCCAAGAGGAGGACCACTTTCTGTACGGGTCTTTCGATGATGGACAAGCGGGAATTGTTTTCCTTCTTCTCAAGACTTCTTGCTCCCAACTTGATCTTGACTGAGCGAACGAGACCTTGTTTATCTGATGTTGTCTCCATGACCTTGCCAAGGGGCCACTCGTTTCGTGGTGCTTCATCTTGTACCATCACAATATCTCCAATCTTCAAACTCTTCTTAGGCACTAACCATTTCTGTCTTGAATTCAGGTTGAGGAGATACTCTTTGCGCCATCTACCCCAAAACTGCTCTGCTAAGTACTGCACCCGTCGCCATCGTTTCCGGGCGTAGATGTCTTCTCGGACAAAATTTCCGGGAGGTGGAGGAAGTATCTTGTTCTTCATAGTCAGGAGATGATTCGGAGTCAAGGGCTCTAAACTCTTGGGATCGTTCAGGCATTGGCAGGTTAACGGTCGACTGTTGATAATGGCCATGACCTCGTAGAGAAAGGTGCGTAGTGATGACGTATCAAGTCTTCCCTTAAAATCGCTGACAACAGTGTTTAGGATACTTCTGGTGGTCCTAATTTGTCTCTCCCGTACTCCTCCTCAGTGGCTGGAATAAGGGACATTCATGATGAAGTCGCAGCGATTTTTCAACAAATAGGACTGAATCTTGTCACTATCCAACTCTTTTACGGCACTTGCGAGTTCGTTCCTTGCCCCTACAAAGTTTGTACCTTGATCAGACCTCAGCTGCTGAACAGGTCCTCGAATGGCAATAAAGCATCTTAAGGCTTTTATGAAGGCATCGGTCGTCATATCATCCAGTTGTTCGATGTGGACTGCACGGGAGCTCATACAAGTAAAAATCACTGCGTATCTCTTTAAATCTTTACGTCCTTCTCTGACGTTGAACGCTCCGAAGCAATCCATTCCACAATATGTGAAAGGAGGGGTGGACTCCACTCTCTCTTCCGGGAGATCAGCCATCTTTTGACCCTCAGTTGGGCGTCTTTGACGTCTACATTGCACACACTTATGGATTTGCGAAGATACTGCAGCAGAGAGATTTAGGATCCATAGCCCATTAGAACGAATCTCATTCATGGTCATTCCTTTTCCTTGATGTTTCACCTTCTTGTGGAAGTGATCAATGATCAAGTTCGTGACGTGGGAACGTCTTGGTAATATGATTGGGTGCTTTACTTCAAACGGCAAGGACGATTTTTCTAGCCTTCCGCCAACTCTTAGTAATCCAGTGTCATCGAGAAAGGGCTCCAACTTAAGGAGAGGGCTATTCTTCACAAGCTTGCGGTTTCCTTCTTGGCGGCTGAGTCTTGTTATTTCGTCTTCAAAAGCTGTGCGTTGCACTTCCTTGAGGATAAGCATTTCAGCATCTCGTCGTTCAGCTACCGTTGTAGTAACTGTTCTTGGCTTGTTCTTCTTGAAGGGTCTCTTCAGGTATGACACAACTCCAACCGCCTTGTCCCAGCTGGAGAATCTTGACACACAGTCGATAAGGCTGAAGGATTCTTTGACCTTAGTCGTGCGTACAGTGGCCTTAACTTCCGGGTCTCCAATTTGAACGTCGGGAATCTTTTCTTCGCCAGACGAGATTTCTTTCTCCCAGAGAAACGCAGGTCCACTGAACCAGTTAGATTTCATCAGCTCTTCAGAATTTAAGCCTCTGGAGGCATGATCTGCTGGATTATTCTTGGTGTCGATGTATCGCCATTCCTTAATGTCAGTGTTAGATCTGATTATCTGTACTCTGTTGGCGACAAACGTGTGGAATCTTTTGGCATCGTTTATGTAACCAAGTACTACTTTGGAGTCGGTCCAAAAGTACTGTTTTAAATTGGCGTAGTTCAATTCTTCTTGAAGCATCACGCCGACTTTCGCTGAAACAACTGCAGCGGTGAGCTCCAATCTTGGTATAGTAGTAATCTTCGATGGAGCAACACGGGACTTTCCCATTACCAATGAGACATTCACGTTTCCGTCTTCGTCCTTCACTCTCAGATAGGAGCACTGTCCGTATCCGAACGTGCTTGCGTCAGCAAAACTGTGTAGCTCGTAGGTCTTTCCTTGACCCATCTTCTTTGGTTCAAAACATCTTGGTATTTTCAGCTCCTTGAGACGCAGGAGGTCTAACTTCCACTGCTCCCACCTTGGCCGGAGTTCTTCGGGTAGAGGCTCATCCCAGCTAATGCCCTTCTGACATACTTCCTGAAGAATCTTTTTCGCTCTTAGAACCAAGGGGGCCAGAAATCCAAGAGGATCGTAGACTGAAGCTACGGTCGACAACACCCCTCTTCTGGTCAATGGCTGATCCTTTACAACGATAGAGAAATCGAAACAGTCTAATTCCACCGACCATTGTACACCCAAAACTCGCTCTATCGAGAGTTGTTCGGACGGTAGATTGAGGCTGATGTCGGTTGCTCTTTCACTCTCTGGTACTGATTCCATTACTGAGCGATCGTTTAAGACAAACTTGTGCAAACGAAGGCCACCCTTCTTGCAAATCTCTCGGGCTCCTTGAATAAGGTCTACAGCTTGCTCCGCGGACTCCACGCTAGCAAGTCCGTCATCCACGTAGAAATCGTGCATAATGAACTGAGCCGCTGCGGGGTACATTTCCCTTTCTTGATTCGCCATGTATTTTAAGCCATAACTAGCACATCCAGGCGAAGAGGTTGCTCCGAACAAATGGACTTTCATTCTGTACTCTTTAGGGTCTTTGCTAACATCACCGTTTGGCCACCAGAGAAATCGTAGGTAATCTCGGTCGTTTTCACGCACAATAAACTGGTGAAACATCTTCTCCACGTCACAAGTAATAGCGTACGGTTATCTTCTGAACCTGCACAGCACGCCCGTCAAATTGTTAGTGAGATCAGGTCCACTGAGTAGGTGGTCGTTCAAGGAACTTCCTTTGAATCTTGCTGAACAATCAAATACGACTCTAATCTTGTTTTTCTTCGGGTGATAGACGCCATGATGAGGTATGTACCACTTCACTCCTTCTTCTTGTGCAAGTGATGGCGCTTCTTCGGCATCTCCTCTGCTTAATACTTCATTCATGAAATTGACGTAATCTTCTTTATACTTAGAATCCTTCACTAATCTTCGCTTGAGATAGTCAAGACGAGTTAGCGCCATTGAGCGATTGTCAGGCAATAGGGGCCGTTCCTTGAATGGCAGGGGCATTTCATAGTGTCCATTTTCGATTCTTCCAATTCCTTCTTCCATAATCTTAAGGAATTGCAAATCTTCTTGAGAAGTCTTCTTATCATCTTTGTTTTCCTTAAAGTCTGACTTGAGGATTCGTATGACGTCGTTCATTGTTACAGCAGGTAGCTCCTTTACAGCAACCCTGTGGCAAAAGGACCTTCCACTCTTAACGTCGCTACCACCTACGATACTCCACCCGAGATCTGTCTTGATACCATACGGCTCGTTACACTCACCGACAATAACTTCTCTTGGGGTTAACGCTTGAGAGCAATCGTATCCGATGAGCAATCCAACATTGCAGTCTAATAAGTCATGCATTTTGTCTTCAATCGGTCGCAAATGATCCCAGTTCTTAGCGGTGGTTTTAGTCGGTATGTGGTCTTCACCGGCGGGGATCGACGTACTTGTGTAAGCGATAGGTATGGGAATCTTGAGGTCGGAATTGTATCCTCTTGCTTGAAGATTTGAGACTCTTTGGCTGTCAATGAGTGACTCTTGGCTAGTGATAGTACTCAGCCGAAGCTTTGTTGGTTGTGTTTCTGCGTCGAGTTCATCGCAGGTTTCTTTCAAGATAAACGTGGCATCACTTTGCGTGTCCAATATGGCGTAGACCAATACTTCTTTTTCAGGTCTGGAGCTTGATGACAACCAAACGGGAACTATCATTGAGGTACTGGTACTTGAGACTCCTTGTGAGGTACAGGAAGTTGACTTGGGAACGTTTACAGATCCATCTTCACCTATGTCTTCTTTCTTCTCTGAGGTACCTTTATCTGCATGGAGACAGGTCGCATGTTTCTTGTTGCACGTAGTGCAAGTCAACCTCTTTTGACAATCTTTGGACGCGTGACCTTTCTTTAAACATCCGAAGCAGAGTCTGTTTTCTTTTACAAATGTGATCCTATTCTGGAGTACCTCGGTCTGGAATTTTAAACAAGCATCTAATTGATGGTCCGTCTTCTTACAGAATGTACATTTCGGCTGTGGAGTTAGATTTCCATTCTGCACTTTAGAACTCTCTTCTGTGGTCTTGGCAGAGACGTTAGTTTTGTTCTCTCTGAAATCTTTAGCCCTTTGTCCCTTGCGCACATTGTTAAATGCTTCCGCTTCTTTTACCGCGTTACAGGAGGAAATTGGATTGCATATCAGGTCAGCTTCTGCAGTGATGAAGGTGATAAATGTCTTGAAATCTGGATACGTCTTTTCTTCTCTCAGGCACTTATTTGCCTCTCTGTTCCACCGAGAAATTAGCCAATCTGGCAACTTTGAAAGCAACTTCTGGTTCTCGATGTAATCGTTCAAGACGTAGAGGCCCTGGATCACTTGCGTAGCAACTTCGACGCTTGTCAAGAAATCAGCAAATTTTCTGAGACCCTGGTGATCTCTGGCACCGATCTTTGGCCATCGTTGTAATCTATCTCTGTACGCCTTTGTTATTATGAAAGGGTGACCAAACCTCTCGTCTAAGATTTTCCACGCTCGTTCATAGGTTTCTGAGGAGTTTTGCAGGAAGAGTCCACTGATAGCTTCTTTCGCAGAACCACTGACATAGCGTTTTAAATAATGCATCTTTTCACTTGACGGCAAGTTTTTACAGTCTATGAGAGCACGAAAGGAGGACTTCCAGTCTGGATACTGAATAGGTTCACCACTGAAGATTGTTGGCTCGGGTACTGGGAGGCGACTCATACTAAATGAATCTGTTATTGCGGTGACGATTGCCGCGGCTGTACTGTCTACTCTTGGAGTTGAGTCTTGGAAATCAGAGGGCCGTTGATAGACTTGATCATGAAGCTGATTATTTTCATCTTGAAGAAGAGACTGATTTATCCTTGAAGACTGCTGAGTGGTCTGCTGTATTGGCTTTAAGGCGCTTACATCTGTCGCCGAATGTTTGATCAAAGCCGGCTGAATAGGTTGAGCAGGCTCTGGGAACGAGAATGAAGCTGATTTGGTCTCAATTGGAGGCATGCGCAATAGGTCATCTTCAACGGAATTGACATTATCTTCAGAGTCTTCGACTTCTTGGTATGCCGCCAGCTTTGCTCTTGCTATTTCTATTTGCTTCTTTACTTCCAACTGTTCCAACTCAAGTTTTCTTCGAGCAAGTTCTGTCTCAATTCTTGTTGCTTCAGCTCTGAGTTGTGCTTCGATCTTAGCTGTCTCTTCTTTGTGCTTCGCTTCTTCTTGCAAAGCGTTAAATTCAGCTTGTTTTGCAGCCAGTTCTGCGGCGACATCAGCTTTCTTTAATCCAATAACGGACGATGTTCTTGAAAATCTACTGGCTCCTGACCTTCTGGATAACCCACTGCGGACTGACCTTCCATCGTCATGGTTTCTTGACTGCTCCTTGGAGGATTGTACGTCGAGTTGTTGTAGAAGACTTTGAGTCAGTGCATCGCAGGTGTCTACTGTGCGGAGTAATTCTTGTCCTGGTAGTCGAACTTCCCGAAGCTTCTCATAAGCCTTGCATGTGAACGTTGTTACGGAGACCATCTAAGTTGGAGATTTTCTCGATTTTCTCTTCTTGTGATGATGGCAGCTGCGAGGCCGAGAACGATTCGACTTCTGCGGCATATACTTCCCATGTGTTGTAAGTTTTATTGAATTTCTTCGTGAGGTGATCTTCTTCTTTTTCTTTTTCCTTTTGTCGCTGCTCCTGATAGGCTTGACCTTTCTCAGTGAGGGTTCGAGCTCTAGCACGTCCCGTTGGATCTCGGATTGATTTTCGATCGAATCTGCTAACTGATTCGTATTCGCTTTCAGATTGACTTCATTTACCACTCGGACAGAGTTGTCTTCAGATTGCGAGAGCTGCTTCTCTACGTTTAAATCCACTACTGGTATTTCTTGGTTGGACATTTTACGCTTTAAAAGCTCTAAGATAGTTGTTCTTAATTCTTAAATTATTGCTTAATAGTTTTTCTTAACTCTAATGATACTCCTGTCCACTTATAAAGGACTACGCAATGTTTACGTAAGCTTATTTAGATTACTGACTAGCGAACTGCTTGAGAAAGTTAAATACGTTTCTACGGTAAACAGAATCTTAAAAAATAACTACAACAGTGTCTCTGTATTGCAACGTTTCAGTGCAACTTATTAAACAGCTTAAATTTACTTATATTTACTCTGTTATCCACTTGAAAGCGTTGAAGCTTCGCTGTTGACCTTTGGACTGTTTATCCGTCACGCTTCGCTTGTCTTCATGCTTGACTTGCCTTGACGCGCTCGTCTTCATTCGTCTGAATCCTTGCTTGAGATTTGCTTGAGACGCATTCAAGTTCTCACTATTGCTCCAGCGAATAAAAGAACACAATCCTCCGACTGATGTTTAATAAGGCTTTATTCTTGTAATGTCCTTAACACCGTGAGAACTGAAAAAAGTACACACGAATTACGGTAAGATTACGCGACTGATAAAATAATTTGTTACACTCGAAAATTACAGAATTCTTACCGTAATTCGTGTGTACTTTTTTCAGTTCTCACGGTGTTAAGGACATTACAAGAATAAAGCCTTATTAAACATCAGTCGGAGGATTGTGTTCTTTTATTCGCGTTGAGATTCCTTCGGTTCGCAAGACACAACCTGCAGATTTTGCAGAACGCAGAACGCAGAATGTTGGTCAGCGGTATAGAGTGTGAAACAGGTAGGTACATCATATATGATGAACTGATATTTTACATACTAGCCTATTCTTTTCCCACCCTAAACCCTAAACCTCCCACCCTAACCCTAACCCTAACCCTTTTCAGGTTATCATATATGATGTACCTACCTGTTTCATACTCTATACCGCTGACCATCATTCTGCGTTCTGCATTCTGAGTTCTGCAAAATACCCCTGCCCCCCTGAAGTTTGCTCAAAAATTTAAACCAAACCGCGGACTTCAAATCGATTTTTATACAAGACCTGGAAAAACACTACAGTACGGTAAATGTTGTTTTTGAATGTTGATTTGCTTTTTAAAAATTGTTTAACTGATTGTTCGCTCCAGGTTCGTATAATTTTTGTAATTTTGTTCGCAAAGCCGTGCAAGGTCCGATCAAACCATTGCCATAAACACAGCTGTAGTGTGTGCAAAAATTACATGCGAGTGTTCATGCACGCAAGAAAATTGGAAGTTTTTTGCTTCTAGAAGCCAATGTATTGTTTATCTGAATAAAATTTTTGGCTAGAAAAGCCTGTAGTCGACTTCTCTGTCTTTTTACGCTCGATGCGTTATGTTATCACTACAGTGCATTCCTGTGTAAACCATTCTTAGAAGGTAGAAATATGAATGAAATGCGCTATGTTGTTGTGTTACGAGTAAACCATAGTTAGCGAGTATACAACAGGAACATGTTTATGGTGCAAGTAAGTTAAGTTTATAAAAACAGGGAGAAAAGTAATGTTTTGAGCGTAGGAGAGGGAAAAAAGAGTAAAAAAATGTCATATTTGTGTTACTGAGCGCGTGAAGTATTTGAAGATTTCTAGGTGTGGATGATAAGCTCTTAAAATATGTGTGAATTGCTTGTTTAAGATTATACAAGTCTATACGGTGAGAGAGCGGTTTTAGTTGTGAAAGTATTTGTAAGAGGTTAGTAATACGTGATGTCGGTGTTTTAGTTGAATTTGCTAGGTTAACGAACTCAAATCTTAAGTCAATGAGGGATTATTAGGTTTGAAGTTAGCCTTAACATACCTTGTAATGGCGTTTTTTTCAGTTCAGGTTAATTGTGAATAGAGCATTGTTTAGGTAGTCTGAAAATTGGTCTGAGAAAGGCGTGTGATGTTTATTTTGTGCTCAAGGTGATTAAGATTGAGCAAATTATGTACGCTAACAATAAACTTATGGAATGCAAAAGATGATACATACGTTTGAAAAGGAACAAATTGAAGCAGTTGTGGTATTACTTCTCTGAATTACTTCTCTGAGTTCGCGGTCAATCACTCGATTGCTGCAACTGGCTCGCCCTTCAAAAATTTTCGCTGTCACACTATCAAAAATAATCTCTTCTTTTTAACTCGCAGGTGATTTCTGAGAAGTAACATGATCATTATAGAATATCTGACTGAATATGAGCAAAAACTCACCAAATTTGGTACTATTTATTGTTAGTGGTTTCTTGTTTTTGTTTCAAAGGCTATGCGTTGAACATATCAGAGCGGCACATTTTTGTAGGGCGACGGTAATTAAACTGGCAGTCACAATAAAAAAGCAGGACATGCCTTGGAAAAAGCTATGTCTTTAATATTTTCACGGATTACAGTCAAATTAAAGGCTAACTGTTTAAAATTTAGTTGAGTGCTTGAATACAACGAAATTAAAATGTTTACAAATTTGTTCACAGATGAGATAGAAATTCTAGTCACTGTATATTTTGCTTAATGCTTACAAGGCAAATTACAACAGTTGTTACAATGCAATGAATTGCTAAAGAAAAAAAAATAACAATCATCAGGCAATGTGCGATTAGTCATAGAGTGAAAACTGTGACGAGATGGATCAGCTACTGGATAATCCCCCTGAAGGTGGAACGGGCTGGAGCAATGGAGGCAGTGAGGCTTGGCTAAGCCCGAGAAGGTAACCGCCCACAGTTCTAAATCGATCTTGTCTCAGCTCAAGGTAAGATCATGGGCTGCGCAGCGACGGAACTGCTCATCACAGGATAACCATGTGCAAGGCTAATGATTTGCTGCTATTTTATCAGTTTTGGGGCTCTGCAGGGGAATACTGGCACGATAACCCCAATCGGTGAAAGCGTCGATCCACTTGTGAAAACTATCGATAACAGTCCACATAACAGGCTTCCGCTTCCGCACCATAGTGATCAGGGAACTGAGGGATTTACACTGTATGTTGGTTTACGAGTGATTGCAAATGTTCGCCATTAGAAAATTGAACTTTAAACAGAGTCCCTGAGCTTTTTATAGCAGGATATACGATAACAAGTAAAGCCAATAGAAAAA
Source organism: Siderastrea siderea (assembly GCA_964030785.1). Classification (NCBI taxonomy): domain Eukaryota; kingdom Metazoa; phylum Cnidaria; class Anthozoa; order Scleractinia; family Rhizangiidae; genus Siderastrea; species Siderastrea siderea. Next base: position 19,187,237 of record OZ034970.1, on the reverse strand, counting down.
TACGTACTAAAATGTAGCTAGACAGCACACAGTGAAACTACGCCAGTGAATGGAACATTCATTGCCTTGGGCCAACCAAAACTAGCGAAAAAAAGCTAACCAGGCAGGGTTGCAACACCGTAAAATAACATGACAAATGTACAAGGACTTGGAAAGGTAAAGTACATTGTTGCCCCCTGACCGCCCATGGTGTGTTTCTTTTCACGTTCCATTAACTGTGTTTTACAGTGTGTGCTGTTAAACTTTTTTTAAATTTATTTATTGGTTAAAAGTAGAATCGAATGAAATCTATGCTCCATTGATTCTTATAGAGCCTGTTGTTTAATAATTCGTAACAAGATCCTACTGTCATTTACATCGGACATCTAGACGAAATTCAAGGGAAAGAAAGTAATAGAATCAGATGATCGATACTTCATTGTTGATCGAAGAGAAATGTATTTATGAAATATAACACAAAACATCTTTTTCTAACAACAAGTATAAAAGCAACAACCACGAGATCTCTAGCCTGTATCAGGCTCTCAGATAGTGGGGACGGCACGAAAATCAGAAAGGAAAACGAAAACAAGACCCACGGGTCTGGGGAAAAGATGGCAGTAGCCCTCACTCATTTTCGCGCTCGTTTTCTCAGTATATGATTTCCCCAGTATCTACGAGATCTCCGGTCCGGTTTATCACAGCTGTGTGTATATATTATGTATATTCATAAGTATGTTGAGGAAGGCATGTTTATTTTTTCTTTTACTTAACCTTCGTCCTTTTAATTTATTATTTTCTATTATTCTCTATATTCTCTTACCAACTGAGCTTGATAGCTCAGTCGGTTAGAGCGCTGCACTGGTATCGAAGAGGTCATGAGTTCGAATCTTAAACGTGTAAGCCTGAATTTTTTCAGGTTCTTTCATCAGCTGCTCAAGTTGATATCGTCATATTAACTGCAGTGGTCGTCATCATTTCGTATTGCTGGTTTTCACGTGACGTCGTCAAATGTCAAAATCATAAATCGAGGGGTCTTCTGATTTTTATATCCCCACCAGGTTGAAGATAACTTTAAAATATATCTTTTCACAAGTTTCCAGCCCGGTAATGTCTTTCGTTTTGAAAGTACAGCATATTGAATTTCTGGCTTTTCACCCGCACGTTAAACCAACATAGGGTCCGTAAAAAAAGCTTTCCCTTATGCGAGAAAGGGTTCTCCTCGTGATTTTAGCAGTTTGGACAGTTAAAGTATTAGGAGGGAAATTAATGTGATTGTATAGTAGTTCACGAGAGAAAAGTAATCGGTTTAAGAGCAGAAGTGAATTCCAGATGTTTTCATTGACTTCCGCCCGCCATGTTGGTGCCCGAGGGACTTCCATACTGAGTTCCATAAATTTCCGTCGAACGTTTCGGCAAATAACTCAACAACGGAATACCGTACAGATCTGAGACTTGGCGAAGTTGTTCATTTGTTAATATTTTATAACTGTACAAATTCTTGGCTTCTTTCATCGAATGGTGTCGATTTTAATATTTTATGAGTTTCCAAACTAAGTTTTTGCTTTAGTTGGATGTTGCCGTCCAGTGGAGGCTTGAAGTGAGTTACTAAATGGGGGAGTTGATGCTTCCAAAAAATAAAACTGGGCTTGTCTCAGATCCCCAGCTGAAAAGGCCGTAATTAGCATAAATGTGGCAAAAGGTCCAAAATATTTTGATGTTAACTGTGATGTTCGTTTGCCTTTCAAAGGCTTCTACAAAACAGCAGAGATGGGTGGTTATAAAGGAGCACGCGAGGCTGATGCAGAAACCTGGGGAAAGTAGACAAAGAGGCGTGAAGAAGCTGTTCGAGTTGTTTGAGGGATTGACACCAAGCTTCGAAACCAAGCTGGCAGCCAACAACACTTGAGTGAAGATTGTTGTCGTGTTGCAACTCAGAAAAGAGAACTGAACTCAATAACTGGAGCGACGACTGTGGAATTGAAGAATTTCAAACACAGCTTAGACTCCCAGCAGTCTCTCTCTCCACTCAGGGATATAAGTCGAACAAAAAGAACACGCGAGTGAGCGTGAAAATCGGCTGCCGCGTGGGAACGTGACAGCGAGTGTTGTGAAGACACTAGAGGCTCATCGCATGCGTCCCGTATCCACGCTCTTTCTCGTGTTCCTTTCGCTCGACTAGCCCTGAGCAGAAAAAGAAAGACTGCTCGTAGTATTAATACAGCTAGACCTTTGATAAGGAAAAGGAAAGAAACACTGTACCCTTTCTGAACCCCTTAACTTTCAAAATTAAAAACAAACGTGGTACATACTGAATTGTGTAGAAAGTTTCTTCAGTTTATTATTCAGATAAAAATTGTTTCACGTTCCTCGCCAGGTTCCCGGGTGATTCTTGTGGTGGATCTTGTGTACTAGAGGCATCTGTTGGCCGATATATCGGCCGACACGTTGGTCGGCACTCGATCGATATATCGATCGACACTCGACCGATATCTCGATCGACACGGCCGATATGTTGGTCGATATCGGTCGCCTCTCAATACTCGATCGCGAAGCCATCAACGTTTGGCCGACACTCGGCCGATACCCTACCGACACTCGGCCGATACTCTACCGATACTTGGTCGGCTCTCAGCGCTCTTTTTTCTCTACTCAAATTGCTCTCGTTTGCGTTGCCCACTACACTTAGTACCAGCACTTTCGGTGGTTTTTGTCCTTGTCTGTTCATGTCTACACCATTCATCTATGACTTTTCTCTCAGCTTATGTTTTTTCTTCGTCATCGCTTTTACTGTAAACGTTATGGTTCAAAGGTAACGAGGAGTAACGAGAAAACTGAAGAACACAGCGTTTTGACTGCTGACAGCACTGTGATTATGTTCGCTCAGGTGTCCCTTGCTTGAAGGCATAGATACAAAAATGTCAGAGTCCCAAGTTTCCAGAGGACTGGCTTTTCCAATTTGTCAGTAGCCGTTAGGTCATTTGTTAAGGGCGGTGCCTCCTTTTGTTACTGCGCATCGATCTACGCATCTAGGGCTATTCGGGTTTCTTAAGGAATTTGCCCACTAATACACCGATATTTTTGCGAAACTGATCTTAGCAAGGGCTATCAGAATCCAAATACAAAATTGGGGGTAACCAGGCATTTTTTCAGAAATAACTGAACCCAAATTTGGAAAGAAATTGCCATACATTCTTTGTGTTTTAACGCTTTGTCGAAATAGCTTCCTTCGTAAATTTTCCATATGGTCCCCAACCGATCTGAACGAAATAAAGTGGAGAGAGTAAGATGAGAATTGCGAGGAACATTTCTATCGATTAAAAATCAACACACTCTACTTAAATACAAGTAAAATCCCACGTTGAATGTTATTACATAACAGTGAAGTACAAGGAAAGTTTAATATAGAACACAATTTTCTTCTCCAAATCTAGGGTCCGCCTTTCCACTAAATTAAAAAAAAGGACGTGACTCCAACCTTGGAGATGAAAATTGAAATTCAAAACGGAACTTGACATAACACCATTAACAATAGCCTGTTTATCCTCTCCAACACTTGTGAATCAAAGTTCCCTTTTACAACAGAATTAGAAACAACCCAAGTAAAAAGCAATTACGACAAGAAATATTACCTGGTACAGATTCGTCAAGAAACATGGAGAAATATCGCTAAAAATGATCAGAAACAAACTGGAGATTAACACTAATAATGTACTGTACAATTCCAGGTAGAACTAATTCAGGCGAATTAATGTACAGTACACATTGATTGTACTCTTTAGAAAAACCGATTAAAACAGAACCAAATGAAAAGATTAATTTCCCAGGAACGGATCAAAACAAAGATGATTGCAAAACATCTGTTCCATACTCAAAATCGTACTTAGGAAATATATCTTGGAAACTCGATCAGCTTCAATCAAAAACAAGCTATTATTCTTGCTACAATAATCAGAAACTGTAAAACATTACATACAGTACGCTAAAAGATCATCAAAATACTCGGCCATAGTGGCTTGGTCAATCTATGCTTGTTGCCTATTTCATTCAGGTAGTCTTCCATTTCCGCGGACGCCAGGTTGGTCCCGTTGTAGGTTCTCAGGGTACTGGTTACTCCATGTCTAGAAAACTATTTGTCTAGGATTTAATTACGTCAACTTCCACCCATTAGCTGGAATAATCTACTAGACCCAACAAACATTCTCGCAACTGCATAAGTTGCGCTAATAACTGCGAGGATCCTCTTTACATTTAAACATTCTCCTGTCAGCATAGCACCCAGCAAGTCCAATGCTAGATCTTGCCATGGCCTCTCAGGCATCCTGGTTGTATTTACTCATGGGATCACGGTCTCCTTTGTCACAAGTTGACACCCATAACACTCTCGGCACTTCCGTTCTGCATCCTTATCGACACCCGGCCGCGACATCTTAGATCTCAGTCGCTCCTTCATTTTCACTACCCCTGGTGGCCCTCAAGTGCAAGTTCCAAAACTCTCTGTCTCAAGACTTTAGGGATCACGATTCTTGTTCCACGCAAGATGACTTGACCAATAAAGGTCAGTTCGTTACGCACCCACATATATGTCTTTAGGGCTCTCTCCCAGTTTCCACTCGCAAGGCAGCTCCACACTGCTTGCAACTCCTCATCCTCTGCTGAGGCACTCTCAATCTCTTGAATCGTAAGTGCTACGGGGACAGCGCTTAGGGTAACCATTCGAACGTGCGCATCATCATGACGGTGTTTCTCTGAAGCGGGGATCTTCGTCAAACGTGATAAGGCATCTGCAATGTTGTCTCCAGATTCAACACAGCATATGTTGTAATTGTATGGCTGCAGTCTCAGCACCCACCGCTCGCTGCGTGCTGACGGTTTAGATTCTCTTGAGTAGATCACCTTCAAAGGCTCGTGATCTGTCACCTTATCAAGGTCTGCAGCCCGTATAGGTACAAGTTGAAGCGCTCACATGCCCACACTAGGGACAATGCCTCCTTTTTACACTGCTTAGGGTTCTGCTGGCGTAGCAAACGGCTCGAGTCTCTCCATCCTTCTCCGGGACCAAAACCGCACTTAGCCCCACAGGACTCGTATCAGCTATCACCCGGGTGTGTGCATCTTTGTCAAAACAGCTAAAACAGGCGCACTGGCTAGTTGCTTTTTCAGGCCCTGAAATGATCTCTCCTGTTCACTGCCCCATACAAACGATACCCCCTGCCTGGAAATTGCTCGTAGAGTCTCTACGACGGTTGCAAAATTGGGAATTAATCATTCACTAAAGCCAACCATATCAAGAAAGCTTCTAGCCTCTGTTGGAGTAGAAGGGCGGCTTGTCCCCAACACAGACGGATACCATAGGATACCAGAGTTTGACACAGGAGCCCCATAAAGACTACCTTGTCCATTCTGAATTGGCATTTCTCGAGCTTGAGGGTGAGGTTCTTCTCCTCCAATCTCTGTATCAGTCCATGGAGATGTCTTTCATGCTCTTCATCGTTCTTGCCATGTCCTATCAAGTCAACCGCAATATTCCGAACACCACCAATGTCAGAGAGCGCTTGTCTTATTATCTGCTGATACCTCTCGGGTGCAGACTTAACTCTGAAGCTCAGTCTCTTATACCTGAATATCCTATCATGTGTAGCAAACGTGGTTATGTCTCTAGAGTTGCCGTCTAAATCGATCTGGTGAAATCCCAGACAAAGATCAGTTTTGAAAACACTGTGCTGCCGTTGAGGTTCTCTAACACTTCATCGACAGTTGGCATAGGTATCTGCTTACGAATAAAATAGCCTGATTTGCTTTATGGATGTCCACACACAGCCTGGTATCCACTAATGCTTTGGGTGCAACTACCACCGGTCTCACCCACGAGGTCGGCCCATCTGCCCGCTCAACTATATCCTTAGCAATGAGGTGTTCCAATTTTACTTTCTCTTGCAGTGCGAATAGGACACACCTTGGCTTGGGAGCTATTGGTGTCACCTCCGGGTCAACGTGTAATTTCAACTTGTAATCCTTAAGCTTGCCAACGCCGTCAAAAATCCTCGGGTGCTTAGCCTGAAGAACTGTGGCCAAATCCTCCTCGACAACATTGCATCCAAACCCAGCACCTGCACCAAGTTAAATCCGAAACAGGCCCAGAGCGTTTGAAGTCGCGTGACCTAGTAGACAGCTGCCACTCCTGATCACCAAAAATTGCGAATTTATTTCTTATCACCCACTAAAATCTCAACTTGAACCTGACCGATCACCTCCAACTCCTTCCCACCATATGCCTACAGCCGCTTGTAGCAGTGCTCTATTTTCAGATTAAGGCCTTTCGCCTTACGTTCCTCATACTCATTCATCCCCATGAGGTTGCTTACGGAACCAGAATCAATAAGTACTTTTGTTGTAATGCCATCGACAGTAACTTCCACCACAGGTTCGTTACAACTAGTTGCATTACACGTTTCTTCTTGATTCTCAGACACGGTGAATGCAAAAGCACAGTCCTCCTCACTATCAGATGCCTCTTGATCTTCCACAAAGTTAGCATTGTGATTTGGACGTCTACCAGAAACCCTCTGTCGCTCATTCGTTTTATCTCTAGCTTCATAACCAACAACCTCTCTTCGACAACACGAAGCAAACTGGTCAAACCTTCCGCACTTTGCACATTTCCTTCCTTTCGCTGGACAGTTCCTATCCTTGGCTAGATGACCCTCTCTTCCGCAATTGTAGCACTTTTGCTCTTCTCACCTTTCTTTCCTTGCTTCACCTTGATTGCATTGACACTGTCTCTTTCTACCTGCTGTGGACGTGTTGTCATGTTTGTCACCTCTCGTGCAGCCGTTTCCCACGCGCGAGTTTTCTTTAAGGCTTCTTCCAGTGTAATACTCCTCTGTTCTAACAGCTTTCTCTTCAGCGCGAAATAAAAGGTATTAGGCAATTGTTCACCGGTAGATTTTCCAGAGTTGCTGGTTACATGCTGAGTGACACTGCGATTATTAATAATTCTTTCTATAAGCCTAGATGGATATAAAGGTTTTTCTTTAGGATAGTTTTCGAGAACTTGATGTCCTCATTGAACGCTTGCCAGGTGTTACAAATCCTAAGAGTTCTATCAACAAGTGTCTTAACTAGCCCAATTGTATATGAAAATAAAGTAAAGCTGGAAAAACTTGTTAATAAGCCGGTGAATGTTTTCTTACGAACTCCCGTCATCCCAACATTCGATTCACCGTGGAGGGGGAATCCGATCATAAACTGCCCTTTTTAGATATATACATCGATGACACAGGGCCTGTGATAGTTACCAGAGTGCTTCGTAAGGACCGTAAGAAAACCTTTATCCGTCTAGGCTTATAGAAAGAATTATTAATCGCAGTGTCACTAAGCATGTAACCAGCAACTCTGGAAAATCTACCGGTGAACAATTGCCTAATACCTTTTCTTTCGAGCTGAAGAGAAAGCTGTTAGAACAGAGGAATATTACACTGGAAGAAGCGTTAGAGACTTTTGATAATTTTGAGAATCGCTAAATTGCCGAAATGGCGTGTTTTACAGGTAAACAAAATAACGGCAAACACTTTCAACATTGGTGTCCTTCTTGTCTTCCGGTTACTGAACGCTTTTTTCCTTAAGGTATTCGTGGAACAGTTCTTTCGCAATTTTTCTCAGCCTTCTTTTGTTTTCCGAGTCTTTTTGTTTCAGCAATTTTTAAATTTCTTGCTCGGTTGAAGACGCGAATCGACGAGCCATGAATTTACTTCGCTTTCAGATGCCTCCCACATTGCTCTTGGTAATCATGCTAGCAGATCAGCGAGCTGATTTTCCGTGCTGATTACATTCTTGTCCCCAGAGCTGCGTTCCTTTTGGCCAGCGCTGACCACAAGAATCGCGGCCTCTGGGGACGAGAATGTGCTGATTAGTCCATTATCCTTCTTGCATACTCATTAGCATTTAGTTATGGGAAGGTCACCTCAGACGAGCAAGCTCGCTGGGGAAGACACGAAGGTGCTAATAGAGTAAACAGAAGTGGTAGGTGGGTGAAAAAAAACTGACAAACTGACAACTATGAATAATTAACACATGCTTATGTAGTATGCACGAAGTCTAATGAACATTAATAAGGTCAGAAATTTGTTTGCAAAAACCGTGTACGACCATACTTGCGTCACGTCGGATCATAATAGATCGTGATCAGTGAAAAATATAAATAAACTGTACCCTGCAAGGACTGATCAAACGACGTAAAAAAAGCATTGCCCGAAGGCAACGCAGTTCTTAACACAACTCCACAGTCAACAAGACCCTGCATGATAAGCGCTCATGACTAGAAGGCAGATACGGACAACGTTGTTTCGCTCTTATTGGAGCTCGTCAGCGTATCGTAGCCACCAACACAATGAGAGTTAGTGAGAAATCACCTATCTCATAAATGCTGTAACTAGATCCATTCCAGAAAGAGCGAGAAATCAAATGATTTCCGGTCACAAACACGTAATGCGCGTTTGTGGCCTAAAAATGATATGATCTCAACTTAAACATGCCGAATGCTGTGGTGAAACGAACGAGGGATGGCAATACCATCCGCTACGTACAATAAAACAAAGTGCAAGATGGTCGGATCAATCCAGATCAACGGTTTAAAATGAACAATGACAGAAATTTTTTTGCAAAAACCGTGTACGACTTCTTGCATACTCATACTACGGCTTCTTGCATACTCATTAGCATTTAGTTATGGGAAGGTCACCCCAGACTGCGCCTATCGCCGTAGAATCCCCTAGCTAATCCAGATAGATATATCGAATAAACCCCCTATCCTACCCAATCCGTAATAACTAAATTAATTTCCCCAACCTTAACTGATCTTCAAAACGCCTTCAAACAAGAATTGTCACTAACAGCAACCAAGAGACAACTAATTCTACTAGAATGCTTTAGTAAAACCATGCAAATTATTGTGCTCCTTGTAAAAATCCGCTAAATCTATTTTCAAGGAAGGCAAGGCTCTACCAGGGTCAAGCAGTGGACGTTATCCATGATTGCATCAAGCTTTGTTCCAGCGATTGTCAGAGAAATTGCACAGCCAGTTCGCAAGCCGTGTAGGGCGACGCTCCGATTAGCAAAGGTTGGTATCTGACTAGCGTACATCGAGAGTCGCGCTTGTGTCGCGGCCGTCTTAAAAGGGATCTGAATACTGAATATCCTCCCCCCGATGGGTTCAAGGGCCTAAACAAGAATCCTTGTCCAATAGGGATCTTCAATAAACTGCACAAACTAATGTAGACCTCAAAAATGTTCGGTGTGTAGCCAGGCATGTTAAAAACTGGTAAAAAAGAATTTAAAAAGTTGACACTGGCTAAAAATAGTTATGGACGTTTCGGCCACTACTGTTGCCTTCCTCAGCAAAGATAAAAATGCAAATGTCTAACGGCGTCCTACTTAGAATATGTAACCGATGTGTGATAAAAATCACACCTCGAAGGAACTTTCTGAGTGCAACAATAGTCTCTAGAGTATTCTTAATGACTCTAAAAATTCTTAATGTTATTGTATACGTTTGGTAGCGCTATGTGTTCGTTTATAGTGTTCCTATTTCGCACGGAATGCCAAGCTTCAAGAATTAGTCTTTGTCGCCACGCCAATGACCTGTCGACAATTTCAACGCTCTCCAAATCCATTTGATGACCGTTAAGCATATGGTGTTTGGCCAACAAAGAGGTTTTATCCAATGTTGCTATGGCCTTAGCGTGTTCTTTCACACGTGTTTTTAGCGCGCGTGATGTCTGACCAACATAAACACAATCACAATCTTTACATTTGATCTTATATACGATTCCTCTGGAAGCCTCTTTCTCGATCTTGTCTTTTGGCTTTTTGAGTATGCTCGAGATGGTGCGAATAGGTTTATGGGCGACCTTGATGTTGAAACCTCGAAGAACGTTTGCAACTCTTTCGGAAAATCCTTTGGCGTAGGGGAGGATAACAAAGCCACGATGGTCGATACCATTTATTTCTTGTTGTCTACTCAGTTGGCGGCCATTGTGAATGAAGTTAGCAGGGTAGTTGTTAGTGGCGAGGGCTTTCGCTACTCGCTTAGTTTCCCGTGATACTTCCTCCTCCGTGGAAGGAGGAAGTGACTGGGCATACAGATGAATCTGCATGACGCTTAAGGGCAAAAAGGTTTGAAGTAGAGTCTTACAAATCAATAAATCCGCAACATCATCTGGTACTGCCGTACACATGTCTCTTGTGAAGTAGATTCTAAAAGTTTCTTAAATTCCATTTCTAATGCACTCTTTTGCTTCTGATAAGGAGTGGATTGTTGCCTAGCAGCCAAAACTTGCTTACGCTCCATTATACAAGACAGGTCGATAGGCGCGTTGAGACTCTTCATGGTTTGGCAGGCCCTCTTTTGTAGTTGATAGCCACACCTCTGACAGTTGCGAAAATCATAATAATTGGGTTTGGAACAAACCGGGCACGATACTGATGGTTAGAAAAGTCTGGGTACCATCGGTAGAGACTGAAAGAAAAAGGTTTTTCCTTTTGGGCTTTTCACGACGTGGTTCGTCCAATTTGAAACGCCCAAAAGGTCATGGGGGGATGAATCAAGTACAAAGCCATGTTTGGAAGGGAAAAGCAGTGCATCAGCTGACCCTTTCTTGGACACTAAGACTCTTTTGAGTTGCCAACACGTTCAATAACGGCCACCACCCGGGCAAGGGGGACATCTTCGGTACCACCAGTATAACAACTGCATTCTCTGACGCAATGAAGCGCAAAAGAGGGCCAACCAATGAGAATGGTAGAAACACGTGGGCGTTAACACGGTTACCATCGCAAACAGAGAGGTCCTGATTCAAGACATTGACCCCCGACGACTTAGGAGTAGGACAGGGCGTAAAATGCCTCAACGGGTTCCCTTGCTTCTCGTTGAGCGTTCCAGTCTAACGACATCAGGTCAAGATCATGACAGTTAGTGCCCCCAAAATAGCGCTGCACAATTTCCCACGATTTAGGGGAAAGCATAGCATCAGAACGAGACAGTCGTCCGGAAAACCAATCCGCTCGATTCAAGTGTGAAGAACAAAAACATGTTTAGGGAAAGTTTTCTGTCTACCTGGAACTGGAAAATGAGCTGCGAAATCTGCGTTAACTTTCTAGAACGTGGCCCACATCCCGACCAAGCATGGAAAACCACCATGCTTTCTACTTGCGCATCCATCCTGAAATGGGAGAGGCTTTCGAGAAGGGACTATAATCCCTCGAGAACAGCCCACCTTCCCTTCACGTTTATGTGCTCGTCCCTTATGTCTTCATCTTAGTAGCCACCAACAGAAATGGTTCCAGAGGGGAGACAAGTCATCGCTGCCCACCGGAAGGACGACGCGTTCGAGTTAAAGGAGATAGCTAAGTGACGTTCACTTCTCCACCGAATCACTTTGTCCCAGCCATCTAAGAACCTCCAAAACACAATCTCTTCTCGCCACCTTTGGAAGCCTTTGCTATTGCCATCGCCATTTCCAGAATGTAGAGATGTAGAATTTTGCCGCCGGAAAGGCCAGCGAGAAGGAAATACATTTCCCCCATTAACCTCTGAAGAGACTGTAAGGACGCAGTGGATTGACGCAAAAGTATTTGTTCTCGTAATGGGGCAATCTTATTCTTCTCCTCGGGTATGCGAAAGGCGTGAGCTATAGATTCCACAATCATTCCCGCATGTTGGATCCGGGTTACAGGGGCAAGAGCGCATTTGGAGATGTCCACAAAAATAACCCAAGTTCAGAAGAACTGTACAAACTATGTACATTTCCACCTCCGCCGATTGATAACTGTAGGCAGGAGTTCTCTGTGATAATGGGCGCGACCAAAAACCTTCCGAAGAAAACAGCTCCCCGTTTAAGTGATCGTCGATATATAGAGAACATGCTACCCCTAAACTCCTGAAAAAAATTCATGGGACCCAGTCCAACAGTTTGATATACATGGGAGAATTCTTTCAGCCGAAAGGGAGCGTAACTCCAACCATCCACTACCCTTGCCACTCACTACCAAAATACTGTTGTGAATGATGGGAAAGTAAAATGTGGTCATAGCCAGACTTGTCATCAATTTTACTCATGTGAGAGTTAGAATACACGAAGCGAGGAACTCCCACAAACCTTTCCAGTGAGACGGGGTATCGACCATCCATAGATTTAAGAACCTGGCGTCAGTACATAATCTTGGCTTCTGCGGCTCGATCGTCATGGGGAGGACAAGGTGGGGCGGCCCACTCTACCCCAGACACGGATTGCTCCCGTCTCAATGCGTTGTAAAATTGCGTCCGTGACAAACTGCGAAAACTGTTGACATGAATGGTAGTTTTTGAAAACCCTGGTCGGAGGTTCCGCGCTCGCATACTTAATGCCCATATAAGATCCCTTAAAAGGTTTCATGAATTTTAATGTCCACACCATGCTCTAACCACTCGAGCACGACCTTTGTCATTTCAAGCCCTTTCAAATTTTTTCCCAGAGATCAATGGGGTTGCGGTGTTCACCAGACTTAAAGGTCTCCAGATCGCGAAAAAAAACGGGTCACCCAGATTAGTGGTTTCTCCTCGAACAATGCCATGAATATGTGTCAGACAATTATCACTTGTAGTAATTTTCCCCGAACTCGGGTTTCCATTCAGGGATATTCAGCGTATTTCCCTCAGCTTAGCCCTCTCCTCAGCTTCTAGGGGCACAAAGGTCATTGTTTCTTCCCTGAGCCGTTTTGTTTTAGGCTAAAACCAAAAAATACCGAAAGGAAAACGATCAAAAGATGATGCTCTTTTAATGAGGGCTGCAAACCCGAGTTCGGAGAAAATAACCACCGTAGCCCGAGTAAACGGACTCAAGGGCATGCCTATGGGCAAAACGCTTGTGGGGTCACTTCTCCAACCTCGAGACTACAGAGTTACAAAAATAAAAAGAAAACAGATAGCCGTGCGTATCCAATATAGTGCCTTAACTCTTTATTCTAAGAGTTTAATTTCTTTAATCCAAGGACAGCACTCAATTAATTACATTTTAACAAATCACTGTAACTGGCTCCTCTTACGTTATGCGTTTCTCTGGGCAGGTACGGGAAATGTGGTCCAGATCACCACATACCCAACATTTTCTATCCAACGGTGGCCTAGAGCTCCGATTGCTACGTCTGAAGTATGGAGCTTTCCGCGTCCGTCCCACGAAAGGCCCTTGGTTCACTGGGACGGGTCCTTTTGTTCAGTTTAGCTATGACTTTTGCCACCTCAGCCTCCTCTCTCGAAGCAACCAACTTACCAACTTAACGAGCGGCACTGCCTTAGCACTATCTCAAAACGAGTGACTCTGTCACCCTTCTTGTCCTTACTAACGTTAACCACTTCATCGAGCGCAGCAATCGCAGCATAAGGGGCGAACAAGGCCGCTGGGCACGAAATCACCATCTAGAGGGACGATAGAGCAGATTCAACTGCCGATGAATCAATGTTCTTTTTCCAATCGTCCAATTCCTTCTTGAGCACTCCTACCGTTGCCGGCTGGGACTTAACAAAGAAAATACTATACAACTCTACATTTCAAACGCCCACTTTCACATTGTGCTTCTGTTATCGTTTCCATAGAAACCTACCTTCCAATCTCAAACGAGATACCTTGTACCTCTCTTAAGGTTGGTATATACATATATACATTATCATAATGCTCTTTATTTTCTTTCGTGGCACAGAGCAACCAGATCCTTGACCTACCATAACTTTATCGTTATTTAACCGAATTCTCATACACATGCTCTCTCTGCCTTCCTGCCACAGCCACCACGTGGCACAGACTAGGGAAAACGTCCTCGACACACTGGTTGTTTACCATTTACACGGGCAAACTGGTCGGTTTGGGCAAATGGTAAGCAAATTTCCGTATTGGGGACTGGGGCAGAAATCCCCACCATTTACCAAAAAAAATTTGCACGATGGTGACAGCTAACGAGAAGGTCGCTAAACAAAAGCTTTGATTAACAAAACAACGACTCTGCACGTGCGTTATTTTTGGTATATTTCTTTGGCGTTCTGTGCACAACTAAACGTGAAATGACCAAATTAAACGTTTTGTGTAGAACGCAAACACACGACGGTGAATTTTCGTTTTAATAATAATAATAATAATAATAATAATAATAATAATAGTAATATTAATAATATAATAGTAATCACTTTATCCACTTGTCAAGTGATCTAGCACCCTGTAAAGACAGCGCGCTAATTGGGGACACAGCTATTTTCCAATTAATTTTCTAAATACGTTCTTCCTGAACTGATACGCCGTCCTTACAAATTCAGCTCCTGGATAATTCGACTGCATTAGAGAGGTTAAACGAGACGGAATAACCGCCAAGAAGTTTCAATGATTGTGAAGTCATTTTAAAAGTGATGTTTTTCTTCCCGTTAAGCTCCCTAATTAATTGTTGTTGGGACAGAAAATGGCCGCGAGGGCCTGAAACTGGTATCAACAAAGGGAACCAAAGCGTAATATGAGATTTTGTAGGGAACTGAAATTCGATCGGCATGTCACGGCTACCGTCGCATCAACCGTTAAGCAGAAAATCGCCCAAAACAGCCTCCAAATCCTCGGAAAAGGGACAAAAACACAGCAAACACACAACAAGGTAAGGTTTTTCAAACTTTATTTCGATTTTAATGTATTTTCCGCGGAAAACCGCCGATTGTTTTCGATCGAATTTCAGCTCCATACAAACTCTCATATTACGCTTTGGTTACCTGTGGTATCAAAGGTTAGGTTTGAACAAACGGTACACGATTTTCCGTTTGGGACATTCCGCCCGGAAAAACAGGACCACCTTTCCAGACGTTCCGTTGCCCTCCCGGAAATTTTCCACTGGAACGACCCGAAAAGTCGTGTACCATTTACTTTCCTACCGGAATTTCCGGAAAGTTGTTGTATAAAATGGTAAACAACCACTGCTCTCTCAGTCTTTTTTTCTTAATGCACCACGTGGCATCCGTCTCCCCACGCTATGGGTCCGCGACCAATTTTTTCCTTTTTTCCCGCCACCACGTGGCACAGAGCAAAAGTCCCCGACACACTGCTCTGTCGGTCGTCGACCGAATTTTTTTTCCTCACGCCACCTCGTGGCAAAGCGCAAAAGTCATCAACACACTTCTCTACTGGTCCTCGACCGAATTTTTGTCTTTTCCACGCCACCTCGTGGCACAGAGCAAATGCCCTCCGGCAACACACTGCTCTATCGGTCCTCGACCGAATTTTTTACCTTTTCCACGCCACTTCGTGGCACAGCAATAGTCTGTGACTCACCGACCGAAACCCTTTTTTTTAAATGGAAATTTGCGCCATTTCATGGCACAAAGCAAAAGGTTCATGAGCTGCCTAAATTATGCAATTGGTCCTCGACCGAAACAAACAACTCCTCAAACGATTTAATTTACCAAACATCCAAGAAAAAACAAGCATAACCATGACAAAGCTAAAGCAACTAATTATCACACAAGATTCGCAACACGTCTGTGAGGAGCAAAACGAATAAATTACCGAGCACGTGCTCCAAGCGCGAAATTCAAAAACGGATTCCCTTGGTCCAAGAAAAGACATAAACGAGAAATATAACATCCAACAAAAATAACCACCAAACCCAACCGTATACAAAAGTGAAACACCGAAAGTAAAAATACCTCAAGGTTCTCTGCCGAGTTCGGCTAATTCGCCGAGTCACAATGGCATAACCTTGGGACGAATTTTTCGGTTGCCTCTAAATTCGCAACAGCCTGTGGTGTCGACGACTTTGATGGAGAGGTTTGCTGAGCAGAACCTAGAAGAGGCTGTTTAACGTCTTGGACCTCGGCTTGGGCGTTCGGCTGGGACGGACGCGCGGTTGTTATCGAAGCGACTCAAACCAAAGTTAGTCAAACTGACAACTATGAATAATTAACACATGCTTATATAGTATGCACGAAGTCTAATGAATATTAATTGCCCCCGCAGGAATTTTGCCCAGAGGCAAAATCCCGGAAATCCCGAGGAGCCATCCTTAGAGCTCGCGCGTATATAAAGTAAAGAGAAGTAAAGTACTTACAGTTAAAATATACAGTATACTGTATATATCAGATCAGATCAAATCTCGGTTTGCCAGAACAGGGCGCGCACGGAATAATCGGGTAATGATGACGTTTCATCACTAAACGCCCGAACGGAATAAATGGGTAATGATGACGTAGCATCAGTAAACATATAGGTCATGTGACGGTGTCAGTAAATAAAAAATGTCTATCTAGGGGGTGCACGGTGTTCATAGAAAACCCTTGGGTTGTTTTGCCGTCAGTCATACTGCGAGCGCTTCCTTACCGCACATGTTTCATATACGTAAAATCCCGAAGAGCGGCTGTTTTAAAGGCGAAAGAGAAACTGTAGTTTTTATTTTCGTTTGCCTCATTTTATTCCCGTAGAAAGCCAACGTAAATTGTCAGGCCACGAGAAGGAGTTTAACCTAAGAAATTTTGGATCCAGAGATGCTGCGTAAGACTATTTGTCAGACACGCATTTAATATACAGAAATCATTTGAAAACGATTTGTCGACACAGATCACTCTGGGGGACTGAAAGCCTTGGTCCATAAACAAGAAAGAATTGCTTAGCGAACGAGTGAATCTCAACACCAGTAAACCCTACGGGTTTTTAACTCGCGAGAAATATTGCGTTACAATATTGCATTAGGTCGCGTGCAAACACAACAACGCTAAAACTTGCCTTCAGAAAAAGCTCATGGAAACAGTGATTTCTTGTGAAATTTCTAGGTCAATATTTCAGTTGCAAGTCGAGCTGCGACCTCGTTATTTATAACTTTTCAGACATTGCAAGATAGTTTGGGCGACTAGGAAATTTCAGCACATTAACAAAAGTAGCCGCTTTTGCGATTTTACTTGATTCAATTCATGTGGTTGATTGTGTCTGTGGAAAATCTCGCTCGTAATGTACGAAATGCGTCAGAGAAAGCGCATTTTGTATCAAAAGTCATGTTCGTTGTTCTTTCAGTAACAAACTTATGCCACCAAAAAAATTTATCCAAATTAGGCTAAGGGTAGATTGAATCTACCCATGGCTTATTATTAACTGTAACCAAAGACCACATGCACATTTCACAAGATTGGAACTCCTGCGGTGTCGCTTTTTATGTTCGCGGTAACGCTTTTTCCAACTTTATATTGAATGACAAACCGCATGCAGAATTGCGCTGAGCAAAGCGCGTGGTCCGCTCCACGCGGCAGACGTTTCTAGAGAGAAAGCAAAAAAAAAAATTATCTGAGAGGGAAAATGAAACTCCTCATTCAATAAACGGCCTAGAAAAAATATTGCTCAGTGTAAGCAGTATAAACTATAGTTTAAAGTGTTTAATGTTACCCCCCCGGGGGGGGGTAAGCCATCAGTCAGTCATCAGTAAGCCATCAGTCAGGACAGTCGGGCGAACATCGCACCCTACTCTTCACAATTACTGTTTATTTAACAACTGGCGTCATAATGTGCCAAGGATCCTCCTATGAGCTGTGGTACGAAAAAGAGTTTCCACGTCTAAAGGAAAGAATGGATCAAATCTTCGACATTTACCATGGCAAAGCAGCAACAAACGAAGAAGAAGATTTTCACGAGCGCGTTGCAGAAAATGAACTCACATTACGACACTTAAAGGAAGCTTCCGAATTGTCAAAATTCAACAAGAAAACGAAACCTAGTTTTGAGGAGAATCTCTCCGAAGATGAGGCCGATGAAACCTTGAAAACAAAATCATTGCGTAACACTCCACCTTCAACGCCATGTTTTCTCCGGAAGAGAAGGAATTCGGTTGACTCTGTTAGAGGTCTTTCCACCAGAAGTAAAGCCTCCTTGACAGCACTAAAATCTGTTGTTGCAGATCTTGAAACAGACTTTACGGAAGTAAAAAACACTGTTTCTACGACAAACGATCTGTATAATGGCAAAATGGATGTCTTGGCGGATAAAATAGCTCAACTTGAAAACACATTCAAAGTGAAGATCGAATTTCTCTCAGCACGTGTTATAGATTTAGAAACAAACTACGACTCTCTTCTAGCTGAGAACGTCAAGCTCAAGAACGACATCCAAAACATTAAACAGCTTCAAAAAGGAACTATCAAACGAGTGAACAATTTAGAGGCTGTAACCAATAACACCACTTTTGTAAACGCTGCACGGGACGCTACACCCGCTGAGCAACCGGAAACATCAGGAAAGAATTCATTGCCTAATAATCCCTTCAATGTGCTACTAACAATTGATCAAGAAAACCATCCTGTGGATGCCGAAAATTCTGTCCACAATCCTATTCAAGAACCTCATCTATTAGATCATGAAGATTCTGCCCCCAAACTCAACCCGCAACTCAACAATAACCATCCTCCAGTACAACTCAACAATAACCATCCTCCAGAACACATCGAATCTTCTCAAAACAATGACATAGTCCTTCTTATCGACTCCAATGGAAAATTCATTCAACAAGATAAATTCTCGCGGGGAAAAAACATGAAAAAAATCTTTACACCGACGATTTCTTCAGCGATCGAATCTGTTACTAACCAAAACCTTGGAAGTCCCTCATCGCTTATAATTCACACTGGAACTAATGACCTTGAGAAATCCCCCCCAGAGGTCTGTTTTGATAACTTTCAGGCCTTGATCGACCTGACCGCACAGAAATTTCCACATACCAAGATCATCATTTCTTCGCTTCTGGTACGCAACGACCAGTTCGACGCTACTCGTTCTCAACTTAACAGCCAATTAAGCCGCCTACGATCCTACCCAAATGTCCACTTTGTTAACAACGAAAACATTACGAGTACAATGCTACACGACAGAAAACACTTAAAAAAACACAAAATAGGACTACTGGTGTCGAACCTCAAGGACTGTGTCTTCAACCGGATCTCGAGGCGTACCAATCCCCAATTGAACACAAAATCACGGATGCCGCCAATCAGTCACCCTCCACCGCTACTGATGGCCCCAAATGTCAAGCCTTTCACTCCTGAAACAAATGGTCCATCATTCAATCACCTACCACCCAGAGTCACAAAAACATACGCGGAGGTAGTCAAGCCACCAACTGGAAATATGGACAGTGACACTCTAACACAGCTTATAAAACTCTACGAGATGATTCGTCAATCCTAAGTAAGCTTGATACACAAAACGTTTAACTATAATTTATAATTTATTTAATTAATTAATTAATCTCGTTTTTGTTTTCTTTCCTTGATTATTCTTGCACTTTGCCCATTTTTACGCTATAGTTCTTGCCATTTATTGCTAGTTAGATTCTCTATAATGTGTTTTTCGCAGGGTCCCGCCCCTGTGAAAAATATATGTAAGCTAAGTTGCTGGAACATCAGTGGCTTAAAAAACTCGGCTTTCGGATATAAATTGAATGATCCTAATTTCTTAAACCAAATCAATGAGTGTCACATTATCAGCTTATCTGAAGTATGGGGATGTGACGACATAGATGTACCTGATTTCAAAATTGTAGCAATGAGTCCTCCAATGAAAAGAAACACAAAAAGACCTGGAAGATGCTCAGGGGGGATCTTAGTTGCAGTTAAAAACTTTTTAACACCATATGTCGAACTTTTGAAACAAACCCCTAATTACATTTGGTGTCGAATAGCTTCTAACCTATTTCAAACAGACAAAGACATACTATTATGTTCGGTCTACATTCCGCCAAGAGACTCACCTTATTTCGACCCAGACATCTTCACCAATCTCGAAAATGATATCAATAACCTAAAGAACGATTATTCGATTGTACTAATGGGTGATTTTAATGCCCGTACTGGAACAGAAAATGATTTTATAGTCGAAGGACTTAATGATTTTATACCACACGACAATTTTCCCTTACCAAGACAAGTACCAAACAGGAATAGTTTTGATGGCCACATAAATGAACATGGTAAAACCCTAATCGAAATATGCAAATCATTAGACTTAAGAATACTGAACGGCCGTTGCAAGGGCGACTCTCTTGGAAAAATAACATTTCACGGAAGTCAAGGAATAAGCACAGTTGACTACATCATAACAGATCATGAGACAATGAACATCTTTCAGAATTTTGTGGTTCGTCACCCCTCCCCATTTTCGGACCATTGCCAGTTAGTTTCCTGGATAAACGTTACGGACTCCCTCACGCTTAAGGAGAACACAAAACCAACGGAAACTCTCTTCAACCTACCGAGACAATTTAAATGGAATCCAGATTCTAAAGAAAAATTTATTTCAGCTCTACAGTCTACTGAAGTGCAAAACATGATCTCTGTTTTTGAAAAAGAAAATTTAACTCAAATAGGTGACATTAACAAGGCTGTAGATAAATTTACAAGGATAATAGATGCTGCTGCAAAGAAATCATTACAACCTGTTCTGGACAAAAAGACGTTCGTTAGACATAGACAATCACAAGTCTGGTTTGATAAAGATTGCAAAAATTTACGAAAACGTTTGAGATGTATTTCGAACAAAAAGCAGACGTATCCTCATGATGAAGAGACACGACAAGAATATTTAACGGTAAAACGACAATATAAATCCATGCTACAACATAAAAGGCAAAGATACCAAGATACTCAAATACAAGAACTCGTCAAAACAAATGACCCCACACAATTTTGGTCCACTTTAAAAACCATGTCAAAATCGGCTTCCAATACAGCTGATTCAAATGTCCCTGTAGATGAACTGTTAACACACTTTCAACAACTACACTCTGCTCCAAGTGAAGAAACCTTTTCCAAAACACAAGAGACTGTTATAGAAGAACTAAAACGTAAACAACAGTCTCTATTGCATTATAATGACCTTGACAATCCTTTTACGGAGAGTGAAATAAGAAACGGCATTAAAAAACTAAAGAACAAGAAGGCGGCTGGTACAGACCGAATACGAAATGAAATGTTAAAAAGTGGCGGTCACCTATTGATGACCTCACTGAAAAGACTCTTTAATCTTATTCTTGATGCAGGAATGTTTCCCGATTGTTGGTCCATGGGACTGATTACACCTATCTTTAAATCAGGGGAAAAGTCAAATCCAACTAATTACAGGGGCATCTGCGTGACTAGTTGCCTTGGAAAACTTTTTACAGCCCTTTTAAATAATAGACTACAAAATCTCACCAAAAACAAAAATCTATTACATCCCTCACAAATTGGTTTCATAGAGGGATTTCGGACATCGGATCACATTTTCTCTTTACGAACTCTTATTGACAAATATGTAACTAATGCAAATAAGGGAAAATTATTTTGCTGTTTTGTTGATTTTCAGAAAGCTTTTGACTCTATATGGCATGATGGTTTACTTTCAAAGCTGATTACCTATAAACTAGGTGGACACTTTTATCAACTGATTTCAGACATGTACTCTAGATCCAAATGCGCCATAAAGTGCGGAAATCGTAGGACCCAATTCTTTAATTACAACAGGGGTGTAAGACAAGGATGTATTCTGTCTCCTCTACTATTCAATCTATATTTAAACGACTTTCCTTTTACTCTAGATAACTCTCGTGATACAGACGCAATTACCCTACCAAATGGGGATCCACTTAATTGTTTATTTTATGCGGATGATCTAGTCCTTATATCTCAAAGTGCTTCAGGTCTTCAAAAGCAAATCGACACACTCCAAAATTACGTACAAAAATGGCTGTTGAAAATAAATCTTCGGAAAACAAAAGTTTTAATTTTTCAAAAGCAGAACCGTAAAAGCACCCGGGAAAAATATTCTTTCTTTTTAAATGGAAACCAAATTATTAATACCTCAGATTACACCTACCTGGGAACAATATTTAGCTCGAATGGGAGTTTCACCTCCTCAAAGAAGAGTTTAGTCGAAAAATCTAGACGTTCAGTATTTGCATTCAAAAGGTATATTGAATTCAACAAACTCTCTATATCCAAATGTAATTTCTTATTTAATGCTGTCTTTCTACCCGTTCTTTTATATGGTTCAGAAATATGGGGGGCATATGATAGCCTCAATCTTAACAAATGGGAGAAAGATCCTATCGAACGCTTCCACTCGCAATTTTACAAATCTTATCTTTGCCTTAATAGAAGAGCATCGAATGTCGCAGCAAGAAATGAAACCGGAAGACTCCCTCTCAAACTAACTATTTTCTCTAATACACTCAAGTTTTGGCTTCACTTACTAAACCTTCCGAATTCAAGCGTTGCCAGACAATGCCTTCAAATTTCAACTCAACTGGCAGACTCTGGAAAAAAATGCTTTATGCTCTCCATCTATGATATACTTAAACAATATGGTACCGATTTCTCTACTGATCTTCAAACTATGACTGATACAAAAGGAGATAGATTGAAAACTAAAAAGTGTCAATCCAAAATAATCGAAAACTTTAAAACTGGCTTAGAAAAGCATCAACATGAATTGATTAGATGTAACAAAAAACTGAAATTTTACTCTACTTTTAAAACAGATGTTACTCCCTCTAACTCACTAGAATTAATTACAAATCTTAAACATCGTCGGGCAGTAGCAAAACTTAGAGTAGGCAACCATAACCTACGAATTGAAACTGGTAGACATTCTTATCCTAAACTTCCTGAGCATCTGAGAATCTGTCAAAACTGCAGCTCAAATGAAGTTGAAAACGAAGAACATTTTGTACTTAATTGTAGTAGATATAATACAATTAGAAAATCTCTAATAGACTACATTGTTAGAAATTATTCTGATTTTAGTTCTTTAGATGCCAATCAAAAAATTATATTTCTCTTTAATAATATAGATGCCTTTCTCTGTAAAAAATTAGGTTACTTTATTTATGAAGCTTTTGCACTAAGAAATGAATCGACAATCGCAACAATCGTCAATTAGTTGATCCTATTACTTACCCTTACATCTCTTTCGATGTAATACGTATTATTATTATCATTATTTTCCTATACTTTTGCAATACCATTTGTAATTGGGAATGCAAATAAAGTGTTGTTGTTGTTATATGGCCTATACGGGGATGTGCCGCTGGACAGGGTATGGTTTTTGGCCTCTCTGTCCTAAACAGGGTATGTGATTTCGTGCGAGTCTGTCCTAAACAGGTTATATAATTTCGCGCGAGTCTGTCCTAATTATAAACTGGGCATTGCATGTCCTAAACAGGGTAATAAAATCGAGCTTGTTGTCCTAAGCAGGGTATGTATTTTAAGATTTTTTTGTCCTAAACAGGGTTAGGGTTTCAAACCCTCAGCGGCTCACCTGCATATGGGTGGAGTACCCCCCCCCCCCGGAATGTTACATTACGTATAAGGAAATTATTTCCATGTCGTGGGAAGTTGCTCTCCCGCATTTGAGTAAAATTTCCCCATAAACTTTCCACTACAATGTTTGTTCTAATAGAGAACTTAGATTATCGAAGAAGAAAAGTTTTATTTCGGCAATACAGGACGAACTAATCGTTTGAGGCACGCGACTCGCGCTAGTAGCTTCACCTTTATTCTCCTGCTGCTTATTGTTCCTTTATTGTCCCTAATTCAATTGATAGGTTCGACTAATTTGCACCCAAACAATACGAAAGCAATTACCCAAGCACAAAGAAGTTCCACGGTTGACAGAAAAAACAGAGCTCATTTGCATCAGTGATCGACGTGTTACATTACTGGGCCCCATTACTGGCGCGATTCCGTAAGTTCATGAAACCTCTTAGCACTGGACTGAGTACTAATCTCAACTTGGCCTTCTTCTGCAGGAACAATCTAAAACCTAAATTATACTACAGAAAAATAAATACCACACAAAAGTGTTTCTAAGTAAATCAAGAAAAAGGAAACCTTCAAAATCAATAAATACGACCACAAAACCTCTTAACAGCGGGGGCAGCTGTAGTGTCAACTATTACTAGTAAGGTATACGTATAAACATGAGCTACAGGAAACATGGATTTTGAGTTCTCATCGAACGTTGTTTCAAGCAAACAGCGATGAAATATGTCGACTAATCAATGAACTGACGGTAAGGTGATAGTTTTATTGAATCGTCAAAATATTTCATCGCTGTTTGCTTGAAACAACGTTCGATGAGAACTCAAAATCCATGTTTCCTATAGCTCATGGTATAAATAGCGAATAATCTACGAACGATGAAGAGAACGCAGAATTAATGCGCAGAAGCCGCTTAAGAAGCCGCTTAAAGAAGCCGCAGAAGGTCCCGCTAAGTGGCTAAGTGTCCCGCATTTTAAGCTGAATCCCCGCGCGTGCGCGTTGCCTGTCAGCGAGTAGGTATTCGCCCCAGTTCACACGCGGGCGTTCCATTGCTAAAATCCAATATGTCGCGTGGTACCAGCGCTGGGTTTGACCGACACATTACAATTTTTTCCCCAGAAGGACGGTTATACCAAGTTGGTAAGTTGTCTGTGCTGTAAAATTGTTTGTTGAGATTTCCATGTGAGAAATGTTTGACGATTCTGGTCTACAGAATATGCTTTTAAAGCGATAAATCAAGGCGGACTAACGTCAATTGGTCTTCGCGGGGCTGACTCAGCAGTTGTTGTCACTCAAAAGAAAGTGCCGGTGAGTTTTCCTTCCCAATCCTTAACCCTTTTTTCCCTAAAAGTGCCCGCCCGAGGTCCAATCAATACAGTACAATACAGTACCAAATTCAGTTCTTCAAAACTGTACGGGAATCGAGAAACAAATATGATTAGCCTCTGAAACTGGCGGGCTGTACATGTACCATTCACCCAACGTAAACTTAAGCTTAAGTTATATTAAGAATGTGGTGAAATAAATTCAGTTTTCAATGAAAGGTATTTATTTTTCATGGCTTAACTTTAGAATACCCAGTCATCTATTTGCATGTCTTTGTTTTTGTTTTTAAATGCCCCCTAGTTTTACGAAGCGTACAAGCAAATGTAAGGTAAAATAATAAGCCTGAGTGGCCAGATGTTCTAAAACTAGTTTTGAGAACAGAATAAATGGGTAATGATGACGTAGCATCAGTAAATGCCGAAGGGAATATATGGGTAATGTGACGGTGTTAGTAAATCAAAAATCGCTATCTAGGGGGTGCACGGTATTCAAGAAAACGCATGGTTTTTTTTTTCGTCAGTCATACTGCGAGGGTTTCCTTAACCGCACATTCAGTATATAAATCTCGCAGAGCAGATGTTTTGAAGGGGGGAGAAAAACTGAAGTTTTTAGCTCCATTTGATCATTTTATTCGTGTAGAAAGCCAACATAAATTTCCAGTAAATTCTCTGGCCACGAGAAGACAAATTCAAGTTTGGCCTAAGAAATTTTGGATCCAGAGACACTGCATTTGTCTATTTGTCAGACACGCGTCATA
Organism: Siderastrea siderea; assembly: GCA_964030785.1. Taxonomy (NCBI): domain Eukaryota; kingdom Metazoa; phylum Cnidaria; class Anthozoa; order Scleractinia; family Rhizangiidae; genus Siderastrea; species Siderastrea siderea. The sequence goes on along the minus strand of OZ034970.1, from coordinate 19,161,846 downwards.
CACAAATCATTCATTGGAAACGATTAGTCAGACACAAATCACTTTGGAGGACTGAAAGACTCGGTCCACAAACAAGCAAGCATTGCTTAACGAATGAGTGAATCTCAACACTAGTAAACCCTACAGCACAAGACAAGCTTTGCGGTGCGAAAAAATGTTATGCAAATTAGCTGGCTGCACATTGAATGTGCAACCAGCTAATTTGCATAAGTAATTCAAAGCCAAGGTTTGACACCTTGGGTCTCTTGAGGTGTTAGCTGAACACACTAGGAAATCAGGCAATCGCCCACAAAATTAAAAAAGTGATTTAAGCTCCCCTAAACTGAAATGAAAGTAACCGCAATTTCCGGATTAATGAAGATACAACACTAATTAGTAAGCGCTTTGTCCATTTTACTGAGCAAAAAACGATCACACATTTTAAAAATGGTTCTTTCTTACAAATTGTTCCTCAGCAGTAATATACGGCAATAAAAATGCGGCATAAACATTAATTTACTAGCCTTTTTTAATTTCAGCCAATTAAATAATACAAAATGTTGGTAAACTCAAGAATACAATTGTGTAACTGGTAATATTGAATGGAATAAATTCTACGCTCCGCTACCTGTAAGACCGGGAAAAAGGTTTTCAAAAAAATATGATTTTAGACCGTAGTACAACGTAACATTCAATGTACATTGATTGTACATGAAAACCTGGCAATCGGTTATCTTTTGTTTTGTTTTGCTTCTTTTTCATTGCACAAGTAACAGAATCTTCCAGGTATATGCATGCTTCCTAAGGAAGACAGAATAAGCTATAAAGCGATGTTAGACATTCTGCTTCCAGGTGTATGCTACCCAAGGAAGACATGTACAGAATAAGATAAAGGGCAATGTTAGAAATTCCGCTTCCAGGTATATGCTACCCAAGGAAGACAGAATAAGCTAAAGTGCGATGTTAGAAATTCCTCCTCCAGGTATACGCTACCCAAGGAAGACAGAATAACCTAAAGCACGATGTTAGAAATTTTGCTTCCAGGTAAAAGTAGAGCTCATTTGCATTAGTGATCAACTCGTTTCAATTGGCGCGATTCCGTAATAATGTCAGTGAAATCTCTTAGCACTGGACTGGGTGCTAATCTAAACTTGGCCTGCTTCTGCAGAAACAATCTAAAACCTAAATTATACTACAGAAAAAAAAACATGCCACACCAAAGTGTTTCTAAGTAAAGCTAAAATTCTGCCAAGAAATCATTTCTCTTCAAGAAAAAGCTGCTCCCCTTGTAGTATTTTTATATTAAGCTAAAAAAATTAGCATAACTCAGATCCACTCGCGCACAAAACAGCTCAGCTCATGACTACAGTACTGTTGCTAGCATCAATCAGCTTGATGCTGCACACAAAAGAAAACCACAGGAAACAAACAACGCACACATGTTGATAATTTTAATTTTATTTATTTTTGCTTTTCTCAACTATTGTGGACTCCCTGTGGAAAGAGTTTTTATTTGTTTTACTTGACATCCTGCATCTTGCCCTTACACCTTAAGCTCATTATACCACAAAATGCCATGTAAGTGCACAGGCCGACCACCCTCCACATGTAGCAGTTGCTACACATTCTGAAGATTAATCCACTTTCGTGTATTACATGTATGTAATAAATTTCTTACTAGACAGTTAAAGGTCACCAAAAAAAGTGTTATTTTTTTCATAAGTGAGATTTTTATATGCTCAGATAAATCCCATTGGGAGCTTTCTTTCAAATAAAACTTTGAAAGAAAATACTGGCTCAGTCGAGAGTTATTAAGAGTAAAAGATTTGTCCTTGTTAATTATGGTAATTGATCGTTGACAAGTTCTATCACACCTGATTAACTTAGTCATGTGAAATTGGAATCATGTGCTGGTTGCACTCACATTAGCGATTCCTCCGAAGTGGTTATCAGTTCTGGTTTTTACGAAGTAATGAGAGTTTTCTTTAACCTAAATGCATCCTAAAAGGGAACAGTTGTGTCTGTTTTCTCTTCTAAACCAAGAACGAAGGAAAAGAAAGCCCTTGACAAAGAATGGGCATTGAATGGCAGAGAGCGATCAGGGTTCACTTTATCAACAGGAAAAGTGGTTGTATCGATGATTTCCCTTGATTTTGCTGTGATTTTCGGTATTTTTAGCAACCTGGTCAGCATTTCAGGAAATATGCATAACAAATTTTAATTGCTACATGAGATACGGATTGAATTGCTACATGAGATACGGATTGATGTCTGAGAGCGGTGTGTTGGAAGCAAAGTAAATTATTTTCTACTACTTGCCACATAAGATTGCTCCTGTTACATGTTACCTGTCAAAGTTCTATTGTTTGAGAAATCTAATTCTTTTCTGGTATCGATCAAAATAGAACTCACTGGACATTTAGGTGTCATAATCTCATTACTGGCAAGATGCTGCAGAAAATATATTTTCCTTTTTTTCTTGAAAGTAAAATTTTGGTGAGTTGTATGTACGTTTTCAACTCCAAGTAGACAGCCACTCGACCAATTTGGCTTAAATTTGGCCAGAATGTTGCCAAATAGTTTTTCGACAAAACGATGTTTGCGAATTTTTATCCCTGTTTTCGTTTTAAAGCTAGACCTTTTTTCCACGGGAAGTGCTATTTATTTGTCTTCTCTGGCTTCATCTGCTAATAAAAGAAGAACAAACACACTTGCCAAAAATCTGAGACATGATTTCTTAGCCAGAGGTGTCAAGAAGAGAATCTCCGTTTCTGGAGGGAGCGAAACCTAAACTAGGTAGACATGTACGTGGAGAAAAAACTTCCCTATTTGCAAACGCATCAAACTTTTGCCTCGTTTTGAATAAAAAGACATTTTCTGGAATTATTAAGATGCCAAAAAATGTACAGTTTGTTGGGTTTTTCACGAAAACAACAAAAACTGGAGCGATCCACGCACAATCGGTCTTAAAGGGTGGCTGATACCTTAATGTGTAGTATCACAGGATATTTTTAATGCTCACTTGTATTTTGATTCGTCAAAATACTGCATTTAACCCGTGCTACTGTACACTAAACCATGTAATAAAATATTGACATCCAAAAGAAACACTGTTAAGGTATTAGAACTGGTTAAAACCAGTTTCTCAAATGTTACAGAACCATTTCAGATAAAAATTACATACATGTACACTTATTCAACAAAACCTGAGCTTTAGGAAATGGATGTCTCAGGTGTCAATTTCCACACCTTAGGTGTGAATCCACATTTAAATCACAGGCTCAAGACAGGATTGCTCATTTGCAGCTTACCCCTTATAGCTACAAAAATAAATTCATTAGGAGCAGATTTACTATTAAAAAGTTCAAATTCCTTGAAATACGTAGCAGATGGTATCATTTCATTTTGGAGATACACTGCTTTTACCTTTTTCACGGGTCCATACGATCGTTACTTCCTCATAATTGTCTGCTATGACCCGGTTATTTACGTGTAGTTGTAGTTTTCTCAACATTATACCAATAAACACTCCAAATTGCATAGGAATGTTTGTTGTAACACATATCGCATTAGATGTTTATTGTAACATGATCATGCATGCTGAGTTTTGTCTATGCCACACGAAGCTCAGATATCAAATTGGTTTCTTGGTGGATTTTAAGGCCTAAGAAAGGCCAAATCTTGAAACAGTGGTTGTCAACTGCTGTTAGAAATGTAAACAAAATTAATTCATG